>OY728134.1:44437500-45637500 GCA_963277665.1 Viscum album | reverse complement strand
TGGACTTTTAGGTTCAAATTTGGAAAGAAAAACAAGATGTTCTATTTCATTTCTTAAGGAATTTTTGGTCCTTACAGGTTGATTTATATCACCAATGATATTATCACTGGGATGATACCTAAGAAACAATTGATTTGGGTTTTGTAAAACCTGTTCATCAACATATGGTAGAAAATCTTCTGTGGTAAATGTTTCAGGAATACCTTCTTGAACATTTTCCTTATCAGAATGTTCTTCTAATAAAGGTTGATAAATATTTTTGGAAAACACATCCGAGGATGTAGGATTGGGTTGGTTGAAAACAAAAGGGTTAGTTTCATCAAATTTTACATGTACTGTTTCTTCAACAGTACAAGTGTTTTTATTAAAAACTCTATAAGCCTTAGAGGTTGTAGAATATCCTAGAAAGATTCCTTCATCATATTTTGGTGCAAATTTGTGTAGATTGTCTTTTGTATTAAAAATGAATACTTTGCATCCAAAAACTTTGAAGTATGAAACTTTAGGTTTTCGGCCAGTCCATAATTCGTAAGGGGTTTTATTAAGAAATGGTCTAGTTAAAACACGATTTATAGTATAACAGGCAGTACTAACAGCTTCAGCCCAAAAGTGCTTAGAAATTGAGTATTCACTCATCATGGTTCGAGTCATTTCCTGAAGAATACGATTTCTTCTTTCAACAACACCATTTTGCTGAGGAGTTCTTGGAGCTGAGAAATTGTGAGTAATACCTTTCTTACTACAAAAAGTTTCAAAATCTGAGTTTTGAAATTCACCACCATGATCACTATGAATAGTTATCAATGGTAGGTTTTTCTCATTTTTAACTTGGGCTCTAAAAGTTTTGAAATAGAAAAAGGCTTCAGATTTCTTTGTGAGAAAGTAGACCCATGTAAATCAAGTAAAGTCATCAACTAAAACAAATACATAGTATTTGCCTCCAATGCTTCCAGATTGTGAAGGACCAAACAGATCCATATGCACAAGCTGTAATGCATTAGAAGTTGAAACTTCATTAATTGGTTTAAAGCTAGTTTTATGTTGCTTTCCAAATTGACAAGGATCACAGACTTTTGAAGAATCATATCTAAAGTCCGGTAGCCCTTTTACAAGTCCTTTCTTTGAGAGTTTTCTTAGGTTTCTCAAATTACAGTGTCCTAGTCTCCTATGCCATAGCCACGATTGGTCTTCTATTACACTTAAACAAGGTAAGTTTTGGTTCCTAAGGTCTTCTAAGTTAATAGTGTAAACATTCTCTTGCCTATGGGCAGATAGAATGAATTCATCCTTGGAATTGTGAACTAGACACTTATCATTTCTAAAATTCACAAGGTAAACTTCATCACATAATTGACTTATGCTGATGAGATTGTGTCTAAGACCTTTAACAAACAAAACATTTGAAATAAGAACTTTTCCAAGAAAAACGATATTACCTATACCAACAATCTTTCCTTGAGCATTATCTCCGAAGGTAACTTTTCCACCTTTTGTTTTGATAACCTTTTCAAAGAAATCATTGTTTCCAGTCATATGTCGAGAACAACCACTATCCATGTACCAAATGTTCTTATTGATACACTTCTTGTTTTCATGAAAAAGAAACAATTAGATTTTCGGAATCCAAACTTGTTTGGATCCAGAAGAGTTAGATAAAAGAATTTTAGGAATCCACATTTGTTTTGCAAAATGAGCTTTATGAAATCCTAAGGATTGAGTTTTGTTAAGAGAACAATCTCTTCTCCAATGTCCACCACATTGACACTTGGAAAATAAAATGGTTTTTTGTGGGACAAAATAGTTATTACTAAAAACAGGTTTGGAATAAGTATAACCAAGACCAGAACGATTTCTCAAAGGCTTAATTTGAGAATACATCCTATCAAAGTTTTCTTTTCCATGATTAAAGTTTGACAAACACTTTTTCAAGGATAAAATCTCTGACTTTAGTTTTAAAACCAAATTCTTGTTTTCTAAAATATTTGAATTTGAACTAGAGTTAGACTCTAAAATATTTTTCTTTGAAATTACAATTTCAAGATCCTTATAAAGTTTATCCTTATCAGATTTGACTTTCTCAAGGGTTTTTAAAATACTTTCAAAATCAGAAGTTTTCTCATCAAGATCTTTAGAAAGATCTGATACTTCTTTAGTCAAAATAGAAATTCTAGAATTTGCTTTTTCAAATATCTTTTTGAGTTTAGAATTTTCATTTTCAAGTAACTTAGCAAATCTAGAGACCTCTTCGAAAGAAGGTAATGTATCATCTTCTGATGATGAGGGTTCATCATTTGAAGATTCATAATATCTATTATCAATATAATTTGCATTCAAAGAGACATTTGTAATAGCTTCAGCATTATGTACCTTAGCCATGAGACAATGATCTTCGATTGGTAGTCTGGCTAGAAGTCCAATATTTCTTTGTCCTGATGTCTCATATTCTGAAGAATCATCTGAGGAATCACTACCACTTGCACTCCACGTATCATTTGCTTTCAAGCTTTTCTTTGTCTTATAAAACCTTTTCTTGTTTCTTTCAGAGTGTTTCTCTTTTCTATCTTTCCTCTTCAGTAAAGGACAATCAGGCCTTATATGTCCTGCTTTCTTGCATTCATAACAAGTTACCTATGAATCTTTCCTATCTTTCCTGTCTTTCTTTTTGAATCTATATTGAAAATCTTTCTCTCCCACAATCTTGTTCATCCTTCGAGCAAGATTGGCTAACTCATTATCCAAAAGATTACAATCACTTGAATCAGATATAACAACTTCCTTGGATTTAGACCATGTAAGCCTTTCAGGTGTTTTAGCTTTAGATGCAAAAGCTACACTTCCATTCCCATTCTTCTTCTTATTAAAATCAGCATCTCTCTTCATTCTTGTCTCATGCTGTAGAAGAGTTCCAAAGAGTTCATCAAGAGTAATCTGGGAAAATTTTCTATTTTCATCAATAGCTGTCCTTTTCGACTCCCATTCATTTGGCATAATATCTATAATCTTATCAACAAGAGCTTCATCATCAAGTCCTTATTCTCCCATAGATTGTAAGCTGTTGACAATTGTCATAAACCTTTGTTGTACTTTACATACAGGTTCTCCATAAGGAAAAACAAATCCATGATACTCTGCTCGAAGCATTGCTCTCCTTGTTTCTATAACTTTGGATGTACCAAAATGAGTAACTTCTAATTTCTTCCAAATACAGTTGGTTGCTTCACATGAAGATATCTGACTATATATATTCCTGGTCATAGAGCATAATAAAGTATTGCGTACCTTGTAATTCAGTAGATATTCTTGCTTCTCTTGGTTGGTGAAAGTGCTAACTTCTTTGTCAGGAATTTTGTAACCCCCAGTAAGCATAATAAAATTGTCTACACTAGTATTGATGACGAATGTCTTCATACGATCTCTCCAATACTCATAATCATTCCCATCAAAGATTGGTGGTCTAGAAGGATTCAGATTATCTATTGATCTGATATTCATTCCTGCCATCTAATATAACAAAAACAACTTTTCCACTCCACATGTTAGTGTAGTAAGTATTCAAGATAGTAATAAGAAATAAAGCAAGTAATACAAATCAGTGGAAAACCTCCTCTGATACCAATTGTTGGATCGAATAAGTAGATGTATATCTATTAGATGGAACAATACAAGAGGGGGGTGAATTGTAGGTTTAAAAAACCTTTGAGTTTTAGCAACAAAGAGATTAATTTAAATGATCTTAAACTAATACAAATACAAACACCCACAATTGTATTGAATATAAAAGGTATGATGTATTTTAATACTAATGTAATGTAAAACAATTGTATTCAAGGTGAACACAATAATCAGAGTAAAACAAAGATGAATGATTCTACCTTAAAGCGTATAGAATCAATCAATAAAAAAATTAATAGTATTATTGTAATTGAAACAATTACAATTGAATATGTAAATAAGAAAGGAAACAATACAAATCCCTTCTTAATATAACAGTGGAAATGTAAAAGTATTACAATTCTTTTGACCCAAAGAGAAGGGTTATCCTTTCACCTAGGATAAGAGGTCTGTCTCACCAATACCTTGGTGAGCCCTCGATACGATGATCGGCACGTCTGTCTGCCTATCCCCGGCAGCCCACGATACGATGATCGGCACGTCTGTCTGCCTATCCCCGGCAGCCCTCGATACGATGATCGGCACGTCTGTCTGCCTATCCCCGGAAGCCCTCGATACGATAATCGGCACGTCTGTCTGCCTATCCCCGGCAGCCCTCGATACGATGATCGGACGCACAAGGATAATGAGAGAAGTCACAGTGTCTCTCTCTAGAATCTTTGTAGTTCACAGAGTCTCTTCATTCGTTCTCTTTTTTCATCGTTGTTCTCTCAGATTCAAATGACCTCCTATTTATAGGCTTTGGGTTCCAACGGTCATATTGCCTCCAACGGTCATATTGAAACAGAAAGCACGACATCGTTTTGATTAGTTTGTAACTAACTCAACGACATCGTTTTGTTAGGACAAGAGATATATAGAAATGAAAAACATGAGTACGATTCATATGCAGAGAGAGTTTTTGAAAAAGTACCAAAACAAATAATGATCATCTGAATAGTAGAGTCAGTACGATACGATTGACACAGTCAGTATGATACGATTGACAGAGTCAATACGATACGATTGACAAAGTCAGTACGATACGATTTGGTCGGTACGATCAACATCGTACGATACGATAAACATGATAAAAGACAATTTTAATTTATAAACATATGATAGAATATATTTGTGATTTCCAAAACATGATATAGAAGTCAAAAGAAGACTTTTGACTTAACAATAAAATTATTTTAGAATTATAAGATTCTTAAAATAAACATGTTTCTCACTATGTTTTAATTATCTTTGAAAATGATGAGAAATAGCAGGAATCACATAAATGATTATAAAAATATAAGATTTACTGAATTCCATCCAATGGAATCCATAATGGAAAGTATCATTTTGTTGGTGAATAAAATAACATGAGTTATTAGAAACAACTTGAATGAAGATGAGAGGCCAGATTCAACTTGAAGGAAAAAACATGATGTTGAGCCCTTTATGTGTTTATGAACACCTTCTTTTAGTGGATCTTTAAACCCATTTATTTCTAAACAATGGATACTATCTACAAAAAATATATATTTTTTCTACAATCCATTGTTTAGAATAAGATAATGTCACCCTGGATTTATGATACTTAGAGGGTGAAGCAGAGCAGTGGTGGAGAATGATTAAAAACATTTACCCATGAAGTCATATTGATGATATAGATTATAAAGTGTTCATTGGAATGTTTTTTAATATATATTTCCCTCATTTGATGAAAAATAAAATTTATAAGGAATTACTAGAGTTTGATTATAAAGAAAATGATTCTGTAAGAAGCTATGAGATGATTATTTCAAGACTTTCTCATTACACCTCTATCTTTGTTATGGATCTTAAGGTAAAGGTTGGAATACTATTTAGTGGACTAAGACCCCATCTATGGGGGGATTTAAAAAATTATGTCTATGAAAACTATGAGGATATAATGTAGAGTTATATGAAGTTTGAATTGGATTTTGGAGAAACTCAGTGGTCACATATGTTGAATGAATAGAAGAGAGCTATAGATCCTAACTCAAGGAGGAACATTTATAATGGAAGAGGATCAAATAATTTCCAACTTCTTACATGAAAAAAATTTGGGAAGAAGCATTCAGATAATTTCATTCTTAGGAGTGGAAAATTTTACATTTGTTATAGATATGGCCATATAGCTTGGAAATTTCATGGTGAGGTAAATCCTCAACTTTTCAACACTAAAGATAAAGGGAAGATGGTGTAGACTCAACCTGGAGTCCAATTATTCAATTGTGGATAGCTTGGAAACTTTTACAATCACAATCCAAATAAAAAAGATAATGGAGGTAAATCACTATGAACCTCAACACAATAAAAGGGAGAAAGGTCAGACATTTTCTATGAAGATGGATGAAGTGGAAGCTCTGATTGATGTGGTGGAAGGTTCTCTTGTTTTTCTCTCAAATATAGAAATTAATTTGGTTGATTATGGTTCTATGAATTCCTTTATTTACTCTAAGTTCTCAAAGAATATAGATTCATTCCTTGAAATTCTAGTAGTCATTTGAATGTTGGAATTTTACCCTATACTAGGGATAGAATGGATCTCAAAGTTTAATACTAGGTAAAACTAAAAAAGTAATTAAATATTAGTATTCAATAATTGAAATCCTTAAGTTATTTTTAAATGGAATATATCCCATCCTGAGAAATTTTTAGAAGCACCTCCCATAACGTTATTTATGGAGATGATCGGTGAATCGTAAGAAGTAAATTAAAGTATAAGAATAAAAAATATTCCCATCATTATGGAATACACTAGAGTACTTCCTGATGAGTTATATGGAACTCCCCTAAAAAGAGGTATTGAGCTCATACCTAGATACAAGTAATTATCAAAGGCCCTATATAGAATGTGAAATGTGGTGCTAAAGGAATTAATGAAAAAAATTCAAGATCTTTTTGAGAAGGGGTTTATCTGACTGGGTGTGTATACATAGGGATTAATTTTTCTATTTATGAAGAATACGGATGGATCAATGTGGCTAGGAATTGATTATAGATAACTTAATAGGATCACAGTGAAGAACAAATACCCTCTCCCGATTATTATTGATTTATTTGACCAGCTTCATAGGGCTCAATTGTTCACAATGATTGATCATCGATATGTTTAACATAAATTGAGGGTGAATAATGAATATTTTCTAAATATTATCTTCTGATCGAGATATTGGAAATATGAGTTTATTTTTATGACCATAATCTTGACTAATGATCCTTCTATATTTATTTATATCATAAATATAATAATTAAGAACTACCATGCGAAATATATGGTTTTTTTATTGATGATATTATGCTATATTCCAAAAGTTTTGAGTATCATGAGGATCATCTAAAGGTTATATTGAAAACTATAAGGAAGGAGAGGCTGTTTTTAAAATTTAGAAAATGTGAATTTTGGTTCGAAAAAGTTTCTTTCTTAGGGAACATTGTATCCAATGAAATAATATCAGTTGATTGTTCCAAGAGAATGGTTGTAGAGAATTGGACTCATCCTATAAAAATAACTATATTTTTTAGATTCCTTATTCTAGAAGGATATTATAGGAGGGTTTTAAAAAACATTTATTTCATTTCTAATACACTAACCATGTTAAATTGAAAAGGGATATGTTTATCTAGACTAATGAGTGTGAAAATAGTTTCCAATAAATAAAGTGGATATTGAATTCTAAACTTCTGTTAACTCTTCCCTGTGTCAGGTAAGGATTAACTTTTTTTATTGATTCATCTCTAAAAGGTATTGGGTGTATCCTAATGAAAAATAAAAAGGTTCTTTCTTATGCATCTTGATAGATAAAGACTCATGAGTAGAATAATCCAACACATGAACTAGAGCTACCTATGGTTGTTTTTTCTCTAAAAATATGGTTAAATATATTTATGTTGAGAAATTTTATATATAAATAAACCCACAATGTTGAAGCATATATCTAAAAAAATGAATTTAAAATGAGACAAATAATATTGTTGGAACTTCTTAAAAACTATAGGTATTCAATTAATAATCACACCAGAGGAGAAAACAAATTCAATGATGAATTAAGATAGAAAGACTATATCATGATGTAAATGATGAGTATTCAAGAAGATCCATTGATCAGAGACATAGTAAGGATTTAAAAGGGAATCATGAAAAAGGGGTGTCATTTACCCAATTTCAAATTATTTCTCGACTATAATAACTAGATAAGATCTAGAAAGACAAAATATATTATCCATTGTTACAAAAGAATAGAGAGGTTGTGAATAATGGGATGTTTCCTGAGTTTGATATTGATTGAGAAGGTGTACTGAAATTTCATAAAAGGATATGTGTTTCTTATATTATGGATATAAATAAATAATTAATGGATGAATCTCATAGCTATATATTCTCTATACATCCTAGAAACAAAAAAAAAATATATGGAAATTCAGGAAAATTATTTGTTAGATGAAATGAAATGGGAGATTCTCCACTACACTGAAATGTGTATGGTATGTCAACAGGTGAACGAAGAGCGAAAACTTTAAAAATGGTACTAAAACCACTACACATACCAATATGGATGTGGGACAAAATCACTATGTAAATTGTCACTAGTATCCTAAGAACATCCAAATGAAACAATGTGAAATGAATTATTGTGGATGGACATGCCTAGACTTTCCATTTCATCACTTTTCTGGAATAATTCTCTCTTGACCAATTTTCCAAGATTTATATAAAGGAAGTGGTGAGGCATCATGGGGTGACACATTATATCATTTCTGATCATGATCCATGGTTTACATCTAAATTATGGAGAAGTATTAAACATCATCTAAATGTAGAATTGAATTTCAGTATGGCCGATTACACTCAAAATGATGGACAATCTGAAAGAACTATTCAGACACTCAAGGATATGTTGAGAACATGCTCAATGGAATTTAAAGGTGGATGGAATAAACACCCCCATTATATGAGATCTCATTTAATTACATCCAATCAAGTATTCAAATCAAACCCAATGAAGATCTATATAGGATGTAATGTATAAATTCCTCTTGTTGGGATGAAGTTGGTGAGAGAATGTTGTTTGTTCCATATCTTGTGCAAGAGACGACAGAAAATGTTCAATCCATCCAACAACACATAATGTCTGTTAAGAGTCGGCAGAAGAGCTATGCTAAAAACCATAAAAGGGACATGGATTTCGAGGATGAATATAAATTTTCTTCCTCTGAATATCACCATGGAAAAGATTCATGTGGGTTGTGAAGAAATATATTCTTATCCCTAGGTACATTGGACAATATGATATCCTTGATCACATAATATAAGTGGCCTATCGACTAGAACTTCAACCATTTCTAGGATAATTTCATAATGTATTCCACGTCTCTCTCTTGAGGAAGTATATATATGACTGTTAACATGTAAGGAATATAGAGGTGCTATAAATGGAATACAACCTCTCTTATAAGGTGAGGTTGGTGGAGATCCTGGATCATAGAGACAAGGTTCTACGTAACAAGACTATCCACCTCATCAAAGTGTTATAGAGGAAGTATAAATTTAAAAAAGTGACTTGGGAACCATAGAGAAAACGAGATAGAATTTCCAACACATTTTCTTAATTGGGGGTGTAATTTGAAATTTTGGGGATGAAATTTCTTAAGGGGTAAAGAATGCAAGGACCTAATCTTTTTTAAAAGATATTTGTTACATGAGGAAATGTGTGTTATATTTTATATTGCATAACAATACCATATCTTCTTAATATTGAGGTTATTATAAAAGAAAATGTGAGCTTAAGATTTATACGTTTTATGATCCTTGGTCAAATATGACCATTGGTTAATATGAATGTTGGAAACATTACACTTGTTATGAATTTTAATTTTATAATTAGTGTTTTTAAATAGACAAGAAAAAGGATAATTGATTGAAAAAATAGAGTTGATGGACATAACTAATAGGGTTGTTCTATTTGAATCCCATACATTAGAACATAGGAGGGAGGTATCATCACTACGGTTTTACTTTAAAAAATATGAAGATGATCTTTAGCAAGTGAATCTTGAATGAAATTTCCTACGAGAGAAGTTCAAACTAGTGGAGATTACCACTTCGTCGATGTTGGCCGAGGCACCCCACGAAACTACCACCATCACACAGCATAATATTTGGGCATATGCATGTGTAATAAGGGGTTAAATTTCCATGAATTAGTTACTTAAAATGTAATTACTCTTTATAAATATATTGTTTCTTCCAAAAAATTTGTGTTAAAAATATTTTTTCTTAAATATATTCAATTTGAAAATTTTATTTTTCAACTAGAAATTGTACTTATCAGAAATGATATAAATTTTTCTTAATAATCTTTTTTATTATTAATCATATTTATTTTAATGAAATATTATGATAAAAAAAACACTTATTTAAATATAAATTATTTTATTGAAATTTTTATGTGTGAGAAATTTTACTATGCATTTTCAATGCACTATTTTTTAATTTATAAATAAGGATTTTCATATTTAGTAGTTAATATTTTCATAATTACTGAAATATTATGATAAAATAAACATCAATTTTAAAATTCACAAATTGATATTAGGGTAGGGTGAAATTATGTGAATGTTCTAAAATACTATGTTTTTCTGTGAATAGTAAAAATACAGTTTGAGTTTTTTTGTTGGATTAATGACTTTATAATTTTGTCATTATTATTTAATAATTAATTAACAACAATATAATAACTAAAATATTTTATTTTATTAATATCAAGTACTTTAATATATTTTAATCAATTTCCAAGCCTATATGTTACATTACAAAGTAAAAAATGGAAACATTAACATTAAAGAATTTATTTTGGGATTAAATTAATTTCCATGCCAAAATAAGTAAAAAATGATTCTCAATTCCTATAAGTTAAAATAACATAATATATGTCCCATGTTTTCAAAAAAATGGAAAAACTATGGTAAATACCATGGGTTTTCATTTTCTACAACCTAGATTTTCAAAGCCTATATTTATAAATTATTAAATACATCCTCCACTTTGGCTATAAATACCCACAAATTTCTCTATTTCCCTTCACTCCCAATAAATAATCCATTAAAATATGGTATTTTACCTCCCAAGGAGTCCCCCAAAGGTTTCCTCAATCCCACACAGTCCCAATCATCATGTTTTAGGAATAACTGTTCCAAGTAATGGATTTATCCTTCTTTTCTCTTTAGTTCAATAACCTATTTTTGAATATGTCTTCCAATTATTAAGATTAACCTTTTTTTATTACACTTTTGATCATACATCCCTTCTAAATTATGATTTATCAATGTAATACCTTTGTCCCCACTCATTTTACCTGTTTCTAAAACCAAGTTTTACACCCATCATGCCCCATAATTTACTTCTCAAAATTTCTCTCTCTAGAGAAGAAATTTTTTATTATTTTCTTTTATGAATACACAAACCTCATTATATTATATTTTTATTCACAAATATGTAAAAATGACTTATTTTATTCAGGTATTAACATACATGAAACCCACATTTCCTTTCATGGGGTAAACATGATATAATGATCATGTTATTAAGCATTATTGAGACATCCTGATTTTTATAAGAAACCTATTATTTATTATCTATTGATTATTTAATAGATGTTTGATTATGATCTATGTTTCTAAAATTAATTAATACATATGAATGTTTCACCCTGATAGTTCTCCATTAGTATGTCTTTATGTGGAATTAGAATATTATTTTATGTTTTCATGTGTTATGAAACTTATATGAATTCAACTAAGCTTTAAAAGATACTCTGTTTGTACCATTTGAAATAACATTTTATTTAATAAATATGTGGGATGCCATAAATCCACTAAATGATTTACTAAAACCCAAAATTTGTTTTGGTATAGGGATTCTATCTTATAATTCATGTATTATTTCCACATTATAAATTTTTATGTTATTTCTATTTTCTTATTGGATATATGTTTATCATTATCATGTAATAATAAATCACCACCCTCTATGTATATAAGAGAAAATTTCTATAGGTCTATAACCTATTTGGTACTCCATTCAGTACTTCTATCTCTCGAACAAACATCTCTTCATGAATTTGTGAAATTTTTTCTGGTACCATCTCTTGTTTATATTGATCATGGACTTCATCTAATTTGATAATTCTCAAACTATCTCTTTTATATATTTGATCCCAATAATTTAATATGTACTTTTTAGACACTATTATCTAAGTAATCAAATAGAAAATATCATGTTTTTTCTGAGGATACCTTATAAAGATATAATTTATGCCTTGGAGTGTAGTTTGGTTTCACCACATTTCTTTAACAAACACTTGTTATCATAATTTATGAATATGAGACAAAATTATTTACTCTCACTCTATAAATGAAGTTTAATTCCATTTAATACTTTAGTTGTAAGTTTTTTTTGTATATGAAATATCTATATTACATATCCCCATAAATATAATTGATGAATTTTGTGGCTCACCACTAATCTTACCATGTTAAAAAATATTTAGTTCCTCCAATAGATGATACCATTCTACTTTGGTGTATAAAGAGGAGTGAGTTGAGATAAAATCTTAAAATCCTTTAAATAGTTGATGAAATTTTGGTTATAGTACTCTCTTACAAGGTTAGAGTGCAGTTTATTTATCTTCTTACCATGGTGATTCTCTACTTCATTCTATGAAGTAGTAATCTTCTCATAGTATTCATAATTATACATAATTAATTACACATATACTTATCATAAAAAACATGTCAAAAATTATGATGTGGGCGTATGAAACCCATGATGCAACTGGAAAAGGAACACACACATCTATATAGAATAATACAAGAAACTCTATAGGTCTGTTACCTTATTCAATAAGTAATTTTTTAGGCATTTTAACTTTTAAAAAATCATGACATATATCTAAAGGTTATAGTTAAATAGAATATGTATATACCTTATGATATAACCATGTTACGCACTTATTTACATGACCATCCTGGTGATGCAAAAAATGGGTGTAATATGAGTTACGTGAACTTGATTCCTTATTAATTTCCAACACATGGTTTTTTATATTCTAGTATGTAAATACCATTTATAAGATGCTCCATCCCATAAAATCTACTATCAATATAATGGCCTTATATCTTATTTCCAAAAATGAACATAATGGAATCAATATCTAAACTAGATGCATATAAATATATATATATATATATATATATATTGGTTACATTGTGAACATAATAACAATTTTAAAAGACTAAAACTAATCATTTTTATAATGTATTATATTATTATAAAATTTCATATAAAACCACTCTTTCTCTGCTAGAATATCAAAGATCCACCTCAACTCTTTTAACATTCCTGAATCAACTCGGTTTCCCTAATTGGCTAAAAATATGAGAACCATAAGTTTTATCTTATATCCAATTTATAAAAACATAATGATTACATTTGATAACAAATGCACTTAAATATTCCTTGTGATTCATCTATGAGGTGTAATCTATATTTAATTTTCCATTTTTTCACAGGAAAAACACACTACATAAATTTCCTAATCCTTCCCTTTGATCCATCACCTCTTAGTCTGGTTGTGAAAGGTTTCTTTAGTCTCGATGTTAGTCTTAAGTCCCTTATCATTAAACATCCTCTTAAATTTAAAACATATAATTAATTTCATGTCCATGGTAGTTCATCAATGAGTTTATTTTATGGATTCAATGAATTGTATTTCAATCATACAATATGATAACTCAAGTATACGTCAAGCTAGATGAGATATCACGAAAAAGTGATTATATTATACAGAAAAATTCATTGGAAGGTTATTATCACTAATGCATTAGATAATTTCTCTGTGGGTGCCTTAACATATTTCTAGACATTGATCTTGGACTTTGGTTATGTTCACCAAATTTAACTAATAATAATACCTATGGGGTCACACAATAAGTGTATCTACAATCTCATTAAATTATATTAAATATAAATATATTAAAAATAAAATTATACTAACTTGTGGAATAATAATTATTCAAGTTAAGTTGATTACATAAATTCAATAACCCTATATATTGGTTTATAATATATTGATTAAATAAAATATATTGATTATTATTCACAAATAAACAAACAAATATTTATTTGTACCCCAATTTATAAAATAGATTAATTTAAATATTACATTAGTTATATAAATATTAAAATAAATATTTCTTCAACAGTTCAGTGAGTGTTATATTAATATATTTATTAAATGATAATATATATTTCAATAAATATTTTAATTTTCATCATTCAATAAATACAAATCAATATTTATAGAAGAAGTTAAGAGACTAAAAAATAATAAATTTAATTTAATTTTATCTAAATCAATATTGATTGATTTATTTAAAAAAATATTTTAATATGTGCATGTAAAGTGATCTATTTTTTATTATTATTAATAATAACTTTGAGGGAATATTTGAAAAAGGCCTTAGTGGATTTCTCAAATATTAAACCATAAGTACATATTCGAAATTATTTTATTTTAGAGAGGTGGAGTCATTATACACTAGTATGGGACCCAATAAGTTCTCGCAATCCCTATAAATAAAATATTACTCTATACCTCTTATGAATAATATTTAATAATAGAATACTCTCATTGAGATCAATGAAAAATAATTAAAAACACTTGGTTCGTCTATGCTTTCACTCGGAATACCAAGAGTAGTGTCCAGATATTTGTGGAGAATATGTGGATACAACTAGAGGAATAATATAATGGATTATCCATAATAATGATTACTCAATAAGAGAAGCATTTGAATTTATAAATATGAATTATCACATTTTAGGTAATTATATTTTTAAATTAATTATAAATTTAATTTGAAAGATCCCCTCTCAGGTATTTTATGGTTTCCTTCATCATGTTCTTTAGATTATATCTATTGAAATGGATAAAAATAAATTTTTTGTTATGGCATTAGTACTTCTAATGTTCCATATAAAATTCAAGAGATATTAGATTTTTCACATTATAATTAATAAATGATTCAAATTTTCATGATCCATTTCCAGATTTTTACATTGTTTTCATTTCTAAAAATACTTTCTTAATCCAAAAGTAATGATAACATGTTTTTCCAGAATAATATGACCCAAATTGTATAATTAATCATGAAAAAACTTGATTAACCCATCTATATGTTCCAAGGTTAATATCTAAATGATGAAGAAAATTTAACAATAAATTACTCATCATGCACCCTCAATCAAACACACATGGCACATGCAAAATCAATTAAAACATGATATATTGATCAATATATAGTGTGATTAAACACCATGTATTGATTATCATCATGGTATGTGGTTTGAAAAGGATTACATGGTGTCTATTTGGATTAGATGTTGTCTAACCTCACATGAATTTTATTCCATTTAAATCAAATCATTCTATGTGGTCAACTAAAACATGTAATTACACATTACATATTGACTAAGAATTAAGAGATGTTGATAGAATTTAATTGCATAACTTTTAGTTGGTTCTACACACCATGTAACAAGTTAAATACCATTTTTATACATTTTAATACTTGAGGTGTGTTCTATAGGTGGATATAAGAAAACTACACTACATGTAGCTGGTTATATACACAGTGTAACACATGCCAACTAACACATGCTACACACTGAGACAAAAATGTTATGTAAGTCAAAAAATGAATAATTAATGTGAAACTAATCTATATAGAAGGTACCACTATTTTTACAACATGTAACAGGCGTTATTAAACACTACGAATATTCTTAATAATTATTGATGTGTCATGTCAATATAAATTGTTAATGATTATTATTTTTGTAATTATGTAGCCACACAACATATAACAACCTTTTACACACCATTACGTAATGTATATTTTCATTGGTACACACCATTTATATTTATGAGTTTTAATGTGTTTATACATGCCATGTATATTCTATATTATTTCTTATGGAACTACACCCTATGCATATCATGACACACAATGTGGGAATACATGATTTGAATGTAAAAAAACATGACTACGTTCATAAAAACTTTGATTCACATGAAATATTGAGTGAAAATACATTCCATATAACTATAAAGAAAATTCCATTTTTCCTCTAGGGTAAAACTCATATATATATTGGATTTAAATCATTAACTTAAATTTACAAAGACGGAACACATTGTGTACCCCATCAATGCACACCGTGTACTTAATTAAATTAATTATTTTTTAAAAAAATATTTAAATTATGTAGGAGAGGAATTTTATTGTTTCTCAAGGGATGTTTGAAATGAATATTATGATAATGTAATTAACTAGTTAATTAAGGGAATAATTCAATTAAATTTATTGTAATAAGTAAACATTAAAATGAATTATAATAAGGTTAAATTTATAGCCATCACACAATGTGATTTATCATGAGGTTGAATGGACTATGCATCTATTGGGTTAATTTAATAAAATTATTTATTACTTTGGTTTTATATGATATTTTATGACCTCATTAAAAATTATGAGATGCACACCATCCCTTACTTCTTGTTATATAAGAGCCTAAATATTCTATGTGTACTTTTTGTAAACCTAAACCCCTAGTACCCCTTACTTAGTAGTGAATGAATATTTATAAAGGGTGGGTCTCTTAGTGAGAGGAGATTTTTTAGGGCCCAATATGATGTGAAAACAACCAAGGAGAAACATAATTTAATCAAGGAATGTTAGCAATTGATCTAAGGATCATATCAAAGATTTATTTCTAAAAGGGTCAGGATTGGTTTATCTATAATCCTTAAACTAACTAGTAGATAAAATATAATCATCGAATGACATTTTTATTTTATTTTATTTTTGTGAAAGATTATCTATTTATTTTTGAAATGTACCGATTATTTGATGAATGAATGTGATCACATAAATTAAAAAATTACAATCATATTATGATAAAATAAAATAAAACTATTATGTATAAACTATGTTATTTTACATTTTCATTTAATTGTGTAAAATCCAAATAATATTAGAAAGCATGTGAAGAATAAAATAAAGGATATTTACACATTTATTCAACAAAACCACTCAAATAAAATAGGACATTAATAATTTCTATACATTACTTGAGTTAGAATGAAAACATATATCAAGGTATTGGATTGGGCCTCGTCGAGTTACATTCATTTATCAAGAAGTTCTACTGAATTTTTTGGGTTAAATTATATAAGTTAAAATAAAAAGTGTTTTCTCCTATAAAACCTTTTTAAACTCTGAGGCAATCATTATTGAAATACTAGTATAGGATTTAATTATTGGGGAGAGATCTAAACAGATCAAAGAGTTTTGAGTTAATTTAATTATAAAATAAATACTGCATAAATAACTTCAAATAAATCAATGAGGATATATTTACATTATTTAAAACTAAATTTTGATCATTTACACTATAATTTCCAAGACAATGTATAATATGAATCGAATAGAAAAAAATCTTAGGATTTAATAATATAACAGAAAACTAGTAGTATTAGTTGTGTATTTCAGAACCAGTAATCATATTAATGTTCTAAAAATTATCCTTTATTTATTATAGAAAATATAAATATATTCAACCCTAATATTGTCCCTATGATCCATTTTGTAGAAATTTAATCTCTTGAATAGTTCTAAATTCTTATTGTGTTACATTCACTATGAGTGGATGTTTTATTTATTGAAGTCATTGGTTCTTATTGACCCACCAAGGAGGTAATTGAAGAGGTAAAAAATATTTTGGAAATATATGGAGAAAGAATTAGATGTAAAATACCTCATATTTTCATCCATAAATATTTATATATATAATATTTAAAATGATTTGGATTATTTCACCAATTTATTTTATTTATATGCTTGCTACCATGAAAAAGAATGAAAAGAGGGGTATAAAATCCATATGGAAGTCATTATGTAAAATCTTTATGGAGTCATAGTTGGACCAAATATAGTTAAGATGAAAGCCTAAAATTAAAAATTATAAAATTATAGATTTAATTTTCCTAATTAATTGATCTCAAGCCTCACCCCCACCTAAATTACTCTGATATTGTCATGTTTTATTATGAATTTCCACATAAAAAATATTGAGAATATTCCCTCAGATCTGTTGAATTTGATTTCTCATGTGGACAAAGACATGAAGCCTGAAAATATCTCTGTACTTATTGTGAATAAGGGAAAATGAATGGTGAAAATTTATATGATAATATAAAAGTCTAAGTCACCTTTACAGAACCCTTATAAAAGAAGGAAAATCTTGATAGAATCTATAGAACATGATATAGTATATTTTTTTATGATAAGAAAATCCATTGGAAGAAGAATTGTTCCCAATTAAATAACTAAGGGGGAGATTCATGTACATTTTTTAAGAAATTTAAATCATCTCATTTCAGTAAATTTTGTATTATATACATCTTTTGGTTCTAATGTTTATGTCCAAATATAAGAACCAAGTTGATTTTGGAAGATTAATTGAGGTGAGGTAGATCTCTGAGGTACCAATGGGGTGAGAATAGTTACAGTGATTTTATTTGACAATCATCTCACATTTTTTAATCTATTGGTTATAGTTTTGGAAAACCATTATTATGTTCCTAGTATAACCATGAATATAATTTTTGTATCTAATTATTAAATGGATGGATTTTTTTTTCAATTTCATAAATAAAATTAGTTATTTTTATGAAGATATAATATGTTATTAGATAATACATTTAAATAGTGGTCTTTATCTACTAAAATATGAAAAAAAACTCGTGGTAATAAAAAATAATCCCATTTAAATGAAACATATATCACCCAATTATGGAATCAATTTATTGGCCATACAAATGAGAATTATTTGATAAAATTATATAAAAATGAAATTTGTATCTCTTTTGTTTTTAAAAGAAAATGATACATATTTCATGATTTTTTTCAAGGAAACATTACTATAGATCTATTTAGTGTTACTAAAATATTGTCAATGAAAGAATGAATTATATATTATTATAAATAGTCAATTGATCATAATTCATGCATGTTTCACCTTATCCTTTTGTAGATACAAATTACTTACTATGTCTTACACACTAAACCTGGATCCAACTAAATTTTTAAGTGGAATCCTATATAATTTTTTGTATGGGAATAAATAAATTTTGTCTCATTTACCTGTGTTGGTATGTGAATAATTTTATTTATATTTCTAGGAACAAATTTTCATCTCATGTCACTAAGTATATCTTTTTATGATTTCACAACAAAACATGGAGGATATTATCTATATAACCCCTAATATAAAAAGCTAATAGTGGTAAGACACAAAAAGTTTATAAAAAAGAATACATATATAAATGATATTGTGGGAAAAAGATAGAATTAAACGAATTCAAGGCTCAAGATATATAAGAGTTGACATGGTAATAAATTTTACAAGTCTTTATAGCAGAAGTTTATTTAGAGAAAAAATTACAACATAAGTGCACCATAGATGTTGGAGAACTAGATTGGTATGGTTTTCTAGCCAGCAAAAAGGTGACAAATTATTTGTTGAAATAAAATAAACCAATGTCCTGAAAATAAAGGGTAAATAGATCAAATGTTTCATTGTGGAAATGATATATGAATTCTAAAATAGATTTAATGTACTAGAACCAATTATATGTATTGTTCGGAGTAGAGTACTCAAGAGGGGGTGAGTTGAGTATCTATAATTGTTTCTTTTTTAAAAGTTTTCTTAAAAAGGGTCCCAATAAAAATAAAAACATCCCAGATAATCAAAGTAATACAGTTAGTAAAGTTTGACTATTTAAATAACTTATTAGAAGATTGATTAATTCTCAATAATCTTAATATAAATTATTAATATTACTTTTGAAGCTATTCTAATAAGTCAAATACAATTATAACATCTTTATAAGATTAACAATCAAAGTAAAGTTAGTGATTTCTAAATTATATAGTAAAATTGAGAAGACCAATTTAAAAAAAATAGAAAATATAAAACAAGTGGTTCAGTCTCAAGTTGAGACCTAATCCACTCCACTTCGTGATAAACTACCACCAAGTATTTTATATTAATAAAATTGATCCACACCCGGGATTGGGGTAAACAACAATGCACAGGATTGTCCAATTCACATGACCTCTTCCATAGTTCTTCTTGGGTATGAACTATCAGGTGACACAGGGACCTCTTCCACACTTCTTTGTGGGAATAAACAAGTGTAAAAAAATGTGAGAGGAAGGATATTTTGTATCCTTCAGTTTAATATAAGATACAATGTCTACTTTTATACAGATACACACACACTGCTTGAAATATAAAAATAATAAATAATAGATAGAAGATGATGTGATAAGGTTAGAAGTGCTCTGAGTGTTAGGCTATGTAGCTCTTGACTTGTAGGATGAAGTAGATGCATAAATCAAGTCCTCTTGAGAGAAAGAGAGTATTACAAGTCTAGTTCTCTGGTTCAGATCTGTCTTGTGTTCATCATGGAGTTGACAGTGTGAAGTTTTTCTCGATTATGATATTTGGTTTTCCATATTTTTTTATTCGATAATGCTTCGTGTTTTCTTCAGAAGTTTTTAGTTTCATGTGTTGGTACTTTTCTCAAGAAAGCTCGTGATTCTTCGTTATCGCGCACACTTGTTTTTCTATCCTCTTCTCCTTTTTTGTTTCTGGAAATACTAATCCATTTATTCTTGGAATGAATGTGTTGGTGTTGAAAAGATGCATGAATTCTTCACCTCGTACCTCGTATTGTCACGTTACATGTATACAGAGAAACATTAATTAAGTCAGTGCATTTAAAAGACTCAAATATGACCGTTATAGATTAAATTGAGAAAATAAAAAATGGATCAAGAAATGCTGTCATAGTCTATCTGGAAACAGTGTCTCTTTGAAATGGTTCCTCTTTGAAATAGGGTATCCTTCTTTTCCTTTGAGAATTGAGACAATCATGATAGCATAGTTTTATAGAGATCAGGAACTGATAGCACAAATGCGGTGTCTTATCATGGTGTCAAGTCACGGTATCTGATTCACGGTGTCGGTCCATGGTGTCTGGTAAGAGTGTTTTGTCACTATGTCTAGGTCACGGTGTCTGGGTCATGGTGCCTGTGTCAGGGTGTCTTGGTCACGGTGTCTGGGTCACGCTGTCTGGGTCACGGTGTCTGGATCATGGTGTCTGGTCTCACTGTCTGGGTCCTTTTCCAAAAAATAATAACCGGTGGTAGACTCACGGTTTCTCAGACATAGATAGTTATCTGTACACAAACGTAAACAGTGATATTTATATAATGGATTAGAATTAATAAATTATCAAGGAAATTCATTATAACAAAAACTAAAAATAGTTTACAATAATTATTTAAGTCATAAAGAAACAAATCATCTTTACCCTTTATTTGAGACAGATTACATAGGATTTACAAGTTTAAAAGAATGCATAGGATTTTTGATCACTATAACATGATTAACACACAAGGAGGCCAATAATCTCTCATGATCACAAATCATGTGAGTGAGGGATCTATTTATCCTTTTCCTTAGTGTCTATATCTCTTAGTGTGCATATCTCTCAATGTGTATATCTTTCATATCTCTCAGTGTGCATATCTCTCCCCATTTTGGGATTATAAAAAAATAATTCAATATTAAATAATATAATAGATAAGAAGATTTCCCAATGCATTGGATGCATAAAAGTGTCATTAAAAATATTAAGCAACAAAAATAAAAAAAATACCCTATAAACACTGACTGTCTTCTCTTTTTCCCTTGGCAAAAACATCATTAGAAGCCACAGGAGTAGAGGTAGAGGTGGAAGAAGGAAGTAAGGAAACTGACAGAGAAGGTAGAGGAAGACCTTCAATGATAGAAGGGGCCAAGTTAGGTGCAGTGTAATACCATGGAAACTGTTGGTCATGGATAATAGCTCTGATCTGACTCAGATCTTGAGATATATACATAGAAGTTGAGGCAAAGAAAGAGGATGAGAAGGTAGGAAAATGAGGTTTCAAGGGTGCAGCTATAGGAGCCACAATAGCAATACGTTTTATAAGAAGATAAGGCCACAAAAGCTTGACTAAGTCAGTAATAATCTCACCACTATATTGTATCGCTTTATCAATGTTATCCTTGTTATCCATGAAGTTGTCCAACAAGGGAGTGAAATCCTTATGCTTTTTAACTTGACTTTTGAAATGTTGATTGACATGAGAGATTCTTGGATTATCTACAAGGTACATGAAGTGGGTTGTCATGTCATTTTTAGAGAAGATCCTATTAAAGTAGAATTACATCTTTTTTATAATTTCCTCTTGATAATCATTTGAAATTTTGGAATTAATTATCAACAAATCAAGAACTCTATCACTATTATTGACAACCATAGATAGAGATTCTTTTTTCAAATCACTAAGGACAGACTATGATTATTCTTTAACAATTGTTCTGAGTAGTTCACTTTCCAAAGAGGGTTGAGATGAATGCCTAGAAGTATTAGAAATTGTAATAGCTGAAGTAAGAGACTTTAGTTGATTCAGAAATTTTTGGACATAGACCTTATAATCATCATTAAACTTGTTAAGACTAATAACAAGCTCATGCATCTCTTGAACAATTTTATTGTTTCTTTCAACTTATTTTTCTGATACGAAAATTAGATTAGGATGAATCAGGGAGGATAATTCCTTTGGAATCTGACTTCCAATATCCTCAATATGATGAGAAATAGGTTCTGGTCTTTAGTTCATCACTCTAGGCATATATTCAAACATACCTCTGAGAGACTTCATATCATCACATAATTGTTTGTTCTCAATTATGGTCTCTTGAATTTTATGAAGCGTCTTTGGATAAATCTACCTTATGATCTTTCCAGCAATAGGTCATCATGTTTTTTTACTCAAATTGGTTATAGGAGGAGGTTGAGTATTCATGAGCTTTTCAACTCCATCTATGTTGGTAGCTCCAAAAGCTTTCAAATCATCTCTACTTACCAAGGTAGAAGGATATTATGATGGTTCGGAAATAGGAGTTGATACTATCTCATGTTCCTTGGTAGTTATAACATCAAGAGAAGAAATTGGTTTCAATTGAAACAGAGTAGACAGATCTATACATTTAATTGAGGTTTCATAGGATTCATTTACAACAAAATAACAAGGGAATTTATACCATGTGTCTACTGAGCTGGAATCAACTTGATTATTCACATTAACATTTTCCAGACTGGGTGGATGCTCCCCATCAATGGGTGCATCTTTATCAAGACAATGAGATATAGATCCTTGATCTAATTCCAATATTTCATTACAAATATCCTTACCCAATTCCTTTCAAGCCAACTGAAATGCTTATTGCATTCTCTCTTCAGCAGATGGGATAATTTCAAGAAAAGCTTGTTCCTCCACATGTTCCTCATAAGTAGCCTCTTGCACAGGATAAATATCTTTTTCTATATGCTAATCTACATTATCTTTTTCACTTATCTTAGCCACGAACTCTTCTTTAGAAGCAGGTTGTTCTTCTAGATCACAACTTCTGCAAGAACAAGCATTTATTTCTCAGTCAAGTCTTAGAGAACAGGCTCATTGTCTTTCCCATCCACGAATAGTTACCACTGTAGGTAAAAAAAACCTCTTACTCTTATTCTTTATCAGAATAATAAACAATTTCTTCTGGTTCCAAACCTGGATCAGAACTGTCTTTATTTCTTGAGGAGTGCTCAACCGGGTTGAACTTTTCATTGACCTTTCCATTATATTCTACCCATGCTTTTCTCCAAGGATTCCAACTAATTTTCATTCTCTTGACTGTAACTTTAGAAAGACCAAATTTATAATCCTTAATAACTTTATCATTGGGTTCAACCAACCCTTTTTCATAAAGCATAGCCGAGATAAATCCTGAGTAAAACAGGGAGGTTGACTTGAAGGTTTTGTTGAACAACTCACACATGTGGAGTATAACATACATGAAAAGGTTGATCATGTGGAAATTTTTCATGATATGTATCAAGAATACATCTTGATACTTGAGTGTAGAAAAATCACCTTTTTGGGGCTAATAAGATTCTAAAAAAATTTAAACAGAAGTCAAGTTTCACCATCAAGCTCAGCATTTATGGCTATTCACTTTGTTTCATTTTCATTTAGGCTTCCCAATGATTCTTTAAAAACAAATAACTCACTTGGAGGTGGAGGACCTCTCTTATAGTCCTCAAAAATACCCTCATGAGGTATCCTTAGGCATGCAGCTCGTAACCTCAATGAAAATGTACATCTCTAGCCATTTATCTAGCTTCTCACAACAAAATAATATTCTTTATCAAAAAAATTGAACGAACTGACAAAACTGTGCAACTAGCTTTGGGTAAATCTGTTTATCCTCCTTTAAAAATCAATATATCCACCCTTTACCTTTTAGTACATTAAAAAATAAGGACTTACATGAAAGCAGCCACTTGGGGAAAATTTCCTTTTCAGGAATGACTACTCTGGTCACCAAGTTCGGATTCAAAGGACCTTCGGGTGCTAACTTTGGCACTACTTTCGTCTTCTTATTTGAACTGTGCTTCTCAGGGGTTGATGAGGATGGGAATTTCATCTTGGTAATTAAATGATAGTTTGAGAGAGAGGAAGGTTAAAAGATGGGTTACGGTTTGATAGAAGAGATCTTATGTAAATAAAGGAGTGAAACTTAATTAGTTTTTATCATTTAGGGATTTGATGCATCGCAAAATCAAAAGTGCAGGAAAGTAATAATAAAATAATTAATTACTAAAATAGAGGTTATAATTTGTAAATAAAACAATAAAGAACTATTATGGTGAGACCACAATAGGCCTTCACGGTGAGACCGTAACTATGTGATTTCTAAACTGTGTAATCGTATTGTTTGAAATAGTAAGTGCAAGATAGTAATAGAGAGATAGTAACTGTGAGACCATAAACATGAAACCGCAAGTCCTAAGATAGTACAATTATAGAACTATTTGAGTTAGATAGTAGTCTTAAGAAAGTGACTTGTGAAACCATAAAATTTCAAATAGTAATTTGTGAAACCATACACTTACTATTTAAGATGTATCATTCCCAATTCATGTATGATGTAATCTATTATTTCAGTATTTAATAGTTTGGTAAATATATTAAAAATCTGATATTCAGTTCCAATGAATTCCAATGTGATCCCACCTTTTTTATTACGATATCTCAAAAAGTGATGCCTTACATCAATATGTTTTTCCTAGAGTGAGAAACATGATTTTTTGAGATTTTAATTGCACTTGTATTGTCACAATTTATAGGTACATGCCTGAATTGATATCCATAATCTAGTAATGTGTGTTTAATCCATAAAATTTTTGCACAACAAATACCAGAATCTATGTATTAAACTTCTTAAGTAGACAATGCAACAGATCTTTGTTTCTTACTACACAATGATACTAGTGACTAGCCTAAAAAGTGACATGTTCCAGAGGTTCTTTCTCTATCTAACTTACAACCACTAAAGTCTACATCAAAATAACTAACTTACTCAAATGATTGTCATTTGTGATAGAATAATCTTATAATGGGTGTATGCTTGATGTATTTTAAAATTATCTTAACAACATTTAAATGATATTCCTTAGGGTTTTCATGAAAATGAGCACACATACACACACTAATCATAATTTCAGGTCAGATAGCATTTAAGTAGAGTGAGATTCCAATCGTCTCTCTATAAGTGGTCAGATCAACAGATTTTAGATCTTTATCAATATCCAACTTACAAGTAGTACTCACTAAAGTGTCACTACTTTTAGTGCTATCCAAAAAAATGTTTTAGAATATATCTAGAATATTTTCTTTGATTTAAAATAATACCATCATTATTTTGAAATATTTTAAATCCAAGAAAGAATTTTAGTTCACCCATTAAACTCATTTCAAATTCGTTTCGCGTCATTTTTGAAAATTGAATACTTAAATAATTTTTTGAAGATATGAATATAATATCAATTACATAAATTTGAACTTCAAAAAGTTCATTATAAATTCGTTTTATAAAAAGGGTAGGATCTGCTATTCCTTTTGTAAAACCATTGGAAATAAGAAAAGTACTTAATCTATCATACCAAGATCTTGGATCTAGTTTTAAACCATATAAATCTTTTGATAATTTTAAAATATGATTTGGGAAATAATGATTTTTAAAACATGGGGTTTCTCATCCAATACATCCTCAACTATATTCCCATTTAGGAATTCAATTTTAAAATCCATTTGATATAGTTTAAAATTTATATGTGCAACATAAGCAGGCATAATTATGATGGCTTTAAGTCTATACATTGGTGCAAAGGTATCTTCAAAGTCAATTCCTTCTTCTTTACTATAGCCTTGAGCAACCAATCTATCCTTGTTTCTAACTATGTTACCAGATTCATCTACCTTATTTCTAAACACCCACTTAGTGCCTATGGTAAATTTGTCTTTAGGTTTGTCAACAAGTTTCCAAACTTTATTCCATTCAAACCGATTAAGCTCTTCTTTCATATTCATCACCCAAAAATCATCATTAATGTTTTTAGGTTCATGTTGTGACAAGAAGACTTGATGTTCAACCTGATTTCAATGATATGCTCTAGTTGGAGTTCCTTTATCTAAATCTCTTACATAAACATCTAAAGGATGGTTCTTAAGAGTTATAATAGCTCTAGAAAAAGAAGGTTTAGTGTTTTTAGGATCTTGAATAGGTTTGGGTTCATTGTGACTTAAATCTAATGAGTTTCTAGAGCTAGAAGTTTTCACAGATACCTTTACAGGATGGTTAAGGGATTTTGAATTTATGTCCAGATTTGATACATCATCCTCCAGGTTCTCTAGAGTATCCTTAGACTCATGTGGATCTATTTCATCAAATTTGACAAGGACATATTCTTCAACACATTTGGTTCTTTTGTTGAACACTCTATAGGATTTACTAGAGATTGAATATCCTAGAAATATTCCTTCGTCACGCTTGGATGTGAATATTTCAAGATTGTCCTTAGTATTAAGGATATAGACTTTGCAACAAAAAACATTGAAGTAACATTCTTTGGGTTTTTATTTTTCAATAACTCATATGGAGTTCTTTTAAGAATAGGTCTAATCAACACCCTATTAATTATATAGCATACTGTATTTACAGCTTCAACCCAAAAATAAATAGGTAAGTCATATTCACTAATCATGGATCTAGAAATCTCTTGCAAGGTTCTATTTATTCATTCTACAACTCTACTATATTGAGGTGTTATAGGGGCATAAGAATTATGACTATAGCAATTTTGTGAGCATAAGGACTCAAACTCTTTATTTTTAAAATCATGGCCATGATCACTTCTTAAGGATTTAATTCTACATCCACAGATATTTTCTATAGTTTTTTTATATTTGGTGAAATGAGAGAAGGATTCACTTTTTTAGCCAAAAAAAGACCTAGTATATCAAGAAAATTCATCTACAAGAACATGAACATAGTGATTACCATTTAAAATAGAAACTCTAGATGTTCCAAAAAAATCCATGTGAACCAATTCCAGAGTTTGAGATGTTGACACTTCTTTCTTTGGTTTGAAGGAAATTTTGTGTCGCTTTCCCATTTGACAAGGATTACACACTTTATCATTTGGAAACTCAAGTTTGGGTAGGTCTTTAACAAAGCTTATTTTTAGTTAACTTTCTAAGTGAGTGGATATTACAGTGTCCTAGTCTCCTATGCCAAATCCAACACTATTTGTGAAATACACTTAAACATGAAGCATTTTGAGATTTTAAAAAATCTAAATTAATAGAGTATACATTTTCATTTATTAATGCAGAAAATACCAATTCATTTTTAGAATTGAAAACCTTGCAAGCATCATTTTCAAATTTAACAAGAAATCCATTATCACATAGTTGTGAAATACTAAGCATATTATATTTCATCCATCAAAAAAAGTAAATTGAAAATTAAAACTGAGTTAGAGTTACTAATTTGGCCAAGGCCGGTGATCTTTCCTTTGACATTGTCGCCAAAGGTGACGTGTATAATATCAATTTTTATTAAATTCTTGAAGCATGAATAGTCTCCTGTCATGTGTTTTGAACACCCACTATCCAAGTACCATAAGCTTTTAAAATATCTCTTTAAGCAGCTTTCCTACATAATAGTCAAATAAAAATGGATTCTGGTGCCCATATTTGTTTGGGTCCAGTAATATTAGTGACTTGTGCTTCATGAACCCATATCTACCTCATTGGTTTCCTATAAGCATAATGTAAAGTGACTGAAAAATAAAATCTATGTGGTCCAGAAAAGCTTTAAATAGTAGAGAGTGTATCATAACATGAACTGGATAAAGGTTTTCTAGAACAAGGAGTAAAGCTTTATGTCCTAGAATTAGAAACAAAATTAGTTCTCTCCAAATTTCTTTTACCAGGTTGATAGGCAATGCTAGTGGAATATTTAAGAGGAGTACGTTTACCTAGACTTTTTACCAATGTACCTTTACCATTAGTAAACATTTCAAGGTCCTTTTTCAATTTCTTATTAGATAGCTTTAGTTCATTGTTTTATTTGAGTAATTAAGAATTTTTATTCCTTTATACAACAAGTTTAATTTTAATAGTTTAGGTAAGAGCTTTTTGTTTCTTTAAAGATTTTCATTTATCTTTTAGTTTATTACATGTTTCTTGAAGCATATTATAGTATTCAAATAATTAATCATTATATATGTTTTTAGATTCATTATCATCTCTAGAATAATTCGAATTGTGTACAAGAGATTCCAGTGTTACCTCATTTGTGTTTGTCATAAAACACATATTGGATTTGTTTTCCTGTTCATCATGTGAAGATTCTAAGTCACTTCAAAAATCCTCAGAAGCACTCCATGTTACTTTCATTTCATTCTTATAATTTCTAATTTTTTTCCTCGCATTTCTTTTTGTACTTGATCTTGGGACAATTAGACTTTATATTTCCCTTTCGCTTACATTTATAGTAGAATATCTCATCAAACTTGTCACTTCTTTTCCAATATTTTTTCTAGCTTTCCTTTGGATCATATCATCCCTTGAAGTTAGGATTTCTGAAATAAAATTTCTTCTTGTAAAATCTATCAAACCTTCTGGAAAATTGAGCCATATCCTCATCACTATCAGGTGATAATTGTTCACTGGTGGAACATTCTACAGAGGCTACCAATTTTCCATTCTTATTTTGTTTATAAGTGGTTTTTTTGAATGCAACAGATTTTTTTGGGGTTCATCCTCCCCTTCCTTGTTCACTTCCAACTTATCTTCATACATCATTAGTTTCCCATTGAGTTATTTGATAGGTAACTTGCTGATGTCACATGACTCTCTAATAGAGACAAAGTTTCCTCTCCATCTGTGAGGAAGGAATCTGAGAATCCTCATAATCTATTCTTTAGAAGTGACTTATCTTTCAAGAGAAATCATTGTGTTGAAAATTTCATTGAACCATAGATACGTGTCAAAAAAAGGCTCATCAGGTTTCATTTTTAAGTTATCTTATTTAATGATATAGGTATTATGTCTCATTTCATTCACACTATAAGTTCATTTATGTGAAATAGACAAAGTATCCCAAATTAAATGGGTAGTTTTACATGGAAAAATTATTTTAAATTCCTCATCTCCTAAGGATAAATAAAAACCATTCATGGATATGAAATTGTTATTATAAGTTTTCTTGGATAGATCATCCCAAGTGATTTTATCTGTATTAGGAATCTTATATTCATTTATAATTGAAGACCAGATTTTAAAGCACATACTTTCAAAATGCATTTTCATTTTAATTTTTCATTCGGCATAATTGGTTCAATTAAAGAATGGTGGATTTTTTGTTGCATCACCTTCCAATATAGTATCCATAATAAAAAACTAATTTTAAAGATATATAAATTTATAATTAACAGAAATTTACAGATCATTAAAGTACAACTAAAATCATAGCTGAACACGGTCTAAAACAAAGTCTTAATTACAATATCAAAAAACCTTTGATACCAAATTTTGGATGGATTAGAGTACTCAAGAGGGGGGGGGGTGAATTGCATATCTATACAACTTTTTGTTTGAAAAGGTTTTTTAAAAAGGTTTTTTAAAAAAGTTCTCCAATTAAAATAAATACTGCCCAGTTAAGAAAATTAATATAGATATGGGTGTTTGACTATTTAAATAACTTCTCCTAAGATTGATTAATTCTCAATAATATTAATATATATTATTAATATTACTTTTTTAGTTATTATAATAATTAAAAACAATAATAACTGCTTTCCAATATTAACTATCAAAATAAATTTAGCGATTTATGAATTATAGTGTAAAACATAGAAAAATAATTTGAACAAAACAGTGGATATAAAACAAGTGGTTCAATCTAAATTTGAGACCTAATCCACTTCACTTGGTGATAACCTACCTCTACATAGTTTATATTAATAAAGTTGATCCACAACCTGGATCGGGGTAAACAACAGTACACAAGACTATCCAGGTCACATGACCTCTTCAATAGTTTTTCATGGGCATGAACTATCAGGTCACACAAAGACCACTTCCACACTTCTCTATACGAATAAACAATTGTAAAAATATGTGAGAGGAATGATATCTAGTATCCTTCAGTTTAATGCAAGAGATAGTGTTTATTTTTATACAGGCATAGACACATTACTTGAAAGATAAAAATAATACACAATAGAGAGAAGATGATGAGATAAGGTTAGAAGTGCTTAGACTGTTAGTTTATACAGTTCTAGACATCTAGGATGAATTAGATGTGGATATATAGTCCTCTTACAAGAAACAAAGTATCGCAAGTCTGGTGCTCTGGATCAGATCTGGATCATGTTCTTCATAGAGTTGATAGTGAGAAGATGTTTTTGACTCTGATCTATGGTACTCCAGATTTTTGGATTCGATAATGTTTTATGTGTTCTTCAGAAGTGTTGAGTTTCATGTGTCAATTATTTTATCAAGAAATCTCATGATTCTTCGTTATCGTGCACCCTTGTTTTTGAATCCTCTTCTCCATTTCATTTATGGCCATGCTATTCTTTTTATTCTTGGAATACATGGGTAGGATCTGATATGTTGCATTTATTATTCACCTCGTACCTCGTATTTTCTGGTGGAATGTTTAAAAAGAAACATTAATTATGCCAGTTCATTTAATAGACTCAAATATGACCATTTTAGATTAAATTGAAAAACAAAAAAAACATATTAAGAAATGGTGTTGCAGTCTTTCTGGGAACGTTGTATCTACGAAACAGTGTGTCCTTGAAGTAGTGTCTCCATGAAACAGTGTCTCCTTATTTTTGAATGAGTGATGAGACATTCATGATAGCATAGTTGTATATAGATCAGGAACCGATAGCAAAAATATGGTATCTGATCACAGTGTCTGGTCACAGTATCTGATTCACGGTGTCTGGTCACGGTGTCTGGGTCACAGTGTATGGTCACAGTGTCTTGTCATGGTGTTTGGGTCATGGTGTTTGGTCACGGTGTCTGGCCACAATTTTTGGGTCACAGTGTCTGGGTTATGGTGTCTGTGTCATGGTGTCTCGTCACGGTGTCTGGGACCTTTACCAGAAAAACATAAACAATGGTAGACTCACGGTTTCTCAGACATAGACAAACATCTGTACATAAAATTAAACAGTGATATTCATAGAATGGATTATACTTAATCAATTATCAAGGAAATTAATTATAACACAAACTAAAAATAGTTTACAATAATTATTTAAGGCATAATGAAACTAATAATCTATAGACATTATTTGAAATAGATTACACAGGATTAACAAGTTTGACAGAATGTATAGTATTTATGATCATTAAATCATGATTTACACATGAGGAGTCCAACACTATGTTTTTTTAGATTTTAAAATATATGTAAAAACTATTGGGTAAAAATCGGTATTAAAGAATAAATTATACATGGATGGTAAAGGAAATACTTATAAAGGAACGATAGATACTAAATTTTTTAGAAATGTCAAGGAATAGGTAATGATGAAATCATTTCACTAAAGTCTTCACTAAAATACATTATAATATTTTTTCCATAACAACCTACCATGATTATGATATTTTTCAAATAAATAATAAGACCACTTTCATTAATGGAAACCTTGTGGGAGATATCTATGTTAATAACAAAATGTGTTCATTAACCCAAATGCTTCCAATAATGTGTGAATGTTTCATAGATACATTTATGTGTTAAAGAAACAATCACGGTCATTTAACGTTCATTTTTATGAATACATAAAAGATTTTTTCCTTATTGAATGAATGTGATACCTATTTATACAATAGTTTATTTTAAGTATAGAATTTTCTTTAGTTGAATATTTTGAACATATGTTAATAATGGGAAAATAGTTACCAATCTAATAGTTAGTTAATACATTGTAAAAAAATTATTCTCTATAAAAAATACTAGGTTAATAAGCCTATATTCTAAGTATCAAGATCAAAAATGATGGATCTAAGATGCTATTACTACTATGTCAAGGTAATTAATTTAATAATGTATTAGAGAGATTTAATATGTGTCAATCCATGAGATTATTTTTTCCAATTTAATATGGTATACACCAATCATAGAAAATGTATCCTCAAACACAAGAGGAGAGAGATAATGAGTATCATACCTTATTATTTAATGATAGAATTTATTATGTATTATATGTTATGTACTATGAATTATGGTTCCTATTATTTGATCATGACTGGTAGGTTTCAATTAGACCAATAAGAGCTATATTGGTCAACTAAAAAGATTATCTTGATGTACTGGAAGAGTATATAGGATATATTATTTTTGTATAGAGGAGATGAGAAACTAGTTGTGAGGGAGTACACAGATGCTAGTTTCTAGATATATAAAAATGTTATAAATCCATAGTTGTGATATAATTTTTTTCATTAAATTTGGAGTTATAGGGTAGAAGAGTTATAATTAAAAATTTGTATCCAACTCTATAGAATTTTATGAGTTTAATTTGAATTATAGTGTGACTACATAATTAGTGTGGATAAAGAACTTAATTCAGGGGATTGGTGTTATACCTATATGTAAAGATGTTTTCAATTTGTATTGTGACAACAAAATAGAAGTGGTTAGAGAAAAGGATCCTAGGTCACGTAAATGAAAGAATCATATATTTAGAAGTATCACTTCTTTTGAGGGTTGCCTCAAAATTTTGAAGTTATATGAAGTGGATTTGTGATGTAAGATTACATTTTAGGCCCATTGAATAAATCATTATCTCTATATAATCTTGAATATCATGTACGAGCCAGTGGACAAAATGTTTTTTTGTAGTTAGTCCTAGTTAATGTGTGAGTTATGTAGATGGGATTCCCAAGAACCAATTTAATTTTTTTTCAATTACTATAATATTGATACATATTTCATAAAATAATTATTATTCTTCTATGTAACATTAATTTAATAATTTTAAAAGATTATTTGTCACATTGAATGGTTATAGTTATTCCCCACTATATTAAAAACATATAAATGCTATGAAAATATTCATAAATATAAATCCAATGGTCTAGATAACATCTGTAGTAAGGGAAACATATGATTTTTCAAAAATTAGGATCTAGAGGCTCGTAATATTTTTAGATCTTCTCATGACATTCACACATGGTAATCTCCAGGAAGTGTGGTTATGAGGACAAAACAACCAATTTTAATTCCACATGTTTATGTATCATTGGATGTTTCTATATTTGAATGTGTGTAGTGTTCCTTAGAATAATTTTTTTTTTATTAAAACCAGAAATCATTAATGAAGAATATCAGCAGAAGTACAAGTGAAAATCCATGAAAGGAAATTTTCCAACCAGAGCTGGTTGGTGTTGAATGGGCCTGAGGCCACTAGCTGAGGGCCCATGTTGTTTCCTTCCCTTTTGGTAAAAAAGAAGGTGCAAAAAGAGAAGCATTGGAAAAGTGAGATAATTCTCCTAATGATGATGCCAAATGACTAGATCCCACCATCGTTGTGTTTAATAGAATTGATTACGGTAAGGAAGTAAGACTCAATAATGATATCACTCCATCCACATTCCAAGGCAAGAAACATACCATCAAGGATGGCCATCACCTTAGCAACTTCCAGTTCCCAGAAATCCTGTTTTGGTTTATATTTTATAGCAAAGATTTTCCCTAGATGATTTCAGGCCAGGAGGACGAGGGCAACAAGCCCATCCTTTGGAAGAGACATGCCCACGTTAATCTTAATAATCCCTTCCATTGGGGGATTCCAATGAGAGGGAAAGGAGAGGGTAACACCTGGCATAAAATGTCCATTGTGGTATTTCCATCCCTCAATCCAAGAAGTGGCCCATTCAGTCCATAATTTGGGGGGTTTGTGAGCTTGATGAAAAACAGCATCATTACGCGAGACCCAAATAATCCAAGACAAAGTGTAAAGAGAACCTGAAATATCCAAGGAAAGAGAGGATCACCAACGTGTCAGATTATCGGGATAGTCAGAGGCCAATGCAAGTGAAGTGGCAGAAGCCTGGCCCCATTTATTCCAAATTTTCTTAACTCCGGGGTAGTGAATGATGGCGTGCAAAGGAGTTTCTGGAATGTTCAGGAAAGGGAAAAAATCAGTACTGGCCATATGTCAGTGAGCGAGAAGGCTCATGGTTGGGAGAGTACCCGTGAAAACCTGCCATAAAAATTGGCATATTTTAGGGGGAACTTCGAGCGTCAAATTCGATTTCCATGGTCCCTCATCATGGCCGACTAAGTGGTTGTCAAGGGACAGTCTGTAGCTAGATCTCAATGCGTATTTGCCTGAGATGTCATTGATCTAGAAAATATGGTTGGTGCCTACGTCACGGACCCAGGGAATGCCTAGGATAATTTTTTCGTCCCTTTCGTTAAACCAATCAAGGATCTTTTCCAAACACTACCCATGTCCCTGGTCGGAAAAGAGGAAACTGACAGTGGCGTCTTCAAGACCTTGTTGGATGGGGGATGTAGCCCGCATACCTTCCTTATCGATTATCCAGGGGTCAGTCTAGATATTGACCGATGAGCCAGACCCAATCCTCTAGCTCAGTCCTTTTTCCATGATCTTTTAAGCCCCACACATGCTTCTCCAGAGGAAGCTGGGATGTGGACCAAGAGAGGAAGCATGTAAGTCCGTGTGGGGGAAATACTTAGCTCGGAGAACCCGTGCACAGAGAGATGATAGACAGTTAACAAGGCACCATCCTTGGTTGGCCAACAGTGCATCATTGAAGAGAAGAAGATTTCAGAATTCCATCCCTCCCTTTGATTTGGGTTTGCAGAGTTTCTCCCCGGCCATCCAATGGGGTCGATTCCTTCCATCATTTTTCCCCCACCAGAAATTGGTAGTGCATGTATGGATCTGGTCGACAATGATTTTCAGGAGCTTAAATAGGGACATGAAGTAGCTGGGGATGGATTGGATGACCTCTTTAATGAGGGTCTCTTTGCCAGCTTTAGAAATTCCTTTAGGGGAGCAGCCTAGAATTTTTTTCTCGATCCTGTCCCCTAGAGATGTGAAGATTTCATTTTTGGATTGGCCAATCACCATGGGAAGCCCAAGATACTTCTGATGGTTCAAACCATATGGATACCAGCAGATGTTCATAACTCATCTCTCTTAGAAAGAGGCACCCCTGTACTGAAGGAAATTTTAGATTTTCCATGATTGAATGACTGTCGAGACGCCCTCTCATACTGATGGATCGCTTGGATGATCACCCAAAATTCACTAATTAATTATCTGGAAAAAAGGAGTCAGTCGTCGCTGAAGAAAATATGTGACACTGGTGGGCTAACATGGCATAACTTTCCCCAATGAATAGATTTAGAGGATGAAGCCCTATAAATATGATTAGAAAATAGGTCAGCCACCAGTATGAAGAGAAAAGGGTTGAGGGTATCTCCCTCACGAAGGCCTCATGATTTGTAGAACCCTCTGGTGAGCTCCCCATTTACATTGATTTTGAAGGAGATGGTCAAGATGCAGTCCATGACTATATCTATCCATTTAGTGCAAAAACCCATTTTTAGCATAACGATATGAAGGAAGTGACATTCCACTCTATCATAGGCCTTGGTCATATCCAATTTCTAGGCCATGGGTTTTCTTTTCACGATGGAGCGTGATTTCATACAATGGAACACTTCCTGGGCCACAATCGGATTATCAGTGATCAGTCTCATGGATATGAAAGTGCTCTGATTTTCAGAGATAATATCAGGTAGCCAAGGTCACAACTGATTGACAAGGGTCATTGAAAATATCTTGTACGAGACATTGAAAAGGTTGATAGGTCTAAAATCAAGGATCTCCAGAGGTTTCTTAATTTTGGGGATGAGGATAAGGACAGTTTTATTGATGGCAGCAATGCTAGTATTCCTAGCCCAGATATTTTTTATCATGTTGCAGATGTCGGGACCAATTATGTGCTAGTATTGTTTAAAACAATATGTCGTGGAACTCATCCAGTCCTGGGGCCTTAGTGGGATGAACATGTTTTAGAGCCAAGCGTATCTCGTCATCTGTCACATTTTGGTGAGCTGCCTATTGATCTCATCAGTGATCACAAATCTGATTCAATCTCACACCTTGGCGGACATGAAAGGATTTGTTGCAGCGAAGATGTTCTATAAATATTATGTCACGGCCTTGTGGATACCATTGGTGTCAGAAACATTGCTTCCATCGGGTTGTAAGATGAAAGTAATAGAGTTTTTCCGATTCCTAGCTAATGCTTTCTGGTGAAAAATCTGGGTATTATCGTCCCCCTCGTTAATGTGGTTATCCCGTGCCTGCATAGCCCAAAAAATTTCCTTGACATGCAGGGCCGTGTCTAGCTCTCTTTGCGTGGATCCAATGTTAGAGAGAATGAAATTGGATGTGGTTTTTTTGAGGAGTTTGTTCAGTCTCTTTTCGAGGAAACCACAATGACAGTCAGGGTGGTGGAATTTCTTATTGTTCCAAGACCTCAGATCAGATGCGACCTGTTGGCGACTAAGGAAAACATAAACATGAGTGCTTTTCCAGCTTGATCGGATCACCTCCTCGCTTTCCTGGTCTTTTGACCAGAAGCTCTCAAATCTGAAGGGTCTGCTAAGTTGTCTATTTTGTTCACCTAGCATACAATCAATGAGAATTGGACAGTTGTATGAACAGTTAAGGGCCATGTGGCTAATATGAAACATGCTGAACAGATTAATCCAATTAGTAAAACCCAGAAATCTATCAAGACACTCAGAGATGCGGGTGCCTTCAGTATATCCACGGAACCATATAAAAGGATTACTTGTGTACCCTAGATCAACCAAGTCCACCCTAGAGACTGTGTCCTTGAATTTTCACATCAAAGATAAGGGTCGGATGATTCTTCCCCTCTTTTACTTATGGAACATAATATCATTGAAATCTACTCTGAAGAGGATAGGGCTTGGTAAGTCATATTTCAACTCGTATAGAAGAGCCCATGACTTCACCTTATCATTATGGGATGGCCAGCCATAAATTCCTGCAAAAGTCCAGGGCAGGTGAAAGTCTGTTTGAATAGTCGCTGCCACATGGTGCGAGGAGAAAGAAATTTTTTTGGCATCGATATTTTCCTTTAAATGGAGAAAGAGGACCCCATAATGTCCTTGTATGGACACCAGAAAGTAGGCTTTGAAGATGCACTTCATAGCAATACCATTGGCGTCCTTGTTTTCCAGTATGGTTTCAGATATGAAAACCATATCGGGGTGCCTTTGAGCGCAATTATGCTAAAGCATGAAAATAATTCATGGGTTTCCAAGACCAAGACAGTTCCATCATAAAAGCAATCATTTCTCTAGGAGGGGTTGGGTCTCGCCCGCCGTCGCCTTTGGTTCCTCCGGACTTGTTTCTCCACTTGTTGTTTTCCATATTTTGGTGGATTCCTCCCTGATTGGCATGATTCATTTTGTCTTTTCCTGACCCCGGGTTTAGGTTATTCCGTGTGACCATCACTCTCTCCTAGTTTCACCATTTTCCTCCTTCGACGGGTAATTGGGGCCAGTATTGGAGTACCTGTCATTCCATGGGCCTCCATTGTTAGAATTCCAGCTATGGTTGATTGTGGGTCAGGGTCCGGATCTAGTGGTTTGATGTGCATTAGCATTGGATTTGAGCAATGTTTTGGTGGTTCTTTTTTCTTCATATCCAACATTGTATATGTTTGAGTATTTTCCTTCAGGGGGTTAGGATGAACTCCAGCTTCTCTCTGAGTGGGAGGTCCAACATCAGGGAAATACAATGGTCATATCATTAGGTATTTTTCAGGTATGGGTTCCGCCTAACTGGTATGTGCCAACGTGAGATGGTCATGGTCCTTTTGTTTTTCTGACTCAGAGATGAAAGAATATTTATTCGTTTTGGCATGGATACAAGGGCCATATTGGAGGATAATGTTACTCGATCCACTCTTATGTTTTTTGGTGCACTTTCATTCTAGATGGCCATGTTTACCACAAAAAAATCATATGATTGGGAGTTTCTCAAACTCAAATGATATCCAAGTGTTGGTGTCTTCGAGTTTTAGGAACATTCCCCTCATCAGTGGCTCTGAAACTTCAATTTCTGCCTTGATCCGAACCTCGGGGCCCCATTGTATTAGGTCTGAGCTATCCGAGTCAAGAAAGTGACTTAAACTATCCCCAATTTCATTCATGATTCATTCTGTTCTTGCATGGAAGAGGATTCCTTTAATTCGTATCTAGAAGGGGGAGCGGGTTAAATTCACTCACTGTGTATCTTCCCCCCTTTTAATTCTTCCATGAGGAGTTGATTATCAAAGGACCACGGTCTTCCATGCAAGTTTTTGTCTCTATCTCTCTCGTTAAAGAACTCAAATACAAAGATATTGATCCCTGCTTCCCAAATAGCCACTCCTGCATCAAGTTTCCAGATGTTCTGTAGAGTGTTTTTGAGAGCCCCCAAATTTACCGATATGTTTTCCACAAACTTTCCCACCACGAACAGAGACATGCTCTTTTCCAAGAGTGTGTCTTCGTTTATCTGTGCCTCAATCGTCTCCTTTTAGTTATCTATTAGGGACAACCTCTTCCATTGATTTACAAATTCCAAATCCATAGATAAAAACCTAAAATTTGATTTCGTTATCCTCCTTAAAGACCAGCACCCTTGTAGTCCCCACAGCCCTGGAACAGCTTACATAGAAACTGGGTTAACTAGGTTAAAGCTCTGAAAATACCATGTGCGCAAGGCCAACCCAGTCTAACCTCACTTGAGTCAAGGCCCGGTCCAACATTGAATTCCCTGGAACAGATACCCCTTCGCGGCCTCCTTACATGATCCACTCAACTGAGATAGGCACCATTACCTTCGCGATCAACCTTTCCCCTTGAGTGGTCGCGCCCAAGAAACCCGCACCGCGGCACACACCAGTATTTAGAGAGCAACACCCCATGGCAGAACATTCGCGACTTCACAAAACAACTGATGCTTCACGAAGGCACATCGCGAAACAGAAAAGTCACGGCGACCACTTCACGATCACTCAACACATCAAATATTCACAGAAGGTGCTTTGCGAATCCAAACACTTCGCTGAGGAGCTTCACAAAATCATGGATATGGCTTACCGGCCATAGGTTATCGTCGTCTTCACAACACACAAAAAGTCTTCATGGATCAACAACCTATGGCAAGAACTTCGCAGCGGCCACTTCGCGATCTCTTAAATCGATGAATCTTCACGGAAGGTGCTTCTCGAATCAAACCACTTCGCGGTGAAACTTCGCCCCATCGTGGATACGGCTTATCCCCCACATGTCACTGTCGTCTTCATAGTGCACCAAGTATTCGATGATCAACACCACATGGTAGAAACTTCACGGTGGCCTCTTCACGATCTCTCAATATGGTGAATCATTGCAGAAGGTTCCTCGCGAATCAAACCACTTCGCGGCAAAAACTTCACAAAACGTGGAAACGACTTACCGCCTACAGGTCACCGCCTATCTTCACAGAAGCATGTAAGATATGAAATTAGGGTAAATAATTCCTTGAACTCTAGTTTTTGACTTGAGACTTTGAGCCCTCGGATATGAATGCTGAAAGGGGATTTTCGATTAGGGTTATGTTTTCCTCAAAATCTGGTATTTTTCTCAAGACTAAGATCGCTCGGATCTGTATTGCAGATGGAGCTTGATATTTTGAGAACTGGAACCACCCGCCCTCTCCCAGATCTGGCACCGATGTGAGATGACTACGACAGAAGGGACTTCAAGACCCTGGGGGAGGCTAGAACTGTGCCTGATGGAAATTTCTAGCAGAAGAAGATGAAGCCCAACTCCCTCCAAAACACAGATATTGGGGTCCAGGAACAGGCGGAGAAGAACAGGAGGAAAAAGAAACAAAGATTCCTCACCGCGAAGGGGTCGGGGAGTGGCATAGAATGGAAGGAATGAACCAATAACACCAAATCTAAAGAAAGAGCGGTGAAACGCAGAACTGAAGCAGGGTGCACAGAGGGAGACGGAGCCACCGTAAACCCGTCCTACAAGGAAACTCAAAACCTAGGAAGCCTTAGGAGAGAATGCTCTCGAGCAGGAGAGACTAGTACATGGTTAGTCATGGGTGATTCCATAGAATAATTATTATTATTAATGTTTATCATGAATCATGTACTTTAATGTTTGGTTTGTCATGACCCGTCCTCGGGGCCCGTGTCGTGACTACCCCAAGCCCACCTTCCATAGGCCATGGGCTGGCGACTAGCACCAAAGGCGTAAATCCCGGTAAAAGGGAGGGCATCACATTTATAAAAGTAAACAAACACAACAGAGTACGCAAGTGAAGTAAGCACTAAGTAAACTGAGTACAAAATAAAGTGCTAAAAAGTAAATGGGCCAGTATACAAACCCAACTGAAAGTATAGAACAAATGAAAAGAAAGTACGACATCCGTAAAGTAAAGCGGCAACCACTGAGTCGTCCTCCGGATATACCACCTGAAGGGTGGGTACAAATGGTCTCCTCAGCTCCTCGAGTCTAGCTGTCTGCTGCGTGTACGTCCTGCCAAGTGGTCCACCTCCGGGTACCATCCAGCTCCACAAACCTCCACCTCGATCAGTGATGTCCATCGTCTGCATCCAACACAATGTAGTGCAGGCATAACCCGTGCATGGGCGAGTGTACGATACTCAGTAGAGACCCCGAGATCCCTGAATGTCTCCCAGAATAAAAAAAAGATAAACCACAAAGGAAAGATAAAATCACGAAGTATCAACCGACTCTACTTAGGTATATTCCCATACATATACCTAAGTTATCAATTACAGTTCGACTCCAACTCTCGAGCCCAAGAACAACCCAGTCCACATAGGAAAGAAGTCAATCACATCAATGATAATGATTGAAAGTCAAGACTCATCTCACACAATTATACTACTTACAATGAGGGGTGGATATGATTATATGTAGCCTCTGAATCATCTCCTCTACCAACCCCACGTAGGATCCTAGTTCAGAAGTCGTCGCTGCCGAACCCATGGAGGATCCAAGTCAGTCATCACCGCTGCCGAACCCACGAAAGATCCAAGTACAGTATTCGTTGCTGCCAAACCCATGGAGGATCCAAGTACAGTCTTCATCGCTACTGAACCCATGGAGAATCCAAGTGTAGTGGTCATCCTCATCGAATCCACGGAGGATCCCAGCATGGTAGTCATCGTAGTTGCAGCCAGCTCTAGGGTTCTCGCACACAGCACACTCGATTCTGGGAGGGTCCGCTCCTTGAGCCAAGGTAATCAATACATATACTATCACAAAGTCTAAATTTGATGCAATGTTCCATCTCATCAATAGGAACTCAATGCGATAGACATCGCGTCAATCAGACACCCGGTCTCTGAGATATTGGCTTTTCCGTTCCAGGGGCCCAGTTAAAAATACGCTCATTTCTAACCTTTCCATTTCCCAACGTCGTCAAAAACTCACTTGGAGTATTTCAAAAGGACCGCCTCATCGCAAGGGTCCCAGTGTCGTAGACGGCGCGTCGATCGGAGGCGCGGTCTTTAAGATATTCACCCTTAAGTGAAAAACGGGCCTGGCCCGTTAAGCCCAGTGGGCCGACGGGTCGGGTTAAACTAGTTTTGGCGGGACTGACCCGAAAGGGGTGTCGGTCCAGCCCGTTGAAATGTGTGACTTAGCACGGCCCTGTGCGGCACGGCCCGGCTGCGGCTCGGCCGGCTGGCCAAGCGGTCTGGGGCGGGGGTCACGGTACCGCCCTCCATAACAGGCTGACAGAAACTGCCCGGCCTTCTTGGTGCAAGAGGCCCGCATGGGCGGGCTTCGGTTCATCCAGTGTGACGCACTCCTGGTGTCGCGGCTCTCCTATGCCCAACCAGCTGACGGGCCGATCGGTTCTTCTGCCGAAGAAGCCCGTGGAACGCGGGTCGTGGTCTTCTGCAGCCTGGCGTTGTGGGGTGTCATTGTTCCTCCCTTTAGCCCGGATGATTATGGTCGGCCGGTTCTTCATTGGTCGAGCGGCCCACGGTTGCAGGCCGCAGTCCTTCCACACACGGACGGCGCACGTCCACCACTCCCATTCATCACCACCTTCTTGTCATGATTTCTATCGCAATCAAAAGAGACTATGGAGGGTCGTCGGGCCATGTGTGTTCGAACCACGCCCTCCGTGTTAGGTGGTAGAAGTTGGAAAAAATAAACAATGATTTTCAAAAAAGAATGGGGTACGAGATAAACACTTTAAAATGAACAAACCCCTACCTCTAATATGGTTTTTTCATCGTAGACGTGGAAAGCGATGTTTCCTTGTCAATGTCAGAGGAAGAACCATCATCGATGGAATGTTCCCCACGGCAGAGTCTCCTCCCTTGATGTGGATGAAGAAGATGATTGGAGAATCGTGGTGCGTTCTTCGCCGGGTCGTTCTTCGTTGAAGGTTGGTGTTCTTCGTCGGAGATGAAAACCATTCTTCGTTGATGAGAGGAATACTTTCCTCTCTTTCTCAAGAGCTCTCTCCCCACTCTCCCTAACATAACGAATGCCCCAAAAATAAAATAATAGGCTTATTCTATTATTTTATTAACACATGCAATTTAAAATTCAAACCACTTAATTTAATTAATTGAAGAGTTAGAATTCATTTATTAGCATGTGTTGGCCAACATTACGGAGGGAGAGAGGGAGAGGAAGAGTCCTCATAATTAAGGGGGGTTGTCATGAATTAAACATGGGAGTTTAAAAGGGAGTTTGAAAAGAGTTTTGGGAGGTGAAAGTTTGGGGATAGTGTGGGACCCACCTCTCAATTATCCACACATGAGAAGTTGGGTGGGTGTGGGTCCCACCCTTAACTCCCCTTTGTAGGATATAACTTCCATAGATATAAATAAAATTGTGTACCCAATTTTATTTATTTTATTCTAAATTCCCATTTGTTAACTTTCTACTCGCATAAAACACAACTGCGATAAAGGTCCCCTTAAGGGAATACCAGCGCTGCGAGTTCATCGGTGCCCTCAGATTTCAATTCTGAGCACCGATTCAAAAGATAGAAAAACCCCCTCGTTCGTTCACTGAACGTACCCGAGCTAAACTTCATAAATTGATTTCGGGCACACCGGGCCTCTGAATCTGGTGCCGTCAGAAACTGCGTACTCTTAAAATTCCAATGAATTTAAGAAAAAAAATTCCTTGAAATTTCTGGGTCTTTACATTACTCCCACCTCAGGGATTTACATCCCCGTAAAGCTACAACATACACTAAGGGAACAAATGAGGGTACTGAGCTTGCATATGTGCCTCCCACTCCCAAATGCTCTCCTGGAGGTTACTGTGCTGCCAGAGAATGCACACAAGAGGAATCAGCCTTCCATTTAGGACCCGCTCTTGTCGATCCTTGATGTCCACTGGGACCTCTGTAAAGATCACCCCATCATTGATTTCTAGCTCCCCATGATCTATGATATGTGACGGGTCGTGCACGTATCTCCTCAGCTGAGATACGTGGAAGACTTCGTGCACCCGGTGCAACTGATGTGGAAGGGCCAGGTGGTAAGCCACATCGCCTACTCTGCTGAGGAGCTAGAATGGTCTGATGAAGAGAACAAATAACTTTCTGCCCTAGACAAATCTTTGTAGTCCTCATCGAGGTGAGACCCGTAGGAAAATTTGGTCGCCATCCTCGAACTCCAGTGGTCTCCGCCTCCTATCCACATAGGACTTCTGTATGCTATGTGCACTCTTCATTCACTCTTTGATGATCTGCACCTTCTCTGTCACTTCTTGAACCATCTCTCATCCTACAAGTGGTGAATCCCCAGGGTCAGTCCAGCACAGAGGTGATCTGCAAGTTCGTCCGTATAGTGCCTCATAAGGTTCCATCCTAATGGTGGAGTGGTAGCTGTTTTTGTACACAAACTCCACAAATGGTAGGTGATCCTCCCAACTGCGACCAAATTCAATGACACATGCACGAAGCATGTCCTTGAGAGTCTGAATGGTCCTCTCTGTCTGGCCATCCGTCTAAGGATGGAAGGCGGTACTCAGACATAGTTGCGTCCTAAAAGCCTCCTGAATCCCCTTCCAAAGCCGGGAAGTAAAGTGAGCATCTCGATCAGAGATGATAGTAGATGACACACCATGAATCCATACGATCTCTTGAACATAGAGGCGTCCCACGATCTCTACTAAGCCCTGCTTTCTAATAGGTAGGAAGTGGGCCGACTTGGTGAGTCGTTCGATGATCACCCAGATGGAGTCATGTCCTCTAAAATTGCGTGGAATCTCCATCACGAAATCCATATATATCTCATCCCACTTCCACTCCGAGATGTCTACGGGTTGTACCAAGCCTGCCGGTACCTGGTGCACCACCTTGGCTTGCTGAAAATTGAGGCATCGTGAAACAAACTCTGCTAAAACCTTCATCATACCCGGCCACCAGTGATGTCGTCTGAGGTCCTGGTAAATCTTTTCCACTCCTGGATGTACCGCTAGAGGGGAAGTGTGAAACTCCATCAGCACTTCATCCTGCAGTGCAATTGGTACCATGGTACATCCCTTGAAGAGGTCGATGTGCTCTCCTCCTTCAGAAAATCCATCTGGCGCTTGCCCGGTGGAAATCTGAGCACGTCGCGTCTCACAGTCAATGTCCTCACACTGTGCCTCTCTGAACTGCTGGAGTAGTGGAGGAGTGACTATGAGAGACTATAGAAAGGCTTCTCCATCTCTATCCATGAAGGATATCTGCAAAGCAGCTAACTGCTATGTCGCCTCTCTAAGTAGTTGAATGCCCATCCTCCTACTGAGAGAATCAGCCACATCGTTCCCCATCCCAGGAGTATAGACTATTTCAAAGTCATAGTCCTGGAGGAACTCGATCCATCGACACTGTCTCAGGTTTAAGTCCTTCTGTTAAAATATGTACCTGAGACTCTGGTGGTCAGAGTAGACTGTAAAGTGCTCGCCCATAAGATAGTGTTGCCACATCTTCAAGGCGAAGACTACTGCTGCTAACTCCAGGTCATGGGTAGCGTTGTTCTGCTCATGCTGTCTCAACTGCAGTGAACCATAAGTGGTCACTGCTCACTCCTGCATCAGGACACACCCGAGTCTGGTCTCTGAAGCATCGCAGTAAACTACGTACCCTACACCCTCCTCTGGTAGCCTAAATATGGGTGCACTGGTCAATCTCTGTCTTAGCTCATGAAAGCTCTGCTAGCATCTATCTGACCACACGAAGGGTTTCCACTTCTTCGTCAAAGCTGAAAGCGGTGCTACAACTCTAGAGAAGTCTGGCACAAATCTCCGATAGTACCCATCAAGAACTAGGATACTCCTCACCTCTGTCACGCTCCTGGGTAGCTCCTAAGCAAGTACCGCCTCGATTATCACTAGGCCCACTGCAACCCTGGACTCCGAGATGATGTCCCAATAAATGAAACTCTCGAATCTAGAAATGGAAATTCGAGAGAATACCATAAATCTGGTGCTCTCGGAGTTTATGTAGTACAACTTGCAAGTGGTAGGAGTTCTCCTCCTCAGCAGTCGAGTAAATCAGTATGTCGTCAATGAAGACTATAACAAAATGATCGAGGTAAGGCTGGAAGATCAAGTTTATGATGCCCATGAACACTGTTGGAGGGTTGGTTACACCTAAGGGCATAACCAAGAACTCATAGTGACCATACCGACACCTGAAGACCGTATTCTGCACATCCTCATCTAGAACTCTGAGCTGGTGATAGCCTGACCTGAGGTCTATCTTCGAGAACCATCATGCTCCCTTGAGCTGATCAATGAGGTTGTCAATCCTCGGAAGTGGGTAATTGTTCTTTACGGTCACCTGATTCAGGCGAGGGTAATCGACACATAGTCGTAACCTCCCATCCGCCTTCTTGGCGAACAGAATCGGAGAAGCCCAGGGTGACACACGGGGTCGGATGAATCCCCTTCCCTGCAAGTCCTCCAGCTGTACCCGCAGCTCACGAAGCTCGGTGGGAGCCATCTAATACGCTGGAGTAGATATTTGGGATGTCTCGTTGTACAGGTCAATGTAAAAGTATACCTCTCTGTGAGGAGGTAGTCCTGGAAAGTTGTTAAAAAAAATGTCCGCATACTGATCCACCACAACAGGAAAACATGGACTCCACACATCAACCACTCCTAGGATGAGACTAGCCAACTGATGTGTGATCGGCTACCCTCTCTTCTGCGTAAGTCCATCCTATTCTAAAAAGGTTCCCTTCTCGCCGGTGAAGGTGAACTTGCTCCCATCTGCGCGGACACACTGCACTTTGTGCCTAATACAGTCAATATGGGCATAGACTGTATGTAACCAGTCCATACCCAAGATGACGTCGTAAGGCCTCGACGCCGCTACAAGAAGATCTCAGCCGAAACTCTCACCTCCTAGAGTAAGCTAACTCTACCAGAACAAGTGCATAATCATCGAGTCTACTCCTATAGGAGTCTCTATCCGTAAGGATCGATCCAACCACTCTGTCAGAATCTCTGAACTTCGAATAAGTGAAGTGGCAATAAAAGAATGACTCACTCCTCTGTATATAAGTAATGAAGCAAGGGTGGAGTAGACAGAGATAGTACCTCAAATCATCTCAGGTGCACCATGATCATAGGCCTCGACTACCTGGAGCTGAGCCTGCCCCTGTCTTCCAGCTCCCTATGGCCAGGGTGGTCCTCATGGTGGTGGTGGTGGTAGAGCTTCAAAGCGTCATCCACCACCCGCTGCTAGTCCAGCTCCTCTGCAACGTCTGCCTGCTCCTTGCGGACCGCCACGGTCGAACCCCTGCCTCTACTTGGGACATCCCTCGACTGTATGATTCTCGTCCTCATGGCGGTTTGGGTAGTCCTAGGCCATGTGAGCCTCACCACCGCATGCATATCACTTCTTACCCCTCAAATGGCTGGCTCTGTTTCGTGTGCCCTGCACCTCCGAACCAGTATCTTGGGGTCGCTCTCCCGATGGCCTGGTCCACTTGGAACTCTGCGACATATGTCTACTGCCGGCTGCAGAAGACTCTGCTACGTGTCGCCCTGCGGTGGGTCTTGCTGCTGGCGTCAGCTCAGTAAGAAAGCTCTCCATAAGAAGGGATCATTCCAGCACTCCTGCCTGCATCGGAATGCTAAGGGATATCATCGAAGACGTGATCTCATTCCTCAATCCCTACTTGAAGTTCTGGGCTCAGATGAATGGGACCCGTAACATGTACGTGGATTAGCGCGAGAGGTCGAGAGATCTTGCCGAGTACTGAGCTATGGTCATACTGCCCTACCGCAGATGAAGTAACTCCTAGATCCGCACCGCACGAAAGGTGGCTGGAACAAACTCCGATCGGAAGAGACTCTCGAAGTCCATCCAAAGTAGAGATGCCTTGTCGTGCACCTGGAGAATTAGGCTCCACCATCTACCTGCTTTTGTGTGCAGGAGACTCACGACAAGGATCACCATAAGGTCAGCTGGTGTCCCTATCAATCTTAAGACTCTGACGATAGCCTCGAGCCAATCCTCGGCTTCCTGAGGGTTCGTCTCTCCGTGGAACCTGGGTGTCCTCTGTCATTGAAACTTGTGCAACGTGCTCAGTCGGCATTCACCCTCAGCTTCTGGGGCTGGTAGTATCAGTGGCTCAGTGGGTAGTGGTACTGCTGGTGCCTCTGCTGTAATGGGGCCCTGCACCGAGGCCTCGTCACTCAGTGGGTTGTCATCTCGTACGTGACTCAGAACCCTAGCTGGCTACCTTCGTTGGGCCATCCTAAAAAGAAACAGGTGCACTGTGGTCAAACAGTATACCTGGTGAGATGACACAAAGTAATCACAAAGAAAACTTTTGAAACACACATGCAATAAATGTTTTTGTGCACTGGGTCTGAAATCAGAAGTCAGGGTCCTGGTGTATGGATATGTCGGCCACCGCACCAACACTGGATGCCCTAGACTAATAACCAAACTCAATAATCTTAAAACTATTTCTTCATAGAGAATAAATTATTAGAGTCCTGAGTTCTGTGGTAGAACCTACTCCTCTGATACCAATTGGTCACGACGCATCCTCGAGGCCCGTTCCATGACTACCCCAAGCCCGCCTTCCATAAGCCAGGGGCTGGAGACTAGCACCAAAGGCGTAAATCTAGGTAAAAGGTAAATAGTTGCCTTTATAAATGTAAACAAACACAATAGAGTATGCAAGTGAAGTAAGAACTAAGTAAAACTGAGTACAAAAGTATGTGCTGAAAAGTAAATGGGCCAGTACACAAACCCAACTGAAAGTATAGTAAAACTGAAAAGAATTTACAAAAGCAGAAAAGTAAAGAGGCAACCACTGAGTCATCCTCTGGATATCCCACCTGAAGGGTGGGTACAAATGGTCTCCTCAGCTCCTCGGGTCCAGCCGTCCACCCCGTGTATGTCCCGCCAGGTGGTCCACCTCTGGGAACCGTCCAGCTCCACAAACCTCCACCTCGATCAATGTTGTTTGTCATCTGTATCCAACACAAAGTAGTGTGGTCATAGATTGTGCAGGGGTGAGTATACGATACTCATTAGAGACCCCGAGACCCCCGAAGGTCTCCCCTAATCCACAAAAGATAAACCAAAAAAGGAAAGATACTATCACAAAATATCAACCGACCCTACTAAGGTATATGCCCATACATATACCTAAGTTATCAATTACAGTTCGACTCCAACTCTCGAGCCCAAGAACAACCTAGTCCACACATGAAATAGTCAATCACATCAATGATAAGGATTGAAAGTCAAGACTCAGCTCACATAGGTTTACTACTTACGAAGAGGGGTGGAGATGAATTGATGTAGCCTCCGAATCATATCCTCTACCGAACCCACGTAGGATCCTAGTACAGAAGTCGTCACTACTAAACCCACGAAGGATCCAAGTATAGTCATCACTGCTGCTGAACCCATGGAGGATCCAAGTACAGTGGTCATCATCGCCAAACCCATGAAGGATCCCATCACAGTAGTCGTCGTAGTCGCATCCAACTCTAGGGTTCCCACACACAACACGCTCGATTTTGGGAGGGTCCGCTCCATGAGCCACGGGAATCGATGCATAAACTATCACAATGTCTGGAGTTGATATATCCCAAAGTTATGTCTCGTCAATAGGAACTCAACGCGACAAACGGTGCATTAATTGGACGCCCGATCTGAGATATTGGCTTTTCCGTTCTAGGGGCCCGATTAAAAATATGCTTGTTTCTAACCCTCCCATTTCCCAAAGTCACCCAAAACTCACTTAGAGTATCTCAAAAGGACTGCCTCGTTTCAAGGGTCCTATTGCCGTAGACGGTGAATCGATCAGACGCGTGGTCTTTAAGATATTCTCCCTTAAGTGAAAAACGGGCCTGACCCGCTAGCCCAATGAGCCGACGGGTTGGGTTAACCCAGTTTTGGCAGGTCCGACCTAGTAGGGGTGTTGGTCCGGCCCGATGAAATGCACGACTTGGCCCGAGGGGCGCATCCCGGCCCAACGGGGTGCGGTCGGGCTGCGCCCTACCTCCGAGGCGGGGGCGCGACCCCCCGGCTACCCGGATCAGTGGCGCCAAGCAGCACAGCCCTCCCTAACTGGCCGGCCGAAGCTGACCGGCCTTCTTGGCGCAAGCGGCATGCACGGGAAGGTCGCAGTTCATCCAGTGCGACTCCATCCTCGCGTCGCAGCTCTCCTCCGCCCGGCCGGCCGACGGGCTGACCAGTTCTTCTACCAAAGCGGCATGTAGAACGCGGGGCACGGTCTTCTGCAGCACGGCACCGTGGGGTGCCACGGTTCCTCCCTTTGGCACGTCCGGCTATGGACGGCCGGTTCTTCATTAGTAGAGCGTCCCGTGGTTGCGGGTCGCAGTCCTTCCGCACGCGTCTGGCACACGACTGCCCCTCCCGTTCATCACCACCTTCTTGTCATGATTTCCATCGTAATCAAAAGAGACTACGGAGGGTCGTCGGGCTGTGTGAATTCGTCCCACACCCTCCGTGTTAGGTGGTAGCAGTTGGCTGAAAATAAACAATGATTTTCAAAAAAGAATGGGGTACAAGATAAACACTTTAAAATGAACAAACACCTACCTCAAATATGGTTTGTTCGTCATAGACGCGGAAAGCGATGTCACTCCGTCAACGTCGGAGGAAGAATCATCATCGTTGGTGAGTTCCCCACAGTGGAGACTCCTCCCTTGATGCAGAGGAAGAAGAGGATTAGAGAATCATGGAGTGTTCTTCGCCGGGTCATTCTTAGTTGAAGTTTGGTGTTCTTCGTCGGAGAAGAAAATCGTTCTTCGTTGACGAGAGGAATACTTTCCTCTCTTTCTCAAGATCTCTCTCCCCACTCTCCCTAACACAACAAATGCCCAAAAAAAATAATAATAGTCTAATGATATTATACTGTTAACACATGCAATTTAAAATTCAAACCACTTAATTTAATTAATTGAAGAGTTAGAATTCATTTATTAGAAAGTGTTGGAAAACATTAAGGAGGGAGAGAGGGAGAGGAAGAGTCCTCATAATTAAGGGGGTTGTCATGAATTAAACATGAGAGTTTAAAAGGGTGTTTGAAAAGAGTTATGGGAGGTGAAAGGTTGGGGATCGTGTGGTCCCCACCTCTCAATTATCCACACATGAGAAGTTGGGTGGGTGTGGGTCCCACCCTTTACTCCCCTTTGTTAGATATAACTACCATTGATATAAATAAAATTGGGTACCCAATTATATTTATTTTATTCTAAATTCCCAATTATTAACTTTCAACCCGCATAAAGCGTAACTGCGGTAAAGGTCCTCTTAAGTGAATATCGGCGCTACGAGTTCATCGATGCCCTCATATTTCAGTTCCGAGCACCGGTTCAAAATATATAAAAACTCGCTCATTCGTTCACTAAACGTACCCAAGATAAACTTCAGAAATTGATTTCGGGCACACCGGGCCTCAGAATCAGGTGCCGTCAGAAACTGCGTACTCATAAAATTCCAAAGAATTTACGAAAACAAATTCCTTGAATTTTTTGGGTACTTACATGGTTAGAATCCTTGATGATATATGCACATGGTAAGGTAGAATATGCTGGGTGAGTCATAAATGATATGGAATTAGTTGAATATGTTAAGAAATGATTTCAACATTTTGATTTAATATAAGAAGATATCAATGGGACTTTTATTAAATAGAATAATATAATTAACTTCACTTCCATGGTAGATCACCAACAAGTTCATTTTGGAATGTTCAAGAATATTAAGTCAACTATATAAGTTGATGAAACAAGTATGCCTCATGCATGATGAGATATCAGGATAAAGTGATTATATTTCAAAAGATAAGAATAATAATTATTCATTTTAAGTCGACTGAATAAATTTAATAATTAAATATTCTTGTTTATAATATTAGAGTTTAATATTATCTGTTTGTTATAATTCACAAGGTAATAAATAAATTTGTATTTGTATATCAGTTTATTAAATTGTTTAATATATGTACATAAATAAAACATTACTATACCAATGGTTTCCAATTATATATATATGGGTGATAACATTTGGTATTTTTTATACCAATGGTCCCCCTAACTATTGGTTCTGTTGAAGTCAGTATATCATTATTTTGATGGTTTTTTGTGACCATTACTATAAGTAGGTTAGGGTCATCTATTACCATTGGTTAAAAAATCATCTATTGTATCTTTTATATACTAATAGATTAAAAACTATTTTAGAGAAATACCTATTCTAATAGTTTTAAGAACAATTGGTATAGTCCCCACACCATTATCACTTCCCAACTAGCATGTACCCTCTCACCAAACAATAAAAAACCAATATGTGACAATGTAAAAACAAACAAATATATTCAACAATTCACAATATGTATGTAAATAAATATATAAATATACTCTATATTGAATGAATTGATAACTTCTAGAAAACCATGACACATGTATTCATTCGGTTATAATCATTAAACACCATCTATAAAATTGTGTCATAAATATTAAGTAAAAAATATAGGGGATAAATATCTCCCCCATGACCACCACTATCATCACGTTCATCACTATCATCATTGACATTATGAGTGTCCTCAGTAGCATGATCACCTCCTATATCTTCATCATCATTACCACCCAGAACGTTGCCATCCCACCCAACACTATGACAGCCATCATCATCGCTTGATGAATCATATAATACAAGCCTCATTAACATTAATATATCAAAAACAACAATGGTATCTATTGGAAGTGATGGATATAAATCTTTCATATATTTAATAAAATACTATGTGGCCTTTTTACATCTTTTGTGCTTCTATATAGCTAATTTATTACTCTCTGTTACCTCTGTGTGAGCATCGTTCAACTCGTTGCTACCAGAGCTTCAAGAGGAGACTAAATTCAATCTATATCTAGTTATATGATATTCTTATAATATTCATAGGGAACACTCCCATAGTTATCATCATTTAATATCATTCACAATTTATCATTTATCCTGATGTTTTCAAATTTTTCTAATCAAGGGACCCTAATGTTTTTTTATAATAAAAATGAGATATTTAGATACAAAATAGATATTAAAATGATAAATTATAACAATAAAACTTATAATATTATCTTTCATTTTTTCATTTACATCACATCCATATTTTTTCTTTCTTTTCATGATTTTTTTTTCAAAGAACACAACGTTCAACGTTCAATACCCCCAATTGAAAATGAAATTAAATATAATAAAATAATTGTTAAAAATAATGTATTTCTAAATAAATTCTATAATTTATAACAAATATTTTCTAGATCAAAACCGAAACAACTGAAACCAAATTGAAATGAAATGAATCAAATATTCAACCACTGTGAGGTACAACTCATATTTATTTTTTCAGTTATGAATAAAAAAATATCAGTTCAGTTTGGTTTGGGTTAATATGGTTTAGTTTAGTTTCTGTAAGTTTAGTTCGTGTCAATTTTTGATTATTTTATTTTGTTTTTGTTTAGTTTAATTTTTATTATTATTTAATTCATGTCATGATTGGAAAGATAGATTAAATGTGATTTATTTTGATATAGTTTGATTTTAGTCATTTTTATTTCATTCATTTTGACTCTATGTTTTTAGTTCAATTCAATAATAAATATTTTTTATATTTTTTATACATGTTTTAATAATTTATTTCAATTATGGGTTGATTTTTTAAATTTGGTTCAATTTAATTTTTTATAAGTCCATTTAGATTATGTGGGTTAGGTTATGTTTATTTCCTTTTGGTTCTTTTTCTTGTTGGATTTGGATTAGGATAGACATAGATAGTTAATTTTATTTATATTTAGTTTTCTTATATTCCCAGTAGTTTTAATAAAATTTATTATTTAGAAGTTTACATTTTCATATTAAATGAATCACTTTATATTCTTATATGTTAACACTATTTGAAACTAAATAAATGTCAATGTAGTTTTTATTTTACAAGTTTACATGTAAAAATTTATATGTTAACATGTTAATATATTATATAATTATAAATTTTTATATATTAAAATTATGTGAAACTATTTTAATGTTTATATATTAATATTAAGTCACACTTTTAATACTATATAAAGTGAAACATTTTATAAATTTATAAAAATATCAATATTACTTAGCTCTTTACATGTTAACATATTTTAAATATTAATAAGTAAAAAACCATTAATATATAAATAGTTAGTTCATTAATACATTTTTTAGTTAATATTTTTAATCTCCATTGGATTTCGACTACTAATAAGAAATGAATTTATTCTTCTATTTCTAGTGGTGTGAAAGCTTCTTCCATAATTTATCTATATTTTAGGAGAAATATTAACATATATTTCAATCCTTATTTTTTATATAATTTAATCATTCATAAAATTTATTATGAAGTTAAATTTTACCTCAATGACATGTTTCACATATTGTCTCTTCTAAAGTTATCTTGCCTTTTTTATTAATTTATCCTAACTCTAAATTAATGTCCTTGATATGTGATTCAACTCCGAAATATTCATTAAATGATCTATGAACCACTACAGATAATAAAGTTATACTATTAGTATTCTTAAATATCTATGTTTGTGAAGTTTCTATGTTTTTAACTAATCTATTGGATTCATCATCATTTTATCTTATCCATTGATTTTATATTTATGTTTTTTAGATATATAAAATCGATTTGCCTCACACCTATAACTGTTGGAACACTAAAATAACAAAGGTGCACCTGCACATATGAAAAAGGTCATGAACTAGAGGAAAGGTTCTATAAGGATAATGTGGGATACTATAACCTCTAATCAGAGTAGTAATAGATGAAGGAATAATATAAATGTACAATAGGGATAGATAATCATCACAGATAAATCATGGAATGTGTCGAAAAAATAACAAAACAATAACATCATATAAAATGTGGTTTAAAATACATACAAAAGTATATCCCGCAAGGGTGGATCATATGAATAGGATAATATGGAACAAAATAACTGAAACCACAACTCTTCCCAAACTATATAGAGTTCCAACTTCAAATTTCATATAACTCTGTAATGCCCCTACCTAAGATTCCCATAGTTGGTGCATTATTTTAATACAATGGCATGATTACAAGGAATCAAGTCCTAAAAGACTGATCAGTTTAGCTATATTGGAAAATAGATTACATACATGAACATTACATTACACTTTCTAACATACAACACAAAAAAAATCTTTTTAGAATTCCATTGTTCCCCTGGCTTAACCCTAAATCTCAAACACAAAACACTTCTTGGGATCCTAGGAAAATAAAACATAAGAAAGGGTTGAGCTCAAAAGCTCAATAAGGGTAAATAATTTAGCAAAAGCTATATACTTTTAAGGCAAGATGTGTAATAAAAACAATAGCATTTTAAACATAAACTTGAACATAATATGGAAAAAAATAAATCAAAAATTACTATATAAACATGCACATGGATATTATACTAGTCGAATAATCACATGTAATAACTAATTTTATAATGATGAATGTATAGTAACGGACTTTAATTTCTATGTCAAGGCCTCGTGTGAGGACCTAGGGGCTAACTGTAATCGGACCCCAACCCGGAGAGCCTCTGTAACCGGACTCCAACTTAGAGAGCCTCTATAACTGGACTCCAACTCAGAGGGTCTTCTGTAACCGGAGCCCAACCCGGAGTGCTTACTTTTACTGATCCCCAACCCAGAACATACTATTCCAATACATTCATCTTAAAAAAAGTTTGAAATATAACATAAACATTCGAATTAAAACTAGCATACAAAATGTCAAAACTTTAAACATAAACCATGAATGGGATAAAAATAACTCATCCACAGTCAAACATATCACAAAACCTTAAATACTATATTGGGGATTTGTATCATAATAAATAAACTTCAAAAAATTGTAAAATTTATCAAAGGATGTTGAAATAGATTTTTTTTGAAGAAAGAAGGATAATATTAATGATGAAGATCAGCATATGTACATAAGAAGAGCAATGAAGGGAAATTGTCCAGCCATAACTGGTTGACATCGAAGGGGACTGAGGCTGCCAGCTGATGGGCCGCATTGATTCATTCCCTTTTGGTAAAAGATAAGGTGCAACAAGAGAAGCCTTGGCACAATGAGAGAATTTTCCTGATGATGAAGCCAAAGGGCTGGAGCCCGACGTCCATGTGGTCAATGGCATTGATGACAGAGAGGCAGTTAGACTCAATGATGATATCTTCCCATCCATGTTCCGTAGCGAGAATCATTCCTGCAAGGATGGAAGAGGCCTCAGCAACTTCATGTTCCCAGAAAGCATGATGGGATTCATATTTTCCTACAATAATCTGCCCCATATGATTTTGCGCTAGGAGGTCGAGAGAAATGGGCCCATCCTTGGGGAGAGAAGCGTCCACGTTAATCTTAAGACTCCCTTCCGGTGGGGAGGTCCAATGAGGGGGGAAGGAGGGGGTAACACCTGGTATAACGTGTCCTTTACGGTCCTTCCGGCCCTCAATACATGAAGTAGCTCGTTCAATCCAGAACTCGGGAGGTTGATGAGCGTGGTGGAAGACCGAGTCATTACGACGAACCCAGATGATCCAGGCCAGAGTACAATAAGAACTTGCATCTTCCGATGAAAGAGAGGAACACCAGTGCATGGGAAGTTGAGGGAGGTCAGAGACACGGCCCGGAAATGCATCCGACACCAGGCCCCATTTATTCCAGATATCCTTTGCTCCCGTGCAGTGGATGATGGTGTGCTAAGGAGTTTCTGAGCTATTCAGGCAGAAAGGGAAGAATGCAGCACTGGCCATGTGTCGAAAAACAAGGAGGCTCATGGTAGGGAGAGTGCCCGTGCACACCTTCCACCAAAATTGTCATATTTTTTGGGGGGCATTGAGCTTCCAAAGAGCATTCCAAGGACCCCCATCACGGTCGAGAGAGTTACTAACAAGATCCAGTCTGTACTCGGAACTCCTCGTGTAATCACCTGAAGCATCATTTTTCCAAAAACGATGGTCGGGGTCCACATGAGAGACACATGGGATGCTTAGAATAATTCTTTGGTCTCTTACATTAAACCAATCCTGGATATTTTCCACACACCACCCCTGCCCCTGGTCTGAAAAGAGGCATTTGACAGTGGCGTCTTCGAGACCTGGTTGGATGGGTGATGTGGCCCGTGTACCATCCTTATCGACAAGCCAGGGATCAGTCCAAATGTTGACATATGATCCATTTCATATCCTCCAGCCCACCCCTTTCTCCAGGAGATTTTGATCCCCCTAAACACTTCTCTAGAAAAATCTAGGACAGGGACCAAGAGAGGAACCAAGGAAGTCCATGTGGGGAAAGTACTTTGACGATGTTATAATGGTGGAAAATATCCACACCCACCATATAAGTTAAAAAAACATTTTTACGTAAATTTTGTCGAAAGGGTCATAAAGTACCTTGTTTGGAAAACGATGAAAATATTCCTTTCAAAACATATATGGTAAAATAAGGGTATAAATGACTTTAACCCATAATATAGTAAATAGTAAAAATGTTTTCAATTACATTTTTGATAAAACACTTATGTGGATGATAAATAGGTCCCAGTAGATACTTACATAAAAACAACCTCATATAATAAAGAGATTGTGAAATTAACCCTTACCTTGTACTTTTCCTTGGTCGATGGTATGTTAAAATCCTGTATAATAGATAAATAATTGTTATTAAATTATACAAGAACAATATACTAAATTATGATATCATATATGATCTTCTAATAATGCTTTGTTAATGATATTTTAGTATTATCGTCGTTTCAGGTGTTAACTGATTCATTTTCCATTATATTCTTTGTTACGTAAGTAATTTTTTATGGATGGGATGTTTATTATTAATATCTATAATGATATAAAGTGTTTAAACATTATTTTTAATCATCAAATGAAAATTAGTCTTGAATGGTTACGATGGGGAATGAATCAAATCGCATTCGTGGAGACGGTAATCCGTACGTATGCATGAGCAAAAATATCATTCTTTTCATATTAGAATCTTATATAATTTGATGGTATATCATATATACAGAATAATTATCATGATATATTTATTATTTACATCAATTACACATTATTATTATACCCATCCAAATAATATTGTATTGAATAACAACTACACCACGACGTGGAGACGGTAAGCCGTACGTATACATGTATGGTGACATGTCATTCAAAGGATGGATAGAATAATGAATATGGTTGTACCATATTTATAATAACATCACAGTATATAGAATATATGGGATTTATTATTTTAGAATGGAAACAACAAGCAAAAGTAGAAGTGGAAGAATAAAAGAACTTGAAATATGTGATGAAATATTTACGTCTCCTTCAGGTTCTCCCATTTAATTTGATCAAAAGGGCTCCTTAGGTTGGATTTATGACTAAAGGAAGGCCTCTAAGATGAAGGTAAGAAAGTTTAGAGGATATTTGGGCAGGTTTTGGTCGATCCAAATGGCTTTGATGGTGTGAATTTTAGAGAAGGGGGAGTGCCCTTTTATAAGAGGGGTGAGGGGCACCTTAGGAAAATATTAAAATATTATTTTATAATAAAATAATATTTGGTTTATAATGGATCCAAATGGATTTATTTAAAATATAAAGTAGGGATGGGTCTAAATCTTTTTAACCAATAGGTTTTAAAAATTTTGGGTTAGCATTGTAACTGTATCTTTTATATTTAACTCTAAGTTAAATAATTTAACTTTTACCTTGTCTTCTTGTATTCTTACACTATATGGTTAATAAATTTACTATAAACATCCAAAAGAACCTAAAGTAGTTAATAATGACATATATAATATTATTTAAGCCATTTTTCTGAACCTTAGTTTTTTAGGAATATTATATCATCCAATAATATAGTATTTTCTTTAAAAATTAATTTATGTCAATTTTGATACTATTTAGTATTTTGTTTTTTTGAAAGTCATAAAAACCTTATCACTTCGAAAAAATTTATTTAATCAACCCTAAAATGTTATATTAACCTAAAAAATTAATGGAATTCTTCCAATGTTTCAAATTACATTTATTTGGATATTTATAATATCAATTATTTTAATCTCTCATTAATAAGGTAATTACAGCATCATCATTGTGTCATAAATAAATTAAATTATTTAATGTCGAAAAATTATAAATAAAATACCATTATTTATGAAATCTTTTTATCTTTATAATGAATATTTATAGTTGAATTTATCTTATATATAACCCCATATTAAAAAAATTTAGTTATAAAAACCTGAATTTAACACTTTTAACTCTTCTTTAAATTAAATAATAATAAATGTCCTAATCTAATACAAGTGGGCCTAAAGGGTCATATTTTATTCCTAAGGTTTTTTTGGTCGAATTACACTTATCCAATAGAATTAGGACATGTGTTAAGGTAATTATAATATTATTTTTAACCTTAATTACCCTATTTACTTTTAACTGTGGTAAATAAAAGTCAAAAGTTACTATTCACCAAAAATTATTTTCATCTTATTGAACCACATTTTACTTACTAAGGTTAAATTTGTCTCTCGGATTTGTGAAATTCAACTCAAAGAAGCGGTAAAATTATGTTTTATAAAAAAATTCAAATGCTCATAGAAGGTGGGAAAAGACGTTAAAACGTTCAATAAAATTTTATACATCAATTTTTATTATAAAAAATATTACACTGAATTACATTGAACTAATATTTTTATTATGTTTCTATTTTTACTTAAAATAAATTTAAATAAAATAATTTATAATTTAAATAAAAAGTGGGTTTTAAACAATAATGCAGTGTTTTTCACTATTCATCAAAAATTGAAAGTTATCGAAAAAATACCAAAAATTCACCCTAATCTAATTTTGATATTACGAATTAAAAAAAGGAATTATATTTTACCAATTTAAAAACATATAAGTTTCATTAATTAATTTAAAATTAATTCCCGTTTCCAAAACCAAAAAGTGTATTTTTAATAAATAATAACTATCAAAAGATTGACACTTGTTTATGTCCAATTTCAAAGTAAAATTACTTAAAATGACCAGAATTGGATTAAATGGTACGAATATAATCTATTTATACTTCCAAACCATTAAAATTTATAATTTAACCCTATAAATTATTTTGATTAAAAAAGTTGTTTTCAATTAAAATATAGTATTTTTCACCATTCACCCAAATATAAAAGTTATCAGAAAAGCACCAAATATTTATTGAAACTAAATTATTATGTCCCAATTATAAAGAAGAAGTTTATTTTGGAAAATTGAATACATAAAACTTTCAAATATTAAATTTAAAAAGGGTTATCCATTAAAAGGCTGTAAAATAGCATTTTTTAAAAAATACTTATTTTATCTAAAAAAAATGAATTTGTTCCTACATTATGTCTAAGAAACTCATAATATGGATTCTAAAATTATAAGGATTATATAAAGTTCAAAATTAAGTTAATACTATTCATAACCGCTTTTGAACAACTAGTTTGGTAAGTCGTGGTGCGCTTGAACTCGGTGTTGCGTGTAATGAAAGTTATTGAATTACTTTGAAGAAATAATGTACTATGAAATCATGGGGTGTTACATCTTCCCTCCTTCAATAAATTTAGTCCTTGAAATTTTAATTTTTTTTTGAAAATAAAAGGTTGAAAATAAAAAATACTTTTGTGGGAAAACCCACATCAGAAATTAAGTTAATAAAGTTTAATCTTAATAAGAGGAAAAGGGAAATGAAGGGGTCACCACCATATTATGATCTCGATTAGAAGAGAATTGGTGGAAATTAGAGACACATAATTGGGCGAAAATGTAAATATTTATAGGGAGTGATTGAGGTCATCAATCACAAACATGTGTAAAATTGAGGTCCTCAAATCCATCAATCTACGATGATTTAAAATACCATCAGTTCAACAAAACATAAGGTATTAGGATAACACATTTTTGGTTTTAATATCCCTTACTTAAATCTTAAGAATTTATTTATCCACAGAGTAAGATGATGTATATACATATATATATACTTGACAAGTAGAGTTTCATCCTTCAACTAATTCCTACCACAAATTCTTATTTCACTCCAAAAGATTTCAAAAAAAATCTATTTATCCTAATCATATAGGGTTCTAAAAATAATGAATTTATAATTCACCTATCAGACCTTTTAAAAAATAAATTACATTATATAATCCATGACATCACGTAGGCCAATGGTAGGTGATGCACCCTTTTCACCCTTCAGTTGCGGGTTCAAGTCTCGCAGCCTTTCTGGACACGTCTGGTTGTCGCCCGACATCTGGTTTGTCCTTTTTATAAAAATCCAAAAATAACATTAACAATAGTATCCAATTTGAAACTTAATACATTCCAACCTTTATACTTATCCAAAATAATTCTATCCAAACTCACATTCCAAAATTTATAAGGAATTTAAACACAATGAAGATCTCTTTTTCCACGTAATAACATGTGACCACCTTCATCATGTATTGTTTTAAAACATGGTAACACTTTGAATTACCATAAAACCTTATTGATCACATTCATTCTCCCTTATTCCTTATAGAATACTGGATATATTCTGTACATCCAAAAATTTTGAATAGTCCAACAATTATGAAATAAAAAAATTATTAATCAATTCCATGGAAGTCAAGAATATCCAATATAACTTATCCTAATCAACCATGTCTTATTCCAAAATCACTACCTCATTTTCATGACTATATTAAGGATTACCTTACCTTTAACCATGTATCATAAACATTCATATTAAAAGTATCATATGAAATGTCAATACTTTAACCATAAACCATGAATGGAATAAAAATAACTCATCCACAGTAAAAAATATCACAAAACCATAAATACTATATGGGGGGTTTTATCATAGTAAACCAATTTCAAACAAGTTTAACATTTATCAAAGGATGTTGACATAGATGGAATCAAAACTGTTTGAGAGAAATATCTCTTTCTATTTTGAAATCATTTAAGAGTCATATAATTATAAAGAAAACATTTATTTTGAAAATATTCTTATAATCTTCTAAGGAAAGATTCAATGATGTTATAATGGCGGAAAATAGTTTCACCCACTGTATAAGTTAAAAAAACATTCTTACCTTAATTTTGTTGAAAAGGGAATAAAGTACCTTGTTTGGAAAATGACGGAAAAAATCCTTTCCAATCATATATATTCAAATAATGGTGTAAATGAATTTAACCCAGAGTATATTAAATAAAAAAAAATTGAATTACATTTTTAAGAAAACACGGATGTGGATGATAAAGAGGTCACAATAGATACTTATGAAAAAACAACCTCGGATAATAAGGAGATTGTAAAATTAACCCTTACCTTGTACTTTTCCTTGGTCGAGGGTATGTTAAACTCATGTATAATTGTTAAATAATTGTTATTAAATTATAAACGAACCATATACATAATTATGATATCATATATGATCTTCTAATAATGATTTGTTAATGATATTTTACTATTATCGTCGTTTCAGGTGTTAACTGATTCATTTTCCTTTATATTCTTTGTTATGTAAGTAATATTTCTTATGGATGGGAAGTTTATTATTCATATCCAGAATAATATTAAGTATCTAAAAATTATTTTTAATCATAAAATGAAAATTATTCTTGAATGGTTACGATGGGGAATAAATCTCATCACGTTCATGGAGACAGTAATCCATACGTATGCACGAGTGGAAATTTCATTCTTTTGATATTAAAATCATATATAATTTGATTTTATATCATATATATAGAATAATTATCATTTTATGTTTATTATTTAAATCATTTATACATCATTATTATAGCTATCCAAATAATAATGTATTGAATAACAACTACATGACGACGTGGAGACGACAAGCCGTACGTACGCACGTATGGTGACATGTCAAATAAAGGATGGATAGAATAATGAATATGGTTGTAACATATTTATAATAACATCAAAATTTATAGAATATACTAGAGTTATTATTTTATAATGGAAATAACAAGGAAAGAAGAAGTGGAAGAATAAAAGAACTTGAAAGAGGTGATGAAATATTTACCTCTTCTTCGAGTTTTTCTGTCTGATTTGATCAAAAGGGATCGTTAAGATGGATTTACAACTAAAGTAAGGCCTATAAAATTAAGGGAAGACATTTTATAGGATATTTGGGCAGGTTTTGGTCGAGCCAAATGGCTTGGAAGGTGTGAATTTGGGAGAGGGGGAGTGACCTTTTATAAGAGGGGTTAGGGGCCCCTTTGAAAAAGATTGAAATATTGTTATATAATAAAATCATATTCAATTTATAATGGCTCAAAATTGATTTATTTAGGAGATAAAGTGGGGATGGGTCTAAATCCTTTCAACCAATAGGTTTTAGATAAGTTTAGGTTACCATTTTAACCCTATCTTTTAGATTTAACTCTAAGTTAAATAATTTAACTTTTACCATGTCTTCTTTTATTCTTACACTATATGGTTAATAAACATACTATAACCATTCAAAAAAACCAAAAGTGGTTAATTAATGAAATCTATAATATTATTAAAGCCATTTTGATGAACCTTAGTGTTTTAGGAATATTATATCAACCAATAATATAGTATTTGCTTTAAAAATTAATTTATGTCAATTTTGAAACTATTTGGTATTTTGTTTTTGTGAAAGTCATAACAACCTTATCACTTCAAAAAAAATTATCTAATCAACTATAACATGTCATATTAACCTAAAATATAATTTCAATTCATAAAAAGTTTCAGATTACATTTATTTTGATATTTTTAATATCAATTATTTTAATCTTTCATTAATAAGGTAATTACTGCATCATCGTTGTGTCATAAATAAATTAAATTATTAAATGTCAAAAAATTATAAATAAAATACCATTATTTAAGAAATATTTTTATATTTCTAATGAATATTTATAGTTGAATTTATCTAATGTATAACGCTATATTAAAATGTATTAGTTATGAAAACTCGAATTTAACACTTTTAACTCTTCTTTAAATTAAATAATAATAAATGTCCTAATCTAATCCAAGTGGACATATAGGGTCATATTTTATTACTAAGGTTGTTTTTGGTGGAATTAAACTTATCCAATAGGTTTAGGACATGTTGTAAGGTAATTATAATATCTTTTTTACCCTTAATTACCCTATTTACTTTTAACTGTGGTAAATAAATGTCAAAAATTACTATTCACCAAAAATTATTTTCATCTTATTGAATCACATTTTATTTACTAAGGTCAACCGTATCTCTTGAATTTTTGAAATTCAACTCACAGAAGTGGTAAAATTATGTTTTATACCAATTTTTAAATCCTCCTAGAAGGTGGGTAAAAGACGGTAAAAAGTTAAATAAAATTTTATACATCTAATTTTATTATAAAAAAGACTCCATTGAATTAAAATGATGCAATAATATTATTATGTATCTATTTTGACTTAAAATAAATTTAAATAAAATAATTATTTATTAAAAAAAGTGGGTTTTAAACAATGACGCGGTGTTTTTCACTATTCAACAAAAATCTAAAGTTTTCAGAAAAATACCAAAAATTCACCCGAGGATATTTTTGATATTTCAAATTAAAAAATGAATTCTATTTTAACAATTTAAAAACATAGAAGTTTCATTAATTATTTTAAAATTGATTCCCATTGTCAAAACCAAAAAAAATTATTTTTAAGAAATAATAACTATCTAAAGATTGACACTTGTTTATGTGCAATTTCAAAGTGAAATTACTTAGAATGAACATAATTGGATTAAATAGTAAAAATATAATCTATTTATAGTTAAAAACCATTAAAATGTATAATTTAACACTATAAATTATTTTGATTTAAAAAGTTATTTTCAGTTAAAATATAGTATTTTTCACTATTCACCAAAATATGAAAGTTATTAGAAAAACACCAGAAATTTATTGAAACTAAACTAATATGTCCCAATTATAAAAAATAAGTTTATTTTTTCAAATTTAATATATAAAAGTTTGAAAATATTGGATTTAAAATGGGTTCTCAATTAAAATGTTGTAAAATTGAATTTTTTGAAAAATATCTATTTTATCTAAAAAATGATTTCATTCTTACATTATGTCTAAGAAACTCATAATTTAGATTCTAAAATTATAAGTATTATATTAAGTTCAAAATTCAATTAATACTATTCATAACCGCTTTTAAACATCTAGTTTGGTAATTCGTGGTGCGCTTGAACTCAGTGTTGCGTGTAGTGCATGTTATTAAATTATTTTGAAGAAATGACGTACTATAAAATCTTGGGGTGTTACAAACTCAGTATCCAATCTGGACTGTCACAAGGCCTAAACAGTGTTCCCAATCCCCGCGGGATGGAAATTAGGGCCTAGGAATAACAAGAAGCACCTTTTGAATGATTACACCCTCTTGCAATGATAAAAATGAGCATAAAAAAATAAAAACGATAAAATATCTACCTAGAGATAATGCTACAAAAGATAGAAAACAAAATAACTAGATACATATAAAGATGAAGCATAAAATACTATAGTCCCAATGACACATAAAAAGTCAAAAATAATAGTAAATCCCAAACTGGCCCTAATGATCCTCTAGGTGACCCATCACTATTCAATGATACACATTCCCTAGAAGATTAATGAAGTGAATCATACTGGACCAAACCTAGAACGGTAAAATATATGCATGAACTAAAAGCCTAGTAGGTCACCTTACAAAAAATCAATTAATTTTATTTCATATTACATCCCAATCATGATAGTTTTAAATGAAATAAAAAATAAAACATTTTTGTGATGTTTTACAAAAGAAGCAATAGAAAATTAAAGGTTTGTTAATAATGTTTTCAATAGTTTCCATTAAATAAAAAAATCACTAGAAATAAATTTCTCTCTTATCCAATGACACTTTATAAAACCATCATTTGAAGGTGTAACTTCAAAACTATTTCATAAACAATTATTTTTAAAATATTAATTTCAAGTAAAAAGTGGTTTAACATTTCAAAATGGGTTTCCAAAAATTTATTTAAAATAATGTTCGAATTTAATAAGGTGTAATAGCCCGAAACTCTATTCTTCAAAACCCATGGGCACTTTATTTTCAAAAGAATATCCACTTTCCCATTCAAAAACACTATAAATATATTTTAAATTAATCATTTCACATTTATATAAAAGACTTTTAAATTCATTATTAAAAAACTTTAATGAATTTTGAAATCAAACCTATTATTTCACCAATTTAAAACAATTTGAAATCCCATTTAAAAATATTTTAAAAGTAAAGAAGGCACAAAAAACAATGAATCACATAGTCAGGAACTACTATACTAAGTCACACATTAAGAATTATTTAATAATAATAACACAAGTTTGAAACAGTAATTCATGAAGTAAGGGATACAATTAGTACTAAATGAAAAATACCATAAAATGATCCTATGTAGGATCATAGTTTAATGGCTCTAACTAATATGATCTAAAAAATGGGATCTATCATAACTTAGAATAACCCTAGGTTCTCAATGTACTTATTCTTTATACCAAATTGGGAAACTCTCTTGATCCACCCTAGGTTCAATTCTCCCACACCTATGTTATCTTGTTCCCCACATAAGATCTATTGGTCCATGGATCACATGATCATATATTGGACAAACATTTTACAATGTGATAATTACATAACTTTTCTAATAAAAAAATAATAGTGATAAAATCCTAGATTCAAATGTTTACTATCTTGGGAAAATTAGGCTTATACATCAAATATACAAAATAAAAATTAATAATTATTTTAATAATTATTATTTATCATCCTAAAATATCCATCATTATCCACAGTACATGTAATCATCCAAGGATTTACATAAAAGTTGTGGGTTATCTATAATCTATGTATGAGTATAGATAACATAAAAGGAACTAGAGACATGAATAAATAATGCATGGGTGACAATGATAAAAATCATCATATCATAAGAATATTATCATCAGCATTATAATTAGGGAAACATTTTATAATTGAATTTAATATGGAATATGAAAAATAATGAAACATAATAACATAGTGGTCAAATACCACACATAGTGGGAAGAAATATAGCATCTTGTTCAGACATAAAATATGTTCATAAACCATAACATCATAATTTTTAATAAATCTATCATTATGATAAAACATAAGACACATTATATAATGAGATATATCACATTATTAAATTCATTAAAGGGGTATATAATTTTGGTCCCAACCACCACATTATAAAATTATAATAATCATGAATGCCACAGGGAATGAGAACATTTTTTGTCATGAAATAAACTCATGGAAAGGAATGGGTTTCATAGAGGATCGATAAAGAATATATCAAGAATTACCTTGGGGGTTCCCAAAATTAATATGTGAAAACAAAGTTTTCTATAAAACATCATGATTCTTGAGTGGAGAGGAAATAACACAAGAGGAGTCAATACAATGTCTTGGAAAATAAATCATCTTTGAAAATTATTTTTATCATGGATTAGAAATAATTTTTATGAGGTATAAAAATGTGTATACTTTAAATTATAAGTGAAATAATTTTGAAAATAATGTTCATGGATATTATAAGAATATCCATATTGAAAACATTATTAATTAAGAGGTGGCCTGAAAGAAAGAGTTGGGTTTGAGAATCCACTATCCTTAAAGTCATCTTTAATTTTCCAACATTCCACCTCATATATTATAGGATTTTGTTTATTTAAAAATGACAATAGAAGTTTATTATATTGGTATATGTAATTATTGATCTATTATAAATATGTTATTCTATTTTTTAATATTCATCATTGAATATAATTTTTTGATATTATTTTTTTAGTAAAATTAAATCATCTTGGTTTGATGTTTCTATTTTTATTGATGTTTATTTATACTTAAGTAAAAATAATTAAATAATATTATAAAAAAATTTGTTAGATATTTTTATGTTATATATAATTTTTAACATCCATCTATGAAGGCAGTGATTTTTAGAGAAATGGAAATTTCTTTTTAGGGGGTTAATTGACGATTGAGGTTGAGAAAAGAGAATCTTGACATGTAAATATGTCATACATATAGTCATTAAAATACTTTTAAATTTTTAATATAATTTTACTATACTAAAAATTAAAATTATAAGATTTTGGTTTGAATGGAATAGATAAATAATTGTATAGATGAGGAAAATGTGAAGAAGAGTTGATGAAAACTTACCCTCTCCTCAGTGTTGCATCTTCTCTATGACACTAAAATTATTGAATTATTAGAGAATGAATATAGAACATACATAATTATTCTAAGGGGATTGATGGAAGTAATTTTTGTAGGTTTTATTCTCTTAATGTAAATGTTATGTGGTTTTCCAAGGGAGGGGTCTGGGGTTATTTATAATTGAGGAGAAGGGTATTTTTTTGAGTTAAAATTTTGGAATAAAATATTTTATCCAAGTTAAGCATTTAAATTGGGATATTTTTGACATTAGAATTATATATCAATAAAATAAAATTTATTTTAATCTTTCGATCCCTTTATAATCCTATTTAACTACTTTATTAAAAATGAAGGGGTGATGAAAAATTGTTATTTTAAAATAATATTATAGACTTTAAACTTGGGAAAATACTTTTTAGGTTTAAAATTTTCATTTATTATTTTTAAATGATTAATTTGTCTTGTTGTAATTATTTTGGGATGAAATAATCCATTTATATTTTATTAGCTCATTATTTTATTATCATTATTTAATAAAACATGTTAAATTTGAAAAATAATATTTCTACTATTCTTGTTAATTTTATGGCATTTTCTAAAATTTCCAAAAAATTCCCTTTGATCGATTTAGATGTCATGATTATAACAAATTAATTCTCATTATCAAAAAAAAATTATTTTATACATAATTTTAAATTTTTATATACAAATTTTTATTTTTATGAAATACATTAAAATTTAGTTCATTTTAAATGTGCTTATATTTTATTTTCATTTTTTTGTTGAAATTTATTTTATGGGATTTTAATATTTATAATTTACATAAATTAATCATGATAGAAATTATTTATATTAAATTTCATTATTTTAGGTAAATTCACTCCAATAGTGACGTTACAATTCCCAATGGTTAGTTTATGATTTCCAATAGTTATGTTGTTATTTGAATAGTCACATTACTATTCCAACAGTCAAATTACCTTTTGTAAAAATATCTTATTTATTTCATTCAAAATTCACTAAAATTATTTACAAGTTTCTATATTATACTTTTATAAAATTTCAACTTATTTAATAATATTTTATTTTTTTCACTGTGTTTTTCATATGTGAGATGATTTTAACATAATGTAAGGACCCAATTATTTCCATTCCATATTTCTTATTTTTTATTTTTTCTATTGTCATGTTTTGAATTTTAATGGATTAAGTTTTTCATTAATTTAATGTTATACCTTATATAAATAAAGTATTATTAGTTTATCTATGTTCAAATGTGTATAATAAAATATAATATAATATATCACCCATTTTTTAGGGAATAAATATAAGTTATACAATTGATTTCATTGCATTCTTCCCCATATTATTAATTTATCTCTGAAATATTAACTCATGTTATCTATTGATAATAAATGAGGGAACCAATCTATCATTATTTACTCATATTCCCATATTGCCTCATCATATTTAACGTTCTACTATAGTAATTTGATAAGGTTAGTTGTCTTGTTATTTAGAGATTTATCTCTACGGTCCAAGATCATCCCCAACTTCTCCTAAGGGTGGTTATTCTCCATTTTTAAAACATTCATATTCATTACATGTGATGGATTAGGTATGTAATTATTTATAATATATATGAGGAGCAAATCATGAACACGAGATATATTTGGGGGAAGTGTTAGTCGATAGGCAACTACTCATATACAATTAAGGATATCAAATAGAAATGTACATAGGGCTTAAAATTACTTCTTTCTAAATTGCATGACTCTTGTCCATGGTGATATTCAAAGGAATACATTGTCACTAACATCAATATCCTAGTCCCATCATCTATTTTCAGAATAGAACTTATATTGACTATAAGTATATTTTTTATGTATTTATATTGATTTAAACGTTTTTTATTATCTATTACAGAAGTTTAATTCCAAATATCTTTTGTTCACCAACTTCATCCAAACAATTATGAGTTCTATATCACTTTCAATATATAATTTCATATAAATCCATTATAATACATTATTGGAAGATTTTATTTTGAGGTAACTCAAATAGTGGTATATATTGATCCTATGTACCTTTAAATACCATTGAGTAGGATCTATGAATGTCCTAAATTATCATAATTTTCCATTCATATTGGCCATTATTTTGGGGGTTATATTCTATACTAAAATTCAATTCATCATTCAGTTAATATAAAAAATACTTCTTCAGAACATAGAAGTTAATCATGGATCAAAATTATAGATGATCTAATGTATTGACTTGTGCTACCTCACCACATCCTTTACATGTATCTTTGAAATTTCTTTAGGTGAGAAATTTTCCCAAAGAAAGATGGAATATGAAGTCTTGTAAAGTTGATCCACAACAACCTATATCAAATTTATTCATCTAGACGTCTCTAAGAGACTAGTGAAAAATCCCATGTTGTTGTTATCCCATTTCTATGTGGGTATAGACAATGGATTCATCATACCCTTGGACTTATAACACATTGATTTAACTTCAGGAAATACCAAGCACTTTGAGGTATGATCATTGATCTCATTCTTCATGTTTCCACATAATATGTGCTCCAAATGATCATGGTACATCATGGTACTTGTACAGTGGATGGAGAAAGATCAGATACGTGCATTATCTAATAGCTATTTATTAATATCAGGTGATGTAGCACACAATGCCTAGTTCTAAATAGAATGAAACCATATTCATTGATGTGGAATTAATGGAGAATCCTATATTTTAATACTTCCACCATATTTTGACGCACAAGATCATCCCCCTACACCTTATTTCTCTTATCATGGATAGATGGTTAGAAAATCATTTGGAAAAGGTAGGTTGTATTCCCTAAATTTATTATTTCAATATATATCCTTCACTTTTTCCTGAAGATAGAGCCTTCTCTATCTATACCATGGATAGTGTACGAGGTTATTTTCTCCTAAGAGAATAAGATACCTTATTCTCCTTTCCATGGTGGTAGTTAATAGAGAAATAATATTCATTAGTCATCTCTAACTATCTTCATTGACACATGTTGATCGCTTTCTAATTGAATATACACTTTAGACTCTTTTAATGTTTATACATGTCACCCTTATCAACATAGAGGTAGTACCAATAAACCATTAAAGATGATATCATAAAATATAAATATAGATCATGTATGAAGTAGTTATTCTCATGAATAATTAACTTCCATGATCTATAGGATTTCACATTATAGTTTTGTATAAGTACACAACCCAGTCATTTCTTTTAAGAATCACTATATATCACAAAACTTTCTCCACATGATGGAAGTGTAAGTACAGGTGATTGATTATACACTTATTTAACTTATTAAAACATTACTCACATTATTTTATCCAAACATATGTTACCGCATTCCATTTTAAAATATTTATAAGACTATAAAATAATGTGAAAATTCTCACAAGATGTCGGTAGAAACTAGGTAACTCATAAAAACTGTGGATTTTAGTGACACTTGAGGGTATAGAATATTCCTCAATTTCCATTGTAATTAAAGGGTCTATAGAAATTACCTCATATGTGATCTGGTTCCCCAAAAATATGACTTGATACATCTAAACTTCCCACTTGTTGAACTTAGTAGACATTTTCCCCAATCATAATGTCGTTAGAACAATCCATAAATTCTCTTCATGTTCTTTCATTATCTTGGAGTAAATTTGAATATCATCAATATAGACTATCGAAAAAAATATCAAGGTAGTCTCTAAAAAACAATTAGATGAATAAATTAATATTTTAGGGGAATTAGTATTATGAAAGGAGACACTATGAACTCATAGTGTTTGTAACTTATACAGAAGGTTTTATTTTAAATATATTCCATGTATAACTTCAGTTGATGATATTTATACTGAATATTTTCTTTTGAGAAGTATTGATCTCCTCATAGTTGAGTGAACAATTCATTAATATTTTTAAATAGATAATTTTTCTTTATAGTGATCTTTTTGATATCATAGTAATTATTACACAACCATATTGATCCATCATTTTCCCCAAGAAATATCACCAAAGAACCCTAAGGTGATGATATGGGGGAATTCAAAGTAACTATTTTGGAAATCAATAATTATATTACCTTATAATGGGATTTTCCTTGAGGTTAATAGTTTCATATATTCCAACCATTTGGGTAAGGTATGCTTCTTCCCTCGATATCAACACCTACACCATTGTGTAATTTTTCAAATGAGATTCACCATCTTCCTTGAATTTTTACAGGATTAGGGGATGATTTGGAATATAGAAAGATATTTCATTTTCTAGATACTTAATTTGATCTCTATATAATGAGAGCCAATCCATGACAAGTATAGTGATAAATTCCACAAGGGTAAGGATTACAAGATTCTATAAAATAATCTTCCCATATATGCTAACAAGAGAATAGTCCAACACTTGTGTTTCATTGAGCGTACCACTAAGTGTTTTTAATTTTATCTCTACTATAAGGTGTTGTGGTTATGATTGATCATTTTTAGAAATATTACTACATATAAAGTAATTCATATAACAAGAATCATATAAAACATTTTTCATTCCTCAGTGAATATTAATTATACAATATACGACTTCATTTTCACGTATATGTATAGTGGTAGTGATTCTATAATATTTAACTTACACCATAATATTTAGACATTGATGACGTTGATTCCCTTGATTACCAATGGTTTTGTATGCTGGCATTCATAGTTCCATTTCTCTAAAAAGATGAATTATAGAACCATGGGTGGTTCATTGGGAGATATCTTCCTTTCCTCTATCAAAATAGTTAACTTCTGTATGTATCTTCAAAATTCAAGAGATTAGATTCATTCTCTCCCATACATGAAGTATGTAATTGTACATTTAGGGAAATTCCCCGGATTATTCATCACATATTTTTACCATATGGATGTTTGGATCTTATTTCATAAATTTTCATTCAATCAATAATATTGAAACTATACATTTCATTTCATATCTCAACAAACATGGGACCATTCACCAAACTAACTATCTATATTGATATAATATAGAAAAATTATTCTTAACACTCAAAGTCTTGGATTTTTCGATCCTTGAATTTTTTTGGTTTTAAACCACTAATGAATCTATAAATTTTTCTATCATTTTTGATAAAAACATGAGGTTTATCTTGAAAACCATGTGAATATTACCACATAAGCCATGAACTATTCACACACATTTTTTATGCTCTTGGAATTATGTAATTATATTTGTTCAATGAGTTAAAGGGAATTAATTGTTAATAATTATATTCTTATAGTATTTACACCCCATTTCACCCATTTCATCCTTAATATAGGTATTCATAATCATTTTCAACAATTAATCATCCTTTTCATCTAAACAATAGATGTAACATTATCTTTGTCCAAATAGTGTAGCATAGAGATGATATTTTCTACTAACTTAAATCAATATTTTATGATAAGTGGATCATAAGATCTTCAAATCATGGGTGATCGTTGCATCATAAAAGACCCGATAGATAGTTTCTCATTCTTTGTTGAAGTTGGATATTCCACATTTCTCATGTTATTAGACATAACCATAGACAACTAGGTAAAAATCACCATGAATTTTTGAAATCCATGTCTTATAGAATTGGGTATTTCATTCATAAATTTCTTTTAGTATGCCTCACATATGTTGTTGGTTGGATTCATTATATTCTAGTTATTTTCTTAAGTAGAGATTTTTTAAACAATATATAATTAAATAAATCATGATTAAATAATTTATTCATCTTAAAAATTAATTATAAAGTTGTAACTTATTAGATCTATATATTTGTACTTTTTATCAAATGATTATTCTTAGATCATGTACTTTAGTAATTTTATAACTTTAATATGAATATTTAATTTAGTTATTTATCCTTATTAATTGTTTGTATAGAGTTTATTATTAAATAAGGAATATATCCTAGTATTTTCATACCAGGTGTGCAACAAGACCTATTATTCATGCACCGGGTAATGATCATGTTAACTCCCAATCCACCCTTTTTGGGTTTATTACCCTTAGGTACATATAAGTTAGATCAAAATCCACATGTAGTATCCAAACATTAATTTAATTTCTTCAATACAACATGCTCTTATACTTTACCTAAATATAGGATGTTTACCTATTTTTAAAATGTACCTTTGGTTTTAACTAATGTTTTATAATCCTAATTTCCAAATTAACTAAAACATTATATGATACCAACCATAGTGTCCCATGTTTTTCATGCATAAATAATACATCAGTTTTAATATAAACAACATAATAGTGATACAATACATGATCAAAAGGTTTCATATCATGGAAAATTTAGCCTCATGCATATCTTGTACCAATAAAATAGAGAAAAGATTTAAATCCACTTTATTTATCCTCCTTAAACATTAAATTTTCACCTTAGTACATGTAATCACTTTATGATACAAATCAAATAAATGGGTGAGCTAAAATCCTAGTAATTGGAGGAATAACATAGAAGGAATAAGATACATGACTCAATAGTACATGGGTGAGATTGCTCAACATCACCATATCATTAGAATATGATAATCATCAAAATAATGATGGAAACGTTTTATAAAGTCATAGAGTATGGAATATCCATAATAAGAAAACATCATTATGTAATGGTCAAATACCACACATAATTATAAATAAATCTATAATTTTGTTTACACATAACATATGTGAATAAATCCTAACATCTTAATAAAAAAATCTATAAAATTTTTCATTCATAATAAACATAATCTAATGAGATATATTACATTAAATAATGCATTTGGGGACTATATAATTCAATTCCCACCCATAACATCATAAAATGTTTATAATTATGCATGACACATAGAAAGAAAACTATCATAGTCATGAAATAAACTCATAAAGAAGAATGGGTTTCATGAATTGTTTGTAAATAATAAATTCATGGTTTAAAAATTAATAATATAGTTTTTTCGGAATAATACATATTCATTATTGAGTGGAGAAGATACAACTCAATAGGGGTTAATATGATGTTCGGGAAAATATAACCTTGTTGAAAATTTTTTGTGTTTTGGATGAAAAATCATTATTATAAGGTAGAAACATGTATATCCCTCGAAGTATAAGAGAAATAATTTTAAAATTAATTTTAAATTATATTAAAGGAATATCCATATTGATGAAATGTGAAGTGGGAGGTAACCCAAAATAAATAGTTGGGTTGAAGAATCCCCTTACCTTAAATCCCGCTTTATTTCATCATTTCTATGAATCCTATACAAAAAATAGGATTATTAGAACATGTTAAAATAAGTGTATTATGTTCATTTAAGTAAATTTTATTCTAATATAATTATTTTATATTATTTTATAGTATTCTTTGTTAAATAGAAATTCTTTAACATCATGTTATCATTAAATAAACTCATCTTGTTTTGATTTCTATGTTTTTATTGATGGTTTTTAATACATAATAAAAAATATGTCCAAAATATTTGAATACACATAAATTAATATTTATATATTATACAATTTATACCATCAATACATAGAGGTGGTGATGGTTAGAGAGTTAGAATTGTATTTATAGGTAGTTAATCTACCATTAACAAGACATTATCAAATGTATAGAAAAGAAAATATTAGAAAATAAATATAGTGCAAATATATTAATTAAAATAATTTAATTTTTTTAATATAATGTCAACATAATAACCAATTAATCTCATAATATCTTGTTTTTAAAGAAATAGGTAAAAACAAGAAGAGAAGAGGAAAATACGAAGAAGAGTTGATGACAACATTCCCTCTTCTTAGTGTTTCGTCTTCCATATGACACTAAAATCCTTGAATTTATAGAGTTAAATTACTCTATAACTTATGTAATGATTAAAAGGAAATTAAGGGAGATAATTTGGGTATATTTTGCATTTTAAATGTTAATGGTAAGTGGTTTTCCAAGGTAGGGGTTAGGGGTTATTTATACTTGAGAAGAAGGGTAGTTTGAGTTAAAATATAAAATAAAATATTATATCCCATGTAAACAATTTTATAGTAATATTTTTGAAATTATGAATAATATTTCCACAAATTAAATTAATGTTTTACTATGAACCCCTTTATAATCTAAATTCAAATTTTTATTAAAAAAATGTGGAAAAATGAGAAGTTGTTATTTAAGTGAATAACTTTTCACTATAGATTTGGAAAATAATATTTAGGTTTGGAAATTATGTTTTAAGTTTTTAAATGAACCATTTATCATATTAAAATTATTTTGGAAAAAGATAACTAGTTTATCATTTATTAATTTATTATCACAAAATCATTATTTCTTAAAACATGTGGTATTGGAAAACAATAGTTTTACTATTAATTTAAAAATTATAGTATTTCATATAATTATAGAAAAACCACCCTTAGAAAATTTCAATGTAATGATTCTAAAAATTAAATTAATTTTCTAAAAATAATTTTATAAGATATGTAATATTATTTTTTAACCTAAGAATTCTGTTTTTTATGAAATAAATTAAAATCCAATTTATTAAAAGTTTACTTATATTTTCATCATGTTTTTAGTCTTGATATTTATTTTAAGGAATTTTAATAGTTATATTTTCTTAAATTTTTAATGATAAATATTATTTAAATTAATTTTTTTATTTTTATGTGGAATTACTATTCCAACGGCTAGGTTATTATTCCCAAAGGGTCAGGTTATTATTCCAAATAGTAAGGTTATTATTCCAATTTTCAAATTACTATTACAATGGCCACATTAAATTATTTAAATAAGTATTTATTATTTATTTCAAAATTAACTATCCCCCCATGGTTTTATATTTTTCACTTTTAAAAATTTAATTGGTTTTCTAATATTCTATTTCTTTCCAATAGTATTGTTCTTATGGGCGATAAATCTTGAATTTAGGACGGATCTAAATTTTCCCATTCTACTTTTCATAATTTATATTTTTATCACATTGTTGTTTTTGGAATATTCATTGAATTAATTTCTATTTAATTTAATTATCCCTATTAAAATATAGTGTTGTTAGTTTATTGTTGTTATTCTTGTGCATAATACTATAACATATAATAAAACACACACATATTATGGAGAAAATATATCTTATAATTTATGGTTCCTTATAGAGTTCATTCGAGGTCAGAACAATTAATCTTCACATAGAAAAAATATAAGGAATTTAAAATGAGAAATTCCCCACCTCCCATAACATTTTCGATAACTTACCCATTGGCATTAAAACAATAGCAGTGTATAAAAATGCATTAATAATAAACATTCTATCATGGAATCACAAGCCATGATTGATATACAAAAATCACAAGGGGTTTCATATGGTCTCACTCTTATTTATGAAAAACAATTCAACAAAATGTTCCAAACATGAATTATTTTTTCAAAACCAATATGGAATTCCAAGCTAACTAATCCTTTTTGGAATCCATATCAAACTACTATTGAGACCAATTTTATCAAAACACATTTGAAACTCAATGGGAACCTGCACTTACCTTTAAATAAATTCCAAATAAAATTCAAATCCACGAATGAGTTTCCAAATACAATACACATGGGATAACATTCCCTTTTGAAACCAACCAACCTAGCTTTATCATTTCAAAATAATTAATCTCCTTAATCCATTGATATGAAAACTATATAAAGTTGAAAATATATTTTAAAAATATTTCACAAGGGTTTACACAAACCATTAGAATTAAAAAAACTCATCTAAAATATTTAAACATTTTAAAAACCCCCAAACATTGAGTTTGGATGTCAATTTATGAATGAAACCCTTTAAAAAATTAAGTTTGTGCTCTCCAATGCTTTTAAAATAAAAAAAATTATTCAAAATCCATTTAGTAATTTTCAAAAACCCATGACATGGAATCCCATTCCATTTTAAGTTTTATGATAACTTTAAATAAAATTGGACCTTAATGGATCATATATATAGGCTTAATTTAAATGAAAACCCATTCTAAAAAAAGAATTTGAATTCATGAAATAGAATGAAATGATAAATAACACCTACCATGGTTCAACGTAGATCATTCTTAAAGTTTTCATTTATGATGGAAAACTCTCCCACAATCCAAGATGCACGATTTACAAGCCCTCCATGTGTATTTTTTCATGATTCTGACCAACCCCAGCCCATAATTATGCCAACATTGAAATTAGCTTTCTTAGTAATGATTGAAATCAAGGAATATATAAGGAATAAAAGATTAAAATAGGTTTACATGGAATTACCAAGAACAAACCATCCTGAAAGAAAGGGGTAGACCATACAAATGGAAGGGAAAGAGAGTATACTGTCAATAAAGGCACACTTAGCTCATTTGAATGAATGAGGAAGAAATGATTGATGGGGTTATTAATTAATATCGGGTAAAAGTTGTAAACTAATTTTTTAATGAATCTTGGTAGCCTACATGGTCTGGACACTTGGTTTTTTAAACATTAATTAAATATGTATAGGCAATTGATTTACAATGAACCGCACACATGGTTGACCTAGAGACACCCCATTGTTTTAAAAACCATACACCAACCATTACAAATGGAACTAAAAAACTATAGAGGTATCACATGTGATTTTTTGGGCTGTTTACTATACCATGTGCAAGTCATGTTATATACCTAGCCTCACCAGATTTATCCCACATTTCTCTTAGGATCTATATAATTTTAAAAAAACCCATGTTCTACCCTTGTTCTACCCATGTAACCCAAATTGTGTGTGTTCAAAATGAACTATATATGTGGGTTTCTAGGTTCCACATAAGGCTTTTCATAAGATTTCCTACAAACTATTCTTTTGAATCGTGCATGATATTAAAACTCCAAAATTTCCATATTTTAGTCTAAAACATCTTAGAAACTCAAAATAAACCTCAAATACACAAAATAATATAAAATAAACTCTTCATTGGGATGGTGGTTCTTACAAATCACTATTATATTACAAATAATTACCCCAAAAAAATCTAAGGTCCATGTGGAGAAAAAATTACTTTGAATTCTAAAACACATTCTCAAGTAAAAAAGTTGGGTCCTTAAACAATCAAATGACTCCTCAATCAACACTAAAAATTCTCAACAAAATGCGATAAAAAATGATCATTAAAAAATCAATGACAGTCACTATGAAAGGAAAAAAACTATCATAGGCCATCACACTATATATAATTTATATAAGATATTACAAAAATGAAAAACTATTTTCCAAAATATAGATGATTTAATTGAGAAACTAAAATCCCAAAATCTCTAAAGGGGATTTAAAAAAATACACTAGGTAAATACAACCACAAATATGATATCACATTTCTAAAGAATGGAATTAATCCTCTAAGCATCAAATAGAATAATAAATTGTAATCCCCAATCATAGGAGTACAACAATCGAGAACAAGCCTCATAAAATAAATAACATGACTCTAATACAAGTTTCACATCAAACATATGATTATTTTTATATCCATATACTCATAATTTCATCCCTTGTAAATTCTAATAGAAACCACTTATTAGTGGAATCCATGATCCAACTAAAGAAAACTACACCCCTAATTATTCATATATAAACACTAGGTTCATCCCATGTCCAAACATACAAGAAAAAAACATCGAATATTTTACACCATTGAAGGGAAATAACAAACATCATCAAGAAATGATGCACCAACATTTTCAAAAATTACCACCTCTCCTAGAGATTAACCAATGAAGAAGCTAATAAACCACTGTAATTACTCATGTAAAAACTACTCCAAAATAAGTGATCATAAATTCCCAAATAATCTGTAATCTAAAAGATACTTGACTGTGAACTTGATATTACGCCAATGAATGGGAACTCATCCATCAATCCTCAAACATCTCAATTATTGATAAGAGAAACACTCTAATATATATCTCAAATATGTATAAGGATTCGTCCTTAAAACATTATATAATATTGAATTAAATGAATAATTCTCATTTATGATCTTTTCAGGTTATAGTTTTAGTGAATTAGGACATAAATATTACATCTCAAAAGACTATAAATTAGACACTTCTACCCAGTTTCCATTTTTTTCATAAAATATAAACTCTTAAAAAGAAACATGTCTAGTTCCATGTTTTAGACAACATGTCTTTACATGATCCCATCCTTGATCCTATTCATCTTTATGTCTTGTGGAAAACATTTCAAAACCCTGGGATGAGCATAAAAATCTCAGTAAGGGATATAAAAATACGGAAATAAAACATTAGTCCATGTATACATAAGAATAAATGAAAAAATACTTCACTCATAAAACATAATCACTTAACATACCTCATGAAATCATAAGATTTATGAATAACTCATAGAAATAATATGACATAAATGTAACTTGAGGCATTCAAAACATTCTTACATAGTGAGTAACCCCCATGGTTACATTTGGAATACCCATCACAGTATATTACCTAAATATCTTCGGAGAAACCTTAGCATTTAACTCCTTAGCGTTACCCAATGCATTGGAGATCTATCTTGGGTTTACCTGCCCTTATTTTATCATGTAAACACCCGACTTCATAAATAATTCCCATGAACCATAACATAATCGTATGACATAAAACATGCATAAAGGAAACATAAAATTTCCATATTTCAGTCACAAGATATCAATAAAACACATTGATATAATCAAATGATAATCAAAACCATTATCAATACCAAAATAAAATAAAATTAAAACATGGTATTTATTTTTCATTTAAAAATATTATGGCTTGTAGAGGAATCCGAAACTCAAATAATGATCACGGCAGTGGAGAAGTCATTGTCATCGCATATGTAAGACAAAAACATTCCTTTCGTAGTTTAGTAAAATTCTTCATGTAAAAAAATTCTTTTTTAATGAAAATAAAATTCAAAATGGTTTATTATAAAACTAATAAAATAAGGTCTTATATAAATTGAAGTATGCCTCAACGAAATGGGATTGAGACGAAGTCCCTTACAAAGATGGTGTCCTTAGATTAAGGATAAATCAATTCAATATTTATGTGTGACAAATATAAATACACCCAATATAAGTGGATATTAAGTGTAAAATAATCAGAGTTCATACACACATATTCATAGTATGACATTACCTAGGAGTAGCAGTTTAACCCAAATAATTGAAATTGGGTTAAGAAGTTCCCATACAGAAATTTGACAGCCTAACGGGGTCACATTAAAGTTCAGAAAATGAGTTGATGAGATATAAAAATGGTATCTCATCACTTTAAAATAAAATTTACGGAATTAAGGATATATAAGAACATATTCCAACATAATAAGATGTAAATTAAAAGACTTAACAAAAATAAGTCTTTTAAAAAGAGGAGGGTGAAAGGTTCCCTTAACGATATGGGTAACTTTCGAAACGTACACCCCATGAAATAAGGGTCATACAATGAAGATGTAAATACCCATAAATTAAATTTTATTACACAAATAATACAATTATGTGCAGTACATACACCACACAAGAGGAAATAGTGGCAAATTTATCATGAATCTCACAGGAATAAAAAGTGAGATAAAAAACTCTTACCTCATTTTAATCAATTGAGTCATATGACCAAAAGATAAAAAACACCAAATGAATCACATAATAACATGAATATAAATTTAATCATGATAATATATATGATATGGTATCACAAAATACACCACATGAAACAAATAAGTGGCAAACAGTGGAAATCTCACGGAATTAAAAGTGAGATAAGAAATCCCTTACCTCAAGTCCAATTTGTCTTGTTCGTTTCTTTATATTCCTGAATAATAAACCTTGGTCAATCTATAATTGTTTAAGGAATTCATTTAAAGATTATTATTCAATTCATATCACATATTATCATGTTATAATAATGAGTTAATTATGTGATTTCATATCATACATTTTGTCGATGTTCGGTACATGAGGCAAAAATGAACTTGTTTAAAGAGAATTGTCCATGTAGTTATAAGTAAATCATATCCGGAATGTTTTTCATGATTTAAATATCATATATATCCAGTATATATTCATTTTATACAATTCCATAACATTTTTAGATAAAAAATGAAATGCATCGTTCATGGAGACGATATGCCGTACGTACGCATTAATACTACTTTCATTTCTTTGTCATGTTAAAGGAATTAAAAATAAATGACACATATATATATTATAATTCCAGTATAATATATATTTTATATAGGTAACATATTTTCATTAATTACATTATTTATAAATTCCATCTTTGGCATGAACGAGTCACATCACTTGAGGGGCGGTAGTCCACACTTCCTCAGATGAAATTATCGCATTTATACAACGTGCAAAGCATAACGGTATGTTTTAAATATAAAATACAGAAGAATATAGAGAAAATAAATATAATATATATCATATATAAATATAGTTTCATAATAATGGCCACCATGAGATGTGTTAAAAGAATATTGAACAATCATCGTTTTGTGAGGCAGAAATTCGCCACCCATAGAAACAATATGTTCTTTAACCATTAAATAGAGGTGTGTGTAAGTGTAGATAGAATAATTTTCATAACAACATCCAAGTATATTAAGGATGCCTTTTCTATTATGGGATCAAATAATATGAAGATTTTGGTTAGTTAATAAGGAAAACAAAAGGAAGAAACTAGAGAGAAGACATTACCTCTAAATCGGGTAACTTTTTTTGATTTGATGCAAAGGCATCATTGGAAAGAATTATTCCCAAAGTGAGGCTTATAGGAGTAATAGAGGTATTTAGAGAGATAATATGAGCAGAGGTTGGATGAGCCAAAGGCTTGAGAGGTGTGGGTAAGGGGGTAGAGGTGGGGGCCTTTTATAAGAGGGAGGAGGGTCACTTTTGGAAAGTCTTGAAATGTTACTTTATTATAAAATGATTTTTGGATTTTAAAGGTCCCAAAATGATATATTTTGAGAATAAGGTGATAAGGGTTCTAAATAAACTCATAAAATATGTTTTATATAAGTTTATGTCTTAGATTTTACCTTATAATTTCATTTTATTTAAATCGTTCATTAATGAGGTAATCACAGCATCATCACGGTGTCATAAATAAATTTATTTATTTAATGTCTAAAATTTAAAAAAAATACCATGATGTAGGAACTATTTTTAGAATTAAAATGACAATTTATAGTCTAATATATGATCTATTTAAACAAAATTAAAATTGTTTTACTTAGGATATACAAACCTTTGTTATATTTTTCTTCTTTTTAAAAATAATGTCAAAAATGTCACTATCACACCCATATGACTACATGGCCCCTAAAGTTTGGTATAATCATTATCATGGTCGGAAATGAATCAAAAACGATGATTTGGACACATTTTGGGGTCCTTTTATATTATTATGATACTATTTTATTACCCTTAACTACTTGATTACTAATTAATCACGATAATTAAAGATAATTGTCGTTGTTACTATTCATAATGTCCAAAAAACAAAAGAGTCTTAATTAAATAATTTTTACCATCTTATTCCAAATATGGAATCCATTTTACCAAATTCCAAACACCGAAATTTCAGTAATTAATTTAAAAATAATTCTCGTTGTCAAAACCAAAGATGGGGTTTTAAGATGTAAAATCTATCAAAAGATTTATTTGTTTTTACATTAAATTTAAAAATGGAATTACACACAATGATCAAAATTTTATTAAATGATAAAAACATAATTAAATTACACCTTAAAACAAAGTAAAATGACAATATAACTATATAAATAAATTAGATGAAAATGCAGTTTTGAATTAAAATGCTGTATTTTTCACTATTCATTAAAAAATGAACATTATCAAAAAAATACCAAAAATTCACCCTAATATATATTTTATATTCCAAATTCAAAAATGGTTTCCATTTTAAAAAATTCAAAACATAGAGGTTTCATTGATAAATTACATAGTTAATTCTCGCTGTCAAAACAAATAGCGTGTTTTCAAGAAACAATATCTATCAAAGGGTTGACACTTGTTTATGTCCACATTCAAAATGAAATTAATTCTAATGACCACCATTGGATTAAATGGTAAAAATATATTCTAATTAAACTTTAAAACCAATTAAAAATATAATATAACCATATAAATAAATTATATTAAAAGGCGGTTTTGAACTAAAATACATCATTTTTCACTATTCATTAATAAATGAATTTTATCGGAAAAATACCAAAATTTTACACAAAGTAAATTTTGATGTCCCGATTCCTAAGAAGGATTTTATTTTTTCAAATATAACATGTAAAAGTGACAAAAAGGATATTTAAAAAGGGTTTACCATCAAAAGGCGGTTAATCGACCTTGTAATGAAAATAAGAATATTTATGCAAAAAATTGGATTCATTCGCATTTTAAGCATCTATCATTTATTGGGTAATTATTAAAATATGTAACAAACATATATAATAAATTTTTAGTTAGTTCTATTCATTCATTCCATCACAATGGCTAGAAATTTACTATAATTTAAAATAATATTATTATATTATTAGTGTAAAACCTAAGATTTCAGAGAAACTCGTTGTTGTGTATTGGGTACGCCATCGAACATTGCATCCCATTTAAAGTAGTATTAATATTTTATTCAAAAATATTAGTAAATATGAAAATTTCATATTCTTTATTTACCTCGGATGTCACATCCTTCCCCCCTTTTAGGAATTGTGTCCTCACAATTTTAAAATTGGGCTCGTAAACTTCCTTGAAAGTCCTACATCAGAAAAAAGAGTCAGTAAAACTATAAATTTAAAATAAAGAAAAAGAAATAAAAAGGTTACCCATGATAACCCATGTTAGGATTCCATATAGGGAAAATAGGGAAATGGAAGAAAAACCAAAGGGTCAAGTTCTGATGGAGAGTGACAAAAAATATGTCTAGGAGAAAGTTAACCACTAGAAAATAACAAACCTGTGATGGGTTAAACATTATAATATTCCCCATTAGGAAAAGTTAACATACAACTTTTTTTGTTTTAAGTTAATTTGTATTGAGGAATTTATTTATGAGCTTAACTAAAACATATGGAAACATACTTACTTGTCATGTAAACTTTCATCTCTTACTAGATTTCTTACACAAACTCATATTTTCTCCAAAAGATGAGTATTTAGGATGACTTGTTCACATTAAGAGCACTATAATAATCTTCTTGAGAATCACCTAAACCACAAAAGATGATCTATATATCCCATGTCTTTAAACCTTAACCAAAACCAAAATTGTTAGTACAAGATCAGATAATCCCAAAAGGATAATCCTTTACAAAAAGAAAAACTACTATTAATCTCCAAAAATTTTAAAACAAAACCTGAAGTTAATAAAATACCAATCAATAAACAACTATCCTAAAATTCTTCAAAGTAATTCAAACAAATATTGAATCCCAAATCTATGAAGGATTTAATCACATAGTCTTCCAAGATAAATCTTAACATTTATCTCCAAATAACATCGACTACTCTAAAAGTCTCATACTGAAAAGTAATTAACCTAATCACATATCCTCCCTGATAGGTTAATCATTTCCATAGGTAACCCAAAATCAACTTATTCTTGATTCATAAAATCATCTAACTAAAAAGATTTTGTCATACTAACCAGGGACTTCACGTAGTCCAGTGGTAGGTGATAAATACCAGTTGCACATTGCTTGTGGGTTCGATTCCCACAGCTTCGTCCGACGCGACAGGTTGTCACATGGTCTGTATGTTGTCCCTTTTAAAAAACTATATAATTTTATAACATTCCCAAAAAGAGATAAATTCATAAAAAATAACCATATCATAATTTAACCACAAAGGTTATCTAATAACTTTCGTTTTTCAACCCAAAATGTATTAACCAGTAATTGCCTCAAATTCAAGGATCATATAAACCCAAATGGTTCTTTATAACTATATCCACAAAAGAAAAGATAATTATTCCTTGAATAAAATTTTCATATATCAAACATCAGGGTTACACATAGTATAAAAAGTCTTCAAATGTAATCTCATCATCAAAATAGCCTTAACACTTTTAAGAATTTCACCATCCTAAAATCTACCATAACTCTTGAATCCCTTATATGTTGACTGCTTACTCATTCAACATTATTCGTGATCCATTAACCATTAATTTCATACTTATTCTGAAATAATTCTTTCCTACAAAAAAAATCATGTATCATATCCTAAGATTCAATAATAGGAAAACATATGTTAAGAAATAATCCATACCTTTCATTGGTCATTGTCAGTTTCTTCATCCTCAATTGGAATGGCATTAGGTATTGGTAAATGAATATTTGTACGATCCTGGTGATCCCATTCCCAAAACATCTTCGTAGGAAATCTGTTTTCATAATGACCATGCACACCACATTTAAAACATTCAATTGATCCTTTAGAAGTAACTTCTTTCCATTTCCTAGAGTCAACTAGATGCTTTATTTTTCCTTGGTAGGTTCTTGATTTATGACCTTCATTCCCACATCTATAGCATCTTTCTGTCCCTTTGAAACATTTTCCTATGTGCTTCTTTCCACATCTTTGACACAGTGGTTTTTGAACATACGTACATTTATGATTATTACCTAAACATCCGTAGGGATTTGTTTCTCGTATATATGATGCCTTATATAAAATAACTAAATTTCATGTGGTCAATAATGACTCCAGATAGTTGGTTGAGAATAACCAAAAGAGTTCTCATTACAGCTCCCATATAAATCAGTTTCTCAGTCAGAAAATCGTCACAGTTTTCTTCACATCCACTATTACATTGGTGCCTGCTAGATACATCCATTTACTAAAAACAAAATGGTCAGTGTGAGTATATCAGCAAAATCATCATATAATACTATGATATAATTATTCATGTTATCTTAAACTCATTTACTTTATCTAAAAAAACTATGACTCTTTCTGAAATCCTAACCATTATGGTAGTGTCACTTATGCTTAAAGAATACTCTAACCTCTAAAGTTATCTAAAACTACCTCTGATACCACATATAAGGACCCAGCCTTAAAAAATTACATAATCTTGAAATAAATGAATAATTCACATTGAGGATATTTTTCAGGTTTAGAGTTTTAGAGAATTTGGACATAACTATTACATCTCAAAAGATTATAAAGTAGACACTTCTACTCAGTTTCCATTTTTTTCATAAAATAAAAACTCTTAAAAAGAAACATGTCTAGTTCCATGTTTTATACAACATGTCTTTCCTTGATCCCACCCTTCACCCTACTCAACTTTATGTCTTGTGGAAAACATTTCAAAAACATGGGATGAGCAAAAAAAGCTTAGTAAGAGATATAAAAATACAGAAAGAAAACATTAGTCCATGTATCCATAAGAATCAATGAAAACATACTTTACTCATAAAACATAAGCACTTAACATACCTCATGAAATAATAATATTTATGGATAACTCATAGAAATCATAATACATAAAGGTAACTTGAGGCATTCATAACATTCTTACGTAGTGAGTAACCCTCATGGTCACATTTGGAATACCCATCATAGTATATTCCCTAAATCTATTTGGAGAAATCTTAGCATTTAACTCCGTTGCATTACCCAATGCATTGGAGATCTATCTTAGGATCACCTGCCCTTAGTGTATCACGGAACCACCCGACTTCATAAACAATGCACAAGAACCATAACATAATCGTATAACATAAAACATGCATAAAGGAAATATAAAATTTCCATATTTGAATCACAAGATATCAATAAAACACATTCATATAATAAAAAGATTATCAAAACCATTTTCAATTCCAAAATAAAAGAAAAGTAAAACATGGTATTTATTTTTCATTTAAAAACATTATGTCTTGTAGAGGAATCTGAAACTCAAATAATGATCATGGCGGTAGAGAAGTCGTTGTCGTCACATATGTATGACAAAAACATTCCTTTATTCATTTAGTAAAATTATTCGTGTAAAATTATTCCTTTTGAATGAAATTAAAAGTCAAAAGGGTTTATTATAATAATAATAAAATAAGGTTATATATAAATTGAATTATGCCTCAACAAAAGGGGATTGAGATGGAGTCCCTTACAAAGATGGTATCCTTAGACTATGAATAAATCAATAACATAATTATGTGTGAAAAATATAAATACACCAAATATAAGTGTATATTAAGGGTAAAAAATTCATAGGTCATCCACACATATTCATAGCATGACATAATCACGGAGTAGCGGTTTAACCCATATAATTGAAATTGGCTTAAGAAGTTCCCTTACAGAAATTTGACAACCTCACAATGTCACATTAAAATTCAGAAAATGAGTTTATGAGAGATAAAAAGGGTATATCATCACTTAGACATAAAATTTACAGCAATAAAGATATATAATAACATATCCCAACATAAGTATATGTAAATTAAAAGACCTAACAAAAGGAAGTCTTTTAAAAAGAGGAGGGTGAAAGGTTCCCTTACCGATTTGGGTAAATTTCAAAACGTACACCCCATGAAAGAAGGATCATACAATGAAGATGTAAATACCCATAAATTAAAGTATATTACACAAATAATACAATCATGTTCATTACATACACCACACAAAATGAAATAGTGGAAAATGTAGCATGAATCTCAAGGGAATAAAAAGTGACATAAAAACCATTTACCTCGTTGTAATCAATAGAGTCATATGACCAAAAGATAAAAAAACCAAATGAATCATATAATACCATGAATATAAATAAAATCATGATAATATATATTAAATGGAAGTACACAATACACCACATGCAACAAATAAGTGGCGAACAATGGAAATCTCATGGAATTAAATGTGAGATAAGAAATCCCTTACCTCAAGTCCAACTTGTCTTGTTTGTTTCTTTATTTTCCTGAATAATAAAACTTGGTCAATTTATAATATATAAGTACCTCCTTTAATGTTTATTATTAAATTCATATCACATGTTATCATGTTATAATAATTAGTTAATTATGTGATTTCAAATCACACATTTTTGCGATGATTGGTATATGAGTAAAATATAGACTTGTTTGAAGAGAATTGTCCATGTAGTTATAAGTAAATCATCTCCATAATGGTGTTCATGACTAAAATATCATATATATCTAGTATATATTTATTTTATATTATTCCATAACATTTGGAGATCAAAAATGAAATGCACCGTTCATGGAAATGGTAGGTCGTACGTATGCATGAACGCTACTTTCATTTCATTGTCATATTAATGGAACTAAAACTAAATGAGACATATATATATATATTATAATTGTATTATAATATATATATATATATATTATAATTTTATTATAATATATATGTTATATAGGTAAAATAATTTCATTAATTACATTCTTTATAAATTACATGTTTGGCATGAACGAATCACATCACTTGAGGGGGCCGTAGTCCACAATTCCTCCGATGAAATTATCGCATTTTCACAACATGCAAAGGATAATGATATGTTTTAAATATAAAATACAGAAGAATATAGAGAAAATAAATATAATATATATCATATATAAATATAGTTCCATCATAACGGTCACCATGAGAGGTGTTAAAAGAATATTGAACAATCATCGTTTCGTGAGTTAGTGATTCGCCACCCACAGAAACAGTATGTTCTTTAACCATTAGACGGAGGTGTGTGTAAGTGTAGGTAGAATCCTTTTCATAACAACATAAAATTATATTTATGATAATTGTGTTATTATGGGATCAAATAATAATAAGATAGTGGTGAGTGAATAAGGAAAATAAAAGGAAGAAACTCAAGAGAAGACATTACCTCTAAATCGGGTAACACTTGTTGGTTTGAGCCAAAGGCTTCCTTGGAACGAATTTGTCAAAAGTGAGGCTTCTAAGAGTAAGATAAGGATGTGGAGAGATAATATGATCATAGTTTGGACGATCCAATGTCTTGAGAGGTGTGGTTAAGGGGGTAGAGGTGGGGTCCTTTTATAAGAGGGAGCGTGATCACTTTTGGAAAGTCTTGAAATGTTAATTTTTATAAAATGTTTTTTCGGATTTTAAGGGTCCAAAAATGTTATATTTTGAGGATAAGGTGATAATAGTTTGAAATAGATCCATCCCATAGGTTTTAAAAAAGTTTAAGTCTTATATTTTACCTTATCTTTTCATTTTATTTAAATTGTTCATTAATGAGGTAATCACTGCATCATCATAGTGTCATAAATAAATTTATTTATTTAATGTCTAAAAATTATAAAAAAAAATACCATGATGTAGGAAATATTTTTAGATTTATAATTACTATTTATAGTTCAATATATCATTTATGTAAACAAAATTAAAATTGTTTTACTCAGGATATATAAACCTTTGTTATATTTCTCATCTTTTTAAAAATAATGTCATAAATGTCAATATCACACCGATGTGACTCCATGGGCCCACAAGTTTGGTATAAAGAATCCCATGGTCGGTCATGAATCAAAAAAAAGGATTTGGACACATTTTTTGGGTCATTTTATATTATTATGATACTATGTTATTACCCTTAACTACCTGATTACTAATTAATCATGATAATTAAAGATAATTATCGTCATTACTATTCATAATATCCAAAAACAAAAGAGTATTAATTACATAATTTGTACATTATGATTCCAAATATGTAATCCATTTTACCAAATTTCAAACACAGAAATTCTAGTAATTAATTTAAAAATAATTCCCGTTGTCAAAACCAAAGATGGGTTTTTAAGATGTAAAATCTATCAAAAGATTGATTTGTTTTTACATTCAATTTAAAAGTGAAATTACGTTCAACGACCAAAATAGTATTAAATTATAAAAAAATAAATAAATTACACCTTAAAACCAATTAAAATGGCAATCTAACTATATAAATAAGTTGGATGAAAAGACAGTTTTGAATTAAAATGTTGTATTTTCACTGTTCATTAAAAAATGAACAATATCAGAAAAATACCAAAAACATAACCTAAGATATATTTTATATTCAAAATTAAAAAATTATTTCCATTTTACCAAATTAAAAACATAAAAATTTTATTAAAAAATTATATAGTTAATTCTCACTGTCAAATCAAATAACGTGTTTTTAAGAAACAATATCTATCAAATGATTGACACTTGTTTATGTCCATTTTCAAAGTGAAATTAATTCTAATGACCACCATTGTATTAAATGGTAAAAAATTATTGTAATTAATCTTTAAAAACACTTAAAAATATAATCTAACCATAGAAATCAATTATATTAAAAGGCGGTTTTGAACTAAAATACAACATTTTTCACTATTCATTAGAAAATGAATTTTATCGGAAAAATACCAAAAATTTACACAAAGTAAATTTTGATGTCCATATTCCAAAGAAGGATTTTATTTTTTTCAAATATAATATATAAAAGTGACAAAAACTATATTTAGAAATTGTTTTCCATCAAAAGGCGGTTAATCGACCTTTTAAAGAATATTGGAATATTTTTGCATAAAATTTGATTCATTCACATTTTAAGCCTCTATCATTTATTGGGTAATAGTGAAAATATTTAAAAAATGTATATAATCATTTTTTAGTTAGTTCTATTCATTCCTTTCATCACAACTGCTAGGCGTTTACTACTATTTAAAATAATATTATTATATTATTAATGTGCAACGAAAGATTTCAAAGAAACTCGTTGTTGGGTATTGGGTACGCCATCGAACATAGCATACCATTTAAAGTAATATTAATATTTTATTCACAAATATTAGTAAATATGAAAATTTAATATTATTTATTTACCTGGGATGTTACAAAAAGAGTATACATGAAGTACCAAACCTAATTGATCGAATAATCAAACTAAGGCACAAAAATATGAGAGAAATCAATACCTAAAACTCTATTTGGAGGATGGGTAGTGATAACCCCTTACGGAGGAATGAAGCCCAATACAACCACTATACTTCAACTCAAAACATTTTTTTTGGGGGGGGGGTCATTCTAAACAATGTAATTCATGATCTCAACATGGTCATGTATTCAAAATCATATCAACCAGTCCCATAATCACATGAGGGATAAAAGTAATCACATATTTTACTCAAACAATTCAAGATACTTCAAAAATAACCTCTTTTAAATCCACTAATTCATAATAGGGGGTTGAAAAAAACCCATTTTGAAAACCAAGTAACCATTAAAACGAGGCCTAATTTTTAAAAGGTTCTAAAGGAAATAAATTTAAAATTTCTAAACCCCCATGAACTAATTCTACATAGTAATTTTAAAAAGGTTTCCAAAACTTATTTTAAAATAAAAACCAACTAGTTTTAAAATAAAATTACCATTTTGGGTCTCATAATAAAACAGAAACTCATGTTTTGAGACCACTTCAATAAACATACCCTTTTAAAAAACTTTAGGGTAAAATCCCGAAAATATAGAAATCCCAATTTGGAATATAACTAGATTCCCCTAAAATAGGAAACCAAATTTCAAAACCCCATGTGCACATAATTAGAAAAATCAATCACATGTAAAACATTTTCAAACAATCAAAATGAAATAATAATTTGAAAAGATTTATTGATATAAAATTCATTTTTAAAAAATTCCATATGGTGTTGTTTTAAAACTAAAAACAAATTCCCAATAAAATACATTTTCATTCATTAAGGTAATTTCAAATACCATGATAAATAAAATTAATAAATCCATAATTGAGGACTCTTCTAAAAAACCAGTCAATTTTTTTTAAAACATCTCAAGACCAGTCTTGAACCCTACCTCATTTCAAAAATGAACTATACAATCAAAGTGTTAAGGGGTCTAAATAGAAAAATCAAGAATGATGGAAAACCATTCCTAACTTGGCCACATTTTTCAAAAACACAAGTTATTCATGCATTATTCCTTACAACATATAAGGATTGAAGAATTTTTTTCACATAGTTTATCATACCTTACAATCCAATCTCATGCATCAATCCCTTTTTTTCTTTCCGTCCGAAACACTACACATAAACCCCAAGGAAACTCAATTCATTCCATTGAATATTAAAGAACTAATTTTAAAGTCATCAACCAAAAATCCAAAAAAAATATTAATTTAAATCTACGGTCAAGGAAAAAATTCCAAATACCCATTTAAAATTGAGTCTTGTGGAGAGAAAGAGTGTGTCACACTCTCCCCATGCACACCACTTGAGTATAAATAAACTTATATCTACACTAACACTCCCCCAAATAATAATAAGGTATTTAAAAAACCATGGTCCCCCTAAGAACCTAGGATATGATACCACATTATAGCAGAATGAGTACTGATATTATCTAAACTATTACCTAACATAGTCTATCACAAAGCTGTAAGGGTGTTCTCAATCCCCACAAGTTGGAAACTTTTTCCTGGTCGTCACATGAAGAACCTTCAAAACGTTCTCTCCATCATACAATGATATAATTTTTTATCAGAAAATAAATAAAATAAAATATATGACTTTATATTATTATACAATAGTAAAAAATAGAAACAAATAGATAGATATATATATATATATAGCCAAATTGTTAAATATATTGTGCCCAAAAACTAATACAAAACGCAAAAAAATGAAATAAAATTCAAAACCATCCCCAGTGAGCCTCTATGTGACCCACAATCACCATCTACCCATACACATCCTGCAGAATATTGTTGAGTAGAATAATACTAGAACACACCTAGACCTATAGAAGTTATATATTAGCTATATATTAATTTCTAACAATTATAGTTTGATGTATAATATAAAAATAAAATTTTCTAAAAATAAAAAATAAAAATCAGCACATGCGTGTCAAAATATTTTTTAAGGGTTTCTCATTAAATGAAGACAATATCATTGAAAAAATATCTCTTGGATAAATACCCTTTAAAATCCCACTATTTTAAATTACCACTTCAAAACAATTTCATAAACACCTATTTTTGATATAAAAATTTCCAATATTGAAGTGGTCTCTAATTTGCAAAAAAAAAAATTAAAAAACATGTTCCAATTTAACTAGTAACGTTATTTTAAGCCATATTTTTTCAAACCCCACATACATTGGAATTTCAAAAACATAACGAATCCACTTTCCTATTCAAAACACTAAAATAATATTTTGAAAACATTCTTTTCCATTTAACGAATACCATTTGAAACTCATTATTAAAATAGTTTGAAAGAACTTTGAAAAAACAATTACACTTTACTTATTTTAAAACTTGTTATCATCCATTTTCAGAATAATAAAAATGTAAACCAATCATGGATAAACAAGTAATCACAAAATCTAGAACCAACATTCCATGTCACTCAATGTGGATATGTAAACAAAAATAACATAGGTTCCAAATAGGAATCCAAGAATAATGGGATAAAATTGATACACAATGATAAATCCCATAAAATGAACCTATATATGATCCTAATATCATGGATCTAACCAATGAGTTCTATAATGACATATAATAATCCTAGGGTTTAAAATAACTCAACATGCATATCCAACATAAAATCTCTCTATATCCTTTCTTAGCTCACTCGATCCCAACCTAGGTTCTCACACCATACCTCGGGTCTCTCAGTCCTCCCCACCCTTGATATCACATGGTCTAACGGGGAAACATCCCTTATGTGGCCTCTTAAAGTACTAGGGAAACACTCCTTAACAAATATTAACCTAGGTAATGACATCAATAGCCTAAGACACATGCCCATTCCCTTAAGGTCAACTATGATAATCCAAAGTATGTGAGCATAATCAATAATCTCACAGATTAACTGGGAATAATTTTAAATCATACACACCTCACCTCCCATAACCTCATATATTTGTATCCTTATTTACATAAAAATATAACCATCATATACATATTCATTAATAATAAACTTCCCCTAATAGGATCATTATCCACCATAGAGAATACATGAATAAAAAGTGCCTTAAGAGTGTGTCACTCATTTTTATAAAAAATCATAGTCCATAAAATTCTAAATGAGACTTATCTGTTCAAAAATAACATAGAATGTTGAGATAACTCACCTTTTTCAGAAGTTTTTTCAATCTACACTAGAAAGTAATTTATTCAAAAAAAACCATTGAAAATCAATGGAAACTCACAATTACCATTAAATCTCCATTGAAAAACATTAAATCCACCAAAAAGTTTCAAAATACAATCCACGTGAGATATAACACTTTTTTGAAACCAACCAACCCACTTTTATCATTTAAAAATATTTAAACACCTCATAAATTTTATAAAAAATCATCCCAGTTAATAAAAAGTTTTCAAATAAGGTGCATAAGGGAAACACACCCCTTTATAATTAATCAACCACTTTTATATATTTTTTACACTTTCAAAACACCCAAACACTTGGTTGGAAATTCAATTAATGAAATTAAACCATTAAAAACTTCAATTTAGTGATCTATAATTTTTTTTGAAGAAAATTAATTCTTTAACATACATTTAATCATTTTCACAAACACAAGGTTGGGATTCCCATTCCATAACATGGACTAAAATAACATTAAATCAACTAATCACCTAAATATGAATACATATAATATTATTTTAAATGAAAATCCATTTTCAAACCCATAGGAATTGAATTTTATTAAATATAAAATATTATAAAGAAAAGTCTACCTAAGTTAAATGATGATCATTCCAAAATAATCACTGATAATGAAAAAATCTCCCACAATTTCGTAAACACCCTCTATAACCCCAACATGAGAAAATCCCTTTGATTCAGACACACCCCAACCCTAAATTTGTCTAATATAGAGAATATGGTTCTTGGGAAAGGGATAAATCATGGTATTTTGAATGAGTAAAAGAGATGAAGAGGTTAGATGGACTTACCAAGAAGAATCCAATATGAGATAAAGGTATTGGGAAACTAAAATTAAAGGAAAATAGAGGAGGCTCAAACAGGGGAGCACTAGTTCTATTAAAATGTGAGGAAAGAATAAATTAGGGTTGGGGGCATTAAGTTGAGCTAAAGAAAAAGTGTAAACTAACTTTTTAATGAACCTAGGTAGGCCACATGGTTTGTCTACATGGTCTTCCAATTGGTGCGATAACTATGGACAACACACTTCCTATCAAAGCCCAACTCACATGGATTTCCCATAGTCACCATATGGTTTGTAAATCAGTGTACAAATTACGAAAAATGAAATCACCCAATTACATAGGTGACCTGTACACTTGTCACACAATTTACCAAACAATAAACATGTTATGGATTATACCCAAAATCACTAGTGGTATAACATTATTTCTCCAAGGATCCTTAGTTTTGAGAAACATCCCATGTATCACTCAAACAACCCAAATCATGCGTGTTCAAAGTGAATTAAACATAAGGGTTTCATGGAATCACACATGGTTATCCAAGTTTTTCCCTAAAAAATATATTTCCAAACTAAGTATATAAATAAACCTCCAAAATTTATATGTTTTTTTATGAAAGTTATTATAATCTCAAAAAACCTTCAATCAAAAAATACCATAAAATAAACAAATTATTCTTAGGTTTGGTGTCACAAAATAGTCATGACTTCAGTTTAGTGACATCACCCATATTCCTCCTTAGCCTGTCAAGAAAAACCAACCAATAGTGGTCATCTACCAAAACCTCCAACCAAAAACTGAATAGTGGGATCCTCTTAGGTACCCAAGATCCATATCAGTCTTAGAAAGGTATGAGTACAACTAAATATCCACCCCAATGTATTCCCTAAAATACCTTGTCCATATGAAAAGTGCTTATAGTACTACGAAAGATAAAAAAAATCAAATATAACCATTAGAAAATTTAAAAAATAAATGAAAAAAATAAACACTTAACTTGAGATCATGTGATGAAACCTAATAATGTAACGTACCTAGTTCATCCAATATTGAGGTGTCCTTAACTAAGTCATAATGATTGGTCTAACCCATCTCCCACCAAGGGTATTATACCCATAATTGGTTAAACAAATATCACACAAGGGTAATATACCCATCCATAGGTCCCTTTTATCCACCATGGGGTCATTTTTAGCCAATGTTTAACCATTAACCACATCCACCTGGGGGTCGGTTTCACACAGGGTTTAACCATCAACCAAGGGGAACATGTTCACCACATGTCCAATAAGCACAAAATATAACTTACTTTTACTTAAAAATAAAAAAGTCACATATTTTCAATGAACATGAAATGAATAATCACAGGGAATAAGTTTTTTTACTTTTCAAATATGATAACAATTCCAACTCAAAGGTGTCTTTTGATTACCTCTAAACATTTAAAAAAAATTAATTCTTTATCAAAAAAATAAACCTGTCTTTGATTCCCATTCAAAATCAATTTACATTTCCAAATATACCACGTCACATTATTTTAATTTCTAAAACAAATATAATAGGTTCCATCAATTTTCATAAAATACATTTTTTGAAAACTAAATACCAAAACCCATCACAAATCAATCATTCCATTTCATAAAACATCAACAAACCACCCCATTTATCCCAAGAAACCCATATTATCTTCAAAAGGATAAAAACACTTTTTAATTTTTTTGAAATAAATTAAAATATTTGGAAAAAATTATTCATTTCATTTTTAAAGAACCAAAACCAAAAAGAATAATTTTATATCCCCATTATCATTTTAATTTTGGATTCAAGAATAAATTTCATTTCACATTTACCGATGATTATGAAATTCTATTTCATAATCATCATTTTTAAAACACAGTCTCATATTGGAACAATTGTGAAATACATAAACAACTTAAGGAAGTCTATATTGAAAGGCCAATAATCAAAATTAGGGGTATACTAAACAAGGTAAACCAATTTAAACCCGTATGTTTAATTAGAGGATAAACACACAAAAACCCATCAACACTACACCACACACTGAACAAAAAGAAAAGAAATATTATGTTATAAATATAGGTACTACCTACCTTTTAATTTCAAGAAAAAAATTCTCAAGTATCAGACACTGGTTTATCCAAAAAACCAGAAGAAAATTGAAAACTAGAAAACACCCTGAAAATAGGGTATATTAGATAAACATGGAATAACACTACTTCAATGTGAAAGGAAACCAAAATAGAGGAATTAGTACTATTATAATAATATTAGTATATCTAATAAAAGTGGTAGAAATTGAATTAGATACATAATGTTGAATATCTACCAAAGGAAGTGGAGAAAAAGGAGTGTTGAACATGAGGGGTTTTGGTCAAAGGGAAGGATAAATAGGGTTATAACACAAAATGGTAGAGGATAAATTTCATAATTTTCTAACCATTATTGAGGCATAAAGTTTTTATGCATGTTTTAACAAATATTCTACCAAATTTGTGGATCCCAATATATGGGACACTCAATTTTACATGGGTAGGTTTCTCAGTTTAACAAACCCTGAACCTATCATGAGAGAAGGCTCTATACTTTATTTTAGAGTTTCACATAGTTTTAAGGATCCCCTCGCCCAGTTTAAAAAACCATGATCCTATTCAAACCAAGTTTCATAATTGGGGATAATGGTTGACACGAACCATGTGCCCAAATATAGCCTCCTCAAAACGATAATTTAAATCCATGAATAATTTATTAATACTAAGACTTATATGAGAACCCAACACACCTCTCGGGTCTCAAACCACATCCACCAAACATACCATTAAGGTAGTATAACTCTAGAGTTATTGATCTAAACCGTAGTTTTAATAATAAAGCATCGAACAAAATTTAACATTCAATTTTACTTAAAATTAAAATACACATTGAAAAAATGTAATTACAAAATTCCCCCAAAATAGATCTCTTCCCTTAAAGTATTGGTGGTCATATGACCGTGTCACTAGGCCTATGCTAGTCATCAATTGATTAAAATGACCGCATTCCACTCTTGAATTCTGAATTCCCTTTTAAATAAAAACTCCCAAGACTAAGAGTTATGTCTATTAATATAAAAACCACAACTATAATCTAATTATAAAAACTGACATGACACTTATAGGAGCCCAAGAATCTTGAGATCTGAAGGTACTATCATTGAATTGATCACCAAACCTATGGTGTTCCTATAATAGGAAGTAACCAGTGAAGTAAAATTCAGGTCAATGGTGCCTCCAATCAATGGAGTCTCTTACCAGAAACCCTTCCCATGTTTTTAATGGCACACCAAGTGTCACTTCCAATGAACAGAAACTAAACACACATGAGAATTCAAGTCCAAAATTATTTTTAATGTTCATATACAAATTAAAACCAAATATATGTGCCTTAACTATCTAAAAATAACCTGAACACACTTTTATTTCCAAAAAAATATCTTAATATTTTGAAAGAACATTATGTTTGATAGTGTATACAATGAATAACACCAATCTGAAACAAACCAAAAAATATTATTATTTAAATATGATTGTTATACAATATCCATTAAATTATTGGTTATGAATAGGAATAACTAAATTATGAATTATTTCAAAATTTTATACTCAATAAATATATATTGATTAATAATTAGAAAATAATCACTTGATTATTATTAATTCCATTTCATTCACCAAAAAACCTTTCTTTAAAAAATTGTTTTTACAGAATATTGAGAAATAATAATAATAATAAATTTTTTCAAATATTATAAAATTTATTTTCTAAAATGGATAATATTTTTTAAATTGTCATATCAAAATTATGTATGGGTGAAATTTTGGATTTTTTTTAAAATAATGATTTTTCCTTGAATAGTGAAGAAAATAAATTGTTATAAAACATTCATTTTATTTTCATTAATAAAATTCACATTATGATTTAAATTAAATCACAAAATAATAGAAGTATTATTTAATTATATACAATCTAATTAAATTTAAATGAATTATCATTATTCTTGATTTTGGTATAAGTACATTTTTTGGCATAAAATGTATTTTTCAAAAAACTATTTTTGGTTGTGTTCCATGAATTTATATTAAAATTAATTTCTTACACTTTTTCCAATTGAATCATAAAAAATTAATTCCATATTTGGAATCAGGGGGTCCAAATTTGGTAAATAGGATGCTTTTATTTGTAGAAATTATGAATAATAAATTTATTAATTTTGTTACCATTATAAATATGGAAATCAAGTAAATACGGATAAAATTAAAATGATAAATAATAAATAATGAACCAAAATATAACACATGAATATTTTAAAAGAATAATATGTTTGATAGCTTACATTTCCCAGAACCCCATGATTAAAATAACTCATAAATATTATTATTTTAATGCGACTATTGTAAATGTCCTATTAAAATGTTAGATTTTAAGAATATTAACTATATAATTAAATAAATATGAAGTTAATATTAAATAAAAATTTCAATATTCCTAATAAATGAACACATACTTTTAGTAAATTCATATTATTCTTCCAATATATGTTTTCTTCAAAAAAATATATTTATATTACTTTCTATGAGAAAATATATTTAATTAATTTTTTACACTTTTAAACAATGTATTTTAAAAAATAAAATCATTTTGGACTCATCAAATTAAATTTATCGTAGTGTAATGTTTTAGAAAATTTCTTAAAAAGTTGATTTTTTGGTTAAAAAGTGAAAATACCATTTTTACAAAATACCATAATTATTAATAAATAATTATTATATGTCCATGATATCAAATTTATTAACACTTATTCATGATCAAACATTATTTATAGACTGGCATAATAGATAATGTATTAAATTTAGAAACAGATTCTTAGAAATTTTGAAACCCATGGTTTTAACCATAAAACCTGGTTTTTATGAGTTATACATGTAAAATACTTAGAATTTATTTTTTATAGATATAATAAATTGAATCGAGTAAAATGGATTCCAAATTTTGAATCAGGAGGATTAAATTAGGTAATAATGTCATTTTCATTTTTCATCATAAAATATTCACTATGGTAAATAATTATTTACCACATTATATGTAAAATAATGCAGTGGGTTAAATTTATAAAGAAAAAACATAAAATAAAAAAATATACAACATTAAATGTTTTTTTGATGTTTTTTTATAAAAAACAACTTTTAAGACATTTATTATTAACCAAATTCATGGGAATTAATTCCACCCAAATGTGGTTTTCTTTAAAAATAAAATAATTATTATTTAATCACTTAAAATCACACCTAACCATGAATAAATACCACCCCTATCCATCCCCTTCTCTAAAAAATCCTTGATGATATTAAATTATCTTTAAAACAATTTACTCCCCATTGTCCACACATCCATGTGATTTTGTTCTCACCCAAATTGCAATTCCAAGTTTCTTTAGGGTTCCTTCAAGAGGTGATATACAATAGTTAACTCTCTTAAACTACCTATCTTCATTTCCTTTCTTATACTACCTTATACTCACTTCATTAATCCATAAAAACAAATATATCTTTATAATTATAACATAATATCTTATCTCTAATCTTTTTCTCATCTCCTCTTATTCAAAAAAATGAATCCATTGATCAAATTGTGGCGGTTAACAGTCTTAGTGAATAATGGTTTTTCAATTTCCATTACCACCTTTTAGGATAATCATAAAATTATTATTCTGGTAAAATATGATTTTAAAAGTCATATAATAATCTATTTCATGTTCTATTATTGGTATTAATACATAATATTAAGTAAAAAAATATGTTCATGGTGGTCATAAAAAATGGTTAAAATAAACTAAACTTTCATCATTAAATTTTTTCAAATGAATCGTCCTCATGTAAGAAATAAAAATGATATATGAGACCATTTAAACTTATTTATTTTCATTTATAAAATTTCAATTCTCTTCTAATGTTTTATTTCTATTTCATAAGTACATCCATAATTATACACAAGTTAAAAGACTATGAAACGAATGCATGAAAAATAATAAAAATAATGAAATATTAATAATGAACATGTGGTAATATTTTATAATATGATCATATAATCTAATATAAATAGTAATAAAGTTCATGAATAAATTAATAACATTCTTTAAACCATTTTACAGAAGTTTTAAGTATGCAATACTAAAGGGAATCATGAGGTAACAAATTTCTTAACTCAATTTCCATTCATTGTTTCAAAATTATACTTCATTGATTTTGTCATGATAATTTTATGTGTGAAATTTATTTTTATTACCTTATGTTTTATTTAAACTTTTTATGTGGAATTATAATCAGCACATATAATTTATTCATTTGATTAACACTATCTTTAATGATATGATATTTATAGGAGAGTTTTTAAAAAAATATCTTTTTAAATTTTACTATAAAAACCCTTTTTATTCTATCCATGTTTTCTATAATTATTTTAATTTTTTTCAATTCTAATATGATTTTTTAAATTTACATTTACTCATAATTTACTTTTAAAAAACAATTTGAATGGTATAGTTTTTCTTTTACTAAAAATGGTTGTTTGATAGTTTTTTAAAAAAATATGGAAAGAATTTTTTAACTTATAAGGTATGAGAGGATTTTTCCTAATTTATAACACCTTGATTTTATAAGTCTTCCTTTACATGTCTACATGGTTATCTTTAGTTAATTTTTTTAAAATTGTGATTTGGTTTAAACTAAGTTAATTTCAATGTGAAAAGGGTATTTTATTAAAGAATTTTTCAATGATATTATTTAAGGTATTTTCATCTATGTCGACATCCTTTATCGAATATTATGATACATCATGATTGATCTATTAAGATTCCATCATCCATATTTTATTAAATGTTTTATGATTAGTTAGGATAAGGATATACTACTTTTATACCATTCAACAAATTACTCTGGATGGTTTCTGATATTGTTTACTAATTAGGGAAAGTTATTTATATTTTTTATGCTAGTTTCTATAAAATTTTATATGTTTATTATGTTGATCCCCTTGGATATGAGGAATTTATTGGACTTATTAAGTGATGGGAAAGTCCCTCTATAGCCCTTTGATGCATCAGTTGGTCTCATTAGAGAAACTTGTTTTTGTATTGGCTTATGTTATACCTGTTTATATATGGTGTATTTTTTGAAGCCTTAATGGGTTGTTTATGATTTTTAGAATTATGAATTACCTCATTTGATAATATTTATTTATTTCTATAATATTATATCTGTATAATATTCTTCGTTATGTTTTATAGCTCATATGATTGTTTATACGACATTTTCTATCATCTTTTATTTATATCATATTATTCTCAAATTATTGATTATGTGTCATTTGTTTCATTTTTTTAGCATTACATAATGTTAATTCATGATTTATTCATAAATTACATTGTATTCTTATATTTATTGAGAAATTTTTCTCATTCATTTCGTATGTTTTATTATCCCAATGATCCGAGGAAGTATTTTTTTGATTTATATGTAGGGATACACTAAGGGATATTATTGAATTATAAAAGAAAATTAATTATGTATTTTATATATTAATGTGATGTGAATTTAAATAAAAAATCTAGTTTATGAATAATGTTAAACTATTTTGTCCTTTTATATGTGATTTATTTTATCATATTCCAATGTAATAATGTAACCATCGACGCTTCTCTAATGGGGTAGGGGTCATTATCGTAGGTATTAGTTAAATTTTAGTAGAAAACATGAGAAATATATTTAAGAAAAAATATATTATAGAAAAAACCCTATGATACAATTTGTAAATACTCTCAAATAATCCAAACATATGATTTTGATATTAGTAAAACCTAAATTTTCAATTTAGGTTAATAGTTTTGAGATTATACACTATATTTCATAATGTTATGACCTAATATAGTGTATATAATTTTATAGAAATGGAACCCAGTATAATGAATGGGAACTATATTAATTCATGTAATCCATTTGTGGATTTCCCTCTTGGTAAATATAATAAATCTAGAGAAACAACTAAAGATGGATCTGAAGTCAGACCTGAGTAACATATAACTATACTTGGAAAGTTGAATCAAGTTATTAGAAATAACCTTACTAGTAAGTAACTACCTACTGATCCAAAAACTAGTATAACAATGTTAGACCACTCCATGCATTAACAAACTCGATCATTTCTCAGAACTACAAATCAATTTTTATCTTAGAAATGGATTTGTTCCTCAGAAAAGATTTTTCTAGCCTTAGGAAATAATGAAAGGGAGAAGGTTATCATGGTATTTTATTTTCTATCAGAAGAAGAAGATCAATAATGGTTTTCGATTCAAAAAATAAAGGGAAATAATGAAATTAAAAATAAATAATTAATGAATTTTAAGGAAATTCTTTGTTTAAAAATTATTTCCACAAAAACAGATAGAGAATATGGAGAGATAATTCATGAGTTTGAGACAAAAGGGGGGTGAGAATATTTCTAAGTGTGAAACCAAGTTTTATATGTTATCAAGGCATTCCATGATTTATATTTGTAATCCAAAGAGTAAGATTGACCATTTATTTAAAGATATTAAACTAATAATTTGAATGGAACAAGACTGCCAAACATTTTCAATATATGATGATATAGTATCATGTGTCATCAAGACAGAGAAAGAATTTTACAATTCTTATAATTATAAAGAGGATGTAATAGAAAAAATGGACAAGGTAGAGAAAAGAAAAAAGTATTTTCCCCCATGTTAACATTTTGGAATGAAACACCTCATTACTTATTTGAAGGGAATGAAATTTTTCTTTAAGTTTGGAGAGAATGGAAACTAGGATCATGAATGAAATGGAAATAAAGAAGCTAGGTAACTTATATAAAATAAAAAGATGACACATTATGAAAATTAATTCCACAAGTTTCTGGAGATTATAACCCAGAAGAAGAAAAAAGATCAAGGTCAAGATTATACTATTAATATAGAGAAAGTGGAATGATTACTATTCTTGTGTATTTGGTTCCAAGAAACATGTTTTAATGGTATTATATTGATTATATTCCTAAAAAAATTAAGTATTCTTCTATATTGGTATTTCTTAAAGGATTTAGATGCATGTGTTGAATGGTACTAATATATATTGTTCAGTGCAAATTTGATCTATTTGAAAACACATGTTTTAGGTAGGATAACTAATAATTTTATCTTAATGTTGATATAATAATAAAGAGATTATTATGGGATACAATTTGTAACCATGAAATTGGGTAGTGGATTGGTGGTTTATGTTATCTTTTCTAGAGTTTAATACATGTTTTTATTTAATGAAAATATTCAATTATTTGTGTTTTACTAAATGAATAATAAGGTATGCATGTTTTCAATAAGTTTTTTGGTAATTTAGGTTATTGGCGTGTTTTAAGAGAATAAATGATAAAGGTATTCACATGTTTGGTATTTTATTATTAACATGTACTTCATATTGTTTGGAATATTAATGATATGTTTATTTTGAAAATTCAGGTACCTTCTTTTGAAAGTTTTAGATTTTAATATTTTGAAAGGTATATAAGGGTAACCATTATTGAAATTTTTTACATTGAACTTTGGATAACGTTTTAGAGATTAATTTATTACATAACCATATAAATATTTATTCATATTAGATTAAATGTGATAACAATTTTTTTAATGATAACCTAAGATAGAATAAATGGATAGGCATCCCATTATTGATCTTATTATTCATTAGTTCATGAGGAATTACAAAATCAAATTTATTTATTTAAGTAATAAATGAAGTTGAAATTGTTCAATTCATAAATGAAGTGAAAATTACTCAATTCATAACCAAAGATTGATATTGTACAGATGAAATGAAATCAAGTAATTATATCTTCTAAAATGATTTTCAAACAAAATTTTATCTAATTATAATTAGTTCTGATGATATCAATTATTTTTTTCATACTAATTTGGTATATGGTTTTGTGGCCATTAACATTATCATATCAATTTTCTCTAACAAACTCAAAAAAACCTAATAGTTATATTTCTTTTCTATGTCCATTTTTTCACTCCCCAAGAATTTTCTAAAATATAGAAAATCATTTTGTGGTGACCTTTTCAATTTCCTTTCCATGTTTTTAAGTGAATGTTTTTTCACCCTTTTTATGATTCAAGATTTTCACAAGGGCATACTAAAATTTCGACTCCAATATTATTAATAAAATTTTTAAATTTTTAGGATTAAAATTATTTAACAAGGTTATAATATAACACCTCATAAAATTAAAAGAACAATATTTTCGATATGTTACATTGCACAGAACACCGAGTTTAAATGAACTCCAAAATATTATTATTTTAACATGAATATTACAAACTAGTAATAAAATTGGAAGGTGTGAATAATATTTAAAATATCATGAAATATATATTATGTTCATATTAAATTTAAATTTAATTATTCTTTGGAAAAAACACATAATTTGTAATGAAGGCATTTTAATCATCAAATATATGATTTCTTAAAAATGAATTTTATTTATTTATATGATAATATAAATATAATTATTTTTTAAAAAATTTATAAAATATATTTTACATAATTAACATTAGTTTTTACTGAAGTCATAAAAAATCATCTTAGGGTAATTTTTTATGAATTTTCAAAAAAAAAGTATATTTCTGGGTTTAAAAGTGAAAATATTGTTTTTTACAAAATACCATAATTATTATGAAATAATTATTAAATAATTATTATTTAAAATTTATTAAAAATTATTATAAAAAATTATTTATCGAATTAGATAATATATAAGGTGTTACATTTAGAAACAGATTCTTAGGAGTTTTGAAAACCATGATTTTGACCATAAGAAAATTGTTTTGATGAGTTGTATGTGTACCATATTTAGAATTGATTTCCACAAATTTTTTAAATTGAATAAATTAAAATGGAATAAATATTTTGAAGAAATAGTTACAAATTAGTTAATATGGTCATTCTAATTTTTGTGCTTAAAATATTACCCTATTAAAAAGAATTTTTTCTAGTATTTGTAAAATAATATAGCATGTTAAAGATAAAAAGTAAAAACTAAAAATATGTAAAAACTAAAACATTAAATGGTTATTTGATTTTTTTGACCAAATAAATCCTTTAAATAATTAATTATCAAAAAAATCATGGGAATTAATTCCACCCAAATTTGGTTGGCTTTAAATATAAAATAATTATTGTTTAATAAAAAAACCACCCCTAATCAAGTATAAATACCACTCCCAACCACCCCCTTTCACATAAAATAACTCAAATATCATTAAATAACATTGAGAAATTATCCTATCCACTCTTCCCACATCCAAATTCTAATGGTCTCACCCAAATCCCAATTCCATGTTCTTTATGGTGTCTTTTAAGGAGGTGATATTCAAAGGTAACTTTCTCAAACCACTTCTCTTAATTTCTTTTAAACTTCTACCTTCTAATCACCACATTCAACCAAAAATAATAATAAATAAAGTATTATTTATGTTATATAATGTTATATTTCTAATGTAATATTCTATATTCATCACTTTTCTCAACTCCTCTTATTCAAATAAAAGAAACAATTTTATAAATTATGGTGGTTAATTGTCTCCTTGAATAATGATTTTTCATTTTCCATCACAAACATAAAGATTAGTTATAAAAATATTATTTTTGTTAAATAATATTTTAATAGATATATTATAATATATTTCATTTTCTATAAATAATATATATATATATAATATTAAATAAAATTAAATCACATCATAATGGTAGGAAAACCCGCCAAAACAAAACAAAACATTATTAATAACTTTTATGAAATCATTCATCCTCATGTAGGAAATAAAAATGAAATATGAGAATATTTATAATTTTTTATATTAATTAATACCATTTAATTGCACTTCTATTGTTTTATTTCAATTTTTTATGAACATCCATAATTATACACAGCTGAACTGACCTTGAAACCATGAAACAAACACACCCAAAATAATGAAAATAATGAAATATTAATAATGAATAGGTGGTAATATGTTATAAAAAGATAATATAAGGTATTATAAATATGATTATAGTTATGTAATAAATTAATAATATTATTTAAACCATCATAAGTGTGTTTAAAGTATGAAAAACTAAATTAAAGTATGAGATAAGAAATCTCTTAACACAATTTCCATTTATTGGTGTAAAATTCTACTTTATTATTTTTTTAATGTCACTATTATGTGTCAAAGGAATTTTTATTTCATTATTTTTTATTTATATGTATTTAAAATTAAATTTACAATGGATACACATAATCAATTCACTTTATTAACCCCCACTTAAACGATTTGATATTTTTCAGAGACTTTTGTTAAAAAAAATGTTTTTCTAATGTTTACCATAAAACTGTCTTTTTCTTCCATGTCAATGTTTTTATAATTGTTTCTTATTTTTTTACTATTATTATTTAAAGTCATTTTTAATCAGTTTTTACTTTTTTTAAAACTGTTTTAATGCTATATTTTTCTTCTTTGGAACAATATTCTATGAAACTTTTCCAATAAAAATACAACAGATTTTTTTTAATTTATATGACAATAGAAAATATTACCACCATTATGAAGCCTTAATTTTTTATATTTCTATATAATATTAAATGTTTATATTCAAAGAATTTTTTTTCTTTTATAATTTATTTCTATTTTAAACATAATTTAATTTCAAAGTGAAAATGATATTTTCCTCAATAATTTATCAATGATCTCATTTAAAGTATTTTCATCTATGTCAACATTATTTAATAAATCATATGATTCATTGAAGTTTATCTATTATGATATCATAATCCATTTATTTTTAAATGATTTATGATTAGTTTTTCTAGGGATGTATCTTTTTTATACCATTCACCATATTACTCTATATGGTTTATGATTTTTTTTTATTGGGGAAAGTTATTTAAATTTCATCTAATGGTTTCAATACAAATAAATATGTTGATTATTTTTCACAAATTTCTTAGGATTAATTCATTGGACTCAGTATGTTACTGGTGGGGCTTACTATATCCCCTTGATGCATCAGTAGGTCTCACAAGAAAAAGTAGTTTAGTTATTGGCTAATGCCATGCGTGTTTATATATTGTGTCTTGGAAGAATCATTAATGATATGTTTATAATGTCTAGAATTATTCATTCCTTCATTATAAGATTAGTTATTTTTTCATCTAATTATTCTATCAGCAGAGTATTCATGTTTCAGTTTTCTGGATCATGTGATTGTTTAAATGAAATTATTTGATCACATATTATTCCTTCCATATTATCCACAAATTGTTGATTAAATGACATGTGTTGCCGTTATTTACCTTTACATAATGTTATACATTGATTATTCATAGATTTTTGTATACTCTTACCATTAAAAAGTTCTTGGGATCACCTATTTTTTATGATCTATTTTATATAAGATACGAGGAAGTCATTATCACTGATATTTTGGGATACACTAAGGATAATTATTATATTATCAATGAAAATTATTTATTTCTTTTTTTATTGAAATGTAAATTTAATTTCAATAATATATCTCATTTACCAAGACTACTATAATATTTGGTACTTCAGGATGCAATTAATTATATCTTATGAAAATGTAATAAATTAACCAATAACTCTGGTAAACATGGGTTAATTATTTTAAACTAGCACTTTCTTTGATTTTATTGTTTGAGTATATCTCATCCATAAACAACCAAAAGATTAAAAATTTCATTCTAGTTGCTTTATTATCCTTACATATTTTAAATAGAGATACATTAAAGTTGTGTTCAGTTATAAATATTAATTTCAAATATAATTCATCTTCTCCATCAAGTTAATTTATTTTTCATTTTAATTGAATAAATAATTTCTTTAAAATCTTATGAAACTTTGACAAAATTATTGTGTAAACTGTAAAAAACAATAAATGATATTTAAAACTCTAAAGAATATATTATTTGAGTGAATATTTGTGTTACACAATTTATTTAGATAATAATGAATTATTTAATTAGTTTGTATGAATTTAATTTTAATTTCCTTATTATCTTTTAGTTTAAAAAGTAAAACTAAATGAATAATTTCAAAATTGACAATAATGATATTTTATAATAAATAATAATTTATTTAATGAATTTAAATTAATAAAAGACATATATTTGTAAAATTTTATAAGATATGATTTTTAAAATTAAACGTGGTCCAATTATGAGTATTTTTGTATTTTATAGTAACATTATTAACCCTTAAATGGAATAAAACTTTAATATTGTGGTAATTGTCAAGAGGGGTAATGAGGGGTTAAAACTAAAATATAATGATTAAAAAACTGAAAACAATCCAAATTTTAATATATTAGAGTACATAAATTAATACCCATCCTATAAACTATTTATATAAAAAAAATTCCATTTATTTGTCACGACCCGTCCCACGGGGCCCGTGCCGTGACTACCCCCAACCCGCCTTCCATAGGCCAGGGGCTGGCGACCAGCACTGAAAGGCATACTCCCTAAAATAGGGAAGGCATTGCCTTTATATCCTGTAAACACATGAAACCAAGCAAACATCAAGATACATACACAAGTAAACTGTATAGCAAAAAGAGTGCTGAAAGAAAGAGTGGACGAAATAAAATCCCAACAGTAAAGGTACGAGAACAACTGAAATACAATACAAATGAAGAAAGAGAATGATAGCTACTGGGTCATCCTCTGAGGTTTCTAACTGAAGCGTAGGTACAGATCGCCTCCTCAGCACTCCACATCCACCCGTCTCCTCTGCATGCCGACATGCCATATGGTCCACCTCCGAGCACCGTCCAGTCCTTGTACCCTTAGCCTCGATCAGCGTTTTCCGTCGTCTACACCAAACACAACAAGGTTTGGGCATAGACTGTGGAGGGGTGAGTATAACGATACCCAGTAGGGACCCCGAGACCCTCAAGGTCTCACAAAATCCACGAAGGATATACCACATAGCATAAAATCTACTGACAAGCCTACTTAGGTATATGCCCATACATATACCTAAGTTATTATGTAAACCCATCTCAATCAAGAATAAAAACACAGGGTCAAACCCAAAAGTCCAAAACTCAACAGTTCCACAAAGGTTGGAATACCACAAATGTAAGTGCCACATAGGTACGCCACACAGAATAATAAAACCAAGGTATTACCATGAAGTAATGTACCACACAGGTACAAACTCATCTCACACTAGGTATAACTTAAGTACAGTAGTAGATATGATTACATGTAACTACTAATTCATCTTAATCTGTTATGAGACAGACCCGTGAAGGATCATAGTACATCATCATACCCACACAGGATCCTAGTATGTCGTCAGTACATCGTCAGACCCACACAGGATCCTAGTACATCATCAGTACGTCACCAGAACCACACATGATCCTAGTACATCTCAAGTACGTCGTCAGACGCACAAAAGATCCTAATACATCTCTTGTAACAGCCCGAGATTTTATGAAAAATATTCTTTTTAATTTTATTAATGTCTTGTGTTGTACGCTACACCAAAAGGAGCTTGCACAACACGCATCTTTGACTTTCCTTACATTACACGCAATCGCAACCTTCCTCGATAGCATGTGTAGTACGCAATACTGAGTTTCACGAAACAACGATATGCTATTAAAATATTATTAAAACTAGCCGTTATGAATAGTAATAACCACTTTTTAAATTTTAGAAAATTTAGCTCTCAAAATGGACTTCATTTTTGGATTCAGAGTATCGAATTTAGCCTAAGGTGAAATTTTGGTACTTTTCGGATAACTTTCATATTCTGATGAATAGTGAAAATTACTAAATTATAATTAAAAACAACTTTTTTAATCGAAATAATTAATAGTGATAAATTATTAATTTGAGTGGTTTTAAAGTATATTTAGAATATATTTTTACAATTTAATACACTGTTGGTCATTGGTTGTAATTTCACATTTAAACCAGACATAATCAAGTATCAATCTTTTGATAGATATTGTTTCTTAAAAACACGCTATTTGTTTTAACAGCGGGATTTAATTATAAAAATAATTAATGAAACTTATATGTTATGAATTTGGTAAAATAGACTTTATTTTTGAATTCGGAATATAAAATATAGCTTAGGATGAAATTTTGGCATTGTTCTGAAAAACATCAATTTTTGATGAATAGTGAAACTACTAAGTGGTAGTTAAAAAACTGAATTTTTTCATAAAACTTAATTTTACCGCTTCTGTGAATGGAATTTTAAAAATCCGAGAGACACGGTTGATGTCAGTAAGTAAAATGTGGTTCAATGAGATGAAAATAATTTTTGGTGAATAGTAACTTTTTACTTTTATTTACCACGGTTAAAAGTAAATAGGGTAATTAAGGGTAAGAATGATATAAATATTACCCTAACACATGTCCTAATTATATTGGACAAGTGTATCTCGACCAAAAACAACCTTAAGTGTAAAATATTATCATTTAGGCCCACTTGGATTAGATTAGGACATTTATTATTATTTAATTCAAAGAAGAGTTAAAAGAGTTAAAATCAAAGTATATTTACTACAACATTTTTAATATAGGGTTGTACATAAGATAAATTCGATTTTAAATATTCATTAGAAAGCTAAAACGATTTCCCACATGATGATATTTTATTTGTAATTTTTAGACATCAAATAATTTAATTTATTTATGACACAAAGATGATGCAGTAATTATCTTATTAATGAAATATTGACATAATTTATGTTATAAACACCAAAATAAATGTAATTTGAGACTTTTTATGAATTACACTAATTTTCTAGGTTACTATGGTATATTAGTGTTTATTTAATAAACTTGGTTTGAACATATAATTCTGTTATGATTTTCACAAAAATCATATATCAAATAGTGTCAAAATTGACACAAAATAGTTTTTAAAGAAAATATTATATTATTAATTGTTATTTTATTCCTAAAAATCTATGGTTCGGACAAATGACTTAGATAAGAATATATATATTGATAATAAACTATTTGGGGTTTTTTTGTCATGTTATAGTAAGTGTATTAACCATATAGTTAAAGAAAACAAAAAGACACGGTAAAAGTTAAATTATTTAACTTAGAGTTAAATCTAATTGATAAGGTTAAAATAATACCCTAAACTTGTCTAAATCCTATTGGTTGATAGGATTTCGACCCATCCCCACTTTAGCTTCGAAATAAGACCCTTTGGAACCATTATAAACCGATTTTGACTTTAATATAAAATAATATTTTGAGATATTCCTAAGGTGCCCCTCTCCTCCCTTATAAAAGGGCACCTCCTCCCCCTCCTCCTCACTCCAATTTGAGCACTCAAGCTCGGACAAACCCTTCCAAAATCCCTTCTCCACTTCCCTAGAATAATCCTAGAGGTCCTTCTCTTCTTCAAAGGCCAATCTTAGTTCCCTAAGTGGAGGATTCAAAGAGGTGTTCCAAAGAAGAGGTAATATCCATTACCGATCATTTCAATTTCTTTCTTCTTCAACTTCTTCTTATTTAGTTGTTTCATGATAAATTAATAACATCAGTATTTCTTATATACTGATATGTTATTATAAATATGAAACAACTCTAATTAACCTTCTATCCATCCTACGGAGAAAGGAAATCACCACGCGTGCGTACGTACGGAATACCGTCTCCACGCCGTGGTGTAATCTATTTTCCGCCACCACCTTAATTGGATGGGTATAAAGGTGTAATGAGTAACTATATATGATTATTATAAAGTGATATTGATACTTAAATAGTATACATACATTTCAACACAATTCCACGACCATGGGAACGATATCATCGCTCGTGCGTACGTACGGAATACCGTCTCCACGACGCGATGAGATTCATTCTCCATGTTAAACATTTAAGAATGATTAAAAAGTATATATAAGAAATAATAATGAAATATATGACATTATAAAGCTACTGGATTTATTTATGTATGTATATGTATGTCATCTACTTACTTCCATTCAAGACAATAAGGAAAGGAAAATAGCGTTCATGCGTACGTACGGACTACCGTCTCCATGAACAGTGTTTTTCATTTCATTTATCTATCTATTATATATATATATACTGAATATATATGATATATAAATCATATTTTATATTCTGGAAGTAAGTAAATCATGATATAAGTAATAATAATGTCAAGAACAACAAGTCAAAACACCTACGATAAATGAAACGATTTTACCCAAAACGCTTCTTTAACATGGAATTTACAAAAGAACGGGTAATATAAAGTCATAAGTGAACCATATTTGATATAATAACAATGAATAGGATTCTGTAATAAGTCAATGACATTATTTAAATCATTATACAGGAGGTTCGGACACATATGAAGCAAATCGGACCTAAGGTAAGGGAAATATCACAATCTCATTTTTTTCTGAGATTGTTTATTCGTAAGTATTTACTGGGGTGTATTTTATCATCCACATCCATGTTTCATCAATATGTAATATTATTTCCATACACCTACAATTTTTTAAATCCAATTTTACCCTTCGGTGAGTTTTCATTAAAAGATATGAAAGGAATCTTTTTTCGTTTGACATACGAGGTACTTTTTTGACTTTTCCGACAAAAGTACGAGAAGAATGTTTTTTTTAACTTATACGGCATGAATGGATTTTTAAAACATTATTTCCAAGTAGCTTCCTTTACAAGTTTCCAAGTTTATTTTTAATCAACTTCTTTTATTTTAGAATTTTACGACATGTTATGAAAGGAAAAGTGTTTTTGAAGCAGAAAGGATATTTTCCTCAAGAATTGATTTCAAGTGTTTTATCAAAATTATTTTCCATCTAAGATAATAAAGGGTTCTGTTTCTATCCCTATTATTACATGGATTTGATTATGTTGTGATGGAAATATTTTTATGAATTCCTTTATCTTATATGAATTATTTTATGATGTCATGATGTTTAAGATTCCCATTTGTATTACATGGGTTATGCAATGATGTATGATTTATGATTTTGTGGCACACATAAGAATGGTATCATTATAAGATGGGTGGGACCTATATCTCCCTCTAATGCATTGGGTAAAGATTTTATATCTCATGAGATAGACAGGGCTGGAACGGTAGGTTATACCGGTTCAGTGAAACAGGACTGAAACGAGGGTTACTCGATTCAGAAAGGGACTTTGTCCACTAAGATAGTCTTGGCAATGAGTCTTGACTAACAAGAAATGATTATCTATGATTATGTGTGTATTCCACAAAGCTTCATGTTTTATGTTATGATTATTGGGATTTCATTTCACTACTATGATTTATCCCATGTTATGAAATTATGCTCTCTTTTGCAGGTTAAGATTTCCAAAAGTTATGTTCTTATGAATATGATGTGATTGATTTTTCTTTTGTCTACCCTTACTGAGAATTTGAGCTCACCCTTTTATGTTTTCTTTTCCCCATGATATAAAGAAAGGTTTTAGGTAAAAAAAAGGGAAGATCATTATGGGAGATATTGAAGATCTTTCACCACGATTAGAAGATTACGTTCCGAGTTTCCAAAGACACTAAACTATTACGATCCTTGTGTGTGTGTTTTTGTTATGTACTAAGTATTCCGCAAATGTAATGTAATGTCCATGTACGTCAGGCTTCGGGTCTCTACAGTTGGTATCAGAGGAAAGGTTTAGTCAACCTTTGGAAACTAGGATGCGAAAATGTTAGTGAGATCCCTAGAGATATTTCTAAGGTATGTCTAGGGATGTCCCTAAGGTTAAGTATACGTATAGGTTATAGTACTAGAATTACGCTAACGATCATATAATTAAACCTAAGATGTTATATATTGAAGGTACTCCCCCTTTATTATGTTGTTTTCCCTAGTATGATTTTTGCCTCTCACACTATTTGTTTTGGGTTTTAGACGATGGCTGGAACCCGAAGGAACCGTGTTGATCAATGCAATGGACAATGCAATGATTGTCCTCCTGAACAAACAAATGTTATGGGAGATGGAGTGCGAAATCTTATTGCTATACTTACACAAGCTATGAATCATTCTGGACTTCCAAATGAGCAGAGAAGGGAACAATATTCTATTGAGTCCTTCATGAGGCAACGTCCACCTTCTTTCAGTGGGTCTTCTGATCCACTTGTTGCTGAACAATTGATCAGTACCACTGAAAAGATATTTTCAGTTCTTCAATGTTCTGAGCATGATAAAGTCATCTTAGCAGTATATCGTTTGGAAGGTGAAGTTGATCAATGGTGGAATCTTATCAAGAATACGAGGCAAAGAGATGAAATTGAGTCCATGGAATGGGACGAGTTCAAGAACTTGTTTTTCAGTAAGTACTTCCCTCGTATTCTTTGAAAAAAGATGTAGAAGGAGTTTCTTGAACTAAAGCAAAAGGATGATGAATCTGTTGGTATATACGAAGCGAATTTTACAAGACTTGCTAGGTATGCATCTGGCATTATCATCCAACCTGAAAGTAAAGTTGATCGATTTTTCAGTGGCTTAAAACCAAGTCTTAGAAGGGCATTATCTATAAGAGACTTCAGTAGCTATGAAGAAATTGTGCGTTGTGCTATCAAGGTAGAAATGGAAGTTGGTGTTACATATCCATCTTATGGTTTTGAAAAGAAACGAAAGATGGAGTTCAAGGAGAAATCTCAGAATAATGGTGAAAAGAAAATGAATGTTTCCTTATGCTCAAAGTGTGGAAAGAAGCATGGTGGAGATTGTCTTAAAGGGACTATGAAACGTTTTAAGTGTGGAAAAGAAGGTCATCGAGTAGCTGAGTGTCAAAGTAATGGAAAAAGGGTTTCTAATGTTGTGAACAAAGAAAAAACTGCAGAGAACGCACCACCAACACTTCAATGCTTCAAGTGCAAGGAAATGGGACATTATGCCAATAAATGCCCTAATCCAAGGGTTAGTGATGATCAACATCAGCAACCACTTAAGGCAAAGGACAAAGGGAAGTCACATGTGATCACTATTGGCGATGTTGAATATGATAACAATGTGGTGGAATAATTAAGTGTGTATGTAATGGGATTCCAAAATAATATTGTATCATAAAGTATTGGAATATTTATGTATTGGTCTATTGTGGTTTTCAATAATTTTATGGTACCAGTAACCATGGAAAGTGATTGAGATATTTTTGGAAAAAGAATGATATGCGCATAATGAAGGGAAAATGAGAAAATTAAATATTTGACAGTATTCATGAGCTCATGATTGATATAAGGACTAAGTGATATCATGGTTTGAGTATAAAGAATTCTGAGGATTTTGGTATGTGGAAAGTGTTAAATTTTAACTGCATTCATGTTTTCACTAAGGTTCGATGGGTATTCAAGAGAATACATGATTAAGGCCTTTGAATGTTTGTAATGTGACCAACAAAACATATCTTATGATATATGAGGATCAACGATGGTATAAAATCTCTGGTAATCATTTTCACTATGTTATGAGAGTGGATTGCAGTATTATGGATAAGCCTAAAGATTGGAATAGATTATGTTGGACATAAGTTAGTATTTTTTAAGGATAGAAGTTTTTTTCTATATTATTGATGGGATGTTATAGTAATATAGTTTTAGAAAAAGGACAACCTGTAGAACGGGCGACAACCCATCGCGTCAGACAAGGCTGTGGGAATTGAACCCACAACCGAAGTGCGACTGGACTTTATCACCTACCACTAGCCTACAGGAAGTCCCTGTTTAGTAGAAACTAGTTTTATTATATTAAGCAGTATGATATATGAAGTATAAGCCCATTTTAGGAACCATATATGATTAATCCCACTATAGATCGACTTATGTATATAAATTTTGCTAACCTTTTGAGACAGATGGAATGACCCGTCATTCTATCACATGATCTGCTAACGCTTCACGAATAACAAATTCAACTTCATTTATTTAAGAGATGAAGTGGAAATTGTTAAAGGCACGAACAATAGTGAGGTTGTACCAACATAAAGTAAGTATTTATTCTAATTCAAATTCTTTAACTTTAGGGAAACGATCTTGAAAACCAAAAATGTTGTCCTAGTGATCTTATATCTGATTAATCAGATGGTAACTTAGATCGTCACAAATTTATGGCTTTGTGAATACTGGATTTTCCATAGCCATGTTCTCTACCACTCTCCATCAGAACATGATGGTTAGATTTCTCTTCCATATCTATATTTTCACCTATGTGGAAACCTAGTGATTAGTTTATTTGGGTAACCGTTACGTTTCATACTTTTGTTTTTAAAGATTGGTTTTGATATTCCTTTTTACGATGTGGGTTTCTATTAAATAAACTTTCGAATAGTAAACCATTTATAACCCTGACGAATTTCGAGGGCGAAATTCATTTTAAGGGGGGTAGAATGTAACAGCCCGAGATTTTATGAAAAATATTATTTTTTATTTTATTAATGTCTTGTGTTGTACGCTACACCAAAAGGAGCTTTCACAACACGCATCTTTGACTTTCCTTGCATTACACGCAATCACAACCTTCCTCGATAGCATGTGTAGTACGCAATACTGAGTTTCACAAAACAACGATATGCTATTAAAATATTATTAAAACTAGCCGTTATGAATAGTAATAACCACTTTTTAAATTTTAGAAAATTTAGCTCTCAAAATGGAATTCATTTTTGGATTCAGAGTATCGAATTTAGCCTAAGGTGAAATTTTGGTACTTTTCGGATAACTTTCATATTCTGATGAATAGTGAAAATTACTAAATTATAATTAAAAACAACTTTTTTAATCGAAATAATTAATAGTGATAAATTATTAATTTGAGTGGTTTTAAAGTATATTTAGAATATATTTTTACAATTTAATACAATGTTGGTCATTGGTTGTAATTTCACATTTAAACCAGACATAATCAAGTATCAATCTTTTGATAGATATTGTTTCTTAAAAACACGCTATTTGTTTTAACAGCGGGATTTAATTATAAAAATAATTAATGAAACTTATATGTTATGAAATTGGTAAAATAGACTTTATTTTTGAATTCGGAATATAAAATATAGCTTAGGATGAAATTTTGGCATTGTTCTGAAAAACATCAATTTTTGATGAATAGTGAAACTACTAAGTGGTAGTTAAAAAACTGAATTTTTTCATAAAACTTAATTTTACCGCTTCTGTGAATGGAATTTCAAAAATCCGAGAGACACGGTTGATGTCAGTAAGTAAAATGTGGTTCAATGAGACGAAAATAATTTTTGGTGAATAGTAACTTTTTACTTTTATTTACCACGGTTAAAAGTAAATAGGGTCATTAAGGGTAAGAATGATATAAATATTACCCTAACACATGTCCTAATTCTATTGGACAAGTGTATCTCGACCAAAAACAACCTTAAGTGTAAAATATTATCATTTAGGCCCACTTGGATTAGATTAGGACATTTATTATTATTTAATTCAAAGAAGAGTTAAAAGAGTTAAAATCAAAGTATATTTACTAAAGCATTTTTAATATAGGGTTGTACATACGATAAATTCAATTGTAAAAATTCATTAGAAAGCTAAAACGATTTCCCACATGATGGTATTTTATTTGTAATTTTTAGACATCAAGTAATTTAATTTATTTATGACACCAAGATGATGCAGTAATTATCTTATTAATGAAATATTGACATAATTGATGTTATAAACACCAAAATAAATTTAATTTGAGACTTTTTCTGAATTCCACTAATTTTTTAGGTTACTATGGTATATTAGTGTTGATGTAATAAACTTGGTTTGAACATATAATTCTGTTATGATTTTCACAAAAATCATATATCAAATAGTGTCAAAATTGACACAAAATAGTTTTTAAAGAAAATATTATATTATTAATTGTTATTTTATTCCTAAAAATCTAAGGTTCGGCCAAATGACTTAGATAAGAATATATATATTAATAATAAACAGTTTGGGGTTCTTTTGTCATGTTATAGTAAGTGTATTAACCATATAGTTAAAGAAAACAAAAAGACACGGTAAAAGTTAAATTATTTAACTTAGAGTTAAATCTAATTGATAAGGTTAAAATAATACCCTAAACTTGTCTAAATCCTATTGGTTGATAGGATTTAGACCCATACCCCCTTTATCTTCGAAATAAGACCCTTTGGAACCATTATAAACCGATTTTGACTTTAATATAAAATAATATTTTGAGATATTCCTAAGGTGCCCCTCTCCTCCCTTATAAAAGGGCACCTCCTCCCCCTCCTCCTCACACAAATTTGAGCACTCAAGCTCGGCCAAACCCTGACAAAATCCCTTCTCCACTTCCCTAGAATAATCCTAGAGGTCCTTCTATTCTTCAAAGACCAATCTTAGTTCCCTAAGTGGAGGATTCAAAGAGGTGTTCCAAAGAAGAGGTAATATCCATTACCGATCATTTCAATTTCTTTCTTCTTCAACTTCTTCTTCTTTAGTTGTATCATGATAAATTAATAACATCAGTATTTCTTATATACTGATATGTTATTATAAATATTAAACAACTCTAATTAACCTTCTATCCATCCTACGGAGAAAGGAAATCACCGCGCGTGCGTACGTACGGAATACCGTCTCCACGCCGTGGTGTAATCTATTTTCCGCCACCACCTTAATTGGATGGGTATAAAGGTGTAATGAGTAACTATATATGATTATTATAAATTGATATTGATACTTAAATAGTATACATACACTTCAACACAATTCCACGACCATGGGAACAATATCATCGCTTGTGCGTACGTACGGAATACCGTCTCCACGACGCGATGAGATTCATTCTCCATGTTAAACATTTAAGAATGATTAAAAAGTATATATAAGAAATAATAATGAAATATATGACATTATGAATCTACTGGATTTATTTATTTATGTATATGTATGTCATCTACTTACTTCCATTCAAGACAATAAGGAAAGGAAAACAGCGTTTATGCGTACGTACGGACTACCGTCTCCATGAACAGTGTTTTTCATTTCATTTATCTATCTATTATATATATATATATATATACTGAATATATATGATATATAAATCATATTTTATATTCTTGAAGTAAGTAAATCATGATATAAGTAATAATAATGTCAAGAACAACAAGTCAAAACACCTACGATAAATGAAACGATTTTACCCAAAACGCTTCTTTAACATGGAATTTACAAAAGAACGGGTAATATAAAGTCATAAGTGAACCATATATGATATAATAAAAATGAATATCTGTAATAAGTCAATGACATTATTTAAATCATTATACAGGAGGTTCGGACACATACGAAGCAAATCGGACCTAAGGTAAGGGAAATATCACAATCTCATTTTTATCTGAGATTGTTTATTCGTAAGTATTTACTGGGGTGTATTTTATCATCCACATCCATGTTTCATAAATATGTAATATTATTTCCATACACCTACAATATTTTAAATCCAATTTTAACCTTCGGTGAGTTTTTATTAAAAGATATGAAAGGAATCTTTTGTCGTTTGTCATACGAGGTACTTTTTTGACTTTTCCGACAAAAGTATGAGAAGAATGTTTTTTTTAACTTATACGGCATGAATGGATTTTTAAAACATTATTTCCAAGTAGCTTCCTTTACAAGTTTCCATTTTTATTTTTAATCAACTTCTTTTATTTTATAATATTACGACATGTTATGAAAGGAAAAGTGTTTTTGAAGCAGAAAGGATATTTTCCTCAAGAATGGATTTCAAGTGTTTTATCAAAATTATTTTCCATATAAGATAATAAAGGGTTCTGTTTCTATCCATATTATTACATGGATTTTATTATGTTGTGATGGAAATATTTTTATGAATTCCTTTATCTTATATGAATTATTTTATGATGTCGTGATGTTTAAGATTCCCATTTGTATTACATGGGTTATGCAATGATGTATGATTTATGATTTTGTGGCACACATAAGAATGGTATCATTATGAGATGGGTGGGACCTATATCTCCCTCCAATGCATTGGGTAAAGATTTTATATCTCATGAGATAGACAGGGCTGGAACGGTAGGTTATACCGGTTCAGTGAAACAGGACTGAAACGAGGGTTACTCGATTCAGAAAGGGACTTTGTCCACTAAGATAGTCTTGGCAATGAGTCTTGACTTACAAGAAATGATTCTCTATGATTATGTGTGTATGCCACAAAGCTTCATGTTTTAAGTTATGATTATTGGGATTTCATTTCACTACTATGATTTATCCCATGTTATGAAATTATGCTCTCTTTTGCAGGTTAAGATTTCCAAAAGTTAGGTTCTTATGAATATGATGTGATTGATTTTTCTTTTGTATACCCTTTGTCACGAACCAACCCGGGTCGACCCTGAACCGGTCACCCGAGCCGGTCCGCAACATGGCCCGAGAGGCGTTCCCGATCCTCCCGGGCTGGCGACAAGCGCCAGGGCATCAACAGAGGCTATGGGAACGATTTCGCCCATTATAAATAAATAAGATTGCAAAGATAAATCAGAGCAGCGCAGAAAAAGGTAAACTAAACAAAGTGACTAAACAGAAACAAACAGGAAACAAACTAACCAAACACGACGTGCGAACAAACTCCGTGCGACCTCGTGGGTCGCTCTCCGACTCAACGATCAAGCGTCGCCCTAGGCGAGCGCACTCAAGCTATAGCCTGCACAAACACTAAAAACAGAAAACAACTATAGGCGTGAGTATTAAAACTCAGTAGGCTAGCCCGATATCTATTCCCAATGCACTACCTTTAAAATAAAAGAAACATCATTTCAAGTTTGAACTACAATCTATAAAAGTATGTTTTTAATAATATTCTACTTAAAAACAAAGTACGAACCATTGCCCTTAGCCATTTTCCAAATTCGTGTTCATTTCATTAGTGCCAATGACATTTCAGGAAAAGAGGAAAGTGATGTTTAAATTTTCAAATTTTTAAAGAAGGGATTAAACACTTCCATTTGAAAACAATTTTTAGAAACCCATTAAAAAGCAATTTATCAGTTTCCAAGGAAAACAAAATGCCAGAATGCACAAAGTAAAACATACAGCAAGGGCAATGTAAGTATACATGTGAGCATCATAATCATTACTGCAAGCTACAAAGCTGAATAGACATGGGTGAACCTAGGAGATCGAGAATAAACCAGAAGACACCAATACATGAGAAATCATCCTTATTGACATGTCACGATGAAATCAAAACGCACAACACGCTCGACCATCCACTCACAGGCAGGTCGAGGGCAAATCCCATAGCAATAAACCCAATATATCCACCTACTATGGGCCACTGGTCAGTACCATAACCTACCAGTGCAGCAATCGTTCTTAGAATATTCTCTCAATATGCCAGATTCCCATGTCTCAAGTGTTTAAGAAAAAGGGGGTGAGCCAACCGATGCCAACCGAGCATCCAATCAGATATATCTATATATATAAAGAACAACAGGCATTCCCCGAGCCACTCCATGGGACAACCTCATGCCTTTTTCCACTCAAGTACCCGGGAGCCTCTAAGCGCGGCCTCCCAAACAATCAATCGCAACCAAGGCATGAGAGTCGTCCTAAGAGGGTTTTTTATAAAAACATTTCCATCGCTTTCCATAAAGTGCCAAACGGGCATTTAATAAAGTTCACAATTACTACCAAAACCAGTTTAAAACTATTTGAAGAATCCACAAAACACTACTTCACAGGTTGCCAGTGTTTTTGTAAACCAAACCAAACCATTTTCTTTTCCAAATAAACTTTAAGAGCCAACCGGGCAATTTCTCAAACGAACCAAAGTATTTGTTCATGCTTCAAAAGAAATCATTTCTCATTAAACCATAAATCCATTTTATATTCCATGAATTATGTTTAAAAGCCAAACGGGCATTCTTTCATTATTGGGTGTCCGCCCGTCAAAAGGATGTTCCATGTGTCGTGTATAAAATAAACGGCTCCTTTTAACATTAAATAACCATTTAAAAATTAACCATCTTATATTAAAATTTAATTATCGTATATTATCTCATATTTATTACAATTAATAAAATGTTGATTTTGAACAATTAGGGTGCGCAAACAGCATGAAATGATATAACTTAAATTTTAAAAGCAGTGCAAAGGGGACCTACCTAAAAACCAAGCGCGTCGACACAACAACCTCGGATCCAAGGCGCGATGACACGACGTGTGTCCGAGACTACGTGACCAAGTCTAATACTCTGCATAAACAAAACCAAGGACTCAGACACATCCAAAACTCACCAGAGCATTCGAAACCAAGCGGCGAGAATAAACGCTCACCTTGAAACCAAAGCGCGGCGACGACGGAACCTCAAATTCAAGGCGCGGCGGTGGCGCTCACTCGGAAACGCCCTGCACAGGTCCTAAAGGTCCTAAGCCAACAAATAAAAACCCACGATCAATAAGAGTACGATGATAATAATAAAAATAAAGATAATAATAATAATAATAATACTAATAATAATAATAAGATTAGTAATAATAATAATAATAATAAATAGTAATAATAACAATAGTGATAATAATAATATTAATAGAAAAATAATAATAATAATAACAATAATAATAATAATATTAAAATTAATAATAATAATAATAATAATAAAATTAATAATAATAATAATAATAATAATAATAATAATAAAATTAATAATAATACTCATAATAATAATAAAAATAAGAATAACAATAAGAATAATAATAATAAAAATAAGACTAATAATAGGAATAATAATAATAATAATACTAGTAACAATAACAAAATAATAATAAGAATAATAATAAAAAGAATAATAACAAAAGTAAAAAATAATAAGAATGAAGAGCTTCAGGGGGTTGTTGCGCACCCGGTAGGAGGGGCCGGAAGAGGGTCTGGTCACCGGAGGGATTGCTGGGGGAAACCGAAGCAGAGCAAGAGGAGAGGCGCCGGAGTGGCTGTTGTTCAGAGGTTGACAAGCAGCGACGAGCTGCTGGGTGCGTGACTGGAGGAGCGGACAAGAGAGGAAGAGGGGGCTGGGGAAACAGGAGGCTGGTCAGGGGAGTGGTGTTGCACCGCTGAACAGGGAGGACGGTCGGCAGCTTGGCGCACGACGGGGAGGCGTCGGGGAGGTCGGCTGGCCGGTCGGGGGGGGGGGGGAAATGCCGAGAAGCAGGTGGGGTCCGAGGGCTAGTCAGGCGGAGGTCGGGCAGGAGGATGAGGCCGAGGAGGCACCCGCTGGGGTTGTGCGCACACCGGGCAGGAGGGGGGGGGGGTCTCGACCGGAGGCCGGGCGCGCCGGCAGGGAGAGGGCAGCGGCTGGCTGTGCACTGAGCAAGGGGGAGGGTTGCGGCCGGGAGCGGGTCGGCCGAGAGCTGCGGCACCGGTGGAGAACCGGCCGGAGGAGGGAGCAGCCGGGATGAGGCAGGACCGAGGGTAGCGACGGGAAGGCGGGGTCACGCCGGAGGTCGCGTCCGGGTGCGGGAGTGCGCGCCGGCGGCGCTGCTGTGAACGGAGGGGGAAAGCTGGCTGCTGCGCTGGGAGAGAACCGAGGGCCAAGGGGCGTCCGGGCTGCTGGTCGCTGAGAGGGAAAGCGACGGGGAGTCCTACAGCGGCAGGTTCGAAGGAGGCAGGGCTGGGGGCTTGGCCTGCTCGAGCGCCACAAGGGGGAGAGGGGGTGATGGCGGCTCCAGCGGGGAGAAAGAAGAAGGAAAAAAAATATATATATATATAGGGGGCCTGCTAGGGTTATCAATAAAATAGGGAAAAAAAATAAATAAATAATATAAAATAAAACCAAATAATAATAATAAATGAATTAATTAATAATAATAATACATAATACTACTAAAGTAAAATGATAGAAACAAAACTAATAAAATCACTCATTTATTTAAAAAAAATTAACAACTTTAGTTTTCATCTAGGATAAAAATAGTAAAATTTATAATAGCCATAAAAATATTAAAAGACAATCTAATTTGGAATTTTCTAATTTACATTAAATTCCTCTAAGCCGAAAAGGCCACACAGTTGCATGGGCGAAGCCGCGCGGTGTCGCGCTCCGCCCGCGCGTCCGACGACGTCGAACCCAAGACGCGCACTTGTTATTCTAAGCTCAAAAAAGAACAAAATCGTTCACGACTCAAACCGAACCAAAAAGAATTTAAGGCAAAGCGAATAATAAAATAAAATAAAATAAACACCCTTGTCGGGGTGCGACACCCTTACTGAGCATTTGAGCTCACCCTTTTATGTTTTCTTTTCCCCAGGATATAAAGAAATGTTTTAGGTAAAAAAAAGGGAAGATCTTTATGGGATATATTGAAGATCTTTCACCACGATTAGAAGATTACGTTCCGAGTTTCCAAAGACACTAAACTATTAAGATTCTTGTGTGTGTGTTTTTGTTATGTGCTAAGTATTCCGCAAATGTAATGTAATGTCCATGTACGTCAGGCTTCGGGTCTCTACATCTCTAGTAGGTCTTCAGACCCACATAGGATCCTAGTACATATCTAGTACATCTTCAGACCCACATAGGATCCTAGTACATCTCCAGTATGTTGTCAGACCCCCACAAGATCATAGTACATCTCCAGTACGTCGTCAGACCCACATATGATCCTAGTACATCTCCAGTACGTCTTCAGACCCACACAGGATCCTAGTATATATCCATTATGTCATCAGACCCGCACATGATCCTCGTAAATCTCTAGTACATCGTCATACCCACACAGAATCCTAGTACATCTTCTGTAGGTCTTCAGACCCACACAAGATACTAGTACATCTCCAATACGTCGTTAGACCCACACAGGATCCTAGTACATATCTGGTACGTCGTGAGACCCACACAGGATCCTAGTACATCTCTCGTACGTTTTCAGACCCACACAGGATCCTAGTACATCTCATGTACATCATCAGACCCACACAGGATCCAAATACATCTCTAGTTCATTGTTATACCCACACAGGATCCTAGTACAACTCCAGTATGTCGTCAGACACACACATGATCCAAGTATATCTCCAATACATCATCATACCCACACAGGATCCTAGTACATCTTCAGTACGTCATCAGACCCACACATGATCCTATAACATCTCTATAGCCAACTACAGGGTTCACACACTAAGCTTGCTTGTCTCAAGGAGGGTATGCTCCTCAAGCCACTGGTCGATACTCCAACTGCCACTTTGTCCCACAAAGAATTATCTCAAAGGTCCTCCAAGTAATAGGGGTCTCAACGCATTAGATGGTGCGTCAAACGGACGCCCGATCTATCAGTTATTAGCCTTTTAGTCCCGAGGGCCCGGTTGGATTCGTGCTCGATCGAACCCAAATATTTTTTAACTATATCCAAATCTTTAGTGGGGTATACCAAAGGGGATGTCTCACTCCAAGGTTTCTAGAACCATAAACAGTTCATCAAATGGACGCCCGGTGCCAAAGTTGTGGCCAAAAGAGCGTATGGGTCAAAATTGGTCTGGGTCCGGTCCGACCCGGTCGGACCGACCAGGCCCGACCCACTGGGTCTTTCCCGGCCCGCGCTAGGTGGCCCGGCCTGATGGCGGGGGCCGCGGGGCGGCGCGCGGGCCGCAGGGCGATGCGGGGACCACGGTACGACGGTCTTTCGCCAGGCAGCGTGGGGGATGCAGGGCTGCGTGGGGGATGCGGGGTGGCACACGGGCTGTTGGGTTGCACGAGGGTCGCGACTAGCTGGTTGGCCAGCCTTTTTCTCCACGCGGTACGGTCGCTCGCTGCGCCTTCACCGGCGGCCTGTTCTACCGGTCGTCCATCCTTCATCACTGCGGCAACAAGCTGTGGTTCACTTCTATCGGGCGGCGCGGTTGCACTGTCGCCTTCATCGCGTAGAACACTACAAATAATCACCAGAAAATGTGGAGAGGTTTGCCCATGTTTATTTGGCTCGCACTCTCCACATTAGAGTGGTAGCAAGTGGTTCACAAATTTTTAATCAAGAACGTGTATAGAAGATATTTAAAACCTCAAATCCCACAACCTCCATCAATCAATATTCCGAAACTTGCAAAAGAATACATCCACGGATCAACTAGTTTGAGAGATTTGATCTATTTTTCTTTTTTTAGAATCGAAGAATAGTGGAAATATTAATCACATAGAATTAAACCCCTACATTTATTGCTCATTGATTTTGGATGGAGTGAAGTCGGTTAAGTCGGAATTTCCCTAATCGTTAGTTCGTTTTCATTGAAGACGTCCTACGTTGGTTACCTCCACAAGGAGCTTCCGATCCAGCTCGGGGTCAGTTTCCTCATTCTTCAACCTTCGGTGGTCGTTCTTAGTTGGGAGGTATTCTTTGTTGGAGAGGGTAAAAGTTTCTCCATGTGATTTTCCAACACTTCTCCCAACAAAATAATAGCCAATATAAATTAAAGTATGTTTTATTAATTTAATTTGAATTGGAACCATTAATCAAGAGGTGTTGGAATAATTAATGTGGAGGAAGTTCAAGAGACTTCTCCACATTATAGAGGCAGTTTAAGAGTTTCTCCCATTATGTGGGTTTGGGTGGTCCCCACCTTTAGGAATTCAAATTTGGGGGTTTAGGCTCGGGTGGTCCCCACCACCATAACCCATATAGGAGGTTTTAGTTCAAGTGGTCCCCACATCCATAACACACATGTGGGAGGTTTCAACAAATAAAAATGTAAAACATTTTTATTTTATTTTATTCTTTCATGAAAAACACAAAAAACTAACTTACACCCTCGACCAACATTTGTTGAGGTGAAAGTATCATTAAGAGAATATCGGCACTATAGAGTTCAACGATGTCCTCAGATTTCAATTCTCATCACTAGTTCAAAATTTACAAAAACCCACTCACATGTTTACTGATTGTACCCAAATAAATGTTCAGAAATTCATTTTGGGCACTCCGAACCACAGAATCACGCACCGTCAATTTTCACGGACTTGTAAAATTTCCATATAATAAACAAATACATGGAAATTCTAGGTCTTTACATTAGTCATTAAATATAATTTTTGTTAATTTAATGTGTTAAGAAATTTTATTAATTCCCCACCCCTCAATCATAAAAGGACACTTATCCTTTCTCTTTAATGCATATATTTGAGCCATATATCACTAAAAAAATTTAAACAATACTATTTTAAAAAGATTTATCTAATTTATAAGGTTTATATTCCTTAAAAAATAACTACCCTATATCCTGTAAGAGAAGATCTAAAGAATTTCCTTCATACAAGAGGTGGTCATCTTTATTGACTCCTTCACATTCATTAATTCTTATAATTACTCTTATTGTTTTTTGAGTATAATAAGTTCATAAATATGATATAAAAAGAATACTAAGATGTTATTGTTATTAATTTATAACCATATTCCATCTCTTTTACATCTTATAAAAAATGAAAACATTGCTAATTTGTACATTTGGATTATCGTCTTCACGTAGCTATGTAATTATTTTTTAATTAACAATAAACATGGATGGTTTTGAGGATAAAAATAATGAATATATACGATATTTATGACATAAATAGGTTTCTTTAATTATAATATCAAAAATACCTTCTTACCTTCTAATCTGTTGAAAAATGCTAACATCGCTCGTGCATACTTGTAGACTACCATGTCCACGTAGTGGTGTGATTTTTTTTTCATTTATGTTTTAAATGGATGGTAATAAGGATAGATCTAATGACTATGTATGATATATATGATATAATAATAGTTCTTCAAAGACTAATTATTATTTATCTTTCTTTCATTCAATCCATCAAATTGTAAAAATTGTGTTCATGTGTATGTACGGCCTACCATCTCTAGGAATGATGTAATTCATTTTCCAATCTCCATATTTTATGGAATAATGTAAATATATATATTAATTATATAATATATTTACATCATGAATAAACTTAAAGATATTATACAGCAAGCATAAATATGAAAGGAACCACATAACTAAATCCAAACAAATGTTAAAAACAATGTAGTTAACACTATAAATAGTGATAATAACAAAACATTATTAACAAATAGTTGATAAAATGTGATAAATATATCAAATATGAAAAAAAAATTGTATTATGCACTGGCTTTTTATGCATTGTATATAACTCACAGTTGGGGAATATTACCCAGATATAAATTTATTAATTATTGACAATGATTCAATTTAGGTTAATATTTCAAGATATATGTTTCAAAAAAATCTGATATTATTCCTCTTTTCGATCGTGTATATTTCTCTTCCATATCCATATTTTTCAAAATAGTTTTATAAAAGTTATTTTTATTACTCAAATGATTTATTAAGTATATTTTAACTTAAACTATAATTTTTACATATTACTTAATTTATATTTATCAATTTTTCCTCAAAGAGTCTTTTTTCAATATTAAAGTCAAAATAAATGTTTTTAGCTTATACAGAATCATGACGATTTCTCACCACTATAACAATTTTACTACCCTTCTATTATTGTAAATGTATTCAATGGTTTAAAAAAAATATTTATTGAAAAATCATTTTAAATGATTCATTTCCATTTTTCATTTATTCTCAACAAAATTTATTTTTCTGCAAAATTTATATTTTATTGTCGCCTCAAATCTCATGATTAATTTGGTGGGAATTAACTTTTATTTGAAAAATTCACATTATTATGATCATTGGACATTTAATTTACCTACATTTTATATATTCATTATATCATAGATATTTTTATTTCATAAATCATATATCATACCTACATATGACGTTCTAATTTGAATATTATTTTATTGACTAGGGAATTATTGATAATCTGTATTCTTTACCTGATACATAAATTTATTGATAAGGTATATTGTTACTGAAATAAATCATTCATTCGATATATGAGGAATATAACAAAACATGATGTGAAATGTGGGAACTAGAATTATATATTACATCGATGCATCAATAGGTCTCATGAGTTAAATTTTTGGACAAATTAAATGGTTATTTACCCATATTTTTATATTAACTACGTTAAAGGTCTTTCTTGTAGAGATATCATGAGGTCTTAAATCATGAAATCCAATATTATAAATTTCCTTCAACAAAATTCTAGTTATTATTATTTTTGAGATCAATAAATTTATATTATCTATTTATTCCTTTCATACTCTAGTTATTGATTTAATGGAATGTGTTTTCAGTTATTTACCTTGCAATATTGATTATGCCTTATTTACTCATGATAGCTTCTGTTGTACACAAACTTTACTGATAATTTGATATCACCATTGTTTTTTTCTTTTCTAGAAATTATGAAGAATAAATATTTTAATTAGTTTCAACTATCTATAATTTTAACATTTGTTATGTTTATTTTTTATCCCTAGTTTAAAATGGGTATCATTTTTGTAACAAGTTCTCTGAGGCTACTAAATCGATAGATCTATGGGATTAGGATCCTTAAATCTATTCTAGTGTAATAATGGAGACATCATCTCTAGGTTACACAAGTTAGGGTTATTATAATTAGTATCAAAGAATGTTTAGTAGAAACTTTGGGAACTATATTTTAAATGATCATAAGTAACATAAGAATTATGATAATCCATTATAGTATTTGAGAATTTTTATAATTTTTTTATTTTATGGATCAATATTTATGATGACTATGAAATAAATCAAAAATGTTCCATTATTTAGTGGTGGAACCTAATATAATAAAGATAATCAATACACATGGTCAATATAGTGACTTCCGCAGTAAGAAATCCAATATAGTTGTTATTGGAGCTTGAAAAATCATGGATGTGTTAGGGAAGCTAGCCCAGGTTTTCTCTAATAAACATTTCCATATGGATTAAATTTATGTTACATGAAATTATACACCTATATTGTATCATTTCATTCAACATAAGGATCCATAATTTACTGTAACTACTAATCTAGTGGTAGTGGGACAATGAATCGTGTCTCTTGAAAGGATATTTCCTATCTTAGGATGCAATTAAAGGGAAATGGTTATACTGGGAGTGTATTATCATAGAGTTGATATTGATAAATTGTGGTCATAGATCTAGGATATTATGTAGTATTATGTAATATTACATATGGAGTGATTATATTTTGAACTAATATTCTTCAATAAACATATCCCTTATGGCCAATAAAAAATGAAGATAAATTTCCAAAAGTTAAAAAAAAGAGAAACAAAGTGTTGTAGACTATGAGTATACCTATAAAATACTATCCATATATGGTATAAATTACATATATAATCCAAAGATAAATAATTAACATTTCATTAATGTCTATAAACTAAATCTCTGAGGGGAACTAGTTTCTTAATTTTATTAATCATATGATTAAATAGTATTGTGTGAAATAAAAATAAAGATATAATTTTATTGATATTATATTTTGAAGGGAAATAAATATAATAAAATGTTGGTTTAGAACCTTCAAGAGTTATAGTATCAATGAAAAATAAGGGAATGAAGAAATTTCAATCATGTGAAAATTGTGGAAAGAATCATCATAGAAAATACTTAGACGGCATGGGAGTTTATTACAATTGTGAAGATAAGATTAAAATGTGTTGTAAAGTGCATTGATCCAATACATCTTCATTGTTTATGTTATGATGATTCAAAAAATCCCTACTTTTTTTCTAAAAAAAATTATGTGTGTCATATTATATCCATCTTATGCTCTGTGCTCAAGTATTTGTCTTATGCAAGCATATTATCTTAAAATGTTCAGGGAAAATATTTAGTTACATGGAAACAGAAATAAAACTTTAAAGTATTATCTTATGTGAATTTTATTAGCCATAAGAAATTTAATAAAAGTGAATGATATGTCAGTATCCCTTTATCTTACACCGGAAAATTATGTAACAATTTTGTGAATACTGATTATCTTATGAAGACAACTTTCTTTATCTTATGGAAGGATATCCAACGATGAATAATTTGATCAACCAATATCATTAAAAGATCAAATAGTATAGAATTTAAAGATTTTCCTTGTTAATATCGTGATAATTTATTTCATACCTTTTTAGTACATCAAAATAATATTTTATATTTATGGAAATATAGGACTACATGATACATACAATGAATTTAAAATTTTAAAGAGCGAGAAAATCTATGATATTGTAGTCATTAATGAAATTACATTTTTGGAAGAAACGGATATATAAACTCTTTATCATGTATTATCAGGATCATCATATAGATCATTCGACCATTATAATTTTCCTTGCTCAAGTTAAAACATCATATATTAGGAAAAGCTGGGAACAACATAAGAATATGGGTATGAGGAATCAAATAATGTGAAGAGATCGAAATAAGTTTCCCATGTCTAACACTAGAAATATAAAGATATCTAAAATCCATATGTCATGTTATAATATTATTAGTTTCATTTTTTTCACTAAATATTATCCTAAGTTATGCTTGATGTTTATCTTTTCTTATGACAAATATTCACCTACAATCACTTGCTTACTTGCAGCTATTTGCCAAAATCATTTATCAAAAATTTTATCTTAATTATACTGTGTTTTCAATCTATGTATGACTGTGGTGAAGACCAAGGATTGGTCTTGTAAAGAGTGATTTTGGTTTGAATCTCTTCAACCATTTTATTAAGTGACAGCAGCTTTTTCTTAGTTAGGAGCCCCCGGTAAAAGGGATGCTTAAAGAAAATACCCAAGATCATAGACTAGAGTGTTGGGTGATTGAACATGGTGTTTTTCTTCAAAAAAATTATATAAACCTCTGTGTTCAATTTAAATTATTCATGTTTTACATTTCCACTTCATATACACTTAAGAAAGAAAATTGGGTGTGCATATTTCGAAGGGGATAATCTTTATTTCAATGAATATTTTAAGAACACAATTCACCACCCCCCCCCCTTGAGTTATTCAACTAATCATTATCTGGGAAAATAATTATAACTGGAGATAGTGACTCTAAAGTTCAAAACTAAAAAAGTTTAAATTCTAAAGACCTATAATCAAATGGATTATATGGCTTATAAAAGAGAAGGTATATTATTGGTCAGAGTTTTGTGCTTCAATAGAAAAAATTATAGTATTTGAAAATCTTGTATCATCATTTGTCTGATGAATCATGGTATAAGAGTCTATTTCAATGAATTTAGTCCCTATAAAATACCTAAGATAGATCTCGAAACATGGGATGTTATAGTTGAACAAAAAAATTATCTAAATTCCAAATCTATGAATTCTATCGTCTACGGGTTAAGACTAGATGAATTTAACTTGATTATCAATGTCGAATAGCTCATGAAATGTAGACTACTATAGTAAAATCATACGAATGTTCATAAAATGTAAATTATATTTGATATGATACATCCAAGATTATGTTTTATATGATGAAAATTGATGAAGGAGAGAGTATTACTTAATGGAATGGAAGACTCACTGAGATCGTGAATAACATTACTGCTCTAGAAATGATGATCAATGAACCTGAACAAGCATTAATAGTTCCTAGATTATTACCACCAATGTGTAATATAGTCTTAGTTGTTTTCATACAATCTAAAGATGTAAAATATTTCAAGATAAAATATCTCATTAGAACTCTTATGATGTATGAAATAGAGAAAAAAATTGCAAATGAGGATCCCAAATTAATTAAAAATGAAATAAGCTACCTTGAAAGCCTCCACTTCCAAATATGATAGAAATAGAAAAATTGAACACATTTTGGAAGAATTTGAGGAATAATACTTCTCAAGGAAAGCTGAATCAAATGATGATATTTCTCAATTTTCATGAAAGTTCAAAAAATTCTATAATATTATATGGGGATTTAGAATATCCTTCAAGCATTGAAAGAATGGTGAAAACTATAAAGAGTTCAGATGTCATAAATGAAATAAGGTAGAACACATCAAGCCTTTCAATTCGAAAATCAAATATTATAAGAATACAAAAAAGAAATATGTTGAGAATAAATGACTTAAAAAGTCATGGAAATCCATGAAGGCCACCAAGATTGCTTCTGAAGATTCTAGAAAATGCACATCATCATAATCAAATGTCGAATCTATATATTAAAAGGCCAATATTTGATTGTAGGGTCCGGAAAAATCCACAAAGGAGATTCTACCCAAATCCCCCAAAGAATTGGGGAAAATAATCAATGAAGAGACACAAACAGGACCGGTCTGCGAACTAGTTCCATGGAAGCGCAAAGTGGCCAGGCCCCGCGAGGCACCTCCTCTGTGAACCATTTTCATTCGCGAAATGGAGGCGGAGAGCCTCCGCAGTCACGAGGTAGGATGGGCACCAGTCCGGTTCACCGTAACGAACCGCCCCAACTGCGGACCGCGTCGACCAGTTCAACCCGCACCCATTGTCATTCGCGGAATAGAGGTGGAACCCTCCGCAGCCGCGGAGCACTCCCAGAGTACGCCTCGCGGAAGGGGGGAAAGCGTTCAATACCAACTGCGAATCGCGGATTGACTAAGTCAGCTGTGAACCAGGTATTTGGTTATGGGCCTCCGCAAAAGGTGCCACATAGACACATATACATCCCTTTCCCCACTCTATAAAAGGAGACTCAGGGGGAAAGAGAAACGGATCAGAGAACTGGAATCAGATTTGAAGGGATTGGAGATTCGAAAAGAGATCGGTTGAAGGAAGGCTTCAGATTTTGCAAACTGTGAAATTCCTATCCGCGAACCACAGAAGGTATACGAATTAACAGGGAAATGGAAAACACATAATAATTTGGTGAACCGCAAACCTAAAATAATGAAAAAGGAGAACTGTGAACCATACCCCCTCTGCGGATGACTTCCCCGCAGACCAGAGAGTTTATGCCTCTTTTCCCATCCATCGCACCACGTAACACTCTCCTATGCGGGCGAAGCCCCGACCGACGAGCCTCCGATCGGCGCCACCCTTGGCCGCCGCTACCCGAGTGGAACCCTCCGTGAACCACCATGGTTCGCGGATTGAACCCGAAGCCGCGAACCACCCTGGTTCACGGATTGAACCCGAAGCCACGAACCACCATGGTTTGCGGGACACCAATTAGTCCACAGACCACCCTGGTTTGTGGACAGCTTCTCCATCCGCATGGCACTTCCCCACGCGAAGGGTTCCACCACCCATACTTCTCGGTGGCTCGCCAAATCCTTCGGTGTTCTCATTTCTTGAGCTAGGTAAAAACCGTCTGATCCAGCCAAGTCATCCATGACTCCCTCATTTTCCTGTTCATCGGCCCCGAGCCGAGGCCTCCACTGAAGCCACCGAATTCGCGTGGTGAAACTTTCAGGTGCATCAGCGCGCCATTTTGAGTTCACATACCCACAGTAAACAGGGGAAAAGGGGTTTCCCTAACCCTTGAGCAGATTCCCGAAGCGTTCTTGGGTTCCAATTCCCATGGTAATGCGGAGCCTATGCTCGGGAATCCCTTTTCTACCCCTCCACTTGTTGAGGGTTCCTTAGAGATGGTAAAATAGCCATCATAAGGAAGCCCTCATGTACTGAAAGAGAGGAGATGGGCACCGGAGCACCCCCTTTCCCTCTCCCACTGGGCTTTGTCGCCCCGGGCATCTATCTCAGAGTAAGCCCCGACCTTTCGGGCGTCCATCTCGGAGTAAGCCCCGACCTTCCGGGCATCCATCTCGGAGTAAGCCCCAACCTTTCGGGTGTCCATCTCAGAGTAATCCCCGACCTTCTGGGCCTCCTCAGAGTGTAATACTTAATTCATCACCCTGGGCCGCTCCATGCGTAATCCCCACTCCACTTCTCACAGACGCACCTTTTGTGACGTGATCCTCTGGTCCCTTCTGCCTCTTGTTTCTCACACCGAGCATGACTCATGTGGTCTTAGAGTAAGCATTGACCATGAAATCCTACCATGGGCCTCCTCAGAGTGTAATCCCCAATCCATCATTCCGGGATTCCCCAGAGCGTATGCCCCGAGTAAAAGTGAACTACGGGGTCTTTGATCCATTCCAAAGCATGGTACGTAGGAAGCCTCCACGAGGTTCAAGCCCACCACTTGGTCATTTCTTCACGTTGAGTTCCACCCTCTTCCAGCATGACGTTGAACTATGTATGCGAAATACGTGGACTTTTATCCTTGCCTCCAAGGAAGGGTACGTAGGAAGCCTCCATGAGGTTCAATCCCACCACCCATCGGACCATCGAGTCTCTCTTCACGTCGGTTCCCCAACACTTATCCTAACTACATGGACTTTGATCCCTGCTTCCTAAGAAGGGTACATAGGAAGCCTCCCTGAGGTCCAATCCCATCAACCGGTTGATCCGATCATCTCCATATAGGATCACCGTGCCCCCCTAGTGCCACCTCAAGCGAGTTCCAACCCTTCGGGGTCATTAATCCAACGAGGGATGGTAAACCTCATGCATAAATGATTTCGAACCCCTAAATCTAGTTGACCACTGCCCACCAAGGTTGAATATGTGGATACTATGTTTGGGTATAAACCAAAGATTCTCGAACATATGAATACCTCATAAATCTATAAGAGAGTCCCGGAACAGGAAATAATTCCCCCCAAAAATGGTGAATGAGCTCGACTTGCCATCCTCTCGACCAATTTGAGTTCTTAAGATTCTCTGGTCAGACAATCCGGCGAACTCCTACCTTTGGAAAGCAGGTCCATCAATCATTGGATACGGAGTTGTTGGGCGTTTTGTGGCCGAAAAATGGAATGAAACAAAAAAAGGTGAACCCGACATGAATCTTTAACCAAACATGATGGATTCAACTTAATTCCACCCTGTTCCCCCTTATGCTCTAAAGGAGGGCCAAGAAAGGTCATTAATTATGCATGGGATTATGAGATTCATCTTTGACGGGTTTTCTGCTTGTATATGCTAAAATGTTTTGCAGGTACCACTTTCAGAACACCCTTCGATCCAATTGCATTGCAAATGAACTCACAAGTGTCTATTTTTAACAACGCAAGGACGAGACTTCCTCAACAACGGAGGACCTCGTCACCTACCCAGCATCTTCAATGCTGGGATTTAGATAGGATGAACCGAGAGTACCACGTGAATGGTACTCTCCCAATAGTGGATGCGGCCATGCAAGCCCTCCAATCCATCAAGATTCACCGGTTACCTGCCCAGCAGTGGCCGCAAAGGCAGATCCAGACAGCCCCTATTGCTATCTCCAACCGTTTCGGGAGTCTATCCCCAGAATGGGACAATGCGTATCTCCCTTATCGTAGGGAGGAAGATGAGGTCGACGTTGAGGACTTCATCTCCACTGAACGGGGGTTCCGCTCTAAGTCCCCCACCGGAAGACGTCATCATGGTCACGCCGCGACCCAAAATCCTCACGCCGAGGAGGATGTCTCCCCGAGGATTCAGTCCCACGCTGCTCGAGCTCCGGCCCCTCGGACTGCCCGACGAGGGCGGCAGATGTACAGTCGGGGACCGGTCATCACCCTGGTCCCTGAGGTGGAGCTCCTCTTCCCATCCACTATAACGACCCATACATTACATACATTGTTAATACTTTAAAATTGAATCAAACTTATTACAACATATAACAAAACCATGAACGGGTCGTATAGGTATAGTGTCTTTAGAAACTGGGAAACATAAACAACTAGTTCATAAAGAATCTACATTGTCTACCATTTATTTCATCATATCTAGAGTCCCTTTTGGCATATCCTACTTAATAACCTTCTTCCTGACCTGGGGGAAAGAAAACATACAAAAGGGTGATCTCAAATGCTCAGTAAAGGTAAACAAAAGAAAAATCAATCACATCATATTCATAAGAACATAACATTTTGGAAATCTTAACCTGTAAAAGAAATCATAATTTCATATCATGAGATAAATCATAGAAGTGAAATGTAATCCCAATAATCATAACATAAAACATGAAACTGTGTGGAATACACACATAATCATAGAGAATCATTTCTTAGTATTCAAGAGTCATAGCCAAGACTATCTTAGGGGACAAAGTCCATTTCTGATCCCAGTTCACTCCTCGTTTCAGTCCTGTTTCACTGAACCGGATTAACCTGCCGTTCCACCCATGTCTATCTCATGAGATATAAATCTTTACCCAATTCATTGGAGGGATATATAAGTCCCACCCATCTCATAATGATACAACTCTTATGTGTGCCACAAAATCATAAATCATACATCATTGCATAACCTATGTAATAAAAATGGGATTCTTAAACATCATGACATCATAAAACAATTCATATAAGATAAAGGAATTCATAAAAATAATTCCATCACAACATAATCAAATCAATGTAATAATAGGGATAGAAACAGAACCCTATATTATCTTAGATGGAAAATAATTTTGATAAAACACTTGAACTCCATTCTTGAGGAAAATATCCTTTATACTTCAAAAAAATTTCCTTTCTTCACATGTCATACAATTTTAAACTAAAATAAGTTGATTAAAAATAAATTTGAAAACTTGTAAAGGAATATTCTTGGAAATAATTTTTTAAAAATCCATTCATGCCGTATATGTTAAAAAAAATTCTTCTCATACTTTTGTTGGAAAAGCCAAAAAGTACCTCGTACGAAAAATGACAAAAGATTCATTTCATATCTTGTACTAAAAACTCAGCGAAGGGTAAAATTGGATTTAAAAAATTGTATGTGGATGGAAATAATATTACATATTGAGGAAACATGGATGTGGATGATAAAATACACCCCAGTAAATACCAAAGTATAAACAATCTCAGATAAAATGAGATTGTGATATTTTCCCTTACCTTATGTCTGATTTCCTTCGTAAGTGTTCGAACCTCCTGTATAATGATTTAAATAATGTCATCGACTTATTCCAGAATCATAATCATTGTTATGATATCATATATGGCCATATTCTTAGCTTCTTATTAGTAATATTTCATTGCTACTTGTTATTCGGGTGTTTATTACTTTTTGTACTTATGCGTGTTTTGTCGAATAAATTCTTATTCTTCTCTTTAGGTTATAGATACCTCATTTCCAGAATGGTATTAGTGTAATATAAATCATATTCATTCATTAAATTCATTTATATAATCATTATGAAATGAAAATCATGTAGAACGAGTCGCATCACATTGTGGAGACGTTATTCCGTACGTACGCACGAGCGATGATATCGTTCCCATGATCGTGGAATTGCATTGGAATGTATGTATACTATTTCAGAATCAATATAACTTTACAATAATCATATATAGTTATTATTTACACCATTATACCCATCCAAGTAAGGTGGTGGTGGAAAATAGATTACACCATGGCGTGGATATGGTATTCCGTACGTACGCACGCGCGGTGATTTTATTTTCCGTAGGATGGATAAGAGGTGAAATAGGGTTGTTTCATATTTATAATAACATATCAGTATATGAGGTATACTGATGTTATTACCTCATAATGAAACAACTAAAGAAGAGGGAGTAGAAGAAGAATGGAACTTGAAGAAAACGGTAGAAGGTATTACCTCTTTCTCGAAGTGGCTCCTTTAAAATTTCTCTTAAGGAACTAGAGTTGGTATTTTGAGAAGACCAGTACCTCTAGTAGGTTTCTAAGGAAGTGAGGATGTGAAATGGGCAGGGGTTGGACGAGATTGAAGGCTCAAATTGGTGTGAGGAAGATAGGGAGGAGGTGCCCTTTTATAAGGGAGGAGAGGGGCACCTTTGGAAAAACTAAAACTATTATTTTATTATAAAGTCATATTCAGTTTTTAATAGCTCCAAATTTATTTATTTCAAAGGTAAGGTGTGGATGGGTCTAAATACTCTCATACAATAGAATTTAGACAAGTTTAGGTAATTATATTAACCTTATCTTTTAGTTTTAACTCTTAGTTAATTAGATTGACATTTACCATGTCACTTTGTATTTTTAATTTATAAAGTTAATAAACATACCATATACATCCAAGAGACCCCCAAGTGGTCCTTTAATGATAAAAATATCATGATATAAGTATCTTGGCCTATCCTTATATTTTTATAAATATAATAACAATTAATAATATAATATTTGTTTTAAAAACTATTTTATGTCAATTTTGACACTATTTGGTAATTGATTTTTGTGAAAATCATAACAGAATCATTAGTTCGAAAAAAGTTAATTAAATCAATACTAACATGTCATATTAACATAAAATATTATTTTAATTCATAAAAATTCTCAAATTTCATTTATTTGGGTATTTATAATATCAATTATGTCAATATTTTATTAATAAGATAATTACTGCATCATCATTGTGTCATAAATAAATTAAATTATATATTGTCTAAAAATTACAAATAAAATACCATTATGTAGGAAATCGTGTTTATCTTTCTAATGAATATTTATAGTCGAATATATAATTTATATAACCCCTTATAATAATTAATTACTAAAATACTTTTGTTAATGTCAATTTTGTCTTTATATTAAATTAATTAATCCAAATTGTCATTGTCACTACCAAGTGGCTCAATGGGGTCCCAAAATCGACCCATGGATGCCCATGTTTGGACACTACTCATCAAATAAATTTAAGACAAGTTTCAAGGTAATTTTGAATTATTATAATATTCTTTTAACATTAAATTACCCTATTTACCTTTAATAGTAGTAAATAAAAATTATCGTAGTTACTATTCATAATATCAAAAAAATAAAAGTAACCTATTAACATAATTTATACCCACTGATTCCAAATATGGAATCCATTTTTCAAAATTCAAAACATATAAGTTCCAGTAATTAATTTAAAATTAATCCCGTTGTTAAGCAAATGGGTTTTAAAAGTTAAAACATTGCCAAAGATTGAAATGTTTTTACCTATGAATTCAATGTAAAATTAATGATAATGAAATACATTATATTAAATGGTAAAAATATATTCTATTTATAGTTTAAAAACATTCAATATTATAATTTAACCATATAATGTATTGCGATGAAAAAAGTTGTTTTTAATTGAAATATAGCACGTTTTTACTATTCATTAAAATATGAAAGTTATTAGAATAATATGAAAAATTTATCCAAAGTAAATTTCTATATCCTAATTCTAATGAAGAATTTTATTTTTTCAAATTGAACTTATAAACTTGTCAAAAACTAGATTTAAAGTGGGTGTGCCATCAAAAGGCGGTAAAACTGCATTTTTTGAAAAATACTTCTTTTATCCGAAAAACTGATTTTGTTTTCATACCTAATTATATAAAATGTATAAGATGAATTATAAAGTTATAAAATTCAAAATTCAGTTAATACTATTTATAACGGCTAGTTTATAATATTATAATATATCATTGTTTAGTGAAACTCGGTATTGCGTACTACACACGCTATCGAGGAAGGTCGTGCAAGCCATGCTAGTGTTGTGTGTAGTGGAATATTCTTTTACGTATAACATATTACATACAAAAAATATACTTCTCATAAAATATTAGGGTGTTACATTCTACCCCCCTTAAAATTAATTTCTCCCTCGAAATTCGTCGCTTCGTAACAAACAGATGAGGATACCTCTCCCTCATCATATCCTCAAGTTCCCATGTAGCTTCTTCTAATTGGTGGTTCCTCCATAAAACTTTCACCAAGCGAGTGGTCTTGTTTCGTAGGACGTTTTCACTACGATCCAGAATCTCTATTGGCTATTCTTCATAAGAATGATCTTGTTACAGTGGTACAACTTCTAAGCTTAGTAAATGTGAAGGATTAGGTATGTACTTTCTCAGGAGAGATACATGGAACACATCGTGAACTTGAGAGAGATTCGGTGGAAGCGCCAATCGGTAAGCTACCTTCCAAACACGCTCCAGAATTTCAAAAGGACCGATATATCTAGGGATCAACTTTCCTTTCTTTCCAAATCTCATTACTCTCTTACAAGGAGATATTCATATGAACACTTTATCACACACTTCAAACTCTAGGTCTTTTCTTCGATTGTCGGCATAATTTTTTTGTCGACTCTGAGCTGCTCTTATGTGTTGTTGAATAGATCTGACCTTTATTGCCATCTCATCAACAATATCAGGTCCTAATAGCTTTCTTTCCATAACTTCATCCTAGAAAGTTGGAGTCCTGCATTTCTTTCCATAGAGAGCTTCATAAGGAGCCATCTGAATACTGGAGTGAAAGCTATTATTATAAGAAAATTACAGCAAAGGTAGGTGTTGATCCCAACCACCTTTGAAATCCATAGAGCAAGCTCTCAACATATCTTCTAGAGTTTGAATTGTCCTCTCAGACTAACCGTCTGTCTGAGGATGATAAGCAGTGTTGAAACTCAACTTTGTATCCAGAGTATGGTGAAGACTTTTCCTGAACTTTGAGGTAATCCTTAGATCCCGATCAGATATAATGGAAAGTGGTACTCCTTGCAATATTACCACTTCCTTTACATATATCCTGGAAAGCTGATCCCGATATAAATCCTCTCTAATAACAACGAAGTGTGCCGACTTTGTAAGACGATCAACTATGACCCTGATAGCATTATTGCCTTTGGATGTTTTAGGAACTCTAGTGACAAAGTCCATAGTGATGATTTCCCATTTCCATTTTGGTATGGGTAATGGTTGTAACATCCCCTTGGACTTCTGTCTCTCAGCTTTAACTTGCTGACAAACCAAGCATCAATAGACATATTCAGCAACATATCTTTTCATTCCATCCCACCAAAAGTACTATTCCAGGTCCCTATACATCTTCGTGCTTCCCGTACGAATAGAGAATGAAGAAATATGAGCCTCATCAAACAGCTCCTTCTTTAATTCTGGGATGGGAGGAACACAAACCCGATTTTGGAACTTTATTATCCCATCACAATCAAGGTTGAATTCAGGAACATTTCTCTTCTTCTTTTGTAACTCGACATCTTCTTTTTGCGCCTCTTTAATCTTCACATGTATAGATGGTTGAACATTCATTTTAGAAAGATATGATTTTCCCCATTCCATTATAATTCCAAGATCCATCCTTTGTAAATACATAAATATTGGATCTTTTGTGATCCTCATCATGGATAAAATGGCATGGTCTTGTCGACTTAATGCGTCTACCACCTTGTTTGCTTTCCCAGGGTGGTAATGAATTGAGCAGTCGTAATCCTTAATCAGCTCCAACCATATTCATTGACACATATTCAGATCCTTTTGTGTGAAAATATACTTTAAACTTTTTTGATCAGTATAAATATCACACCTTTCTCCATAAAGATAATTCCTTCAAATCTTTAATGCAAAGATTACTGCAGCTAACTCGAAATCATGAGTTGGGTAATTTTGCTCATGGATTTTCAACTGTAGTGAGGCATAAGCTATCACCATATCATTTTGCATAAGAACACACCCCAATCCCTTCTTGGATGCATCAATATAGATCACAAACCTCTCTCCACTACAAGGAAGTGTGAGCACAGGTTCACTGGATAACCTTCTTTTCAACTCCTTGAAATTCTCTTCACATTCCTCCGTCCACACAAACTTAACTCCTTTTCGAGTCAACTTGGCGAGTGGATTTGATAATCATGAAAAATCTTTCACAAAACGTCTTTAATATCCATCCAAACCAAGAAAACTTCGGATCTCAGTTACTATTGTTGGTCTCGACCATCTTTTGATGACCTCTATTTTTTCTGGATCCACAGATATCCCCTCTTTTGAAATTATGTGACCCAAAAATGAAACTTTTTAAAGCCAAAATTCACACTTGGTAAATTTGGCATAAAGCTTCTCCTTTCTCAGGGTCTTCAATATAATTATCAAGTGATCTTCATGTTCTTACTTACTCTTTGAATAGACAAGAATATCATCTATAAATACTACCACAAACTGATCAAGATAGTCTCTAAAGACTCTATTCATCAGATCCATGAAGATAGCAGGAGCATTAGTAAGACCAAATGGCATCACTATAAATTCATAGTGTCCATACCATGTACAGAAAGTCGTCTTTGGTATATCCTCCCTTTTTACCCTTAATTTATGATACCCTGAACAAAGATCAATCTTGGAAAAGTATTGAGCTCCACATAGTTGGTCAAATAAGTCATCAATGCATGGTAGAGGATATTTTTTCTTGATAGTGATCTTGTTAAGTTCTCGATAATCAATGCGGAGTCTTATTGATCAATCTTTCTTCTTAACAAACAGAATAGGTGCTCCCCAAGGTGATGCACTAGGGCGTATGAATCTCTTATCAAGATTCTCATAGAGTTGCTTCTTCAATTCCTGCAACTCAATTGGGGCCATTCTATAAGGTGTCTTTGAAATAGGAAAAGCTCCTGATATGAGTTCTATTGAAAAATCTACATCAGGATTTGGTGGAATACCCGATAACTCCTCTGTAAAAACATCATCAAAATCCCATACAATGGGAATATTCTTAATCATGAGTTTCTCACCAACCATTTGAGATAAATAACCTTCATTTAGTGGAATCAAGACCCATAAGATGAAAGAAATTTCCACTGGAAGGTTATGTTCATCCTTGCATCGATAGAAGATCATAGATTGATCTAAAATATGAAATGTGACTTCCCTTCTTTGGAAATTGATATGAGATCCATATAAAGAAAGCCAGTCCATGCCAAGAATTACATAAAATTACACTATAGGAAGGATCACAAGATTTGCAGGAAGCACTTTCCCATAAACTTCAATCGGAGAAGAATTATAAACTTTTGATTTGACTGTTGTTCCATTAGGAGTTGTCACAGCTAACTCAACATCTAATTGTTGAGGTAATACGGTGATGCCCTTAGAAAATTCTTCAGAAAAAAAAGAGTGGGTGGATCCAGAATCAAATAAAACATTTTCTACTTTAGAGTGGATGGTAATTTTACCTTTCACCACTTCGTTATTGTACTCCACATCACTGATAGAAATTACATGTGACTTTCCTTTGTCTTTAGAATTAAGAGTTTGTTGTCGTCGATCATCATCATCAACCCTTGGATTAGGGAATTGATTATCATAATGCCCCATTTCCTTGCACTTGAAACATTGAAGTGTAGTAGGTTCATTCTGTGTATCCCTTCCTTTGTTTGCATCATTAGACATTTTATTCCCATTATTTCGACATTCAATTGCCCAATGACCTTCTTTTCCACACTTATAACATTTTCTTGTCCTCTTAAGAAAATTTCCTCCATGTTTCTTTCCACACTTTGAGCATAAGGGAAAACTCATCTTCTTTTCAGTGTGCTCTTTAGATTTTCCATTGAATTCCATTTTCCTCTTCATATCAAACCCATATGACTGATGGGTTACTCCAATCTCCATCTCAACCTTGAGATCACATCGAACGATTTCCTCATAGCTATTGAAGTCCCTTATGGCTAACGCCCTTCAAAGACTTGGTTTTAAGCCACTAAAAAATTGATCGATCTTACTCTCGGGTTGGATAATAATACCAAAAGCGTACCTTGCAAGTCTGGTAAAATTTTCTTCATAGGTACCAGCAGATTCATCATCCTTTTGCTTCGGTTCAAGAAACTCCTTCTACATCTTTGTTTGAAGAATATGAGGGAAGTACTTATTGAAAAATAAGTTCTTGAACTCGTCCCATTCCATGGACTCAATTTCATCCCTTTGCCTCGTATTCTTAATAATATTCCACCATTGATCAGCCTCACCTTCCAAACGATAAATTGCTAAGATGACTTTATCATTTTCAGAACATTGAAGAACTGAAAATATCTTTTCAGTGGTATTGATCCATTGTTCATCCACTAATGGATCAGAAGACCCACCGAATGAAGGTGGACGCTTCCTCATGAAGGATTCAACAGAATGTTGCTCCTTACTTTTATCGTTTGGAAGTCCTACATGATACATATCTTGAGAAAGTTGTGTGAGCATGGCTACAATATTTTTCATTCCTGCTCCCATAACGTTTGGTTGCTCAGGGGGATAATCATTGCATTACACGTCGCATTCCGCATTAACACGGTTCTTTCGGGTTCCAGCCATTGACTAAAACCAAGAAGAATAGTGTGAGCAACACTAATTATAATAGGAAAACCACATAATCAAGAATAAAATTTCACACTTAAGGTATTATATTAGGTTTTTCATGGACATTTCTAAAACACTAAGATTGTGTTCTATGCTTAGACTTATCCTTACGATTCTTACTAAGGCTTTCACATCCTAGTTTCCAAAGGTTGACTATACCTTTCCTCTGATACCAACTATAACGACCCATACGTTACATACATTTTTAATAATTCAAAATTGTAGTAGACTTATTACAACATATAAAAAAACCATGAAAGGACCGTATAGGTATAGTGTCTTTAGAAACTGGGAATCATAAACAATTGGTTCATAAATCATCTAAATTGTCTCCCATTTATTTCATCATATCTAGAGTCCCTTTTGGAATATCCTACTTAATCACCTTCTTCCTGGCCTGGGGGAAAGAAAACATACAAAAGGGGGATCTCAAATGCCCAGTAAGGGTAAACAAAATAAAAATAAATCACATCATATTCATAAGAACATAACATTTCAAAAATATTAACCTGCAAAAGAAATCATAATTTCATATCATGGGATAAATCATAGAAGTGAAATGTAATCCCAATAATCATAACTTAAAACATGAAACTTTGTGGCATACACACATAATCATAGAGAATCATTTCTTACTAGTCAAGACTCATAGTCAAGACTATCTTAGCGGACAAAGTCCATTTCTGAACAGAGTTCACTCCTCGTTTCAGTCCTGTTTCACTGAACTGGATTAACCTTTCATTCCAGCCATGTATATCTCATGAGATATAAATATTTTCCCAATTAATTGGAGGGAGATATAGGTCACATCTATATCATAATGATATCATTCTTATTTGTGCCACAAAATCATAAATCATACATCATTGTGTAACCCATGTAATAAAAATGGGATTCTTAAACATCATGACATCATAATACAATTCATATAATATAAAGGAATTCATAAATTTAATTCCATCACAACATAATCAAATATATGTAATAATAGGGATAGAAACAGAACCCTATATTATCTTAGATGGAAAATAATTTTGATAAAACACTTGAACTCCATTCTTGAGGAAAATATCCTTTCTACTTCAAAAAAAATTTCCTTTCTTAACATGTCATACAATTTTAAAATAAAGGTAGTTAATTAAAAATAAACTTTAAAACTTGTAAAGCAAGCTTCTTGGAAATAATGTTTTAAAAATCCATTCATGCCGTATAAGTTAAAAAAACATTCTTCTCGTACTTTTGTCGGAAAAGTTAAAAAGTACCTCGTACGAAAAATGACAAAAGATTCCTTTCATATCTTTTACTAAAAACTCACCGAAGGGTAAAATTGGATTTAAACAATTGTAGGTGTATGGAAATAATATTACATATTGAGGAAGCAAGGATGTGGATGATAAAATACACCCCAGTAAATACCAAAGTATAAACAATCTCAGATAAAATGAGATTGTGATATTTTCCCTTACCTTAGGTCTGATTTGCTTCGTAAGTGTCAGAAACTCCTGTATAATGATTTAAATAATGTCATAGACTTATTCCAGAATCATACTAATTTTTATGATATCATATATGGCCATATTATTAGCTTCTTATTAGTAATATTTCATTCCTACTTGTTATTTGGGTGTTTATTACTTTTTGTTCTAATGTGTGTTTTGTCGAATAAATTCTTATTCATCTCTTTTGGTTATAGATACATCATTTCCAGAATGTTATTAGTGTAATATATATCATATTATTTCATTAAATTCATTTATATAATAATTATTCAATGAAGATCATGTAGAACGAGTCGCATCACATCGTGGAGACTGTATTCTGTACGTACGCACAAGCGATGATATCGTCCCCATGATCGTGGAATTGTATTGGAGTGTATGTATACTATTTAAGAATCAATATCACTTTACAATAATTATATATAGTTATTTTTTACACCATTATACCCATCCAAGTAAGGTGGTGGTGGAAAATAGATTACACCACGACGTGGAACGGTAATCCGTACGTACGCACGCGCGGTGATTTTGTTTTCCGTAGGATGGATAAGAGGTGAAATAGGGTTGTTTCATATTTATAATAACATATCAGTATATGAGGGATAATTATGTTATTACCTAATAATTAAACAACTAATGAAGATGGAGTAGAAGAAGAATGGAACTTGAAGAAAACGGTAGAAGGTATTACCTCTTTCTCGAAGTGCCTCCTTTAAACTTTCTCTTAAGGAACTAGAGTTGGTATTTTGAGAACACCAGTACCTCTAGTAGGTTTCTAAGGAAGTGGGGGAGTGAAAGGGGCAGGGTTTGGCTGATCTTGAAGGCTCAAATTGGTGTGAGGAAGATATGGAGGAGGTTCCCTTTTATAAGGGAGGAGAAGGGCACCTTTGGAAAAACTAAAAATATTATTTTATTATAAAGTCATATTCTGTTTTTAATAGCTCCAAATTGATTTATTTCGAATATAATGTAGGGATGGGTATAAATACTCTCATCCAATAGAATTTAGATAAGTTTAGGTCATTATATTAACCTTATCTTTTATTTTTAACTCTTAGTTAATTAGATTGACATTTACCATGTCACTTTGTATTTTTATATTATATAGTTAATAAACTTACCATATACATCAAAGAGACCCCCAAGTGGTCCATTAATGATACAACTATCATGATATAAGTATCTTGACTGAACCTTAGATTTTTAGGAATATAATAACAATTAATAATATAATATTTGTTTTAAAAACTATTTTATGTCAATTTTGACACTATTTGGTAATTGATTTTTGTGAAAATCATAACAGAATGATTAGTTCGAAAAAAGTTAATTAAATTAATAATAACATGTCATATTAACATATAAAACTATTGTAATTCATAAAAATTCTCAAATTACATTTATTTGGGTATTTATAACATCAATTATGTCAATATTTCATTAATAAGATAATTACTACATCATCATTGTGTCATAAATAAATTAAATTATTTATTGTCTAAAAATTAATAATAAAATACCATTATGTAGGAAATATTTTTTAACTTTCTAATGAATATTTATAGTCGAAAATATAATTTATATAACCCCTTATAAGAATTAATTACTAAAAGAGTTTTGTTAATGTCAATTTTGTCTTTACATTAAATTAATTAATCCAAATTGTCATTGTCACTACCAAGTGGCTCAATGGGGTCCCAAAATCGACCCATGGATGCCCATGGTTGGCCACTACTCATCCAATAAGGTTAGGACAAGTGTCAAAGTAATTTGGAATTATTATAATATTCTTCTAACATTGAAATCGTAGTAAATAAAAATTACCGTAGTTACTACTCATAATATCAAAAAAATAAAAGTAACCTATTAACATAATTTGGACCCACTGATTCCAAATATGGAATCCATTTTTCAAAATTCAAAGCACAGATGTTGGATTAATTAATTTAAAAATAATCCCTTTTCTAAGCAAATGGGTTTTAAAAGTTAAAACATTGCCAAAGATTGAAATGTTTTTACCTATGAATTCAATGTAAAATTAATGCTAATGACATACATTATATTCAATGGTAAAAATATATTCTATTTATACATTAAAAAATTTAAATATTGTAATTTATCCATATAAAGTATTGTGATGAAAAAAGTTGTTTTTAATTAAAATATAGCGTGTTTTTACTATTCATTAAAATATGAAAGTTGTCAGAATAATATGAAAAATTTATCCAAAGTAAATTTTTATATCCTGATTCTAAGGAAAAATTTTATTTTTCCAAATTGAACTTATAAACTTGTAAAAAACTAGATTTAAATTGGGTGCGCCATCAAAAGGCGGTAAAACTGCATTTTTTGAAAAATACTTCTTTTATCAAAAAAACTGATTTTGTTTTCATACCACATTCTAGAAAATGTATAAGATGAATTATAATTTTATAAAATTCAAAATTTAGTTAATACTATTCATAAGGGCTAGTTCATAATATTATAATATATCGCTGTTTAGTGAAACTTGGTATTGCGTACTACACACGCTATCGAGGAAGGTCACGAAAGCCAAGCTAGTGTTGTGTGTAGTGGAAGATTCCTTTCCGTATAACATATTAAATAAAAAAAATATAATTATCATAAAATATCAGGGTGTTACAGCCACAGAGGCTTACCACAAACAGGCACCTACACCTATTCGATCCTCCCAAGCCTGCCATCCAGACATGGCGGCATCGTACGAGCCGGCACGCATCCCTGCCGATGTTCATCAAGATCGTCGCTCATGCAGGATGGAACTTACTCGGTAGGAACCTCTGCCTGACCAGGGTTGTGAAGCGCACCATATTGATGTGGTGGCGACCCGGCATCTACAGGACCACCTCCTGGCAGTTGCTCCTGACGCCTGCCATCATGATATGGCAGCGATCAACAAAACCCGCCACCCAGATGTGGCGGCGAATCATAGGCGGGCACGTCTCCTCACCAAAAAAGGACACCGACTCAATACAGTGGGAAACCAATATATGCAGGGCCAACTCCCTACAGATGCAAGTAATGTCCACCAACCCGATGTGGCGGAAAACGGAGAGATAAACCGGCATATCCCGATACATGGGCAGATTTGTTCACCTACCCCGACACAGGAAACTTTTCAGTACCCACTGACCACTGGACGACCGAAGCAGGATATTACTACTCCGATACCGGAATAGGCCTTCGTACCCATTCCAGCCAAAGATGTCTCTTTACATATCCTGGAAATGATGGAGGAGCAGGTATCGATCCCAGATCATATCTTGTAGACTTTACAGCATGTAATTGTATCAGCGGCAACAGAAAGGACTCGGGCCCATGATCCCGTCTCCCCGATTTAGGCAACTCATCTAAGGGATGAGATAGCCTCCTCGGTGTAGATCTGCATCCATGCTTCTGCCCAGAAGGGTCACCGGCTATATTCCGCGACGCAGCGGCAACCAGATCGAGCAGCTTCACTCATTCCAACTGGGGGACAACCGTCCATCATGGTGGATGCTCCAGAGTAGGAATATATCCCTGCTAAAAGTCAAGATGTCCATCGTCATATCCCGGAAACGTCAGAGGACCCAATTAGATAGGGACCAAAGGTGAAATCCATTGTCAACAACAGATGGTCCCCGCTGCCTACAAAAGAGCACTCTGAATGCGCCAAAGGTAGATGGAAAATAAAGAGCGGGTTCACGACTTCACTCTACTGGAAGCTGGGTTCCCAACACCGCTAAGCACATAACAAAGGCTCAGAACCCTGCCCACCCATTACCATATTATGGGAGTGGTAGTAGCAGTTGTGAAGTCCGCCCCGCAATGGCGCTACCAGCTGCTCTGAAGGTCCTCCCCAGAGCACCTGTGGGGGTCTCCCCTGCGGGCATATAACGATCAGTCACTAGAGCTTATCTCTTGATGCGAGTCACGGAAACCCTCCACGTGACCAGATGATCGAGCAGCAAGAAGGTCCTCCACTTTCTATGGTCTGCCCTGAATGTCCTCCCCGGGGTATACATTGCAATCACTCTCCATGTAATGGGACCACAGATTTTGATGGTAGTCCTCGCTATCATAGTTTCAACTACGGAGGCCCTCCCTGTAGTGACATATCATTACGACAAGAAGTCCCTCCCCTTGTCGTGTCCTACACTGAAGGTCCTCCCTAGGGGTTAAGCTACAACAGAACTCCATGCAGCCAGGCATCAGGTCATGGTGGTAGTCCTCCCCACCCTGATAAGGGAGGTCCACCCCGTAGAGACGTCAAGAAACAAAAGGTCCCTCCTCTCGTTGCGGTACATTCTGGAGGCCCTTCCCATGATGTATCCCGCAGATATTCTCCCTGCGATAGCAGTAATGGTAGTCTTCACCATTTTCGCAGCTTTAATGGTAGTCCTCGCCACCACGACCACCATTGAGAAGGTCCTCCTCGCAATGGCCCCAAGAAACAAGAAGTTCCTCCCCTTGTTGTGGCGTGTCCTGAAGGTCCTCCCTAGGATGCACATCGAACGTCAAGCCATGATGGTCATCCTCACCATGATGGCAGTTGTTGTGAAGGTCCTCCCCATAACAATTCTACATAGCCAGAATGTCCTCCCCTTGTTGCGACATGCCTCGGAGGTCCTCCCCAGGGTGTGCACTACAAAATTCCTCTATGTAGTGAAGCATCAAGCAGTAATGGTAGTCCTCGCCATTACGGATGCCATTGCGGAGGTCCTCCCCGCAATGACATATTATTTCGATAGGAAGGCCCTCCCCATGCTGAAGCAAGCACCGAAAGGCCCTCGTATGATGAGGCACTCATAAGGACGGGATCGAGCATGTCCAATTCCCAGCTTGTTGTTAGCGACGCCCTTCTTCGATCAGGATCCGTTCCAGGGCTGCGTTCATCTTCTGAACCACCTCAGAATCACCCACCATACAATTCAATACCTACCGGTCCCACTGCCTCCAACTATAGTGAGCGTCTTAGTTTGGCCGACCAGGTAGGGGAATCACTAGAGGAGGAGTATGCTGATATGCTGCACCTGAAGAAATGACTGGATAGGGATGATATACCAGTTATGTTTTGGCCCACGACCACCTCTTAGTACGACATACCCAGAGAGTTTTCAGAAGAATGCATGCATGAAATACTCCATAATATATGGACGACCCTCCACCGGCTGAAAGTAAGCTTCCTACCCTATGACGGGTATGTAGACCACGTCAAGATGATATGCGACCTCCTGCGTCACATCGACCTGGAGGACCTTTCCTCGACGCGAGAACAACGCCCTGAGAGGCGCAAAGAAAACATGGAGATAGCCTGCCTCTGCACACTGCACCATCTGTGCTGCCTCATCGGTGACGCTCCAACGGGAGTCCATATCAGGGGATGGGGGGAACACATATCTCTTCATTTCACTCCACTCCCCACCCAGAGAAACCCATTCGGTGTGGTATCTGGCAACGTCGTCACATCGAGATGGAAATCGAGTGGTCCCCCTATTCAGGAAAGGCAACACACCCAACAGAGTCAGGCCTTGAGTAATTCCCAGAAGCATCCGGCTCGGCAGGAACAAGCCATTCAAGAACTCTTGAATCAGGCCACCGAGAGCATACAACAGGCCTCTCTCCTAAGAGAGGCCAGTCAGTGATCTTTTCCGGCCTCCTTAAACGGGACTGATCCACAGGTGAATTCGGCACCAAATCCGGTTTACCCTCAGATGGGGGCACGTGAGATCAGGCCAGTCACGATAGCCGTAGCCACTGCCTCAATCCAGGGTCAACCCCAGCCTATAGGGATGGGGCATTTTTAACAACAAATTCCCCCGTAAGACCAACAAAACCGGGAAGAGACTCAACGTCTAGGGAACAGAGCCATCCCCAGCCCTCAGGGATGGGGGCATTATTACCCCCTCAACAACAATCTCCCCCACGAGAATCAGTATTCTCTTGTCTATGGAGGACAATAAGAAGAGGAGGTTCCTGTTCTATCCTGTCATATGAATCATCATCCCCTCTGAGAGGAAGGCGCACTGTAAGGTCGCATCAAAGAACTCTCCTCGTCACCCTTCGTCAAGAAGTCCGAGGGAAATCCCAGGTCATGAAAGGGAAGGCCAGCCGAGGACGTGGGAGATCCTCTTCTTATTTGGAAGATGACTTCCCCTCCACCCCACAATATGTGTTCCTCAATGCCATAGAGGCTAACCCCATGGGTGACACTGGAGAAAATGAAAATTCGGACGGATCGAGAGACGACGGTTCCGGTCAGGCTGTGACTCACTACGAACCGCCAGGTGTGCACACCCGGAACCAGAGGGCCACTTTAAATATGGTCGCCCCTTAATCTAACCCCCCTCCGCCTGAGCAGCGAGGTTCCAACAAGGACAAGAACAAAGGAACGGTTACCCTTAACCTGTCCCCTTCCATTGATAAAAACGAGCCACTCACGCTCGAAGAGAGGTTCGCTCGATATGAGGAAGAGATGAAGGAATTGAGGTGGCTTAACACCGAGTTACTCAAAAGGAACCGCCTTATTGAAAGTGCATCCCAAGAAGATCCACATCATGCACTCCCAGCAAGTGCACCTCAAAGGCTAATGCTTGCCCAGGAAAATGAAGCACGATCAGGGCTCCTGCCCAATGAGGCACCCAGTTCATCCAGCTACCTAAACGTGGATGATGAATACCAGGATTTCCCTCCACTTAGGAGGAAACTGGAGCAAGTATGCCCGAACCCTCTGAGGGTACCCCGAACAGAATATTCACTCTTGGTGCCGGCCAATCTGGATCCTCAGGCAATGTGTTGGGCTATGCATGCCCAGGACCGAGCCTAACAGGATGTAAACCAGGGACTCACCAACACCATCGAGGCACTATCAGCTTGATTAGAAGTGATGGAAGGTTGACGCGCTCCGATACAGTCGTAGCAGAAACCCTACCCAGATTGGGTGACCAACACACCACCTCCACCCAATTTTGGGAGCCCTGTATTCCCCATCTTCAATGGATCAGGCGATCCAGAGCAGCATTTGATGCACAATGCATCATAATGTGACCCTATGATGGGGACTCCGGAACAACAAGAAGTAGTGAAACTCAGATGCTTCGTATGGATTTTGCAATGATCCGCCTTTGTATGGTACACGAGTCTATCATCCCAGTCGATAAAGAGTTGGGAGGACCTCTGACAGTAGTTATTGTTCCACTTCATCTCAACATTGCCTAAAACAACGGTCAGCAATTTCATGAACTACAAGCAGAAGGAGAATGATAAGGTCTCTGATTTCATCACCTGATGGAAAGTTTTGACCTATTATCTGAACAGGACAATTCCTCAAGATGAGATGCTAGCCATATGCATCGATAATCTTAGAGATGAGCTACGAACACCACTCATATCGGTGGAGGGAACCACTAGCTTTCGCCATCTCTCGGTCATTGCCCATAGAAATGAAGACTCCCTGCAGTAGACAAATTCAAAGTCCTGAATAGCCTCTCAGTCTCGTGCGAAAATATCCCCTAGAGCTGAATCTTCTGCTGTCACACTCAAGTCGGCCCCTATGCCCGCTCCACTACTCAGGCCTCCACCAAATCATCAAGGGCCCCCTGCACATCAGCGGCCGCCCCCGCCTAAAGGAGATGATCAAAGAGGACCGAAGTGGAACCAGTTTGAGGAATGAAGACAAAAAGCATACTCATTCCGGGATGATCAAGTCGGCAGCTACTTCATTGCTGCCATGAACTGCAACTTGCTCCACCTCCCAGATCCGAGGAGACTTGAAGAAGTTGGCCGTGATGACAGGCCAGATTACTGCCCCTACCATCAGATGTTGGGGCACAATATCCGAGAATGCTTCGTCTTCAAATAACGTCTGCAGAGGATGGTAGACACTAGACAAGTCGATTTGGGACCACCCCCAGCACATGCGTCATGTATCTCTACCACCGAATCCGACAAGGAGGAGGGGTGGAAGAAAGTCACCAGTAAGAAGGGGCAGAAATTCGACAATTGGATGACTCAGAAGGCTATCAACCGAGCCCAAGACATACTCCAAACTCAACTACAGTAGCCGATGTTGCCACCAACAGCCCCTGGAGCCATAGAGCCGACCACATCAGCCTCACAACCCTCCACAATCCGGTCATACAGATGGAGTCGAAGGGGGAAACAATCACAAGAGGAGCATTCCGCGATGGGGCCGAAGTTAGTCCCGAACCTGGAAGATTTCATGCCCTTGAATTTGTCACCACGAGCACCGACCTGCCAAATGGCACCATCAGAGACAACTGACCAGGTTGACCTGTCAGAGGATGAAGAGCCAATTTTTGGTTCTATCAACGTCATCCATCTCATGGAATCATTACCTGACGAAGGGTATGGTTATGAACCCGAGTTCCCTTCATGAGGAGCTGATAAGAGGAATCATAGAGGCAGAGGATACTAGGGGAGGCACAGTCGTGGCCAAAACCAACCCTATGGTTGGACCCCAGCCCAAACCGTCAATATTGCGGAAACCTGTGGGAGATCCCTTCAACGGACTCAGCATTAGAGGGAATGCCCCTCCACTTCCACAAGTGGAAACTCTGGCCCTGTTTTTATGCGATACCCACCAAAAGAGGAGCAAGTTTCTGGTCGCCTAGTGCGCACAAACAGACCGTCCGGGCTAAGTCATCGTAACTCGGGAACACCATCGACATCTGTACTTGCGGTCGGTCCCTCCTCGTCAAATGTTCCAACTCCCAAAAAACCCGCTAAGACTCTCCCGCCAACGGAGAAGCGTCGACTACTGGAGCAATAAAACGACATCCTTAAGCAGGTGACGTCAGTACCAGCCAAGTTTTCAATCCTGGATGCCCTGGTTTTTTCCGCCGACCTTAGAGAGGCGCTTATCGAAGCTTTGATTAGCCCCCAGTAATATCAAGTCGAGGTAGCTGCCGCCGAGATTTACCGGACGAAGACTAGCCCGGATGAATGCAGCGCAGTGATTTCATTCACCGATCAGGATGAAGACACCATCATTCAAGGACACATCAGACCACTATATGCATCCGGCACGCTGAATGGTATTGAAATTCAGAAATTCGTTATAGAAAATGGCTCTGGAGTTAACCTCCTTCCCCTACGGATGCTCCGTAAGTTGGGCTACAGTGAGGAAGATTTAATTCCCTCATCCACAACTCTGTTGGGTTACAATAAGAGTGAGCAGAAACCAGTGGGACAGATTAAGCTAAAGACCCATTTTGGTGACCTGGTAGCCTACCCAGAATTCCTGGTGGTCCGGCAGAGCACAACCTTCAATGCCCTACTGGGAAGGCCATGGCTCCATAAGTACATGGTCGTTCCGTCATCCTACCACCAGTGTATCAAGTACTACGTCAATGGACAAAGCGGTACGTTTCACACCGACACGGCCCCTTTCATGCTCTCTGAGTCGCATTACATTGACGCTGGGTTCTATGAGAAAAAGAAAAATAAGCCTTGGGTAGACGGTGTCGACTGGATCCCCACTCCAAATGGCATGGAAATGGTTCCTGACGACCACATCAGGCATATTGGTAGAAATTATGTCCTTCCCATCAACCATGTGGAAGGTAGGAGTTCAATTCCGAACACGCATTCAGATATCCTCAGGAATTCATCTATAACGGCCGAGTGTGACAATGTGGGAACGTCCACTAACCCTCAAACGGGGGACAAAAACATGAGCAAGGGAGCCCACGACACCTCACCTCCGGACTTCCAAGAGCTAGTGTCAGGAGCTCTCTCCTCGTCGGACCAAGAAGACGAGGATTGGAAAGAAGAAGAGGGGGAAGATCTCAGGGATGCACCTCATGCATTTGAGGAAGGTATCTCCACAACTGTAGACGAACTCAGGGAAATAAACCTGGGTACCGAGGAAGACCCAAGGCCCACTCTCATTAGTTCAGACATGTATCCCGAAGAACACGAGGTATATACCTCCTTCCTAAGGAAACACCAGGATGTCTTCACCTGGAATTACACGGAAATGCCAGGAATCGATCCCGAGGTAGCGACGCATCACCTGGGGATTCCAGAAGACCACCGGGGCTACAAACAGGCCTCTAGAAGGACACACCCCTCACATGCTACCAAGATAGAGGCTGAAGTCGATAAGCTCATTAAAGTATGCTTCATCAGGGAGGTCCAATACCCCATTTGGTTGGCCAATATCGTCCCCTTCAAGAAAAATGACGAAAAAATCCACGTCGGCATTGACTTCAGAGACCTTAATTGGTATTGTCCGAAATATGACTTCCCGGTTCCAATCACTGAGTTGTTAATTGATGCAACGTCCAGGTATGAGGCTGTATCCTTCATGGACGGCTATTCCGGATATAACCAAATCAAGATGTCCTGAGAAGACGTATAAGCCACTACATTTAGGGCCTCTCAAGGGGTATTCTGTTACAGGGACATGCCCTTTGGTCTCAAGAAAGCTGGTGCCACGTATCAGCGTTCCATGCATCGGATCTTTAAGCCGTTCCTGGGGAAATTCATTGAATGATACGTGGATGACCTAGTGGTCAAGTCCAGACAGCGCTCGGATCACCTTTCGGACCTTGAGACCGTCTTCAACAAGCTATAATAGTATAGGTTGAAGATAAACCCCTTGAAATGCGCCTTTGGGGTTACCTCAGGGAAATTCCTTGGCTTCGTCGTACACCATTGTGGCATCGAAGTCGACCCTGAGAAGATGAAGGCTATCCTAAGCCTTCCACCTCCACGAAATCCCACTGATCTAAGGGGATTCCAAGGGAACCTAGCCTATATTAGGCGGTTCATATCCAACCTGGCAGGAAAATGTTTTCCTTTCACCAGGTTAATGATGAAGGGGGTCACGTACCAATGGAAGGATGACTGCCAAGTGGCGTTTGACAAATTGAAGAAGTACCTCTTAAGACCACTGGTGCTCATGTCCCTGGTTGAAGGAAGACCTATCCTTCTATATGTGATGGCCCTAGAATAGTCACTAGGAGCCTTCCTCACACAGAAGACCGACACCGGCAGAAAAAATAGTCTCTATTACCTCAGTCAAACCATGATTGATACTGAGACTCGATATTCAAATATCGATAAGATCTTTCTGGCCTTGGTCTTTGCGGTTCAAAAGCTGCGGCATTATCTATAGCATCATGAAGTCCATTTGATCTCGCAGAGTAACCCGCTCAACTACATCCTCAGTCTCCTGATGCTAACCGGACGCCTATCCCGATGGGTGGTCATCCTGCAGTAGTTCGACATCCGGTTCGTGCCTCAAAAAGCCATCAAGGTCCAGGCATTAGCAGACGTTCTGGCAGAGCACCCTTCAACAGGGACCACTGCACCGAATGCTGAACTACCTGATGAAGATATCTTCTGGTTCAAGAGGAGTTCCCAGCATGGGAAATGTACTTTGACGGAGCATCCTGAAGCCCCACTGGGAAGAGGATGGAGGATCCCAGATGCAACAAAGTGGGTCTGGGGATAATAATCGTGTCCCCAGAAAAGGCAGTTTTTCTGTATTCCTTCTTCCTGTCAGAGGGATGTACAAACAATGGAGTGGAATATCAAGATCTCATTGCAGGCCTGGAGCTCGCACTCCAGGCACAAGTACGACACCTTAAGGTTAAGGGTGACTTGGAGCTGGTCATCAAGCAAGTCAATGGTGACTATGCTATCAAAAAGGAGGAGATGATCCCCCTATTTGACCATGTCTGAGGGCTAATGACCGAGTTCTCCACAGAACCAACATTGGTTTATATTCCCCGGTCTTAGAATGCTCAGGCTGATGCATTAGGCAACGCGGCCACATCCCTAGCCAACCCAGACCGGGATGAAACGGTCATCAGCATGGCTCACCGTCAAATGGTATTGCCATTTTTTTAGTCTAAGACGGAAGAAATCCATGAAGTCAATCATGTCCCTGATCCATATGCTCCTTCCACTGGCTAGATGATCCCCATCACGAACTACCTTCAACGGTGAGATCTTCCATCAGACAGGGCTGAACGAGAGAAAATACAGAGAAGGGCAATCAATTTTGTCTTATATGCCGGCACAAGTCAGTAAAAGGTCCTCTACAAACGAGGCCTCGATGGAGTGCTCCTCAGATGCATTTATGGAGAATAAATCTCTGCCGTCATGACTGAAGTACATGCAGGAGCATTTGGAGCACATCAACCAGGGACCAAGCTTTCCCATCAGGTTCGAAGGCTTGGGTACTACTGGCCCACAGTGGCACAAGACTGTGAGAATTTTACCATGAAATACCACTCATGCCAGATTCATGCAAAATTTAAACACAAACCCCTGGAGTTACTTCATTAAGCTAAGTAATCCTTGTCGTTTTTCATCTGGGGGATAGACGTCGTGGGACCATACCCTCCCACCATGGCCAAACAGCTAAAGTATATCCTCACTGCCACTAACTTCTTTTCCAAATGGGTAGAAGCCATACCCATCAATGAAGTCGAGGCAAGAAATATTGTTAGCTTCTTGAAGACCAATATCATCACCATATTTGGTGTCCCTCGTACTATACTGACGGACAACAGCACCAATTTCGGCTCTGCTGAGTTGGAAAAGCTATACCACGAGTATGGTATCAAGGAAAACCAGTCACCCCGATACCATGCAGCGGCCAATGGACAGATAGAAGCTTTCAACAAGACCCTATCCAACATCCTCTATAAAATGGTAGACAAAGACAAGAAGTCATGGCCGGATAAAATCCTCCATGCATTGTGGGCTTATTGAACCATAATCAGCACCGCTACTCGATCTACCTCGTACTCATTGGTGTACGAAACAGAGGCAGTCCTGCCCATTGAACTCCAACTTCCCTCACTTCGCATTTCCATCTGTGATCAATTATCTGATGATGAGCAGTCAGAAAAGCGGCTTGGTGAATTGGAACAACTAGACGAGAAGTGGCTGCACACTCTACACCACATGGAAGTGTACCAGAACCAGATCGCACGAGCCTTCAACAAAAAGGTTTGCCTCTGGTCTTTCTTGTAAGGAGAATTAGTGTTAGTCCTCCGGACCCCAATGATAATTGGAAAGAAGCCTCCAAATCTGGAGCCCAAGTGGGAGGGACCATATGTTGTACACGAGGTCTACTCCAACAGAGCATATGCCATGATCTCCATGGACGGGCAATTCACCATGGCTCCTACCAATGCGAGATTCCTAAAGAAATATTTCGCATAGAGACCAAGAGGATATCGTCCTCATCGCATGATGTTAAACTGCATGGAGCACACCCTCACCACATGACGTTAAATTGTGGGGAGTTTGTCCTTACTGCACAATGATAAACTGCATGGACGAAGAAAAAAAATGAGATGTACTCATCGTCCGAGCTGCATGACGTTAAACTACCAAGCACCCAACATTCCAAACACCATGACCTTAAACTAAGAGCATTACATCCTCACCGCATGACGTTAAACTGCATGGAGTTTTTCCTCACCGCATGACATTAAACTGCTAGGACAAGGTGAATTAAAAATTCCCTCTTCCCCTATGTATGGACCAGACCTGCACAGGGTGTATCATCCTTCAGAGAACTATGTGAGGCTTGATTCCTTCCCCCGCAAGATATGTAGTGACACCAGAATTCCACACCCTGGCCCATCCACCTCAAAAAGAAAAACAAAAATTCCCATTCCCCCATGTACGGACTAGACTTGTACAGGGTGTATTCATGTCCTCACCGCATGACGTTAAACTACATGGAGTCCATCCTTACCACATGATTCTAAACTGCATGGATAACAAGAGTTAGGAATTCTCATTCCTCCGTGTACATACTAGACTTTCATAAGGTGTATTCACGTCCTCACTGCATGACGTTAAACTTCATGGAGTCTGTCTTTATCGCATGATGCTAAACTGCAAGGATAACAAGAGTTAATAATGCCCCCCCCCCCGTGTATGGACCAGACCGGCACAGGGTGTATTCATCGTCCGAGATGTATGACATTAAACTACCAAGCACCCAATGGTCCAAACTCTCTGACCTTAAACTAAGAGTATGTCGTCCTCACCACATGACATTAAACTGCACGGAATCTAATAATACCCCTCGTCCTAACCACATGACGTTACACTGTATGGACTTCATCCTCGCCGCATGATGTTAAAACTGCACGGATTCCAGAGAACTACGTATGGCTTGATTCCTACCCTCGCATGATACTTAGCGACGCCAGGATCCCTTATCCTAGCCCAGCCCCAGAATAAAAGATAAAAAAATGCCTTCTTTCCCCCATATACGGACCAGACCTACACGGGGTGTACTTCTTCCAGAGAACTACATACGGCTTGATTCCTGCCCCCGCAAGATACGTAGCGACGCCAGGATCCCTAGTCCTGGCCCAGCCCCCTGAACAAAAAAATAATTCCCTTTCCCCCCATGTGCGAACCAGACTGGCACGGGGTGTACTTCTCCTCCTTACCACATGACGTTAAACTGCACGGACAATGATGTTAAAAATGCCCCCTTCCCCCATGTGCGGACTATACCTACATGGGGTGTATATCTTCGTCCCTACCGCATGACGAGAAACTGCACGGACTTCATCCTCATTGCATGATGCTAAACTGCACGGACTTCATCGCGACCCACCCAAGACACGTGGCGATACGAGATGGAGATACTCCTTCCACATTTGGATGCATCCTCTCCATACATCAGACTCCAAGACCGGATAATTATGGATCTTCATAACCACTAATGGCCATCTGAAGTGGAAAGTCATCAACCCATGGAAACCTTTTCATGACTATGCATACCATGCCCTCAGCGGCTCTGCATAATGATAGCCCCTGGCTCATCTACCGAAGGAAATATTTCCACAGGCGACACTCTTCCTAGCTCCGTATGCTCACCGGCCTCAGATCCCCCATACCATACCTCCTCATCCAGAAGTTTATGGAAAAGTGGTTTATAAGTTCATTCCCCTTTTTACATCTAGGTGTTGCCAGAGTATCCATATCTGGCTAGCCTATGTGTCTGTCAGTGGTTCACATAGCGACTTGCATCAACAAACATCAATCCAGGACTAGGCTACTTTGACTCAACGGAAAATTACAGTGAAGATGTTTTTTGTATACCTGGACACCACTATCCCCACGTGCCGAACTCTGCACTGTGAGCACTCGCGGATTTTCATAATCATTCATGGCCATCAGAAGTGGAAAGTTATCGACCTGGGGACACCTTTGTATGACTATGCATACCATTCCCTCACCGGATCTATATATTAATAGCCCTTGGCCCATCCATCAAATACAAGACTTCATCGGGCGATACTCTTCCTAGTTTTATATGCTTACTGGCCTCAGAGCCCCCACACCATACCTCCTGATCCGGGAAAACTCAAAGTTGCAGTTTACAACCTTCATCCCCCACCTTTTTTCAAGTATATCAGAACTTGTTGACTCAGTTATCCTTCGAGTGACTGCAGCAAGAGTCACCCAATGGTCCGAGCTCTATGACCACTAAAGTAGGAGTACTTCATCCTCACCGCATGACGTTAAAATTTGTGGAGTGAAGGCACACCCCCGCGCACAAAAAAAAGAGGAAATATCAGTGCAGGGGGCGCTTTGAAACTCAACAGGCAACTAGGGAAGGATATCCCCGACATGTCCAGACATTCTCCTGCCAAATGACAGACTTCGTGGCCCGGATAATTGCGGATCTTCATAACAATTCATGGCCATCAGAAGTGGAAAGTGGTCAACCCGTGGACACCTTTGTACGACTATGCATACAATGCCCTCAGCGGCTCTGCATAATGATAGCCCCTGGCTCGTCCATCAAAGGAAAGATTTCCACAGGCGATGCTCTTCCTAGCTCCATACACTTACCGGCCTCAGAGCCCTCATATCACCTTTCCTGATCCAAGAAGCCCCGGAACCATAATTTACACCAATCAACCCCCCCCCCCCCCCCACGTCTAGGGAATGATGAGGTATTCAAGCCCAGTAACATTCTAATGAAGAGCAACCTTTGCAAAAATACCCCTCGTCCTCACTGCATGACGTTAAACTGCACCACAACCTTCAAAAATGCCTCTCGTCCTTGCCACATGATTCTAAACTGCACGGAATATGTCCCAACGACATGACAATAAACTACACGGTCATACTCGTCATGGGTTCAATGAAAAACAGAGGATTTTCTCCGTCTTTCAGTGCACGGGTCAGACCTGCACAAACCACCGCCTCACTCCAGCATGAGAAAGAATTACTTCACCCATTCTCGAGAAGTTTAGTTTATATATTTCCCCCGTATTCAGTCACCCTCTCATCATAAGCCATACTTTGTACTCAGAAAAAGCCGAACTCTCATAAACCACCCCTGGTGGTCCCAAATCTCAACTTCCCTAAAGTTGCTCGGCTATCAAAAGTGGATAGACTTCGAATTAATTACACCTTTGTATGACTATGCATACCATGCCCTCAACGTCTCTGCATATTGATTTCCCCTGGCCCATCTACCAATGGCATGATGTCCTTAGGCAATGCTTCTCCCAGTACACCTCTTGGCATCTGAGCCCCCATGTCTACTTCGGGATTCAGAAACCCTCTGAGCTATAGTTTACCAACCTCTTCCATTATTTTATCTGAATACGGTGGAACGTCTTTGACAAGATTATTGAGAACCAGGAGAGGTCGTTCTATTTTAAATGATGTCCCAGCTATATGACTCTAAACTGCGCCAAGCCTCAACTATCCCCTACGCTAACTAAAATGCGTAGGAAAGTGGTCTTCTGACCGCACTCTTGATTAGTACGAATGCTCTCAAAACCCTATCAGATGACACATTCATTTTCCAGGCCACCCATGGTGGATCCCATTAGCCGGACTTCCATGAAGTCCCCTGACCATCAGAAAAGGATAAGTCTTTGACTTAAGGACACCTTTGCATGACTATGCATACCATGCCCTCAGCGGATCTACATAATTATAGCCCCTGGCTTTTCTACCAAAGGCAAGTTTTCCTTTGGCAACGCTCTTCCTACCTCTGTACGCCGACAAGGATCCCATTCCTTGAGATATTCCCTACATGCCGTTCAAATTTAAACTTGTTTCCCCCCACATCCTTCTGAATGGTATTAAGACATCTTTGAATTAGTTGAACCCCATTGGGGCCCTCGCCCCACCATATTTGGTCAAAGTTGTTCGACCTAAAACATCAGTAGTGATGGTCTTGAAGGCGGGACTTTAAACCGCTCCCAACAGAAAGAGGCACAAATCCTGTTAGGCCGAAAAACCAAAAAGGGCGACCTAAGAAAAAGTTGGGTTATACCCACTGGCTCCATACCAAATGGGCCAAAGAAAAATCCGGGCATTAAAAGAAAAAAAAGACAAAATGTTTGTGGGGTTTTCCTACAAAACCCTAGCAATAGTCAGACTATGCTCGCTGGACCTGATGGTCCAGGCAAAAGTTAGAGCTTGATTTATTTTTAGTTCTAGACTCGGATTATTCTATGTTCAGGGAACTAACATATGCAGCAATCATGCCAAATAGTTTCTATCATAGGAAAAGGTGACAAGGTCACTAAGGAGAAATGTTTCTTTATTCCATAAAAAAGTGGGTAAGAAGGGAATCCACAATCTGGAGACTCCTCTAGTGAGAAAAGTGATTACAGGAGTTTTTCGGCGGATTCACAGAGCTGTATCAGGCGCTGGTGAGAATCCTCGATTGTCTGAGAATGATTCTACAGGAAGGCCATATCATCTTATGCACCAGCCCGAAATTCTTATGCCTCTTGTTCCGCCTTTTTGCTTGCCCTTATTTCCTCCTCCATCCGCCGCTCCCCTTCTCCAATCATGGCGGTGACGTTGGCCTCTTCCTGCTGCAGCCGCTGTATCTCATTCCTCAACACCTCTAGGTGAGAACGCTGGTTAATAACTTCTCTCTAAAGCCCTGCGACGACCTCGAACATGGTCATGAGCCTCTATTAGGCAGAGCTGTCAAGTTGCGGAAAGGTAGGCTTCGGATTGGGCAGCGGAAATGAGAGATTCGAAATCACATAGCCTCTCCCGATCAGCGACTACCTGCTTGACTATGTCATAAACACCATGATAGTTGAAGCCATCAAATACCAGCAACATAAAAAAATTACAAAGCCTCGGTAATTTGGTCGGCATCTCGACCAAGGGCGTTTGAGAGATCAGTCTCCATATTTTTTCCCAAGCCCTTTAGCGAGTAGGTTGAAGACTGGAGAGGACTTTTTGATCGGGCTCCAAATCACTCCCATATGAGTACACATATTCGGGGATGAACATCACCAAGGAGGGACACAAGGTGGCCTCACCCACAAACTATGGCACTGCGGTAGCTTCTCCCCCGACTGGCGACATAATTGTTAGCGCCAGAGGTTGTGGTCCTGAAGCCCGACAGTCAATAAGATAGATGAGTACCCCTAATTAGAAATGTGAAGAAAAAGGAGTCAGTGGCAGGAGACCGGGGAAATTACTCCAAATCAACGAGGCATCAGCATCCGCAAGCTCTGCACTACCACAACAGCCACTCGAAGAGGATGCCACATCTTCGATAGGAAAGGGAATCCAGGGAGCCGCCAGAGGGGTCCAAGGCCTGAGGCCATGCCTAAGGCGAGTAGTTTCCAAATCCATCCCCAATTGATCGCTTATAGAGACCAAGATCAAAGAAATAACTCCCCCGGTGAACAATATAATGGCCCGCTCTGGGTTCCTAGCAACTGGATTAATGGAAGGCTCTTCCTCCATCATCACGGGATTCGTTGGGCCTGGGGTGGTTTGCTCCGTCAGATCTGGAGCCCCCTCAGCGATCATAGGCACCCCGTCATCCTCCACAATTGAAAAGATTATCTGATCAGCAGGGGACTCGGATACCAGCGGTTCCTCCTCTGGCGTATCTCTGACTAATAAAAGCGGGATTAGAGCATCCATATTGCCGGCCCCTCTGGCATGGCTCACCATCTTGTCACGCCCGGGCATGGTTACGAGTGATTCTGCATATGTCAAGGAGGTGGAAGGTAGAACCAGTTGGGTAGCCACATCCAGACCCCCAAGTGGCCCTACACAATACATCAAACAGTTAATGACTGACAAATTCTAAGAATGCAAGTTAGCGATTGAGAAAATGGGAAGTCAAGATTACCTGACGCTCCCTGTTTGAGCTGTTCTGATAATTGGAATGCCTGTTTCCGCCTCTGGATCTGGCCAGGGGACAGTTCGCCCAGAATTCTGGAAGGAGCGGGAGGAGGAAAAACCCTACCTGAATCTGCGATGGCCACTTCCAAGAGCTCAGCTGCATCATGGGATCCTTCCTCGCTGACCCATGTGGGCGAAAGCACATGCTCCCCTGCCGTAGTACCACAATGGGTGTCTAATCCGAAGAAGGAATTACTCCTTGAGATTCTTTGGCACCCTGTATGAAAGGGAATAAGCCTTAGAACCTCCATAATAAAGGAGGGAAAAGTCAGAATGGGCAAGAAGAGCAACCTCTTCTTCAGGGTCAGACAACTCTTGATGTCTAATAATCATAGACACCTGAATGCTCCCATAGAGACGATTCCAGAGTGAATGAATGTACGCATCTATCTCCTTTAATGTGGAAACTATTTCATCTAAATCCTCTTCCAACAACAAGTGGGATGGAGCGAAGATCGTCCCAATACACGAAATTTTAAGAGGGCCGGTTTGAAGAAACCCCCAAACTTATTCATCCGAACCACTGCACCTCAGGTCATCCCAAATCCTCCAAGCCTCCGGGATTGTGGCCATGGCATGAATTGCCGACCAGGGAGGATCAACCTGAGAAGGTCGGGTGGAGATAGGGACTGGTAAGGGAACCAATGGTCGTATTTGTGTTATGGATCCCGCCGCCGCCCTAGAACTCTCTGGGGATACCTGTGGATGGCACCTCATGGGTAGGGAGGGGAATTGCCTTGCTTCAGTTGTGATAGGGAGATCTTCGAAATCATCACCCCCTGAAGAGCAGTCACCTCCTTCTTCCTCCTAATCTGTAATTGGGTGCAGCATGGCATGTACTCGATGCGTCAACACCGTATAACCTTGGCTTGCGTGAATATAGACCTCAAGGTACCGAAGATATCAAACGTCCCTCTCGGTGTCCACGTCGTAAAGAATATCAGTGGGAGAAGATATATAGCCCAGTCCGTCAAAAGATACCTCTGATTCTTGAAGATACTGCAACAAAGGACGGGGGTACTAGCTGCGAAAGGTTGATCGGGCATTAAATTCATCCCATTGGCCCCAAGCCATTGGAAATGTAGCTTCAGCGGGAATAACTACCCCCCTCTGGGCAGCCTCAAGGGCATGAGAGGATACACCTCTGTCTGTAAAAATCTTACCCGGAAGCGTGGGAACAGTGGGGTGACGAAGGATTTTTCCCGGCCTAGTTGGAGCACCATCCTCCTTTCACTTCCTTTTTCCCTTTGATGGCTTGTGACTTGAGAGGGTAGGCACCAATGTCCCTAGCTGGCCATTTGGGTATGATTGTACCCAAGAGTCAGCATAATGCTTTGATAAGAAAGGCATGGAGTCCGCAAGCGTGGGGGTCATAACCTCATAGCCTGTATCCTCCTAGATAAAAATTAACCACAGTTGTCTAGCCACCATCAAATGACGGTTCTCGCGGGCACCATTAAGTGTGGGGGGACACTGTGCTTGGATGTAACCAAATTGATGCCCAAATCGGCAGGGCGCGTACCCCTCTCAGATCAGTTCTCCACCAATACGAGCCACCAGAATACCCTCTCAGAGAGAGAGGAGGTAGCCCCGATTTCTAAATTCTTCAGTTATGGTGTTTCAAATTTCACCAGTCGGGGAAAAAACGGATGAAAATTGAAATAGTCATAATTCGAAATTCGACTTGATAGTAGACGCCTGTTCGAAACTGTCTGTTGATTATCCTTCTCTTAGGTCACCCACTCTTCAGGCATAACCCCACTGGTTAGTTTCAAGTATGTCCGGAATGTGGTTCCCGGAATCTAAAGAGGGCTGATAAAGGTGTAGCAGTTCTTGATGTTTATGCTTGACCATCCCCAGAGAATTTGGAAAGGGCCGACCACTCGGTTTGGCTGACTCCCGTCAGTAATTTTACCAAGCAACCGGTAAATCATGGTCAGTACTGGGATGGCTAGGTTGATAACGTTACCAAAATCCAAGTGTGCCTCCATGACAAAAGTAGTGACCCGCACGCCACCAACCTCGCGTACAGCTATTAACCAGCTACTTAAGAACAAGGCCAGAAAAGATTCTAGGCAGAGCAATCGATCGACATCCAGAATAAGCTCCTAGCCCCAGCCGCGAAAATCACCTTGGTCCAAAGTCAGCCAATATCTGCCCCCTGTTTATGGGACTCCATCGTAGGGAAAGTCGTGGGACTGCGTGGGAGAGCCACAGATTCGTCAGATTTGTTCTCTCTCACAAAAGAATTTACCCATTCACGATATGGGACGAGATGTTTTAAAGACGTACCCTCTGAGTGCTTCCGAGCCTGGTTAATATGCTACTTCACTAAGGGGGGATTCCTCTCTTCATTCTCCCACATAGAGGAAGGAGGCAGGAACTCATCATACATACTCCCAATGACGGGGACCCCCAAAATCTGAAATACATCCCACAGACTAGTGCCCACTTCCCCATGGACCAGATGGAAGGTGTTGGTGTCCGGGCTCTAACGGCTCATAAGATTCCTGGCAAGGGCTTGACGTCAGTGGGTATAGGTTTGGGACACCCAGGAAGCTTCATACAAGCCTACGGCTCGCAAATCTGCCCCAAATTCTGTGCAACTCTGGCGAACCCAGAAGGGCCATCCCCAATCCAATGACTTAAATGCTCCTCCCGGCCGGAGATCTTGATTCGTCGGCCAGCCATGTTGGTCACTTACAATGGCACTGTGGGAAATACTCCGATAGTAGTGGATTGTTCCTTCCTGTTGATGTGGTTCTCCTGTCGGAGATACTTGAAGGTGATTCAACACAGATCTGACAGCGGTACCCCTCGAGACAGGCCACTCGCCGGTAGGTATCACGAACTAAGGAATAGTGGTGGTAAATATCCATGCTTCAGGATTGTTGTCACCGGAGGGTTCCAGAATCAGGGTATCAGACTATAAACCGAACCCATAGGCAGGAAGGCTGTTAGAAAAAGGATATTCATGCTGTGATTTGGAGAGCCGGTCGTCAAGGAAGGAAGACGATAGGGAGTGGCAGACTCCATCTTGAACAGAGCCAACCATGTCCTTCAGGTATTAGCCAGCGGTTGAGAGGGGCTCTACAGCAGGACTCGGTTCAGAATGAGGGGGAACCATATTTTCTCCCTGCACAATGAGAGTCAACAATTGGTTAGTTCGGAATAAAAATATAGACAAAAATAACCAAATGAATGTTTAAGGAGCCTTCATAATAAAAATCCGCAAGGAGGCCTTGGATGATGGTTCGTGATGACATCATCCCGTGAACCAGCCCTTCACGAAATCAGTCCGCGAAGCCCTGGCCCGTGGAGCGTTGCCCAGGAAACCGCGAACCAAGTCTCTCCATGGAATTTCAATCCTGAGTTTATTTGAAAGACTCAGATACTTTTTAAAGTTCAAGAGTTTTTTAGTCCACAGAGAATCAAAACTGCGAATCAAGTTCCTCCACAGCCCATCATCACTTACTTTTTAATTAGTTAAGAGTAATGGTTCGTGGTTGGGAAGTTGGTTCGCGGGTGAAGGCCACCGCGAAGAAGGAATGGTTCGCGGAGGATTGATGCTGGTTCGCGGACGAGGCGCTTCGTGAAGGAGCGAACACGCAGAGGCGAATGATCTCTGGTTTCACAAAGAATTCGGTAAAGGACAAGTGAAGGGATCCCCGTATTTATAGGCATGGTCCCCTACTGGGTCCACCTTTCTACCGAAAACCATCTCAGTTTGAGGACCACTTTGCATCGGAATGGCCTCTTATTCGTTACGATCGGACCCCATTCCGATGGGGGCATTTGAAGGGTCTTGAAAAATCCGCAAAGGAGATTCTACCCAAATCCACCAAATAATTGGGACAAATAATCAAAGAAGAGACACAAACAGGACCGATCCCCAAACCGGTCCCATGGAAGCGCAAAGTGGCCAGGCCCCGCGAGGAACCTCCTCCGTGAACCATTGTCATTTGCAAAATGGAGGCAGAGATCCTATGTGGTTACGAGGAAGGACGGGCGCCAGTCTGGTTCACCGTAATGAACCGCCCCAACCGCGAACCACGTCGACTGGTTCAACCCACACCCTCCGTCGTTCGCGGAATAGAGGCGGAACCCTCCGCAGCCGCGGAGCACTCCCTGAGTTCGCCTCGCGGAAGGGGGGAAGCGTTCAATACCCACCGTGAATCGTGGATTGACCAAGTGAGCTGTGAACCAGGTATTTGGTTATGGGCCTCTGCAAAAGGTGTCGCATGGCTACAGATACATCCCTTTCCCCACTCTACAAAAGGAGACTCAGGGGGAAAGAGAAAGGGATCAGAGAACTAGAATTAGATTCGGAGGGATTAGAGATTCGGAAGGAGATCGGTTGAAGGAAGGCTTTAGATTTTGCAAACAGGGAAATTCCCATCCGTGAACCACAACAGGTATAAGAATTAACAAGGAATTGGGAAACTCATAATAATTGGGTGAACCGCAAACCTAAAATAACGAAAAAGGAGAACCGAAAACAATACCCCCTCCGCGGATGACTTCCCCACGGACTAGGGAGTTTATGCCTCTTTTAACTTCCGTCGCACCGCGTAGCACTCTCCTACGCGGGCGAAGCCCCGAATGGAGAGCCTCCAATTGGTGCCGCCCTTTGCCTCCACTGCCTGCCTAAAACCCTCCGTGAACAACCCTGGATTGCGGATTGAACCCGAAGACACGAACCACCCTCGTTCACATATTGAACCCGAAGCCATGAACCACCCTAGTTCGTGGGACGCCAATCAGTCCGCAGACCACCTTGGTTCGCAGACTGCTTCTCCAGCCGCGTGACACTTACCCACAAGAAGGGCGCCACCACCCATACTTCTTAGTGGCTCGCCAAATACTTTAGTGTTCTCATTTCCCAAGCTAGGTAAAATCCTTCCGATCCAGCCAAGTCCTCCGCGACTCCCTCATTGGCTTGTTCATCGGCCCCGAGCCGAGACCTCCACCGGAGCCACCATATCCGCATGGTGTAACTTTCAGGTGCATCAGTGCACTATTTTGAGTTCACATACCCACTGTAAATAGGGGAAAGGGGGTTTCCCTGACCCTTGAGCAGATTTCTAAAGCGTTCCTAGGTTCACATTCCCATGGTAATGCGGAGCCTGAGCTCGGGAATCCCTTTTCTACCCCTCCACTTATTGAGGGTTCCTCAGAGATGGTAAAATAGCCATCATAAAGAATCCCTCATGTACTTCAAGAGAGGAGATGGGCACCGGAGCACCCCCCCTTTCCCTCTCTCGCTGGGCTTTATCGCCCCGGGCGTCCATCTCGGAGTAAGCCACGACCTTCCGGGCGTCCATCTCAGAGTAAGCCCCCACCTTCCGGGCGTCCATCTCGGAGTAAGTCCCGACCTTCCGGGTGTCCATCTCGGAGTAATCCCTGACCTTCAGGTCCTCCTCAGAGTGTAAGCCCCAATTCATCACCCTGGGCTGCTCCATGCGTAAGCCCCACTCCACTTCTCACGGATGCACCTTTCACGATGTGATCCTCTGGTCCCTGCTGCCTCTTGTTTCTCACACCGATCATGACTCACGTGGGATTATAGTAAGAATCAACCATGACATCCTACCATGGGCCTCTTCAGAGTTTAAGCCCCAATCCATCATTCTGGGCTGCCCCAGAGCGTAATCCCCAAGCCAAAGAGAACTACATGGACTTTGATCCACGCCAAAGCATGGTAGGTAGGAAGCCTCTATGAGGTTCAAGCCCACTACTCGGTCATTTCTTCATGTCGAGTTCCACCCTCATCCATCATGACTTTAAACTGTGTATGCGAACTACGTGGACTTTGATCCTTGCCTCCTAGGCAGGGTATGTAGGAAGCCTCCATGAGGTTCAAACCCACCACCCATCGGACCACCCGGTCTCTCTTCACGTCGGTTCCCCGACACTTATCTGAACTATGTGGACTTTGATCCCTGCTTCCTAAGCAGGGTACGTAGGAAGCCTCCCTGAGGTCCAAGCCCAAAAACTGGTCGATCGGATCATCTACATATCGGTTCACCGCGCCACCCCTAGTGCTGCCTCAAGCAAGTTCTAACCCTTTGGGGTCATTAATCAAACGAGGGATGGTAAACGTCGAGCATAAATGATTCTGAACCCCGCTTCCAGTTGACCGCTACCCACCAAGGATGAATCCACGGATATTATGTTTGGGAATAAACCAAAGATTCACAATCATGTGAATACATCTTAAATCTATAAGAGAGTTCTAGAAAATGAAATAATTCCCCCCAAAAAGGGTGTGATGAGCCCGACTTCCCATCCTCTCGACCAATTTGAGTTCTTAAGAGTCGCTGGTCGGACCATCCGGCGAACGCCTGCCTTTGGAAAGTAGGTCAATCAATCATTAGATACGGAGCCGTTGGGCGTTTCATGGCCGAAAACCAGAACGAAACAATGATTTATGGAACAAAAAGATGAGCTAAATTCTTATTATTTTGAGCAATAAATTAATTTATAAAATGAATATTTCTCATATAGAGAACTAAATGAATACTACACCATATTAGAATTCAATTAAGAAATCTAGATAAATAAAAATAAATGCCTCAGAAATTCCTATAATAAAATCATTGGTGAATAAGAAAATTAGAAAAATCTTATTATAAAACTGAAAGATTGGCTACAAAAATATATTATCTTGAATGTTAAAAAAAATTATTGAGAACATTCAGAAGGAAGTTCATAATTTTAATTATGTAGAAAGTATTTTTCCCAAAGGAGAAGACTAATTTAAAAAAATATTCGTGAAAATAAACTGAGAAATAAAAATTTTGGAATTGGAGGCAAGTTGGAAAATCTAATATCTACCGAAAATCTTTTATTCCCTTATCAAAAAATAAATATCTTCCTCAATTCACTTGTTTTAATTGTAGTGTAATAGGATATTTTTCAAATATTTTTTATTTTCTATGTCCTATAATTGGTGGAATGAAAAAAAAAATTTCTTTCAAATTATTTTTCAAGAAAAACTAAAAAGTTTTCATGAAAATAAAATAATGTCTAGATTCCTAAATATTTTATAGCTATCATAACCAGACACAAAATAATTTGTGTATAAAAGAACTATATTGTGTAGAAAAAATTTAAATTATTTAAATACTAAAGTTAATGAATCAAGTATTTAGAATATAAGGATTGAACATTATAATGTTTATTCATTGAGTAAATTATATAAAACATTTGATTTATGAAATTCTTGATCTTAAATTGAATAGAAATAAATTATGTGATGAATTCCAAATGGGAAAGAAACACAAGTCATATTTCATGTCAATTAAATAAGATTCTACTAATAAACCTCTTTAACATATCCAAATGGATATGTTCATAAATAATAGAACTGAAAGTCTTATTTATAATTAGTTTTTTATGTATTAGTTGATGGTGTTTTGATATTTACCTAGGTTTACTTTTTAATACATTAAAGTAAATAAAATTATGTTTTTATTAATTATTATAAACATTTACAAAATGAAAGGGATGTAAAAATAATGCCTTTGAAAAGTGATCATTGAGGAGAGTTTTAGAATCAAGAATTTAATTTTTAATACTCTTAGAAAGAAACTAAACATACATTCTCTAACCTAAGTACACCTCAATAGTTTGGTGTTGTGAAAAGGAGAAATAAGACATTGCAAGAAATTTCCAGGATTACGTTATATGAATATAACATTCCCACCCCTTATTTTTTTGAATCTATTAACACAATGTGATATATCATTAAGAGAATTATGATAAGACCTATTTTAAATAAAACAACCTATGAGTTATGGAATAATTGAAAACCAAAGGTAGGATACTTCAATTTATATTGGATGTAAGGTTTAGATCTTGAACACCAAGGATATTCTTGGAATGTTCCATCCAAAGGATGATTAAGGTATCTTTCTAGGTGTCTCTACTACTTCTAAAGATTATCGAGTCTTCCAAAAAAGGTAAATTATTGTTGATGAATCCACTCATGTGATATTTGATTACATTGATCCCTTTAGTTTCAAAAATTACTCAAATTAATGATCAGAATGATATAATAAAATACATGAAAAATAAAACATTATTTTGTGATAATAACTTTGATTAATTGGAACATCATTACTTTAAACCAAATCCAATAAGGGAAGAAATTAGAGATCCATAAAGTGTGTTTCCTAAAATAGCTTGACACCTTATATACTGTCATTTAGATACGATAATAGGAAACCTAGATGAAGGAGTAAAAACCAAATGAAATGTAGGAAATTTAATATAATTCTCTTAATTTTTAACCTAATTTGAACATAATTATGTAATTTAATCCTTATTAGATGAAATTTTGTTTTTAGAAATTCAAGAAGAACAAAACCAGTTTAAATGAAATAAATTATTGGAATTATTTGAAAGACCCTTGATCCAACTTATTATTGGATGAAAAATGGGTTTTTTAGAAACAAGAAAGATTATCATTGAGTAATAACTAGAAATAATGCTTGAGTGGTTTTCAAAGGTTATAATCAAGAAGAAGGAATAGATTATGAGAAAACCCATTTCCCCTGTAAGAAAAGAACCCATTATAATTATTATATAATATGCATCCTATATGAATTTGACATTTTATCATACAGATGAAAAATATACCTTTTAAATACATTTTTAGTGGTGACAGTTTACATAGAAAAATCTCCTAGTTTTATAGATTCTCATTCTAAAAATTATATTTTTAATTATATGAAATCTCTATATAGACTTAAACAAGCCCCAAGTTCATGGTATGAATGATTAATGGATTTATTATATTTAATATTTTTACATTAAGAACAACATATCCTACCCTATTTAATAAAACAATTTTTTACATTTTACTAATACAAATACAAGTAAATGATGTAATTTTCTATTCAAAAAATCAAAATCTTTGTAACGAATTTTCAAAACCTATGTAAAAAAATTTAAATGATCATGATGGCAGAAATAAACTATTTTCTATGATTTAAAGGTTATCAAAAGGATTTCAAAAATATTTTAAATCAAAGGAAACACATACTTGATTTAGTAATAAATTTTGGACAATAAAAAATTATGACCTACTAAAATCCTAGAAGATTCAATATCAAACTTCATTCAGATGTAACTGGAAAACAAGTTGAAAACAAATTATAGAAAAATCATTGGAAAATTTTAATGCTTACTGTAATTATACCATAAATTATGTTTCCATTATGTCTTTGTAAAATATATCAATATAATCCAAATTAATATCAATTATATGATGAAAAAATAATTTTAAGATATTTAAAAGGAAGCATATCTCTTTCTATTGTATTTTAAAAAAACCATCAATTTTAATTTAATTTCATACTTGGTTTATGAATTTGATAGATGTATATTAGGGAAAATAAATTTAGGAATCTGTCATTTTCTTGTAAATATCTCATGTCTTGGTCAAGTAAAAAGAATATTTCTATAGTACTATCAACTACCGATGAAAAATATATTATTAATGGATGTTTTTTTACACAGGTCTTGTGTGTGAAACACACCTTAATGGATTTTATATTTAATTTTAATCATGTTCCAATCAAATTTGATAACACTATATCTATAAATATATCATAGAATCCAATAAACCATTCACAGAAAAAGAACATTGACTTAAGACATCATTTCTAAGGAGATCATTTACAAATAGGTAATATCTCTTTATAATTTGTTTTCATAGAAAAACAATTAGTTTATATTCATAATGAATCATTATCTAGCGAAATTTTTTTGATAATTAAATATGAATTGGGTATGATTAATTTTATAAAGTAATATTTTTATATATATATATCATAAAATAATCATTCTATTTAACTTATTTAATTATCTCCATCTACTTTCATTCTAAGTAATAGTCACATCATATAGTCCATGTCACCTATATTTAGTAATAATTGCTATGAAATTACTATTAGACCCCTCATTTATCTTGACCAAAAAAACAAGAATGAGTGTCCACTCTATGCAAAAAATACTCTCAACCCATTTGAACCCTTCATTCTCTTCACTGTAACTATTACAACCCTAGGTCTCCCAACATTCTAATCCCTAAACCCTCTGGAAATGAAGTAAAAATAAAGGAGCTAATGGTGGTTATTCTATTAGGATTAAACAACAAAAGATATTAATAAAAGTGTTGACTGATAGAGACATCAATATCAAGTGGTTAGATAGAACCAATATAATATTGAATAAGGTTATAGATATTCAAGGATTGGAATATGTTTTTGATGCCTAATGAAACTCTACAGTTTTTAAGAAGAAAACATGTAATTTCTAGGAGTTTGAAAATTTTATTTTTAGTAAATATGAGGACACAATCACTTCAACAGTCAACATGAAATAGAAGTCCATAACATGAATCAAGATTGCTGAAATGATTAATGTCTCTCATGAAGGTAGTCCATAAATTTACATATATCTATCTTCTATAGATGGTGTTAATCTTGTAAAAATTATGAAATATCTCTTCAGAACTATTGTAGTTGATAACAAGAAAGTGAAGTCCCAGAAAAATAAAGGAAAATGTTTGTCAAGTTCATTAAGTCGGGAATTTCCCGAAGAAACGAGGAGTTAGAGAAAATTATTTTTCAAGATGTTTATTTCCATTATCAATTTTTCTTAAAAAACCTATAAAATTATCTTGATATATCTTAAGATATATGTGCCAAATTCAGAATAAGTCCCTAAACTTTTATCCTTATGTAGGAATCCTTACCCGAATCTTTCAAAATGTTGGATTTGTTTTGAATGATACTGATGTAACAGAATGTCCTTGTTTGACGAATCTATATCCTATTATTTTAGGGAAGAGTTTTTTACGTTGAAATTTCTCAATGAAAATGATGATGCCTTATAGTTTGATGCATGATATATAACTCACTCATATTCGGGGGAGTGTTCCAATCTGGATAAAACATGGATAGTTATAGAAGAATTGTATCATCTGTCTGATTCTAAAAAACATATTTAATAATGAAGAATAATCTCTTAGATTGAGAAGGAGAGTTAGTATTAGTATTCTTATTAGCTATAAAGTTTCTGATTAGTAAATCACACTTACAATTTATTCATCTCCACTATTTCAAAATAAAAATAAAAGGATAGTAATGACTACCACACAGATTTTTTCCATTACTGAAGATAATATTATCTCTATAAGGAAAAGACTGACTTTACCTTTATTCCCCAATCACAATCAAGGAATTGAATGAATATATAAATAAATAAGAAAAAAATAAAATTCAGAAGAATAATTCATTGAGGATGACGTGCAAATGTTTTTTGGAAATAAATCTCTTCAAGAAAAGTGTTCATATGTTCACCAACAAATGGATTCCTCAATTCCTCGTGGCACTCAAAATGAATAAGTACCAAGAATTGAAAGATCCCCTTCATGGTTTTCCTATGATGTTTAAATTCAAAAATCTCGAGTTTATGAAATATAACATTGATAATTAATCCAATTTGAATATATTTAATCTAAGTAGGATGTTCATGAAATTAAAATATCGTTATAAATTTTTTTTGAAAAAATGTTCAAAACATCATGTTTCTAGAATCATTATCAGTTCAAATATTTATTTAAGACTCTTGGAACCATCAAAAGAATTTGACTACATCACTTTAGTTGTTTATTCACATAAATGTTAAACTGTGACAGATGAATTTGGTGATGATTTTAAAAAATCAGTTGTTGATGAAGTTGGAAGACTTCTAGTTACATTAAAATAAGTTGTTGGAAGTCTTGATAAATCAACACAAGGGTTAATCTCTAGGATTAGTAAATGGATTACAATATCTCAAGAAAAATCCTTGAAAGTGAATAATGACATAGGTTTCACTTTTACCCTTTTAGGGAATATATTTGGATCCTTTATAAAAAACTATGTTTAAATTGAGATAAAAATTTATGATCTTAGTGAATTTGTGGCGAACAACCTCAAAACAAAGTCTATCAGATGACGATGAAGTTGAGATTGATGTTTTTTCATAATCCTCTAATAGATATGAGTCCTCTATAAAATAGAAATTATGTCTATCTTTGGGATGCCAGATAATCAGGTTTATGTTTTTGAGAACCTTCTCTCCAGTTTTTCAAAGAAATGGGACCTCCATAACATTATTGTAAATTTTTCTTAGAGGATGTATAATGGATTTACAAGTATTATAGATTTTTTCAAGAATTAATTAGAGAGAATAATTGATGCTTATATGGATTCAATCTTTCATATTCTTGTAATAAGTCTACATGGAACCAAAATTTTTATTGTTATCAGTTTTCCTCTTAGTGAATAAAAGAAATTGATAATCTTTTAGTGGTCCATCACATAGAACACCAATGTTTTTCCATATATAAATATTCTTCCTTCCCTGAAACATTATTTAAAATACCCTTCACATGTACAGATAACTTTCACATGGGAAGATAAGAAAAATCTTCCCACATCATTCAATAAACACCAGTCTGGTATTCTCTTGAATATTTTGTTAGTATTAGAGCTTCCTCACTGACGTTATGATATTTTTTTGGTACAACAACAAATTATATTCTATTGTTATCTTTTTTACCTCATGACTGGCCCCTCTCATTCAATAAACCACCTCCTAAAATTAGTTTCTATCACACCAATTGATACTTACACATCGTGAAGTTCATGAATTGTTTATTCCAATAGTTATGAACTGATAAGACATTTAATTGTGACAATTTTAATTTAATTTTAAACATTTCGTTCATTTTAAAAATCTAAATTGATTTACTCTAAAATTTTCTATTAATTTTTACGACATGATTTTACTTCATTTACTTTCGTATACCTTTTATGTGATGTTTCTCATTTTTAAGTCTTTATGTTAATCAATTTCATGTTTTTGAATTATAATTTCATTTCACTTTTCAAAAAATTATTATTTATCTTATGTAGAAAGATCATTAAATTATTATGAACTACACTTTTTTGAAAAATTTGATTCTTAATATCAGCATGAAATATGAAATATTATCCTTTCTAATATTATTTTTTATATTACAAAAAAGGGGTGAAGCAAAGGAAAATAAAAATTTTCACTTGTGTTATAAAATTACTTCTTATTTCCAAAGGAAAATCCAATATAAAATAAAAAGATTACTTTTTTGTTCCAAAATTTAAATCAAATTAGTGGAAACAAATTGTCATCGAATGGGTTTTATGATCATAAAAATGGTGAATATTGTTGTAAAATGTATTATTCCAATAAATTTATACTCAATGGGTTTGGATGTTTCAAAAATCCAAAAATTTATTCTTAATTTTTTTGAAATGATTCATATTGTATCCATCATATGTTCCATGCTTAGGTATTTATCTTACTCAAGAATATAATATTACAATGTTTAAAGAACATCATGAGTTACTCAAAAACATAAATAACAACATAAGAAGTTATCTTATGATAATTTCATTATCTAGAACATGTTTATTAAAATTGAATTCTATTTCAGTAGCACATTATCTTACACTGGAAAATTATCTTATTATTCGCTGAAGACTGATTATTTTTTGAATAAAAATTATTGTATCTTATAGAAAGATATGTAAAAATGAACAATATGATAAACTAATATCCTTTGAAGGTCTGGAAGTATATAATTTCATGTTTATTATTTTTAATATCACGATAATTCATTTTCATGATTTTGAATACATTAAGAGAATTTTAACTATTTAAGAAATGATAAAACTACATAATACGTACCATGGATATGAAATTTCAAAGAGAGAGAAAATATATATCTTTGCAGTAATTAAATCATTTCCATATTTAGAAGACACATATAAATTCTATTTTTATACTAATTTATCAGGATCACCGAATATATCATTTGACCATTATAATTTTTTTCCTCAAGGTCAATCTACATATATATGGAGTGGTTGGAAACACCACAAGAATTTTTATGTGAGGAATAAAAGAATTTGAAGAGATCGAAATAAGATTTCACTATCTTATAATAGATATATTATCATATTTAAAATCCATAATTAATGTTCAAAGCTTATTTATTTCATCAGTTTCACTGAATAGTATCCTGATCTATGCTTTAAGATTATCTTTTCTCAGGAAAAACCCTCATCTACTGTTAGTTGATTCCTTGAAACTATGTGATACAATCATTTATGAAACCTTGTATCTTATTTATAATGTGTTTTCTCTATGTTTATGATTGTGTTTAAGACCAATTATTTTACTTTTAATGAGATTTAATGGTATAAATCTATTATCCCTTTGTAATAATTGACATATACTTTTACCTAGCTTGTAGCCCCTAGTAAAAGGGTTGTTTTGTGAAAATCACCAAGCTCATGGAGTAGATAGATGGTGGAGAGGAATGGAGATTTTCTATTCCCGAACCACTAAAAACCTCTTTGATAAATTTCCTTTCTTCAAGTTTTACATTTTCACTACATATACTCTTATGAAATAAAATTGTTCATGCATACTTTGAAGAGGGTGGTATTTATTTCAAAGGATCTTTTAAGAACTCAATTCATCATCATCTTCAGTTATACAACCATTAATTATCTAGGACAACTATATGTATAATTAATTCAAGGTGAACAAACAAATCAATTATTTCTAGTGCTAAAACTATAGAGAAATGGGACATTATTCACACCAATTTTCTAAGTGTCAAGGGAACATAACACAATGGAGGACGAGTGTATAATTTCAAGATTATGTGATCACTATAACCGATGTTGATGTTCCCAATTATGTATTGTCTATTATATTAATCATAGAATCAATTTTATATAATGATTTATTGTATTTTATATCATCACACTCTTTTATATCTAACATATTTTCCAATTAAATTAGATATTTCCCTAACACCATAATAAGGGAGTTGTTAGTCAAAAAATCGATTGGATGTTTTAATGAAACAAGTATGTTAAAATCAGTTCCCGTTATGACCTATAAACATTCAATATTTATAGACTTGACTATTATACCTATGGTTTATTTTTATATAATATTTAGTATGCATTTTATTTCAATATATAATTCAATGTTTATTTCAAAGTGATGGAAATTATGATTTGTGATAAGGAGGTGTAATTACATATCTTTAGAGGGGTGAATTCATCACCCGATTCATTCCTAGATCCACCTATGGTATCTCTTTTAAATGATATTGTTAGGGTGGATGAGAAGACACAATATATGGATGAAAAAGGTTATCATTGAATTTAAGATGTGCCTATTATACATGAATACATTGATGTATTTTATGAAGAACTAAATATACCTCCACCATAATATAAATGTGAGTTTTCCATTGATTTATCCACTAATGAAAGACCTATACAAATGACTAACTATAGAATTTACACCATATAATTAGTGGAGCTAAAGAAAAAACTATATGATTTTTTTGAAAGGCATATATATTCCTTAATGTTTCACCTTAGGGAGACCACGTTTTGTTTTTCAAAAATAAATATAGATCTATGAGGCTATGTAATGATTATAGTGAAATCACTGCTATTAATATAAATAACAAGTATCCTCTATATCTATATGATGAATTATTCAATCAAATTAACAAAGATCAATATTTATCAAAGATTGGCCTTTGTTCTGGGAATCATAAACTATGAGTAAAGAAATATTATATTTTGAATATTGAATTTAGAATGATGTACAGACAGTAAGAGTTTATAGTAATACCATTTTGATTGACTAATGCACAATTTTTTATAGATACAATGAATAGAGTATTCAAGTAATATCTTGATGATTTTTTATGGTATTTATTGATGATATATTAGAATTATATAAAACCTACAAGGATCATGATAATTAATTGTTCATAATTATTTAGACTCCTAGATGAAAAGACTTTTATTGGAAATTTAGAGAATTTTTATGCCAGCTTCATAATGTTTCTTTTCTTGCCTATATTATCTCCAATGATGTAATCTTAGTTGATCCATCAATGACTAAAATAGTGAAATAAAGGCATAAAACAACAAAGCTAATTAACGTAAATACTTTAATTGGTATGGAAGGTTACTATCAATGATTTTTTTAATTTATCTTGATTAGATAACCTTTTAACCAATATTAAATGTAGAAGGGTTAAATTCATAATGATAAAGAAATGTACAGAATGTACTGATGATTTTAAGAGGAGAATGATTAGTTTTTTGATTTTGAATATACCATCAGGATATTATGGATTTTTAATATATAGTGATTCATCGATGAAGGGACTTGGTTGTGTCCTTATGAAAATTGATAATGTTATTGAATATGAATCAAGGTAGTCAAATAATCATGAACATGACTATCCAACCATTGATCTCGAGTTGGATGATGTTATTGTTTCTTTGAATATGTGGTTGAATTATCTTTACAGTGAAAGATATGAGATATACATAGATCATAATAGTTTTAAATACATTGTTACAAAGAAAGACCTCAAAATTGACCAAAGGAAATGACTTCAAGTTCTTAATGATTATTATTTATCAACACACTACCACCTAGGGAAGGAAAAATAATGTAGATGATGACTTGAGTATGAAAGATCATGGAGTCCTAGAAAAAAAGATGATTGAAAGGGATCATATATTCATTTATTTAGGTAATATAGATGTTGAAATTATTGAGGTATTAAAATCATCACACCTTTTTCAAATGATTTCCAATCCATTTTTATTATAGAATATAAAATGTTCTCAGATTGATGATGGGAAATTTCAAAAAAAATCAAACTCGTAAATGATGAGAAATTAAAATAATTCATGTATTAATATGGTATTTTAAAATGTGGAAAGAGGATATGTGTTCCATCAATACTTAATATGTAAATGGAATTATTATATGATTCTCATAGAAGATATTTTTTTATACAACCTAAAAGCATGAAGATGTATAGAAATTTGAAGGAAAATTTTTGGGTGGTAAAAATGAAACTGAAAATTACTAATTATGTGTCAATATTTTTAGTTTTTCAATAGGTGATGGAAGAGACCTAACATCCCATTGAATTAAGACAACCTATTCGCATTCATATATACAAATTTTTTGTAATTTATATATATGTTATAACTGGATTAACATAGACAAGTAGAAAATTATTATTCAAACATTGGAAGATATTTTAAGGTTATGGTCACTTGACTTTCACGGTATGTGCGGTCAATATTTACCTCTGGTAGAGTTTTTCGAAAACAATAGTATTCATTGTGGCATTCAAATTACGTCGTATGAAGTATTATATTGAAATAAATATTATAGTCCAACTAGTGTGTAACATTGTGGTGAAACAAAAATTCGGGTTCTAGATATTGTTGATGATAAAATAGTAAAGGTAATGTATATTCAGACTCATATTAAAGTTGCAAAAATACAAAAAAAGTGTTATGCAGATAACTGATGGAATGATTTGGAGTTTACAGCGGGAGATCATGTTTTCATGAAAGTATCTCCATGGCAAGGGATCAAAATATTCAGTAATAATGGAAAACGAAGCCCTAAGTACATTTACCCTTTTAAAATTATGGAAATAAGAATAGGAGTGTCTTATCAATTTGAAATTCCATCAAGCCTCTCTAAAGTAAATGATGTGTTTCGTATCTCTTTGTTAAAGAAGTATATTTCAAACCTAAAACATGTATTCACCTATAATGGAATGGAACCAGAACATGATCTATCATTATATTAATACACTATCTATATTATTGACACTAGATGGAAAGATTCGATGACTCATATGACTTGACTTGTAAAGTAACTTTGGAAAATCATAAAATTGATCAAGAAAAATCAGAACCTAAGGATACTATGAAGAAGAACAAACATCATTTTTCTAGAAATTATCATTAATAAATATAGAATGTAAAAAAAATTATAGGTGGTAATAATTTATTATCTTGTTGTTTTAATATTACAATATTTTTTACAGTGTATACAACACACAACACAGAGCTGAAAAGATCCCAAAAATATTATTATTTAAATATGAATATTATAACCTTTCCATTAAATTGGTGTGTATGAATAGTATTAACTACATTATGAAATATATATAGTTAACCTACTTAATATAAATAAATTGATTAATGCTTAGAAAAAAACACTAAATTTTTTGTAAATCCATTTTATTTTAAAAAACAATTTCTTGAAAAATAGGCTTTTTTGCTTAATGTGATAAAATAATTTTATTTAATTTATTGAAATTTTATAAATTTTGTTTGATAAAAAGGATATAATTTTTCAAATCCCATATGAAAATTATTCATGGGTGAGGTTTTGATATTTTTTGAAAAGATGAATTTTCATGAAAAGAGTGAAAAATATCAATATTTGTAAAAATATCAATTTATTTTCATTAAAAAGATACAATTGTTCATTAAATTTTATATCAGAGTAGCATAATAATTATTTAATTTTATATTATAAAATTAAATTCATTTGAATCCTCATTATACCTGAGTTTTATAAAAGTAAATTTTTTGGCTTTATAACAAATTTTGCAAAAACTATTTTTCATTGCATTTTTTGAATTTATATTAAACGTAATTTGTGAAAATTTTGAAAATTTAATATTTTAAAATTAATTCCATATTTTTATTTTATAGGATCCAGATTTGGTAAAAAATTCCTTCTATTTTTAGACATTATGAATAGTAACATTAGTAATCTTTTACTATGATAACAGGGTAAATCGAGTGATTGAGGTTTAAAATAAATTGATATAGACTAAATAATGACACTAAAAATTCCCTTAATTTTATTTTATAATTAATATAATCTACAATAATAAAAAAGTTGAATATATGGACTTATTGTTCCATTTCCCTTTAATTTTGACACTTTTGTATTATTATATATAAATAAAAGTAAAAAATATCATTTTACTTGTTTTATTATCCACACATTTTTGACATAGAAATAAATATAGTATGTGTTAGGTTATTAATATTCATTTGAAAAAAATTATTATTTTTTATTACCGTATTCTATTTTGAATTTTTGTTAAAAACTTTTTCCTTAGTAGCTTATGAAACACTAACAAGAGTGCTTGTGCATGTAATAAAATAATCAATATAATGATTTTGAAAACTCAAAAATTAATATTTTTGAGTTATTTTTAATATTTAGTGATTTATATAGAAAAAATTTCATATTAAAGATGCGTGGATTAATTTTATTCCTATTTAATTTTATTTTCCTTTATAAATTCAAATTAAAAAAATATAACCAAAATTGACATTTTTTATATTTTATAAAAAACTAATAATTTAAATGATTTAAAATCCATAGAAATATTAAATTCATCTATATTAGTGGGATAATTTTTTTCAATTAAATTATTGTCCATTTATGAGATTTTTGAATTTTTTTATAAACATTACTAAGCCTTTAAGGGTAAAAACATTAATATTGTAGTAATTGTCAAAAGGGATAATGAGGGGTCATAGATAAAATAAATGGGTGAGAACATAATTAAAACTTCTCAAAATTTTATTTTATGATACGTTTTCAACTCATAATCATCATATATTCCAATTATATAAATATTTATCTATTTTGACATAAAATATAATATATATCATTTTAATACTTTAAGAAATTCCAAGAATTCCCCTCCCCTAATTATAAATGGACATATCTCCTCTCTCTTCTATACATAACATTGAGACATGTAGCTCTACCAAAACATGATCATTGCTCTTATCCACGTCATTATATAATTTCAAGAATTATCTTCCTTCAAAATACATCCACTAACTTCCTTAAGATAATATCTAAAAGAACTCTTTTATAGAAGAGGTAGTCATCTTTACCGACACTTTCAAATTTCATTATTATTCTTTTACCTATTTTAGTTTCATACCCATAATTAGATAATTAATCTAGTGTAACCAATATATTGATATTTTATAATTATTTATTTTCAACAATATTTGATATCTTTTCTATCCTAAGAAATTAAAAAACATCATGTGTGAGTACGTACACCATATCATATCCGTATAGAGGTGTAATTTGTTTTTCATTTCCATTTCATGTGTATGGTTATAAATATAGAAATAAGGAATATAAATATATATGATATTTATGAAATAATTTCTCTTCTATAATTATAATATCATATATTCCTTCTTACCTTCCAATCTATTAGAAAATGATAACGATGCTCATGCGTACATGTGCACTACCAGCTCCGCAAAACAATGAGTTCCATATTTCAGTTATGTTTTATATGGATGATAATATGGATAGATTTAATGACTATATATTATATTTAAATTATATACTAATAATATTTGAAATATAAATTATTATTCACACCTCTTTCATTTCATTCGTTGAATAGTGAAAATAAAGTTCATGCGTACATACGACAAACTATATTCATGAATGGTGTAATTAATTTGTATATCTCTATATTTTATGGAATATATATATATATATAAGATATTAAATATGTAATAAATTTCCATATATTATGTAACCATGATAAATATTCAAGGACTAAGACTACTGAATCAAAACATACTTTAAAAATAAAGTAGTTAACAAAAAAATAATGACAATAAATAAAGATTATTAACAAATGGGTGATAAAATGTAATAAATGGATCATATATGATATTATAAATATGTATATGTATGTAATTATAATAAATTTAATTCTATAATAAGGGATTTTATATCACTTATGAGGTAGGTTGAACAAGAGGTAAGGGATTTTTTCTCAATTTGAACTCTATTGAGACATATTGGGTATCATGTACCAGTTTATTTGTATATGGCATGGTGTTTTTTGGCTAGGTGGTTTTTGAGAATTTTTTGAATTTATGAATTTTGAATATGGTATATAATGGATTTAGGTTATGTGGGGATTTCATGTACTGGTGGGTAATGTATGGTTCCCAATAACAAAAAAAGTGTAATTTTAAATAATACAAAAAATAGATTATAGTGGTGGTAACATGGATATCCATTTAATCACGATGATTAATGATTCAGTTCAAGTTAATCTTTCAAGAGAAATGTTTCAAAGAAAGGATAATTATATTAATTACTTTTATTAGGTATATTTTTTTTCCATATCCATATTTTTCAAAATGGTTTTAAGAAATTCTTTTTTATTATTCAAATGATTCATTAAGGAAATTTTATCCTTATTTTTTTACATATTATAAGGGAAATATTTCTAATTTTTTCCGGAAATTGGATATTTTCAACACACTTTCAAATGGAATTATTTTCACATATATGTCATTAATATACTTACCCACATCCATAACTATTTTACATATTTTAGCTTCTTCTATAAATTTTTAATGTTTTTAAAAAGAAAACTCTTCAATGAAAAAAATATGTTAAAATTTTAATTCCTTTTTTATCTATTATATAAAATAATTTATTTTACTAAAAAACAACTTTTTTTTATTTTCATCTATCATCTATTGATTACTCTCACATACATTAAATTTATTTTGAAACATTCACTTTCTTGCGATCATTTGAAATTACATTTCCATTGAATATAGAAATTATTTATATCATGGATATACATATTTCCAAAACCATATACTATCTCTAAATATATTTTTTACATTGAATATTATTTTATTGACTAGAGAATTATGGATAGTATGTATTTTTTATCAGATATAGAAATTTATTGAAAATACATATTTTTCATGAATTAAATAGACCATTTGATATATATGGAATTAGTTTTACATGTAGTGATGGTGGATCTTGGAATTATATATCCCCTCAATTCATCATAACTTATCATGATAAAAATTAATTAGTAAAATTAAATGGGTTCTTACATAATGTTTTAAACTGTCTTGGTGAATGGTGTTGATGGTAGAGATATAACGTTGTCTAAAATCATGATGTCCAATAGTATGTATTTTCTTCTACAAGAATTTAGTTATTATTATCCATGATATTACTAAATTAATATGATCCATGGATTCCTTTCTTACTCAAGTTCTTGATTAAATGGATGTCGTTTTAGTTATTTATCTTTCCGTATTTTTTATTCCATATTTACTCATGATAACTTCCCATGTGGAAAACAATTATTGATAATTTTTACTCACCCTTGTTTTGTTAACTATCCCTAGCTTATGAAGAGGAAATATTTAATGAGTTTCAAGGATAGAGAACATTTAATTTTTTATGTTTATATAGTATTACCAAGGTAAAATTGGTATCATGTATGTATCTATTTTTTCAAGACTACTAAACTGATCAATCCATTAGGATTAGATTCCTCATATCTAAGCCTATATAAAAAAGTAGACACTTACTCTGGGAAACTATAGTTGGGGTTGTTCCATGAATAACATGTGAACCACATTTTTGCACCACCCCAAGAATATATAATGTTGTTTAAAATCCCTTACATCAAATTTTTCATGAGACAACAAGTTGGGCCTCTTCTAGACAAACCTACCACAAGAATGTTTGGCACCACACTAACAGTATGCTTCAAAAATTGCCAAACATGATGCATTGGCCATCGAAGGCATCCCATAACTATCAAGATATATTGTGAGGTCTAACCCTAACCCCGAAGGTAATTCCACAATCAAATCACCAACAAATAACATTATTTATCATGAACCCACTCATTAAACAACAGAACATCACACCAAAATAGGCTAGGATCACTAAAATTCATCATTGTTTGGAGGGTACCACTCATAATCCAGTCAAAACTATAATGAAATTGATATCTAGAATTTCTCATATGGAATCCAAATTATGTCAGAATGATGATATCCTTGGAAATTGGTATTTCAATTTCCATATAAAGACTTGTCCCACCCATAAACAACCTTTCTACCACTAGGGGAATAAGCCCATAGTTGATATGATTCTCCCATATCATTAGAGTTTCCCTATCAATACTTTACTGGATAAAATCTTGATACTGATGGTCTACACTATATCTATCACTAAATAAAATAATTGTACATAACTATAATTCTCACACTATATTACTAAAATGAGTAAAAAAATCCAAATATTCATGGATTATAGGAATTTCATTACCGAGATTCATTGAAAGATAATTCATGATGAGGTTTATGCCTTCATTTAGCTAATGGTTCTCTCCCAACCATTTGACTTCATCCAAAATGATCCTAAATTATATCATGAACAATTTCCACAACCAAGGAACATGTTTCATTATCTTTAAAGAATCAACCATCCATTAAATCATGAATCTAATATCAATATCAGTCTTAGATCCATTATTCCATGAGATCTTGATCCATCCACAAAAATCATTCCTTTCCACTAGGATCTCTCAACTTTTACCAGGATTTTGGGGTCATTAAACTATAAGTATCTTCTAAATTCCACTTAAATTATACTAGGAATAAACACCAACTAAAACTCTTTATGGTCCCATGAATCCATTACATGTAGTTGTTTACAAAAATCTCATCATTGCACTACCCCCACTATATCGCTTCAATACATCCACAACCCAAATGATTCTCAATGGAATGACACTTGAATCATTATACCAATTAAATTATGATAAGACTCACACATACCATGTTATTGTAATTCTAATATAATTGGTTCTCACCCCCGTACCAAAAAATATTATCAAAACTCAAGGGTCACACATTCCTCTGTCACCAAAGCACAAAACCCAACTCTTCACACCATGATACAAGCATTATCATTCCTAGGATCATGCACCTAAATAAGAAGAAACCATTATCATGTAATCTCACTTTAATTAACTAGGGCTGTCTGATATGCATTTGAAAAAAATATTTGATTCCATGCACATGTCAAGGGTAAGAGCATGACCACACATCATCCTAACACCATTTCAACGATCTAGTCATTTATTGATGCTACCACATCATACCAAATTCATTCCCACAACTAAAAAGTTTGGGATTCAAAATGACCATACCCTTTAAAAATATCCAAGATAGAAGTCACTAACACCCTTGGTGATTGACTCTAACAGCATAATTCCTCAACCACACCGAATATTCACTACCTAAATAAAAAAAGCATATACCCATTCCTTAAATTCCTAAATTAAATTACAATATCTAGATATAACTCACATGGGTTAGCCTTATACATCTCTAAGAAATGATTTATTAAACCCTAAGTCCCATGAAAATGGTCACTAGGTCCTCCCACCTAGTCAAGTATCCATGATCTCATTAATCCACAATATACGGGATTCCACTTTACCTTGTCTCAAGGACACATGGTATCAGACATTCCAAGACACCACTTTAAGTTCCCCACATATCATCCCAAGTCAAAATGGTCCTCCCCAGCCCTAGGTAATGCATAAACCACAAGTCATGGAAGTCTTCCACTACCCATCACGGATTCTCACAAACCTGAATGGTTAAGGATCATGTTGAAGTTCAACAATTATTACACTCTTTATGAAGCACACCACACACCACATATTTACAAACCGGTCTCTCTCTCTAGCCCCTATATACCCTTTCTAGGGTTAAAACTATACATACTAAATGTACACTACCCTCATAGGGTCTATCTAAACATGTATCTCATAACTCAGGAACTCTCTGTAACCCCCAACAACCCACACACAAGGTTAATCCATGTATGAAAGTGTTCCAACACAATATCTCATGACTCGCCCACTGTTTCTTGGGGATTATTATTCCCAAAAAATGATAAAAGTATCTTTTTAACTATATTAAAACTATTCCCCATAAAAAATACACATCTCAAAATATTCTAATTTCCAAAGGATAGAAAACAACCACCGCATTGAAAAAAAAATAAAATTTCAGTATTAAACATTTTATAAGGCCCTCATTTTAAATTCCAAAATCTCATAGTATTTACTATTAATCCTTTATCATTTTATAGGATTCATATTTCAAAAATTTATTCAATTACCAAGATATAAAATTACCTTAGTCTTGGATAAATAGAAGTTCATTCACTATTTATAAGAGAAAATTCTTTATAGGTTACGTACCGATATACTATTTAACGATGACCCCCATTTAACCCGAACTTTATATATACCTTTACATTAAGGTATCATATAAGGAATTGGTTATGTTATATTAAACCATATCCTTATATGGGAAAACAACATATATTACATATATGACAATTTAAATGACTAACCCCCTTTTTATCAAAAATAAATCATTTTAGAAAGATGATATAAATCATAAAGATATATACATGTGATAATAAAAACCATAGAAAAATGAAATTAACATCTCAAACCCATTCCCCTAAAAGGATTTATGTTAGGTGAATCCCTATATACCTTAAATGATGGATGAACACACCCACATAATCTTTCCATATCTGGACAAGAGTGTAAATCCATTGAACTAATTACATATAAAATCAAGTACCTCACTCAACGGGAAAATAAAATAAAACCATAATCAATAAAATTCATGAACAATGAGTCTCATCCCTGAAAACTTTCATGTTCCTCTATCCAAGGATTGTTCTATACCATGAAAAAAATCATTACAAATCCTATACACAACCTAATTTCATTTCTAAAAAACCCAAATTGAAAAACAAAATAAATCAGGTCTATAATACAACTTTATAAAATCACTCCACCCCAAATCATTTATCAGTGGTCACACTAGTAGAATTATTCAAGACATCATGTGTTTTTCCTCGTATAATATAGGTTTCTGAATAGTGATGATGTTCTATGAGGATACCATGGGGATATTATACCCTAAAATCATAGTATCACTAGAATAAAAAAACATAAAAATAGGATAGAGAATCATCACATATATGATAAAGAATGTTCTGATGAAAAAAATCATATAATATAATAGGTTATATAAAGAAATTCTACAAAAAATCCCTCATGTGTAGATTATATAAATAAGATAGTAAAGGAACATAATAATTGAAACCAAAACTCATCCAAAACAAGTATTGAGTTCTGCATATTACCATCACCCATAATCCAACATATCATGAACTAGAAATCCTCATATAGAATCTATTTCAAAAAACCTATATCCTACAACCCAAAAGTGACAACTTATTGGGAACAAAAGTTTCATGGATTCCCGATCAGGGTGTGAGTAAAACATTGTAGGCCACAATTAATGGAATATATAAAATAACCGGTCAATGTAAAAATTTTATACAATAGTTCTCAAGATAAACAATTAAAAATATAAACTTTAAATTTTTGAAGAATAAATAATAAAACAAACACTAAACTCCAGATACCAAGATGAAACCTAGGAATGATATTGACATACTTTGACCAGTGTCAGGGTGCCTCTGAAAATTTCATGATGACTAATCTAACCCAAATCCTTTTGTGGGTAATAGTCCCATACATGGTCAAAACAATGTAACCTTGGGTTTAAATACCCATCCATAGGTCCCCACTTTCCCCTCAGGGTAAATTTTTATCTTAGGTTTAAACATAATATAGTGTTTACCTGGGATCTAATTTCACATTGGGTTTAACCATCAACCAGTATCAACCCAATGGGCATGTTCACCCCAGGTTTAACCATAAAAAAAATATGATGGGGTATGTGTTAAACCCTGGTATGAAATGTATAAGAGAATAATTCTATATACATTAAATGTTTCATATGCGCATATCATCAATTAATAATAAATAAATAATTATAACACATAAGGGTCTTTTTATATTTCTAATTGAAAAACATGTCAAATCCTAAGGAGGTTTTCATTACCATTAAAAATTTATAAACATAAAAAACATTTCTTTATAAAAAATTTCACATGTATTCCATTCCAATATTCTACTAATTTACATTTTAAAAATAAATTTCTTCTAATTATTACATTTTCCAAAAAAAAATTATAAGAGGTTCCTTCTAATTTCATAAGACAATATTTATCAAAACTCATAACCAAAACTTATCAAAAATGAAGTTTTATAAGATATAGTTCTGTTATTTTTTTTGTAATTTTATATATTTTTTGATAATTTCATGTTTTTTTAATTGGGATTGTTTAGATAAGTTGGATTTTTTATATGTCAGTTCTTCCTTGAAACAGTCAGTTTGTGCATTTTTCCCCTATTTCGTTTATTTTTACTTCAATTAAACTCATTTTTTATTCAAGTTGTGTAACACTATTTTTGAATGTTTTATTTGGTTTTGTTCATGTAGTTTGGTACCTAATTAAACTCAATTTTATATAAAATATACATTTTTTATCTTGTGTCTCGATAATGAAGTTCAACCCAAAGTTTTGGTATACGTCATAGAATCCTCGTTTTTTATTTCATTATAAAAATTCCTAAAAATTAAAATTCAATAATAAAAAATGAATTATTAATTTCAATCATATAAATTTTTAAATAAAAAGCATTAAATTTGAACAATATCATGGACTCATCCTTATTCCAATAAGAAATCATTTCCAAGCACTGCGTTACCTTACACTCATTGAGAGTTGGTATACCCGCTAGATCCAAGTCAACTCTACTAGACCATCCATTATATAGATCATTCTTATATACTCTCCACTTCTCATCTCATTCTATTATAGTGTATCCCCCAATACATAAATATTCGTAAAATTAATGAATGCAGCTACCAAAATAGTCTTTCATATTAATAAAACAACAATATAAAATTTAATATAAAACTTTTTCTTACCAATATCTATGCCCACCTGTTATCCATTATTTTATTTTGAATGTGTCCCAATTAGACTGTTTTCACGGGAATGTTATCCGATTATTTAGAAAGTGTCACCATAAAACTCAAAGATTCTATCATATTTTTACCAATCATTTGTTTGTATTTATTATAATCAACAATCAACTATTTCTAGTAGTTTTAATAATTAGGAATTTAAGTACATCAATGACACTTAAGAGCGGTATATTAAACTATGAAATAATAAAAGAAAAAAATGTAATTAAGATATTTTATAATGAAAATAAATTATGGTTACATAATTAATCATGGTTGTATACATATACATGATCCAGGATAATTAGTTGGCCTAGATTCATCCATATGTTTTCATGGAATGGTAACCCATGTAGTTTTGTGGGGTCCAATATATGTTTATGATGACTAGTATGCTTAGGATGAACAGAATGATATGAAGTAGAAGTCAAAGAAGAACAAAAAAGATCCCAGAAATAACCGAGAAGTAGAAATTTCTGTAGAATAAAAATACATTGAAATGAATAATATGGATGAGGAGTGGGAGAAATCATCAGATAATGAAATGATATCTGAATTGGAGGATCAAAAAAAAATAACGAAACAGTATAAGAGGCATGAATATCCTTAAGGAATTAAAGGGAACTATTGGATAATAAACTCCAAAATATTGTATATTTGAATAAGTGTCTGAGTGTGATCATAAATTATGATTGAGATGAGTAATACTAGTTCATCCCCCTTTTAAACTTTTAGGTATTTCACTTTTGTTACCTATATTTCTAGAGAAAAAATCTCTCGAAGATGGTGGATCCTAAATAAAATTTATAAATGATTAATTAATAAGAAATATATGTTTTTAATTGATATTTATATATTTAAATGGTATACTCATAATGGGAACAATAGGATGAATTTTCATCTCCCCATGTGTTGATCATTTTCAAAAATTAAATCCCATCATAAAACATAGTAATTTTTTATCTTGTTCATTGAAGAGTAAATATAAATTTAATTAAAAATTCAGTAATAATGAGTAATGCAAATAAGACATAAAATAAATTTCATAACATAGTCATGTCCTATTAAGTGTTGGGAAAATAAAAACCTAAAAATTAATGGCATAAAATAACCATAGAATACAAATTAGGATGCTAAACATGGGTATGATATGATTTTCTTCTTCTATGATCAATTCGGTAAATTTCAGTTTAGTTTATGATGATTCAATTTGGATCCAGTTATTTCGTCATTTGGTTCATTTTGGGTTAGGTTATTTGATATTTTAATCTTATTTCATTTTGTTCATTTTTTGGTTAGTCCAATTGATTCATTTTGGGTTGGATCATTTGGTTCGTTTTGATCATTCAATTAAGTTATTTTTCCATTTTTGTTATAAGTCATTTGGTACATTTTTTAGGTAATTTGGTTAAATGAAATTTTATTTTAAACTTTATAGGAATCCAATTTTTACATTTTAAATCAGTTTAATTATATTTAAATATTTTATGTTATGCTTAAAATAGACCTAAAACCAATGACTATAACTAGTTTTTCTAAATAAAAACTCAAATAAGTTTATATATTAACTAAAGTTAAATCATAGTTTGACCATTAAATGTTGTACTCATATAATATTTAAAATAATTGACTGTAAACACATCATATAAAAAATAAAAATCAAGGTCAATTTGAATACAAAATTAAACCAAAATAAAGTAAATTAAATAGTATCATCCTGAAAGAACTATGTAAAGATAAAATAAATATAATGAGAACACGTACTTTTCCACCTATATATTACCCAGCACTGCTTGTTTTCCTATTGAACTTCAAAAAGTGAACTATTTAAGTCATTATATATTGTAAATTTATCAACAAAAATAGGGGGAAAGGTTATATCAATTTTAACCCCACCATCACAAAAATATGTCTAGGGATTACTTTGGTAATGACACTGAATTTAAGTCTTCAACGATATTTCACATAACACACTTATTTCACCATTAATGCCAAAATATACGGATCATAGTCATCCTTGAAGTGAGTAATGCCAATAACTCTAAATCCATATTCATTAATAAATTTTCCATATCTCATAATTAAATCCATCCACATGAATTTCATCATAACAACTCAATCAGGGTAGTAATAATCCAATAATAATATTTCAAAAAAAATATATAATAACAAACATTTTCACATTAAAGATTATTATTTGATGCACTGGAATAAAATTCTATCATCTTGTTTTACATAAATTTGTCATGTTGTGTTTTCATGTTCACTGCTCATTCAGTTATAAAAAATTATACTTTTTAATCACCAATGATTTTTATTCATGAACAATAGAATTAGGATATAAATACAACAATCTTATTTATTAAGAGATAGATTGAATAATTAAATTAAATACATGAAATATATATTAATATTAAAATTAAATGAATATTTTTTTGGTTATATTAAATCAATACACATACAATCAATTTCAACCAAGCCTGACACTAATTTATATGAAATGTATTTCTCGTTCTCAAAGTCAATGAACAATGTACTATATCTAGAATTCATTTAAATATCCTATAAAAAATTATAATAAAATTTTATAATATATGTGAATCAACATAGTATTATACGACATATAAATTTTCAAATGACACACTGAATGTAGTAAATGAAAAATCATAGTTAGATAAGATTGTGTGATCTGTCATCTCCATATCTTAAAGGATAAATGTATCCAATTTATATGATCTAGTAATTACTCTTATTTGGGGAAGGTATTTCTAAATATGTTCAATTTTTTCCTACTAATCATTTAATTTATCATTTATTGATTATATATCATTCTCACAACATCCAAATACATTAAACAACAATCCATAAATTGATGATCCAAGAAGTCTTTCGCAATGGAACATTTAGGATGATTCCAATTCTGGACATAAGACATAATTGTTTGAATATTTCATTCGTTTGGATATATCTAACAATAATAAATGTATCTTTTAAGATGTATTTTTTTAATATGGATTGAAATATGGAATATGTAAGTAAAAAATGTTATTAAATTTTTTTTCTCTATGTTACAAAAAATGAATAGTTCCACATCTATCATTTTTTTCAAGCAAGACATTGAAACATTTTTAGTATATTGATCTCTATAAAAATGGGATAATTTAATCACAATCACCATTACAATATTAGATAAAAAATGATGTATTGGTATTAGAATAAATTCTTGAAGAAGAATTTGATAATCATGACTTTCCATAGAATTCAATTTTAACTCTATTCCTTTGACCCTCTTTAATGTGTTACTTGAATAACCATCAAGAGCCATTATTTTCTATAATACATCAAAAAATTGATTTTTCTCTAATGGTATAATTATATAAGAATAAAATGTAACATTTTAGTTATTTTCATTGATAAAAACAAGATGCAATTCTAGTCTAATACCATAATTCAACAAGTCATGAAAAAGCAAATTATATGTGTTCTTACTCTTGAAATTAAGAATAATTGAAATCCAAATTTAAAAAATATTTTTCTAAATGTTCATTATGTCCAAAAAATTATCTAACAAATGTGTTGGACAATAAGGAAAATAATAGAAAATATTTTTATTCTTTCAATTGTAATTGGATTTGTTGAATAATTATTCTTATTTCTATATTTCATCTTAACTTTACCAAATTAAAAACTAAAATCTTGGAAATAATTAAGGACACTAGTTCCTGACATAAAATGAGGTGGTTTATTGGTAATGTTAGTATTGTAAAACAATCAATTATTATACCTATATCAATGATCCATTACCAGGAATCATTGAAAAACCATGAAACAAAAACTACCATCACATTTAAGCCTTCTAGATCATGTATTCTTCATATAAATATGACATTATAGTTTTCCATTTTCTCTCAAGACAAACATAATTATATTTGTAGTAAAATCAATTATCATCCATATATCACAACACACATCTGAAATATTTCTTTAAAAAATGCAACATATTTTTGCACACCCACATTCCAAATATAAAAAAAACTCTTTTATTAAAGGATATAATTACACATCCATACCACTTTTAGGATTAAAAGGTACAAATATGAGTATATTTTGAGCATGAATGGTTATTTTATACACATCCATATCGGGATTTTATAAATTTCAGTGAAAACTAGCAACATGCAATTGTAGGAAAAACTATGACCAAATGGATTAAAGCCATCACATGATAGACTCAACATGAAATTACACACCTAAAATATAAAATCAAGATACCATGAAATAAATATATTCAATGAAAATACATCTTCTAGATGAACCAGATCTTAATTACCAATAATTCTCTCAATAAAAGGTAATTATATATTTTATTGACTTTTTATCATGCATGAAAATATTTTGATTCTTAAGAATCAATGGGAAGTACCATAACACAATTTGTGAAAAAAAATATGGTGTTCCATCTATATTTTTATTCCATCGATATGTGACACATTCTTTAAAATATTTTAGGACCATGGTTTTCCCCAAGAATAAGCTACAATATTTTGAGTGAGCATAGGACAAATAATGATTTTAGGTAATGTTTACATCATCGGAAAGTATGTCCTTCAAGAAGTTAAGAATATAATTTCTAAATGTATTAGAAATTAGATATATAGTTTCCTCGTGATACAATTTCAATGAAAATTATATACTTTTCATTTTACTTCTTTATTGATATATATGACGCATGTCATCATCCTTACATTTCTTACCCTCTCAACATTATCACATTAATTAGTTTCATCAAGTTCACTCATGTCATTAGATTATTTAACTATAATAATTTAATTATCATGATGGATAATAAATCGAAACTGATCAAATATCAAATTATTTATTCCACAACTTTCATTTCGATAATGGAATTTTTGAGATTTCCTTTTCTCTACATTGGGATACTAGAAATAATTTTTTTTATTTTTTTTATTATATGGTAGATAACTTCTTCAAAATTTAAGTAATGAATTCCAACATAAGTACGATACTTTCAAATTATATCCATTATATTAATAAATTATTTTTTGTTAATATCAACATAGTAGATTATAATTGGAAATTTTAAGATAGTAATGAATAATATGAGTACATATTAGGACAAAAAAAAATTCCAAAAAATTAATACATATAACATTCACTGAAATTTCAAACTTGATACATGCTCAATGTTTTTATTTTAATAATTATGATTATTATATTCTATAAAATATCAGAAAATAAAATCAAAATGAAACACACAAACAAACATATATATATATATGAATTATTTTGTTTGTGAATTAACTCAGAAATATTACTGAAATAAAGAAATTATATAAGTAGTTTAAATATGTTTTTTACCACTTAAAAATTTATATGACAAATATTCATAGTAAAAATGTATGAGAAATATTTTTTACTCATGTAACATTCTATGAATTTTTTATGTTTTATAATTTCACACTATTTTATTATATGTCATAAAATCCTTCCCCAATTCTAATGTTGTATTCCATACTTTTATATAATACTATATAACTTATTTATTTCATATTATATGATCAAAATAATATAAAATTCATACTATTTGTACCACATGATATAGTTAATTAATAAATTCAATATTTAGAATAATATGACATCTAGTTTAATTAAAAAAATTTAGAAGACATTCTTTGTCACTAATTCATAGAGTATGATGTATTTTATAGGTGTATTATGATTAAATTATCCCATTTATTTGATAGTTTTTTTTCATTATGTTATTAAATTATGAAATTTCTACAAATACTAAAAAAATAAAAAATAGTGAATAAAACATTATATTATCTAATTTACAGTGAAATCCATATTTCATAATATAAAAATTCTATTAATGAAGTTTGAAATTTTTAAAATTTTCATAAAAATAAAAAAAAACATTTTCTAATAAAATAGAAATACCTTATATATTTTAATTTATAAAATCTTATATAAATCAAATATAGCAGATTATAAAAAAACCCAATCCATGATTGATTGATTGATATTTTAAGACAAATAAAATTCAAGATTAAAAGGTATGTTTGTAAATTCATAATCACATTTACTTCCCCTATTACTAATGGACAAAGACTATTGAAAAAATAACTTTGGACTTCTATTTATTCCACCATAGAATAACCCCCACTCTAGTAACCCATATTTGGTGCCTACTTTATTAAATTGACATAAGATACAAGGGAACACATCACCAAGGATCTCTCAATTTAATAGTCTTGAAGAATCAGATACATGCATTATTAATATTTTTCATTAGAAATAGAATATAAAAAATGGTAAAAGTAAATATTCTGCATCCTAAAACTCATTCAATGATTCCTTATTCATATATAATAGAAACAAAAACAAAATATGGGTGAGATCAAATGCTCAATAAGGGATACATATAATGGATTCTATCATGAGTATATAAGGCATCGTCAACATGACAATGAAAATATCTGAAAACACAATCCATTTAATCAATAACATGGGAAAAATGAATCCAAGTATAATATAAATGATATAATATCAGGTATAATAATAACTAAATTATAAATAAATGAAATGAATAATATTTTATTTCATGATCTCATATGTAATTATATCTTACCGTTAATTCATTGTTTCGATATAATTTAATTTGATGGGTAGGTATACACCAACAACCCATTTAATAAGGCTAGAGTTATTTTTTACCTCATAAGACTTTTTAGTGAATCTAAGGGATCTATGATCCCAAAACCCACTCATCACAAACTTTAGAATGTGTTACTCATATATTGACTAGTTAGTTTAATTCATAAAAATACTCCTTATTAACAAATATCTACATTGAGTTAAGATTATGGAATATTAATATTTCCTCAATCAATCAAATAACATTCATAGTAAAACACTATATATGGAAATTGTATATGGTTTAGGAAAATAACCTTCCCATGATATAATGAATATTTCTATGAAAGATAAATGTAATGAAAAAGTAAGGATTATCATGGGAAATTGAATATTTTAAGAGAAATTTAATGACCAAAAAATCAACTAAGAGATGAGAGATGGACATCAATTCACTAGAAAAGTGGATTTTATAATTAAATCAAGTCTTTTGGAGAATAAATTAAAAAGGAAAAAACATTTAAAATAAATTTTAATTAAATATTTTTTAACCATTGGAAACTTGTACAAAAATTTAAATAGTGAAAAAATGTTATGGCATCGGTTAATTACCTTAACGTTGTATCCATTAAAAAGAAATATTTATTTTTAATTTTTATAAAGAAAGTGGAAATGAACCTTTTAGAAAACATTATAAATATTAATTTAAAACCCTATAAAAATAAAGGATAAAATAAAGATTCTTTAATAAATTATATAATTAAATAAAAAGTACATTTGTAAAACTATTTTTAAAAAAATTGGCAAAATAGAAAAATACACCCGATAAAAAAATATAAATAAGATCAGCTTTTAATTCAAAATTTTATTTGATTGATTAAAGTGAAAAATATATTAAATTTTGGAATAAATAAAGGAAACAAAATAAATTAATAGAGTATAAATAAAATATATTGAGTTTATTATGTATATATTATTATAATCCTTTTATGAAGAATATATTCAATCTCTAAAAATGAGATGTAAAATAAATTATTATGTATTTACTAACAATAAACATGTAACCCCTTGAAAGAGTAAACTTAAATCGAAACATTATTCAAAATGAATTAATATAGAGTAATTTTAAGTGAATAAAAGGGGAATTATATACACCTCATGAAATAAAATAGGTTCATAATAACAAATATGTCATGATGGGGTAGAAATTGAGAAGAAATTCATTACCTCATTATTCTACTGAGTTGAATGTTATTTAACCTCATGTGTAATGGTTTTAAATTTTTATCAATTTATAAAATAACCATATTAATATTTATAATATCATATATGATCCTATTATAATATATTATCACCCATTTATTAACAAACTTTCATTATGATCATTGTTTTGGGTGGTAATTGCATCATTTTTCATTTATGATTTTAATCAATATTTATGGTATTTATATCTAGACCATAGTTATACAATATAAATAATTTAAATCATGGTATATTAATTATAATTATTCATTATATACATATTTTTAATCATTCATGAAAAGAATACATGAAAATTGAATCACATCACTTCGTAGAGGTGGTAGTCCACATGTACGCACATGTGACATTATCATTTTAAAGGGTCAAAGTTAATGAGAGGGTTGATATATTTATTTTAATGAATAATTTATATTTTAAAATAATAACATATATTCATTATTTCTAAAATTATGACCATCCATGTGAGGCTGTGATGGAATGAAAATTACATTAGTTTGCGAGGTAGTAGTCTGACGTACACACATGTGATTATTTTATTTCACATTTGATGAAGAATGAGGTGGATGAATAATATTTTATAAAAATAATAACATCTCATTATATAGTAGATAATTTTTTATTATATTATAATGTTTATAACATAATTTAAGGTTATAAAATAAGAGGTAAAAAAAGAATGGGCTTGGTTAAGATTATTATAATCTCTTAGAGAAACCTCCTTTGAATCACTTTTCAATGATTATAGGGATGGAATTTTTAGAAGAAAGGTACCTATAGATTTAATATAGGTAATTTTCATAGAGAATTTTGTTTATTTATCTCGAGATAGGTGGATAAATTGGGTGTGAAGAAGATATGAGAAGTGGTTTCCTTTTATAAGTGAGGGGAGGGGTACCTCAGGAAATACATTAAATATTATTATATAATATGTGTCCACTCATGTAAAATGGAAAAGAAATTAAATTTCCCCTAATATGAGGTAATATGGTATTAATATATTCATCCAATAAAATTTAGACAAGTTTAGTTGTCATTTTAGACCTTATCATTTGGATTAACCCCTCTGTTGGCCATTTTTAACCCTAACTGCCATAATAAACTTTTCAATCTTAAAGGGTTATAAATTTAATTAAAAGATAATTTTGGCTCAAAAATTTTCAAGGGATGAAATTTTATACCATATTCAATCTATTTTATCCAATTTATTTTTTTATAAATTTTAAATCATTTAATAATATGTAATTTTACATAAAATACTATTAAATCCATATTTAGAACTATTCACATATTTTGACTTTAAATACATCAATATTAGAATTTAATTGAAATAAAACCTCTTTACCCATAAATTATACTTTATTATTAACCATAAAATTCTTGTGACACCACAATTCATCAAAAAAATATTAATTTTGTTGTTTTTTAAAATCATTCATTTGGTTTTTCTACAACTCATACAAGCACACTCTCAACATTGTATAAGAATTTAAGATAATTATAACATTCCTAAAAATTAAAAAATAAAATATTATCCTAAAAATAAATAAGTTATTTTCAAAATAAACATTAATATTCATTCAAAACTAATTTTTATTCTAATGTTAACATATATGATAAATTTAATAGAAAGAGAGTGACATTTTGAATATTTCTTTAATAAAAATATTATATAGGTCACTATAGAAAAATGGACCCAATTTATCATTTATTAGAATATTGGATTAATATGTCAGATATTATATCATAAAATATAAATAATTCAGTTTTTAGATAAATATTTTAAGCCTTATCGCGTTATTTTTAACCTTAAATATATTGATTTCCCTTTTAAAGAGGTGATAAATTTTATCATGACTACTATTAATAATTCATAAAAATAAAAGGGACTTATTTATGAAATTTAAAACAAATAATTATAAATATTGAATCCATATTATCAAATACAATATTTAATTGGAAGAAATTAATTCAAAATTAACCCTTAAAATGTGATGAAAATGATTTTTTAAGAAAATGATTTTTTATGTATAAGATGATATTACATTGACTATATGACTAGTAATCATCATTATATGAATTTAAATTTAAATTTATAGATATGTAGTATATAAATTTTATTTAAATCATTCATCATTAGGGATTATTTTCATTAATTAAATTATAAATACATTATTCACATAGAAATAGTTTTCTGAAAAAAATGTGTTTTAAGCATAAACACAAATGTATAATAATAAAAAATATATTGTCAATTAATATCTAATTATTTAGTTTATGATTATTAAAATGGATATTATATTAATTTAAATAAAAATAAAAAATATAACAATACTTTTGAATTATATTATTTAAATAAAATAAATGATTGTTTTACAAAAATAGGTATTTTCACTATTCAATTCAAAATAAAACCTTATAATAATATACCAAGAATTAAACCTAATCTCATATAAGAATATATATTTATTAAATAATATCAATTTTTTCAAAATCTATTAATTAAATTTACAGAATTTATTTATAATATCCACAAGAAAAATGATATAAAAAACATTGTTGATTAAAGTAACCTTAATGCACAAAAATTATATTATAATTCATATCCTTGAAAAAAATTGATAATTGTAAAATTTATTGATTTAATTAGTTTTTTCAATTAATTAAATCATTTATAAATATATTTTATTTGTTGGTCATAATTCATACCCACAAACCTAAAAACTAAGTTATAAAAGATATATTTAATTAATATTATTTTCGATTCATTTAAGCTTGGGGTTACATGTGATGTGTTTTTTTAAAAATGTTATTCTTTCACAAAAAAATCTAAAATATCTGGGTATTCTATTCCCATTCATTATATAAATTACATACTATCAAATTTAATTATTCATTTGTAAACTAAATATGTCATATAATATTAATAAAACTGGATGTAGATTTTATCATGAACATTAATTTTAAAGTTATGAACATGAAACATATTATGAATTTAACTCTATAAGACTCATACTTTCAAATTATTTTGTGAAAATGTACCTTTGAATATATATTAATCTATAAAGACTCAACAATAACATGTAATGTTCAAATTAAATCCCTGCATAAATAACTAACCTTAAAACTATTAAAATAAATATTCTTAACCAAGTTGAAAATCCAAAAAATATAAGGATATGACCATACATTCTTCCAGGTTCAATTTAATATTTATCTCTATTAAAAATAAAATACATGTAAATTGATATAAAAAAATTAATATCCCTTATCATATATTCAAAAAAATACTAGTTTTCCCTATAAATAACCTGAATCTCCATAAATCCATAATAACATCATATATGCTTCTAAAAGATAAATCACCTTTTATTCTTAGTATAAACTGTCATATTTATCTATATGATAAAACATATGATCACAAAATATGATAACCCATATATCCTAATTAATCATATAAAAATAAAATATAATATGAAACCTATAGGATATCAATATCTTTCGACTTATGTTGACATTATATAAAATAAATTTTTCTCAAATAAATTTTTCACTAAATCACATAGTAAACAAAACATTTGTATTCACATAAATATCATTTAAAATATAATTAATCATTATAAACTCCCATCGAATAAAACCTAAAAGGAGTTATAATTGCCTTTAAACTTATTTGAAACCTTAGACTTATCAACCCAGGAAACTTCAGGTTTATCTAATTTTACTATGTAATATCATAGGGTTCTATAGGTTGCGTACGCTCATTCATCATAATGGTCCATAAATGAAATGATTATTAACATAAGAATTTATCTTGATAGTTTCAAAGAAGGTGTACATTAATGGCCGATTCTCTATAGACATGAATGATGGTTGGCATATACTTGACTTACTCTTTATGTTTATTACCCATGGATATAACTATGTGAAAAAAATATACTTGTAGTATCTTTAAAGGGATGTATTTTTTAAGAAAACCACATAATCTCTTTTTGACACCCACCAAATGAGCATTGAAAAATTCACAAAGGAAGAAATACTTGGATATGGGTATTATTCTATACACAAAAGAAATGGAAGAACAAAGTCATTGAGACCAGTGGATTGTGTAATAATCCAAGGAATATTCGATAGTGTGAACATTATGAGGTCACACAAATAAACCAATCCCATTGAATAATCTACAATAATACTCATAAAATCCCTTCAGTGAACTCCTTATGCTCTCGCATTGTGGACCTAGATAATCATTGGTCATGTAGTGACTGCCAAGTGATCACCCCTAGGGCACGCAGCATGAGAACCAACAAACGCTTGAAAAACCTATTGAAAATACTCAGAAAATAAGAGGAGAATATCCAAAATATGGGATCCACTTGTGGTCATAAAAATCATGAAATGGATCATCGATGGATAAAATGGTTCTCATTAAAAACATTAAATAGAAATCATGATACCTCAGAGAATTTGTAAAATAAAATAAAGGAATTAAAAGGGGATAAGGAGTGAACCAGTCATGGTCTTAAAAATCACGTGATGTGACCCTGGTGATCTATAAGACACTATAACACCCCGATGACATGTCCACCTTATCTCATGAAAAATGAAAAACCATTAGTATATCATCCTCATCACATATAGAGTCTTTGGTATGTTAAGGAAACCATGTGCTTCCCATTTAGATTCTAAAGGACAAGAAGCTAGAATTGTCTATGAATAGGTCTCACATCTTGATAGGAATATTTATAGTCAGGGAATACATCACTAGTAATTAAGTTGATTTTCATTGATGACACCAAAAAAACCTATTGAACTCCCCAACCATTTTAAATTAATCAAAGGAATTAAAAAGGGGAGATGGCGGGAGCCTCTCAGGGTTGTAAAAAACTTGTGAAGTGTTAAATATATCTTTAGAATGGTATCACAAGACCCCTTGTCAATTAATCTAGATCTCTCAAAGGCCCCTTAACAAGTCATCCTTATCTTGTGTAAAGTCCAAGAAAGCCACCTGAGATCATGCGAAGGCCTTTTGAAAGGTATCCCAATCTTGAAAAGTCCCTTAGCCAAATAAATAATGACAATATCAATTTACTTTAGCATTATCACATGACTCAAAAAGTCTCCACTAATTAGAAAAAAAATTAAAGGGTAATTGATGGGATGGGATTGTGGTTTCTAATAATTAGGTGACTCCCTCAGAGTGATCCATGATATAGAATCGCAAAGATGCATAACGGTGACTCCCATCGCCGACACCAACCTGGATTTGAGAGATCTGTGCCACGTGAAGAGAATAATAACCAGGGTAGAGAGGCATATAAATCCCACACCCTATCATGAAAAATAAATCACAACTCTCCAGAACAATATTTGGCCTTCTCCCATCCAAACTCACCAGCGCTAGAGCAGATTTCACAATGCTGCTGATCTCACAACTAGTATGACTCCTATTAAGAAAGATACCAAAAAACAACCATAGAAATCATCTGGAATGAATAATCACTTCAAATGATCACTATAGATCATGTGAAGGACCTCTAGAAGGACAAGTGAAGAACACCCTGCACATATTCTAGATCACACAAGACATAAAATAAGATAACAATGAATGAATATAATACATTCACAATATAAAGGATAAAAAAAGACTGAATGGTGGGATAATTACATGAGGAACATATATTTTGACCCTTATGAACATCATGTGAACCAGATGGGATGCACAACATCACCAGGACATGTCACCCGGATCTCATGATTCTCTTTTTGTATTCTATTTGAGTTATGATAATTTCTCTCAACATGTCGAAGTAAGTCACATGGTTCCCCTAGGGAAAGCCAACCAAGTCTCACAAAACCCGTTAAGTTCATAATTCAAGTCTCATGATGTCCTTTAAACATGTTTCATGACTTATATAATCAGACAAAATAATGTCAGAAAGTCTCATGGTAGCACCCAAGCATGTCAACTGGCTCTCTTGATGCCCTCCCGACACACTAGCTAGGTCTTGCGATGCCCTATAGACATGTAAAACAGGATAGGAGACACCCTCAGAGACATTTCACATTGAATCTCATGATTCCCTTCAAGCGTGTCAAACATATCTCATGATGACACCAAGGGCGGTTAGTTGGATCAGGTGACACCCTCTAGATAAGCTTTTCGGGGTAAAGCTATGGATTTCAAGATCCACAAACTCTGTCTTGTGATGTCCTTTGGATGGGTCGACCTTGATCATTCGAAAACCATCAGATATTCCATCCAAGATATTTTACATACCCTAGACATGTAAGATGGATTATATAATTGTCTTTGGACATTTCAGGAGGACACTCTATGACAAGTCGAGCTGAAAATTAAGGTACCATGAATGGAAAATCAGTGCATGTTAGGGAAGAAAGTAGTTTAAGTCGGAAAGGGAAACCTAGGACTTTGGAACATTGTCCACCCTCTGTGTGTAAGCCTCAACCAATGGGAAACATCAGTGTGTAATCCCCAATAAACAAAACTAAGAGGACTCTAATTCCATCCATAACCAGGATACGTAAGACACCTAACCAAGGCCCAAACACCATATTAACCATCCAAAGGACTGTACCAATACATAAGTCCTACATACATAATCAGCGAGACTGATAATTTTCCGTCACATGTTTCTCACACCAAACACAACTCATGTCAGATTAGGGAGTTTCAATAATCACCTCATTTTCACCATAATCCCCTATCAGAGAAATAGGCAACTTATGGTTCGATAAATTTTTCCATCCCTAGTGTGTAACCTCTGACCAAATGGAATGTTTAGTATGTAATCCCCAATAAAAGGAACTATAAGGACTCTGATACCTTCCATAACCAGGATACATAGGATGCCTCATTGAGGCTCAAGCTCCATATTAACCATCCAAAGGGTTGTCCCAATATGTATGTCTTGCATCCATTAGAAGAGAGACTGGCCATTTTCCACCCCTTATTTCTCACACAAATCATTGATCACGTGGGCTTAAGGAGTTTCAATAATCATCTCATTTTCCCCATATGACCCTATCAAGGCAATGGGAATTCTAGGTCTTGATAACATTTTCCACCCTCAGTGTGTATGACCTAGCCAAAGAGAGACGTCAGTGTGTAAGCCCCAATAAATGGAACTGTGAGTAATTTGATTTCGACCATAACTAGGATATATAGGATGCCTCATCAAGGCCCAATATCTTTATTAACTATCCAATGTGATTTCCCAATCCATAAGTCATGCATCCATAAGCAGTTAAACTGATCATTTTCCATCCATTGTTTATAACAAAGATAATATCATACATAGACTTTGGGAATTGCAATAATCATCTCATTTTCATTGTAATCCTCTATTAAGGAAAAGGGAAATATCAATGAGTTTTCACTGGATAATGATATTATATGACATTTCTTGAATATATGGAAACATCAGTTGGTAATCCCTAATCAACTAAACTATAATAAGTATGATTCTGGAAATAAACAAAATACATAGGATGTATTCCTAGAGCCTGAGATCAAATATAAACCCATTTTAATTTAGGCCTCATGTATCCAACATTACAACCATCATGACCAAATCATTCCCATAGGATGATCACACAACCTCATACCTCAACAAACTGAGAAATCAACTAAACTATGATGACTCTGATTCCTACCGTAATCAGTATACATAGGATATATCTTCAAGGCCCAATCTTCGTATTATAACATCCAAAGGTAAGTCCATGTATATAATACCCCACATCCATATGTATTGACATTGATCACTTTTTATCCCTTATTTCTCACACTGAGCATAGCTCATGTGGGATTAGGGAGCTGAAATAAACACCTCATTAGCATCATGAATCTCAACCATCTTGGGAAATATGAGTATATAAACTCTAATTAGTGCCATGATACAAATACCCCTACACATATGGGAATCTATCTTGTGGTCAGTCCCAAGAGTGATATAGAACTATAATAAATCAAATTCCTTCTATAATGAAGATACATTGTATGTATCTTCAAGAATCAATCTCAAAAATATTGTTCCTTAGTTCCAACACGTATGTCCACTCCTAATAATGTTAAAATTCGTGTGCTTAAAAAACTACATGGGTTTGGATTCTTAAAATGACAAGGATACATAGGATGCCTCATAATGGAACAATCTATCCTTGGAATGTTAACCACCTCCCTTCATGGAAGAACATTCTTAAGTACTTTTTTATATAACATTTTCACATAAGAAACTACCCATTACTAAAATATATGATGAATCTTGGAAACATACAGATATATTCACTAATTAGACCCCCTTTCCTTTGTTTATTAATGATATACCCTTCTATTTTTCATTGTTTGATCCCCTTTATTTTTTATAAATATAATTAACCTATAATAATTTTTAGGGTAACTTGTCCCATACCAAAATTAGCAATATATTTCAGAACATATCTTAAATCTATAAGGAAATCACAGATTAGGAAAAAATTCCCCCCAAAAGGGTGTAATGACCTTAACCGACCATCATATTGACCAATGCGAGTACCTTAGAGTCATTACGTCTGAAACCCCATGAAACCACCTACATTTGGAAAGTATTTTCTAAAATTTTATGGATGAGGGAACCATTGGGAGATTCCATTAAAAACAAAAAATTGAGAGCTAATGTTAATGATTGTGTAGGAAATCAAACCCCCCAAAATCAACCATTGGACCAAACCAAACTCTCCACAATTTTGGTAACATGGTCATATCTTCCCCACAAAAAAAGGTGTACCTAAGATGAAACTCTTTAAAAAATTGATTAGGTTATTATCCATTGAACCATTTTTTCACACTATACACAAATAGAAATGGTGAAACTAGTGTGAATCTCTTCAATAAAAAATGTTTAGGTTATTATCCATCATCCCATTTTGTTTACACAGTATAACTGAAATAGAAATATTGAATATGATATGAATATATCAAATAACAAAATGTCCAGTTAATCACGTTCTAGGACACTTTTTTCATATCCTACACAAACAAAGCTAGTAAGACTGACATAATCTTACAACTGATCTTCTATAATTGGGTTTCTCATGAAATTATTCTATCCTTATTTTGATAAGTCCAAATGAGAAAAATGGATGTATTGGGAATAAAAGAAAAATTGTGTTAACCATGAATATCTAATTGATTACACATCATTCCTATGATATTTCAATAATTGGTAACCTTGTGGCATATTGTATGCATGAATTCAGATACAACTCTCATTAACAAAATCCTAATCTGAGACAATGTATTCTTCATCTAGTAATCACTTTAGTAAATCACTTATGGTTTCAACCCCCTTGGGTTTCAAAATGGTCTCAACTACTCGATAGGTCCAATTCTAGTTGGTGAGAACAACATTCTAGGAGAACCAATGACATTGTAAAATCCCGACCATGGAATCTACCTGCGAGGTTATCTAATAAGGAAAACTCGTGAGTCTGCATTGCCCAGGGAAAACTGTTGCTAAGCTGGTGGTCATCACAGCCACAACCAACCACTTCAATATCTTATCCTAAGATCCTGAAAATGATTCCCTTCATTATCTAATGAAGGTATAACTATATGAAAAATATGACTCATGTGCAGTTCAGGGGACACCTATGAGGGCTCCTATCAACCCCCATCGCCAGTATCATCTCATTGGTACCCACCAATCACCTAATGAGGGTACCACCTGACATGAAATCATCTCGGATACCCATGCACAGGCTGTCAGGAAGACACACTGGACATGGAAGGTTCTAGATAACCCTAGGTGGGATAAAATCACCACTCCCACTAATGATATATTCAAATATATTACTGTAGAAATAAGTGAGCATGATCATATCCATGATCACCTGAAACATATCTGTAAGCATATTCCCACATCCAGAATAGGGGAGGCGCATATCCATACCCCATGCATGAGGTTCACTGAAATATTCTGGTGGCATAAGAAGGAAATATCTGAGCTCATGTTGTAATGACCCGACCCCATAAGCCTAGAGTCGATGAATTATTTTAATACATTTTCATGATTACAAGGAATCATGTCCAGAATGACTGATCAGTTTACCAGTCTTGGAAAATAGAGTACTTACCTGAACTTTACATTACAATTTCTAACATGAAATACAACATAGAAAATCCTTTGATAATTCAATTATTTTTCTAGACTAAACCTGAATATAAATCATAATACACTTCATGGAATCCTGGGAAAATAAGTCATAAGAAAGGGGTGATCTCAGAAGCTTAGTAAGGGTAAATAATTTAGCAGATGCTATAAACTTTTAAAGAAAAGATGTGTAATAAAAATAAAAGCCTTTTTAAAAATAATCTTGAACATAATATGGGAAAACTAAATCAAAAATCACGATATAAGCATGCACATGGATATTATACAGTTTTAATAATCACATGTAATAACTAATTTCATAATGATGGAATGCCTAATGCTGGACATCATTACCACATAGTCAAGGCCTCGGGCCAAGACTAAAAATAAATTTTTTGTCATGGCCTTGTGCTAAGACACTAGTTTGTCTCATGAGCCCTACTGATGCATCGAGAAGCTAAATAAGGTCCCAACCATCACTTATTAGTCCCCTACATTCCACATATGAAAATGTTGAAACATAACATAAACATTCATATTAAATCTAGCATACCAAATGTCAATACTTTAATCATAAACCATGAATCGTATAAAAATAGCATATCCACAATCAAACATATCTTAACTAATTCAATACAATACGGAAGATTTTATTATAATAAATCAACATCAATCAATAATAATACCAAGTAAAGGATGTAGACATAGTTGAAAATGATTAGTAAAACTATTTGAGTGAAATATCCATTTTTGTGAAATCATTTAAAAGTCACACATTTATAAAGGAGGTCATTTAAAATAGATTTTTGAATCAAAGTTTCCCATACCACATTGAAACTTTTTAAATCAAATAACATTTTAAAAAAATCATGTCTATATAAATAAATCCTTAAAACCATTTTGAAAACATGGACATTAATGGGAAATATTTAGAAGAATAAATATTTAAAACAATTAAAATGATTTTTCAGTTAAAGAGTTCCTTAAAAATAATCCTTTTGAAAACTATTTTATAAAACATGTACAAGGATAATAAATTTTTCCTAGTAAAAACATACACATAAACATAATCCGATAATAATGAGATTGAGGAATTAACCCTTACTTTGTACTTTCCTTTAGTTGAGGGTATGTTTAACCACCTGTATAACAATCATAGTATGTCATTAAATTATTCTATAACAATATTAATATTTATGATATCATATATGATTCATTTATGACTTTATACTACCTATTTAATAATAATTTCCATGTTAAAGTAACGTTTTGGGTGATAATCGCTTTATTTATCAAATGTGTTTTAACTTGTTCTTCTTGATCATATCACTTAGATCATGATTTATATACTTATATAATTTAAAATATGATTTATATATCATATATATTAAGAATATAAATATGTATAATAGATATATATAAGAAATGGAAACACCGTCTTTGGAGACGGTTGGCTGTACGTACGCATAAATGTTGTTTCTGTTTTCATATCGTATTGAATGAAAATAAGTGAATGAGATGAATGTAAATATATATATATATATATAGTATAATTATTATGTCATATATTACATAATTATTAATAATATGTATTTTTATAATCATCGTTGAATGGTGAATGTGGAAATGAATCTCATCCTATCATGGAGATCGTAATCCGTACGTACACACGAGTGACGATATCATTTACTTGATGATTAAAAGTTATGGAATTGGACGGTATATTAATTATAAAGAAAAATTATTATGCAATTTTTATTATTTACATACATATTACTCATCATTATATCCATCCAAATAACATAGTGTTGAATAACAAATTACACTACGACGTGGAGATGGTAAGTCGTACGTACGAACACAAGGTGACTTTATAATTCATAGGATTGATAGAATAATCAATATGGTTGTACCATATTTATAAGAACATCACAGTATGTATAAGATACCAGAGTTATTATTTTTTATGGAAATAAAAAATAAAGATAATGTAAAAGAAGAAAAGAACTTTGAAAGAGGTGATAAAATAGTTACCTCTTCTTTGAAATTTTCCAATTGATTTGAACAAAAGGGATCATTTGGTTGGCTTTATACTCAAAGGAAGACCTCTAGGTTGAATTGAGGGAAGTTTAGAGGATATTTGGGAATGGTTTGGCTGAGCCAAAAGGCTTTTTAGGTGTGATTTTGATAGAAGGGGAAGTACCCTTTTATAAGAGAGGTAAGGGTCATTTTAAGAAAAGATTGAAATATTATTTTATTATAAAATTATATTCGGTTTATAATGTCTCTGAATGAATTATTTTTCGAGCCTTAGGTGGTTATGGGTCGAAATACTTTCAAAAAATAGGTTTTATACAATTTATGGTACCATGTTAACCTTATCTTTTAGATCTAACTCTTATTTTAATAGTTTAACTTTTACAATGTCTTCTTGTATTTTTATATTACATGTTTAATAAACCTAGTATAAAATGTCAAGACAACCCAAAGTAGATAATTAATGACATATATATCATTATAAGAGTCCTTTGGCCAATCCTTATATTTTTAGGAATATTATATAATTTAATAATATAGTATTTGTTTTAATAACTCATTTATGTCAATTTTGACACTATTTGGTATTTTGTTTTTTTGAAAGTTATAAAATCATGTTTAATTTGAAAAAAATACATTAAATCAACCCTAACATGTCATATGAAAATATAAAATTCGTGGATGTCATCAAAACATTGAAATTATATTTATTTTAATATTTAGAATACCATTTATTTGATTCTTTCATGTAATTACTACATCATCATTGTGTCATATATATATTTAATTATTTAACGTCTAAAAATAATAAATAATATATAATTATGTAGGAAATATTTTTATCTTTCTAATGAATTTTTATAGTTGAATTTATATTATGTATAATCTGATATTTAAAATGTTTTAGTTATTAAAATTTGAATTTTACACTTTTAACTCGTCTTTAAATAAATTAATAATAAATGTCCTAATCTAATCCAAGTGGATCAAAAGGATAATATTTTATTACTAAGGTTTTTTTGGTCTAAATACACTTATCCAATAAAATTAAGAAATGTGTTAGGATAATTATAATATAATTTTTACATTTAATTATCCTATTTAATTTTCACTGTGGTAAATAAAAGTGAAAAATTACTATTCAACAAATATTAAATTTATCATTGTAGGGTCCTGGAAAATCCGCAAAGGAGAATGAGAATCCCCTGTAATACAAGGGATTTTCGACACAATTTACCCAAAAAACAATTGGTTATAAGTGTGGAGGATACTCAAAGGATGGCACAAGAGGAACCGGTCCGCGAACCGGTCCAATGATAATGGTACATGGCAGGTTTCGCAAAGTACCCCCCCCCCCTCTGTGGACCACTATCATTCACGAAACAGAGGTGGGGATCTTCTGCAGGAACGAAGCAGGATGGGCGCCAAGCCGGTCCACCATCACGAACTGCCCCAACTGCAGACCGCGTCGACCGTCCCAGGCCGCATCCGCTGTCGTCCGCAGAATGGAGGTGGAACCCTGTGTGGCCACGAAGCACACCCCGAGCTAGTTTGGTTCGCAGGAGAGGTGCGTTCAATGCCCCCTGCGAGTTGCGGATTGACCAAGTCATCCATAAACTGGGTTTGTGATCATGGGCCTCCGTAAAAGCTGTTGCATGACCACAAATACATCTATTTCACCACTCTATAAAAGGATATTGAGGGGGAAGAGAAAAATGAAAAGGAGAAATTTGGGGAGATCGATCAGATTCAGGTGGAAAGATTTCAAAGGAAGGAGTTTAGGATTTCGCAAACAGTGAAGTTTTAGTTCATGAACCAGAACAGGTATGAAGATTGAAACGAATTAACAAGGAACTGAAAATGCATAACAACTTGGTGAATTGCGAACTTAAAATAACAATGAAAAGAAGACTGTGGACCATAGACCCTTCGCGGATGCACCCCCCAAAGACCAGAGAGTTTATGCCCCTTTTCTAATCCGTCACACCGCGTAGCACCCTCCTACGTGGGCGAAGCCCCGACCGATGAAGCCCCGACCGGCGTCACCCCCAGCCGCTGCTGCTCTCATGGACCCCTCCGCGTACAAACCTGGTACGCGGGCCAAACCCGAAGCCGCGAACCTCCCTGGTTCGCGGATGACTTCTGTAGCCGCGTAGCACCTCCCTATGCGAAGGGCGCCACCACTTATACACCTGTGTGGCCCGCTAGATCTTTTAGAGTTCTTATTCCCCAATCCAGATAAAATCCTTCCAATCCGGCCTAATCCTCCGCAACCCCCTCAGTGGCCCATTCATCGGCCCCGAGCCGAGGCCTCTACTAGAGCCACAGGACCCATGTGACGTAACCTTCAGGCGCATCAGCGTGCCGTTTTGAGTTCACATACCCAAGGTAAGCGAGGGCGAATGGGTTTCTCCGGCCCTTGAGCGGATTCCCGAAGCATTCCAGGGTTTACATTCCCACGGTAATGCGGAGTCCAAGCCTGGGAGTCCCCTTTCTACCCCTCCACTTGTTAGGACTGGGGCACCTCTCCCCTCCCTGGGGCGTGGCGGCCTCCCCATCAGAAGGAGGCCCCCATGCACCTTCGTACTTCCCCACGACCATGGACAAGGAAGGGCGTAGTGGGGAAGGGTGCTACTCTATTCTTCATTGAGGCCATGTCCATCTCCCACTGCGCTTTGTCGCCGTGGGAATCCATCTCGGAGTAAGCCTCGACTTTTTGGGCTGCTCCACGCGCAAGCCCCATCGCACTTCCCACGGACACACCTTTCACGACGTGATCGTCTGGTCCCTACTGCCTCTTGTTTCTCACACCGAACATGACTCACGTGGGCTTAGAGTAAGCATCGACCATGACATACTCTCCTGGGATTCCTTAGATCATAAGCCCCATGCCAATATGAACTATGTAGACTTTGATTCCCCACCACAGGGATACGTAGGAAGCCTCCAAGAGGTTCAAGCCCGATCACCATCGACCCCCCGGGTCCACATTCACATCAGTTCTCCAACACTCTCATTCAAACTATGTGTACTTTTATCCATGTATCATAGGAAAGGTACATAGGAAGCCTCGCCGAGGTTCAAGACCAACAACCAGTCTATATGACTATCTTCATGTTAGTTCACTGCACTAACCCCGGGTAGCTTGGAGTGTAATCCCCATATGAAACCGAACTACATGGATTCTGATTCCTCTCATGAGGATATGTAGGAAGCCCATATCACAGGTTCGATCCAAATTCCCAAGTCATTATCTGTCCCCCCTGGATGATAATAAACTCCAGAGTGCCTGGTTACAAGGCTTTAAACTAGTGTGGTCTCAGTGAGTCCAGACTCCTCGGGGTAATTAATCCAACGAGGGATGGTAAACCTTGGGTATAAATGATTTTGAACCTCTACGTCCAGCTAACCATTTCCAACCAAGAGTAATCTGTGGATACTATGCTTGGGTATAAACCAAATATTCGTGAACATATGAATACGTCTTAAATCTATAAGAGAGTCCCGAAACATGCAATAATTCCCCCCAAAAGGGTGTAATGATCCCAACTTACCATCCTCTCAACCAATGTGAGTTTTTAATCATTGCTGGTCAAACCACCTAGAGAACGCCTACCTTTGGAAATCTGGTCCATGTATTGATGGATATGGAACTGTTGGACATTTTGAGACGAAAACGATGCACCTGATATGAGTGATTAAGCAAAACCCAATCTTCTCTAATCAACCATCAGGTAGCACACGTTTCTCCCCCATGACCCTGTTGTGCGTCGTGAGACAAAAAATGGTGAACCCAACGTGAATATTTAACCAAGCATGACGGATTTAACATAATCACACTATATGCCCCCTTCTACTCACAAGGGGGGCCAAGTAGGATCATTAATTATGCATGGTATCATGAGATGTTGCTTTGACGGGTTTTCTGTTTGTATTTGTTAAAATATTTTACAGGTACCACTCAAAAGTTTGTTCGATCCAATGTCATCATGGAGGAACTTGCAGGCGCGTGCTTCAAGGTACGCAATGACCAGACTTCCTCACCATCAAAGGACCCTGTCACCTACCCAGCGTCTTCAAAGCTGGGTCTCAGATGCGTTGATCCGAGAGTACCACGTGAATGGTACTCTCCCAACAGTGGAGGCAGCCATGCACACCATCCAATCCGCCAAGACTCACCAGTCGCCTGCCCAGCAGTGGCTGCAAAACATATCCAGATGGCCCCTGTTGCCGTCTCAAACTGTTTCAGGAGTCTATCCCTAGAACGGGACAACGTGTACCTCCTTTATCTTAGAGAGGCAGATGAGGGTGACGCTAAGGACTTCAACCCCGCTGAATGGGGGTTCCGCTCAAAGGCCCCTTCCGGAAGACGTCATCACGGTCACACTGTAACTCAACATCCTCACGATAAGGAGGGTGTCGCCTCGAGGATCTCGGCCCACGCTCCTCGAGCTCCGGTCCCTCGGACCGCCCGACGAGGGTGGTAAATTTACAACCATGGACTGGTCATCACCCTTGTCCCTGAGTAAGAGCTCTGCTACCTAGTCACGAAGACCTATCACGAATAGGAACATACACCTGTTTTCTCCTCCAAATCCCACCATCTAGACATGGAGGCATCGTACAATCAGGTGCGCATCCCATCCGGGCTCCATCAAGCTCGTCGCTCATGCGGGACGACACCTACCCGGAAGACACCTCTCCTTGCCCAGGATTGTGAAGCCCACCAACCTGACATGGTGGAGACCCAGCGCCTATAGAACCAGCTCCCAGTAGATGCTCTTGAAGCCTACCATCCCAGTATGGTGGATATCCACAAAGTCCGCCATCCAGATGTGGAGGCAATTAATAGGAGGGCACGTCTCTGCCAACAAAGGCCACTGACTCGATACGGTGGGAAACCAACATATGTAGGGCCAGCCCCCTACGGATGCAAGTAAAGTCCGCCATCCCAATGTGGCGGAAAACAGAGAGATAAACTAGCATATCCCGGCCCAGGGGTAGATTCGTTCACCTGCACCGACACAGGAGAATTGTCAGTACCCACTAACTATCGAAGGACCAGAGTAGGATATTCCTACTCCGATACCAGAATGGGACTTCATATCTGTTCCAGCCAAATGTGTCTCTCTGCATACCCTGGAAATGATGGAGGAGAAGGTATTGATCCCATATTATATCTTGCAGACTTTCCATAATGTGATTGCATCAGCGACAAAAGCAAGCACTCGGGCCCGTGAGCCCATCTCCCCAATTGAGGCGACTCATCTAAGAGACGAGATAGACATCTCGGAGCAGATCTGCATCCCTGCTTCCTCCCAGGAGGGTCACCGGCCATATTCCGCGATGCAAGGGCAATCAAATCGAGCATTTTCACTCATTCCAACTGGGGGACACCCGTCCATCATGGTGGATGATATAGAGTGGGCATATATTCCTGCTAAATGTCAAGATGTTTGTCGGCGTATCCCGGCAACATCACGGGACCCAATTATATAGGGACCCAAAGGTGTAGGCTATTTTCAATAGCAGACGGTCCCTGCTGCCCGCAAGAAAGCGCCCTGAATGCGCCAAAGGCAGTCGAAAAATAAAGATCGTGTTCATGCCTCCGCTCTTCTGGAAGATGGGGTCCCCGATGCCTCTAAGCACATATCATAGGCTCAAAACATTTCCCACCCATTACCATATTATGGGAGTTGCCATAGAAGTTGTGAAGGTCCTTTCCACAATGTCGCTACCATCAGCTCTGAAGGTCCTCCCCAGAGCACCCACGAGGGCCTCCCCCACGGGCATATAACGATCAATCACGAGAGATCCTATTTTGATGCAAGTCATGGAAACCCTCCATGTGACCAAAAGATCAAGTAGCAAGAAGGCCCTCCACTTTCTGTGGTCCATCCTGAAGGTCCTCCCAGGGGTATACACTGCAAGCACTCTCCATGCAGTGGGACCACAGATTATGATAGTAGTCCTTGCTACCATAGTCGTAACTTTGGAGACCCTCCCCGCAGTGACGTATCATTATGACAAGAAGGTCATCCCCTTGTCGTGTCCTGCCCTGAAGGTCCTCCCCAGGGGTTACGTTGCAATGACACTCCGCGCAGCTGGGCATCAGATCACAGTGGTAGTCCTCGCCACCCTGATAATGGAGTTCCTCCCTGTAGAGACATAGAGCAATGAGAAGGCCCTCCCCTCGTTGTGGTACCTTCTAAAGGCCCTCCCCATGGTGTACCATGCAGATATTATCCATACAGTAGTTGTAATGGTAGTCCTCTCCATTGCAACAGCTGTGATGTTATTCCTCTCCACCATGACCGCCATTGCGAAGGTCCTCCCTGTAGTGGCCCCAAGGAACAAGAAGGTCCTCCCCTTATTGCAGTGTGTCTTGAAGGTCCTCCCCAGGATGCGCATCGAACGTCAAACCATGATGGTCATCCTCACCATGATGGTAGATGTTGCGAAGGCCCTCCCCATAACAATGATACACAGCTAGAAGGTCATCCCCTTGCTGCAACATGCCTTGGAGGTCCTCCCCAGGGTATGCACTGCAAAAGTCCTCTGTGCAGTGAGGTGTCAAGCAGTAATGGTAGTCCTCTCTATTGCGGCCTCCATTGCTAATTTCCTCCCCACAATGACATATCATATCGATAGGAAGGTCCTGCCCCTACCGAATCAAGCACAGAAAATCCCTCATATACTGAGCCACTTAGAAGTATGGGATCAAGCATGTACGATTCCCAGCTAGTCGCCAATGAAACCCTTCTTCAATCGGGAGACGTTTAGAGGACGCGTTCATCTTCTAAACCACCACGGAATCACTCACATGATAATTCGATACTTTCTAGTCCCACTGCCTCCGAACACACTATCAGTGAGCATCTCAGTTGGGCCAACCAGGTTGAGGAATCGCTAGTGGAGGAGTATGCTGATATGTTGCACCTGAGGAAACGACTGGCCAAGGATGATATACCAGTTATGTTTTGGCCCACTACCACCTCCCAATTCGACATACTCAGAAAGTTGTTGGAAGAATGCGTGCACGACATACACTACAGTATATGGACAACCCTTTACCGGCTGAAATCAAGCTTCCTGCCCTACGATGGGTATATAGACCATGCCAAGACAATAGGAGACCTCCTGAGTCACATCGACCTGGAAGCTCTTCCTTCAGCGTGGCAACAGTGACCCGAGAGGTGTAAAGGAAACATGGAGATATCCTGCCTCCGTGCGCTGCAACAGCTGCGCCGCCTCATTGTTGATGCCCCAACGGGAGTCCATATCAGAGGATGAGGAGAACATGGAGCTCTGTATTTCACTCCGCTCCCCACCAGAAGAATGTGTTTGGCACGGTGTCTTGCAACGTCATCACATCAAGACAAAAATTGTGTGGGGTCACTACTTAGGAGAGATAACACACCCAACAGAGATAGGCCTTGAGTAAGTCCCAGAAGTGTCAGGCCCGACGGGAACAAGCCATCCAAGAACTCCTAAATTAGGCCACTGAGAGTATACAAAAGGTCTGTTACCTAAGAGATTCCAATCATCGGTCATTTCCTGCCTCCTCAAAAGGGGTCAATTAACAGAAGAACTCAACACCAAACCCAGTTCACCATCAAATGGGGGCACGCATGATCATGAAGGTAGCGATAGCAGTATCCACTGCAGCAATCCAGAGTCAACCCCAGCCTGCAATGCTGGGGGCATTTTTAACACCAAATTCCCCCGTAAGACCAATAGAAATGGGAAGAGACTCAACGTCCAAAAAAAAGCCAACCCCATCCCTCAGGGATGGGTGCATTTCTACCACCTCAACAACAACCTCCCCCACGAGAATCAGTATTCTCTCGTCTAGGGAGGACAGTCCGAAGAGGAGTTTCATGCCCTATCATGTCATTTGAATCATCATCCCCTTCATGAGTGAGGCATACCGTAAGGTCCCATTAAATAACTCTCCGCATCACTCTTCATCATGGAGCCCGAAAGCAATCCCGTGATATAAGAGGGAAGACCAGTAAAAGAAACTGGAGACCCTCTTACTATTTGGAAGATGACATCCGCACCACCCCAAGATATGCATCAATCAACACCATAGTGGTTAACCCCACAGGTAACACCAAAGATGATGAAAATATGGATGGATCGGGAGATGATGGTTCTGATCAGGCTGTGACTCACAATGAACCACCAGGTGTACACATCCGAAGCTAGAGGGCCGCTCTAAATATGGTCACCCCTTCAGCTAACCTTCTTTCGCTGACCCTATGAGAATCCAATAAGGATAAGAACAAAGTACCAGTTGCCCTTAACCCACACCCCTATCTCGATAAAAACGATCCACTTACGCTCGAAGAGAGGTCCGCTCGACAGGAAGAGGAAATGATAGAATTGAGGCGGCTTAACACTGAGCTACTCTAGAGGAACCATATTATTGAAAGCACATCCAAGGAGGAGCCACATCATGCACTCCCAGTAAGTGCACCTCAAAGACCAAGGTTTTCCCTGGAAAACGAAGCACAGTTAGAGCTCCCGCCAAACGAGGTGCTTGGCCCGTCTAACTACCTAAATGTGGATCTAGATGAATACCAAGACTTACCTCCACTCAGGAAGCAACCGGAGAAAGTACGTCTGAACCCTCCGAAGGTGTCACAAACGGCACATGCACCCCTGGTGCCAACTGAGCTAGATCCTCAAGCAATGCCTCGAGCTACAGCTTCCCAGGACTGGGCCCAACAGGATGTAAACCAGGGTCTCACCAACACCATCGAGGCACTGACAGCTCAATTGAAAGCAATGGAAGGTCGACGCACTCCGATACGACCAGAGCGGAAGCCCTACCCAGATTGGGTGAGCAACACACCACCTCCACCAAATTTTTGGATCACTGTATTCCCTATTTTCAATGGATCAGGCGATCCAGAACAACATTTGATGCACTACATGTCTTATTGCGACCCTATGATGGGAACTATGAAACAACAAGAAGCAGTGAAACTCAAATGCTTCATACGTACCTTGCAAGGATCTTCCTTCATCTGGTATACGATCCTGCCAGCCCAGTCAATAAAAAGATGGGAAGACCTTCGGCAGCAGTTCCTATTCCAATTCAGCTCAACGCTGCCTAAAAAACGTTCAGCGGCCTCATGAATTGAAAACAGAGGGAGAACGAGAGGGTCTCAGATTTCATCGCTAGATGGAAAGGTCTAACCTACTCCCTGGACATGCTAATGCCTCAAGGAAAGTTGTTGGACATATGTATCGATAACCTTCGAGACGAGCTACGAACACGGATCATACCAGGGGAGTTCCCAACTGGAATCCACCATATCTCATCCATTTCCCAGAAAATTGAGAACTCCCTGCAGAGGACCAACTTGAATTCCCGAATATCCTCACAGGCTCCCATAAAGAGAGAAGTTAGAGCTGAAGCATCCTCTGTCACGCTCAAGCCAGCCCCTACGCCTGCTCCACTGCCTAGGCCTCCACCAAATCGTCAAGGGCCCCCTGTATATCAGCGGACGCCTCCAACCAAGTGGTAGGATCATAGAGGATCAAAGCGGAACCGGTTCGAGGAATGAAGACAAAAAGTATACTTGTTATGAAAGGACCGAGTCTGCGGCTACTTTATCGCTGCCATGAATTGCAACTTGCTCCGCCTCCCGGAGCCAAGAAAACCCAAATAAGTCGGCCGCGATGATAGGCCATATTACAATCCCTACCATAGAATGTTGGGGCACAATATTCGGGAATTATTCATCCTCAAAGATCTCCTGCAAAGGATGGTAGACTCCGGGAAGGCCGAGCTAGTACCACCTCCAGCACATGTGACATATATTTCCACCACCCACTCCGAAAAATGGGAGGGGTGGCAGGAAGTCACCAGAAAGAAGGGGCAGAAATTTGATAACTAGATGAATCAGAAGAATATCAATCGAGCCTAGGGTATACTTCGAGCTCAACTACTGCAACCAGTGTTTCCGCCAACAGCCCCTGATGTCGCACAACCGACAATATCGTCCTCACAACCCTCCACGAGCTGGTCATCCAAGGGTAATCAAAAAGGGAGGAAACAAGCACAAGATGAGCAGTCCGCAACGAGGCCAAAGTTAACCCCGACACTGTAAGATTTTATGCCCCCAAACTTGGCGCCATGGTCACCGACCCCCCAAACAGAACCATCAAGGACAACCAATTAGGTTGACTTGTCAGAGGATGAGGATCCAATCTTTGGTTCCATCATCATCATCCATCTTATGGAATCGTTCCCTGACGAAGGGTATGGTTACGAACCTAAGTTCCTGATGCAAAGGGTCGGGAGGGTGAATCATAGAGGCATGGGATATCAGGGGAGGCACAGTCGAGGCCGAAATCAACCCTACGGTTGGACCTCTGCCCAAACCGTTAATATCGTAGAAACCCGTGGGAGAGCCCTTCAATGGACTCAATAAGAGAAAGAATATCCCTCCACCTCCTCAAGCGACCACTCGGCCTCTGTCATTCTGTGGTACCCATCAGACGAGTAACAAGTGTCTAGACGTCTAGTGCGTGCAAACAGACTAGCCAGGCCGAATCCCCAAAATGTGGGGACACCGTTGAAATCTAACCCCACGACCGATCCCTCCTCATCTCATATTCCAACTCCCAATATTCCAGCTAAGACTCCCCAACCAACGTAGAAGTGTCGGCTGCTAGAATAGAAATACGACATCCTTAAGCAGCTGGCATCGGTACCAGCCAAACTGTCGATCCTGGATGCCCTAATTTTTTCAGCAGACCTCAGGGAGGAACTTATAGAAGCTTTGCCCAGCCCCCAGGAGTTTCAAGCCTAGGTAGCTGCTGCCAATATTTACCAGACGGAGACTGGCTCGGCTTAATGTGATGCGTTGATTTCCTTCACCGATTAGTATGAAGATTCCATCATGCAAGGACACATCAAACCACTATATGTGTCCGACACACTAAGTGAAGTTGAGATCTGTAATGTCTTTATTAACAACAGCTCTGGAGTTAACCTCCTTCCCCTACGGACACTCCGTAAGTTGGGCTACAATGAAAATGACCTATCCCCCTCATCCATAACTCTATTAAGTTACGAAAAGAGTGAGCAGAAGCCAATGGAACAAATTAAGCTAAAGACCCATTTTGAAAACCTTGTGGCCTATTCGGAATTCTTGGTGGTTCGGCTGAACACAGCATTAAATGCCCTGCTTAGAAGGCCGTGGCTTTATAATCACATGGTCGTTCCTTCATCCTACCACTAGTGTATTATGTAATGCATCAATGGTAAAAGTAAGGCATTTCATGCTGACAAGTCCCCTTTTGAGCTCTCCGAGTCACACTACATTGACGCCGAGTTTTATGAGCAAAAGAAGAATAAGACATCGGTCGATGGTGTCGACTGGATCCCAGCTCCAAATGGTCTGGAAATGGTTCTTGACGACCCCCTCAGACATCTTGGCAGAGACTATATACTGTCCATCAACCATATTGAGAGTAGGGGTTCATGTTCGGACATGCACTCAGCTGTCCTCATGACTTAAGCCATAACGGTCGAGCATGACAATGCATGAACGTCCGCCAACCCTCAATCTGAGGGAAAATACTTGATCAAGGATGCCGACAATGCCTCACCACCAGACTCCCAAGAACCCGTGTAGGAAGATCTCCCCTCTCCGGATCAAGAAGATGATGATTTGGGATATGAAGAGGAGGAAGATCTCAGGGTTGCACCTCTCACATTTTAGGAAGGTATCTCCACCATGGTGGACAAGCTCAGGGAAACAAACCTGGGTACCAAGGAAGACCTGAGGCCCAATCTTGTAAGTTTATCCATGTCCCCCGAGGAGCATGAGGTATATACCTCTTTCCTGAATCAAAAACGGGATGTTTTTTCCTGGAATTACACAGAAATTCCGGGACTCGATCCCGAAGTGGAGACGCATCACCTAGGTTTGCTCGAAAACCACCGGGGCTATAAACAGGCCGCCAGAAGGACACACCCCTCACATGCTACCAAAATAGAGGTTGAATTTGATAATCTCATTAAAGAAGGATTCATTCAGGAGGTCTAGTACACCATATGGTTGTCCAACATTGTCACTGTCAAGAAAAAGAACGGACAAATCTGTGTCTGCATTGATTTTAGAGATCTCAATCATCATTTCCAGAAAGATGATTTCCCGATCCCGATCACCAAGTTATTAATCGATGCAACGGTCGGGTATGAGGCTCTATCCTTCATGGACGACTATTCTGGGTATAATAAAATCAAGTTGGCTCGAGAAGATGAATAATCCACTACCTTCAGGGCATCTCAAGGAATATTTTGTTACAGGGTTATGCCCTTTGGTCTCAATAACGCTGGCGCCACATATCAGTGTGCCATGCATCATATCTTTAAACCATTCCTGGGGAGATTCGTTGAATTCTACGTGGATGAATTGGTGGTCAAGTCCAGGCAGCGCTCAGATCACCTATCAGACCTTGAGACCATCTTCAAAAAACTACGGAAGCATAGCCTGAAGATGAATCCCTTGAAATGCGCCTTTGGGGCTACCTCAGGGAAATTCCTTGCCTTCATCATATGCCATCGTGGCATCAAAGTCGACCTTGAAAAGACACAGGATATCCTCGGCATGCCACCCCACTTCAATCTCCCCAATTTGAGAGCATTATAAGGGAACTTGGCCTACATCAGGTGATTCATAGCCAACCTGGAAGACAAATGTTTCCCCTTTACCAGGTTAATGAAGAAGGGAGTCACGTACCAATGGAAAGATGACTGGCAAGAGGCGTTCGACAGCATAAAAAAGTATCTATTAATCCCACCGGTGCTCATTCCCCCAGTTGAAGGAATACCTCTCATCCTATACGTGATGGCCCTAGAGTGGTCATTGGGAGCCTTCCTCACGCAGAAAAATAACGCCGGCAGTGAAAACAGTCTCTATTACCTCATCTGAACTGTGATTGATGCTGAGACTCGATACTCAAACATCGAGAAGAGTTGTTTGGCCTTGGTCTTCACAGTTCAAAAGTTGCGACATTATCTACAACATAATTAAGTCCATTTTGTCTCATGTAATACCCCTCTCAAGTAAATTCTCAGCCGCTCGATGCTGACTAGGTGCCTTTTTTTGATGGGCAGTCGTAATGCAACAGTTTGACATCCTCTTTATGCCTCAGAAGGCCATCAAAGGCCAGGCATTAGCAGATTTTCTGGAGGATCACCCTTCAAAAGGGACCACCACACTGGATGCCAAGCAACCTGATAAAGATATCTTCTCGGTTCAAGAGGAGTTCCCAGTATGGGAAATTTACTTCGACGGCGCCTCCCGAAGCCCAACTGGGAAGAAGATGGAAGATTCCAAATTTAACAAGGTGGGTTTGGGGATAACACTCATGTCCCCAGAAAAGGTAGTATTTCCATAATCCTTCATCCTGTTAGAAGGATGTACGAACAATGTTGTGGAGTATCAATCCCTCATTGCAGGCCTGGAGCTCACACTCCAAGCACAAGTACAACACCTTAATGTAAAAGGTGACTCAGAACTGGTCATCAAGAAAGTCAATGGTGACTATGCTATTAAAAATGAGGAGTTAATTCCCCTGTTTGACCATGTTTGAGGGTTAATGGTAGAATTATCCATAGAACCAACATTGATCTATATTCCCCGATCTCAGAATGCCCAGGCCGACACATTAGTTAATGCGGCCACAGCCCTAGCCGACCCAGACCAGAATGAAATAGTTATCAGTATTGCTCATCATTGAATAGTCTGGACATTTTTTCAAGCTAAGACAGAATAAATCAACGAAGTCAGTCCTGTCCTTGAACCATATGCTCCTGCCACTGGCTGGATGACCCCCATTGCAAACTACCTTCAATGGGGAGAACTTCTACCAGATAGGGCTAAACGAGAGAAAATATGGAGAAGGGAAATCAACTTTTTCCTATATGGCGGCGCGAGTCAGCAAGAGGTCCTATATAAATAAGGAATCGATGGAATCCTCCTTAGATGCATTGTTGGAGAATAAATCACTACCGTCATGACTGAGGTACATGCCAGAGTTTGTGGGGCACATCAGACAGGGTCCAAGCTTTCCCATCAGGTTCGAAGACTTGGGTACTATTGGCCCACAGTGGCACGAGATTGAGAGCGTTTTACCGCAAAATTACACTCATGAAAAATTTATGCCAACTTCATGCCAACTTCATACACCAACCCCTAGAGTTAGTTCATCAGGCCAAGTACTCCTGACCATTTTTCGTCTGAGGAATGGACGTCGTGGGACAATATCCTCCCGCCACAGCCAAACAGCTGAAGTATATCCTCATGACAAACGAATTATTTTCCAAATGGGCAGAAGTCCTACACCTTAATGAAGTCAGGGAAAGAAGCATTGTTAGCTTTGTGAAAACCAATATCATCACCAGATTTTGTGTCCCTCATACCATAATGGCGGATAATGGCACCAACTTTTTCTATGCTGAATTGGAGAAAATATACCAAGAATACGGTATCAAGGCTAACCACTCATCCCGCTACCACGCAGTGGCCAACAGACGGATAGAGGATTTCAATAAGACCATGTACAACATTCTCCAGAAAATGGTGTACAAAGAAAAGAAGTCATGGTCAGATAAACTTCTCCATGCATTGTGGGCTTACCGAACCACCATCTGCACCGCTACTCGGCCCACTCCGTACTCATTAGTATACGGAACAGAAGTGGTTCTTCCCATTGAGCTCTAATTTCCCTCGCTCTGTGTTGCCATTTGTGATCAGTTGTCCAATGATGAGCAATCATAAAAGTGGTTAGGTGAATTGGAACAGTTAGACGAGAAGCGATTACACACTTTACACCATCTGGAAATATACCAAAACCGGATTGCACGAGCCTTCAATAAAAAGGTCTGTCTTCAGTATTTCTTGGAAGGAGAATTGGTGTTGGTCCTCCAGACCCCAATGATACCTGGAAAGAAACCTCCAAAATTGGAGCCCAAGTGGGAGGGACCATATGTTATACACAAGGTCTACTCCAACGGAGCATATGCCCTGATCTCCATGGACGAGCAGTTCACCACCACTCCTAAAAATGAGAGATTCCTAAAGAAGTATTTCGCATAGATAACTAAATGCAGTTATCGTCCGAGCTGCAGGATGTTAAACTACCAAGAAACCAACGATCCAAACTATATGACCTTAAACTAAGAGTATTTAGTCCACACTGGCATAACTAAAAGCAGTTATCATCCGAGCTGCAGGACGTTAAACTGCCAAGCACTCAACGGTCCAAACTCTATGACCCTAAACTAAGAGTATTCCATCCTCACCGACATAACTAAAATCAGTTATCGTCTGAGCTGCAGGACGTTAAACAGCCAATCACTCAACGGTCAAAACTCTAGGACACTAAACTAAGAGTATTCCGTCCTCACCAGCATAACTAAAAGCATTTATCATCCGAGCTGTAGGACGTTAAACTACCAAGAACTCAACGTTAGAAACTATATGACCCTAAACTAAGAGTATTTCATCCTCACCGCATGGCGTTAAACTGCACGGATTTCATAGAACTATGTATGGCTTGATTCCTGCCCTCATAGGATATGTAGCGATGACAGGGTTCCCCATCCTGGCCCATCCATCCCCAAATAAAAGTTAAAAATACCCTCTCCCCCCATGTACGGACCAGCCCTGCACGGGGTGTATTCCTCATCCTTACTGCACGACGTTAAACTGCAATGATAAGTATAAAAGAAAAAAATGTCCCTTATCCCCCGTTTACAGACTAAACCTGCACGAGGTGTATTGTCTTTCAAAGAACTACATGAGGCTTGATTCTTGCCCTCACGGGATATGTAGTGACACTAGGGTTCCCCATCCTGGCCCAGCCATTCAAAACAAATGCTCTTTCCCCCGTGTATGGACTAGACATGCATGGGTTGTATTCTTCGTCATCACCGCACAACGTTAAACTGCACAGACTTCAGAGAACTACGTGAGGCTTCATTTCTGCCCTCGCAGGATACGTAGTGACACCAGGGTACCTCACCCTAGCTCATCCATCTCCAAATGAATGTCAAAAATTCCCTCTTCCCCCATGTATGGACCAGATCTGCACGGGGTGTATTCTTCGTCTTCACCGCACGACGTTAAAGCTACACTGACTTCGTCCTCACCGCACGATGTTAAAACTGCACGGACTTTGTCCTCACCACACGACGTTAAAACTGCATGGACTTCATCCTCAGCGCACGATGATAAAACTAAATAGACTTCATCATGACCCACCCAAGATATATGGAGAAATGACATGGAAATACTCCTTGTGAATTTGGATGCATCCCCTCCATACATCAGACTCCACGGCCCGAATAATTATGGATCTTTATAACCATTCATGGTCATCCGAAGTGGAAAGTTATCGACCCATGGACACCTTTTCATGACTATGCATACCATTCCCTCAATGGCTTTGCATATTGATATCCCCTGGCCCGTCTACCAATGGAAGGATTTCCTCAGGTGATACTCTTCCTAGCTTCGTACGCTTACCGGCCTTAGATCCCCCATATCATATCTCCCGATCCAGAAATTTATGGTACAATGGTTTATAAGTTCATACCCCTTTTCACATCCAAACGTTTCCAGGGTATCCCTACACGGTTATCCTATGTATCCACCCGTGGTTCACTTGACGACTTGCATCTACGAACATCAAGCTAAGGCTAGGCTACTTTGACTCAATAGACAATTATAGGGAAGATGTTTCTTGTATGCTCAGATCCCATAATCCCTGCATGCCGAACTCTATACTGTGAGCATTCTCAGATTTTCATAATCATTCATGACCATCGTAAGTGGAAAGTTATCAACCCGTGGTCACCTTTTCATGACTATGCATACCATTCCCTCAGCGGCTCTACATATTAATAGCTCCTACCCCGTCTACCAAAGGAAAGATTTCCTCAGGCGATACTCTTCCTAGCTTCGTACACTTACCAGCCTCAGAGCCCCCTTATCATTTCTCCTGATCCAAGAAGCCCTGAAACCACGATTTACACCAATCCACACATCTCCACTTCATGGGCATGCTGAGATGTTGAAGCCCAGTTACATTCTGATCAAGAGTGGACTTCGAAACTACGTCCTTACCGCATGACGTTAAATTTCACGGAACATCTTGGTCACTTCGCATAAAGCTGAAAAGACCTTGCATTAAACATCCATGGAAATGCCTCCAACTACAAGCATTTTTACTGGTTTAAAAATGCCCCCATCCTCACTACATGATGTTAAAACTGCACAACATCGGTAAAAATTCCCCCCATCCTTGCTGCATGACATTAAACTGCACAACATCCTTTAATAATGTTCCTCGTCTTTACCGCATGATGTTAAACTGCGCGGAATCCATCCTTACTGCATGATGTTAAACTACATGGTCAAACATGTCATGGGTTCAGTAAGGAATGGAGGCTCTTCTCTGTCCCTCTGCGCATGGTTCAGATATGCAAAAATCACCATCTCACACTAGCGTGAGAAGAGATGACTTCACCCTTTCTCGAGAAATTTAGCCTAGATATTTCTCTTGTATCATGGCACCCACTCCTCTCAAACCATAATCTGTACTCCGAAAAAGCCTAACTCTCATAAACCACCCTTGGTGGTCCTGAATCTAAAACTTCCTTGAAGTTATCTAGCTATCAGGAGAATGCAATCATTGACCTAAGGACACCTTTGCCTGACTATGCATACCGTGCCCTCAGAGGCTCTGCATTTTGATCTCCGCTGGCTTGTCTACCAAAGGAAATATTTCCTTAGGCAATGCATATCTCTGTATGCCTCATGGCCCCTGAGCCCCCATGTCCATCCCCGAATTCGTAAACACTCTGAGATACAGTTTACCAGGCTCTTTCACGGCCCTGCCTAAATATGGTGGAACATATCTAATGAGATTACCGAGAACTAGGAGAAGTCGTTCCATTCTAAATAATGTCCCATCAGCATGACTTTAAACTGCACCAAGCTCCAACCATCCTTTACGCTCGATAAATGCATAGGATAGGGACCTTGATTCCACACTCCTAATTAATAAAAATGTTCTCAAACCCTTTCAGACGATACACACCCTTTTCGAGCCACCCCTGGTGGTTTTCATCATTCTCCAAGCCACCCATGGTGGTTTCCATAAGCCGGAATTCCATGAAGTCCTTAGGCCATCAGAAATGGAGAGTCATTGACATAAGGACACCTTTTCATGACTATGCATACCATGCCCTCAGCGGATCTTCTTATTGATCACCCTTATCCCATTTAACAAAGGAAACATTTTCTTAGGCGATGCTCTTCCTACCTCTGCACGTCGATACAACTCCCATGCCTTGAGACATGCCTTGCATGTCATTGGAATCTAAACATGTTACCCCCACATATGTTTGAAGGATATCAAGACATCTTTTAATCAACCAACCCTCATTGGGGCCCTCGCCCCACCATATCTGGTCAAAGCTATTCGACCAAAAACATCAGTAATGATAGTCTTGTCGGCGGGACTTTAAACCGATCACAAAAAAGGTGCAAAGACTATTAGGCCGAAAACACGAAAAGGGCGACCTAAGAATAAGTCGGGCCATACCCACTGGGTCCACACCCAATGGACCCAGAAAAAATTACGGTATTAAAAGAAAAGACAAAAATTTTGTGGGGGTTTTCTACAAAACCCTAGAAATAGTCAAACTATGCTCGCTGGATCCCATGATCCAGTCAAAAGCTAGAGCTCATTTTTTCATCAATTGTCTTGAACTCTGATTATTCTAAGTTCAGTGAATTAACATATACAGCAATCACGCCAAATAATTTCTGTCATGGGAGAAGACAATAAGAGAGCTGAGGAAAAATATTTCTTTGATCCATAACAATGTTGGTAAGAAGGGAATCCACAATCTGGAGCCTCCTCTAGCATTAAAGGTTATTACAAGAGGTTTTCAGCGGATTCAAAAAGTTGTATCAGGCACTGATGGAAATCCTCGATTAATTGATAGAGATTCTACAGTAATGTTGTCTCAGCTTCTGCACCAGTGAAACGCACGGCCGATTGTCACCTATCGACCTGTCAAAGTTCCAGTGCTCTGCTAATGTGTATAGCAGCACTCGGGTCGAATCCTCGGCGATGGTACTTCGTAATAGTCAATTGTTTTTAGTTGATTGTATTTTGATTGAGGGGGTTTGTTTGCAGAGCGTAATTGAAATGTTTAATGAATGATGTTTAATTTAGCAAGTTGATAAAGATTGGGGTGAGTTCATCATTAGGTTAGTTAAGCTTGTGATATCCTTGAGCTTTGCTTTATATTGCATTTAAATTAACACCCATGTCACAAGATGATGTTGATTAGAATTCCTAAGTGTTAAGGCTTTAATACAAGCCTTAAATTAACATAGGGTTCTAATATTGATCAAATATTGTTTATGGTAGTGTATTTATGGTTCCAATAATCCATGGAAACCACACATTAAACAAATCAAGTCATTAATCAATGACATGCTAAGTCCAACATACACAATGTTAATTCAACGAATACTCATCGAGCAAAAGCTCTCAATCGCTTAACATACCTAAATTAAAACTCACCCCAATGAGATATTTACTCAGACATTATGATGTTTATTAATCTAGTAATATATTTTTATGGTGATGAATTATAAAGAGATGAAAAAGAAAGGGACAAGATAAGAGTAGTGTGCCGAACACACACACGAAATATTTTGAGAATCAAAAATGGAATTTCGATTGAATGAGGAAGAAAGATAAGGTACTGTAACTTAAAATGATTCAAACTATTTTAAGACCATGAATATTATACTACATAAGGTGGAGGATAATAAGAGATATTGAAGAAGAAACTTTCATTAAAACAGAATTACAAAAGAAATGACTTACAAAATTACAAAAATGAAGAACACAAAAGTAAGTGAAAACAAAGAGAGGAGGAAAGGTCTCTCAATTGAAAACTTGAGTATGGCATGTCCTCCCAAGCCTTTGGAAGAGCTTTGGTCGTGCCAATATGATACCCTCTCTTCTGAAATGCCAACCTGGTGCAAGGAGAAGAGGGGAGTGAATTTATAGCCAAAGGTAGTGGACTGTTTTCTTTCCCAAACTGGCTCTCACGTTGGCCCACCAATATGACCTTTCAGAAAGCTGAATCTCGAGCGATATCCTTATTAAATATTTTAGATATGTTTGTGGACTAGTCACCCTCAACATTTGGCCGTTATTGGACCTTTTTGGCCAAAGTTATGTCCGGATTACTAAAATCCTTTCTACTGTCCAATTTTATCCAGAAAGTTTCCATGGCCTCAATGTGAATGAATTTATGGCTATGGATATGCCTTCAAATCCGAACCATTTATTCTGTAAAGTTGATACCCCATATCTTATATTTCACACCGCAAAATATTAGCTTCTTTGGACAAGTGGATAAGTTGAAAAGTCAAGAATGGTGGGATGATTTAAAATCCCGGACAGAATGGTGGGCTTGATTTCAATGGATCCATTGGGCCCCAAAATGGTAGAGTTGGGCCTTTAAATTTTTATCCATGACTCCTTAGTAAATTCCAGAGCTTTAAAAAGAATATCCACTCATTTGGGCTTGGAGATTGAGCCCAGTAATGAAATCTTCAAGGCTGGTCCAGAAATTAGGCAGATTCGGTGGGTCATCTTGTGTGGTCCATATGGCCCTTCAAATGGACGAATTAGCCAATGCTCTAGTTGCGTGATTTGTAGGAAATTGAATTTAGAAACCTAAAATACAAGAATCACACAATTTGGATTAGTAGGGTGAGAGTTATAATTAAAATACTAAACAGACATGAATCTGTATTATTCGAAACAATACTCCAAAATAATATTTAATATTAAAGCATGAGTATTTCACATAAGTTATGCACATTTAATTGAAAATCAGTAGAGGGAGTATATAAAATGATATTAATAAATGAATAACATCAACTCCCCCACACTTAATATTGTTCATGTCCTCATGTACAACAAACACAAAAGAAAATCAAAACAAAACCATATTCATTCACCAACAAATATTAAAATATTGTTTTCACCAATTAGGGGAGGTTTAGACTATTTCACTCATCCATATTGAATTCCATCACAAATTTGATTCACAATAATGCATCAGAAACAATTAATTTTTTCATGTTCAAGGTTTGAATTGGAAAATGTAGGCACTCAAAACTTACTCCTCTCAAGATGATAAAAATGTATTTTAGGAGGTTCACTCATTCACCAACAAAAAGTGAAAATCAAGAGTTTATAAGAGCTCTCAGCTTCCATTCCCAAATCTAATGTGTACAAGAATCAAGAGGTCTTTTAAGGGGTGTTTTAGTGGCTATGGGACGGTAGGTATATAATTTCCAAAGGAAAAGAGGGGTTAAAAACACCAACATGGAAAAATCAATGCACATTTTTTTTGAAATTTGATTTGAAAGGAAATAGAAACAAATATTTACAAGGGCATGAATGTGTGATTAATGAAAAGTGAGGGAGATAGAAAATGGAATAGGGTGAGATGATTTAATATGTACAACATGGAAAACTTCCAATAATGACACAATACAAGATGATGCAAGTGTTCTTTTTTTTCTCTTTTTTTCTTTTTTTTTCGAAAGTTGTGCTTGGAACAAGTCTCACAGTCATCTCCCAACCCATGCTTGATCTCATCATGTAACTAATTTTAGTAGTTATAACAAGATCAAAGGTTGATGATGAATGGTTTTTGACCAACCCAATACACAACCCATTCCTTTTTTTATTTTTATTTTTTCATTTTTTTTTAAATATAATTTTTTCAATTTTTTGAACACTTTTCAATTACTTTTGTACAAATGACAATTACACATATACACCCCAAAGCTCATAGAATTAAAACCTCTCCCCCACACTTGAATGGATAATTTCCCTCAAGCATATGATGACACATTGGAAATCAATGAAAATACGCCCAAAAATGAAGTCCATTCCCCCCACACTTAAATTTCAATAAATTGTACAATGAAAATCCATGAAGATGTTGGGTGGGACAAGGTATTAGTCTTGTAATGTGGATATGAAAAGAAAGGTTTTCATAGGCTCAAATGGGCTTTCAAAAGTAGGATCAATGTAAGGGTAACAGGAGGCTATTTGGCTATTCTGATTCTCATGTGGCTTAGAAAATGCCTCTATCATATTAATGCACACAAAAGATGGAAATTCAGCTCGAAGGTCCAAAAAATCAAGACTCACAATCAGTGGTGAAGACACACAATGAAAAAGATGGCCATATATGACCTTGGCATGAAGGCTAATGTTATTCCTCACGGTAGGGGAGAATCATTTTCCACCAAAAATTATTCATTCAAAATGTTTGTTATTGACACAAAATTGTTTACCCAAGTTTGAGATAAAAATTAAATATATTTGAGTTTAAAACAAGCCTTTTGACTCCCCAAAATGGTTGGAAAGAATTTCAATATTTGATGATGAGTAATTATGACACCCCCTTTTTTTTGTTAATTTTCATTTTTTTAATAATTTTTTTTAAATTTTTTTATTTTTAATGACACATCCACAAAAAATAGAAAATAGAAAAAAGGTTGGGGAAGAATGTTGTAAAAAAAATGAGAGGGAGATAGTAAGAAGAAGAAATAGAGGTAAAAAGAGAGGGAAAAGAGATTGAGGAGAGAGAGAGGTAAAGGGAAAGAGGTGCCCCCTGGTTTGGATTTGGTGGGTCGCCGTTTCCATCTAGTGGTGGGTCAATGGAAGTCGATGTGGAACCTGAAGTGAATGGCCTCTCATGGTGATGCTTTAACCAGTGTCCATTTACCGTGAATGTTCTTTTTGAAGAATGTTCTTGGACTTGCACTACACCAAATGGGTAAACATTAGTAATAATAAAAGGTCCATCCCAACGAGAATTGAGCTTACCTGGGTGAAGTCAAAATCGAGAATTGAAGAGCAGTACCTTTTCACCTTCATGAAATACCTTTCAAACAATGTGCTTGTCATGGAGTGACTTTTCCTTTTCTTTGTAGAGAATGGAGTTCTCATATGAATCAAGTCGAAGCTCCTCCAATTCAGTCAACTGCAACAATCTTTCTTCACCAGATTTTTCACAATCAAAATTTAAAGTTTTGACAGCCCAAAATGACTTATGTTGGATTTCAACTGGTAAATGACAGGCTTTAACAAAAACTAGCCTAAATGGAGACATCCCAATGGGTGTCTTATAGGCTGTTCGATAGGCCCAAAGTGCTTCACCAAGTCTATCGGGCCAGTCTTTTCTTGTGGGCTTAACAATTCTTTCAAGCACTCTTTGCACTTCTCTGTTAGAAAGTTCAGCCATTCCATTTGATTGAGGGTGATATGCAGTGGATGTTTTATGTACAACCCCATTCTTTTTCAAAAGTGACTCCATGGTTCTATTACAGAAATGAGTTCCTAAGTCACTTATCAAAGCATGTGGTGTTCCGAATCGATGGAAGATATGGGTTTTGAGGAACTCACTCACAGTTTGAGCATCATCTTTCTTAGTGGGTTTGGCCTCGACCCACCTAGAAACATAGTCAATAGCAAAGAGAATGTAGGATAATCCATTGTAAGGGGGAAAAGGTCCCATGAAATCGATGCCCCAAACATCAAAATGCTCACAGAAGATTAATGGATTTTGAGGCATTTCGTTTCTTTTGGAAATTGTGACAAAATTTTGGCAAGTGGGACATGATTGACAGAACTCGTGTGAGTCCTTGAAGAGTGAAGGCCAAAAGAATCCAGAATCTAGGGCCTTTCGAGAAGTCCTTTGTGGTCCAAAGTGGCCACCTCCAGGCATTGAGTGGCAGAATTCCAAGATGGAGGATTGTTCAGTTTCATCAACACATCTCCTAATTACCATGTCAGCCCCAGTTTTCCAAAGTTTATTATCTTCCCAAAAATAATTCTTTGAATCACTTTTCATCTTTTCTTTTTGTTCTTTTGAAGAATATTCAGGTAAAACACCAGAAACCAAGTAAATGACAATTGGGGCATACCATGGTAACTTTGGAGTGAGAGATGAGAGGTGTTCAGTTGGAAATTCAGGATCAATTATTTCAGAATGAGAAGAATTAGAATTTCTACTCAGGTGGTCAGTCACAGGGTTTTCTTTTCCAGGTTTATCTTTTATCACAAGGTCAAACTCTTAAAGCATTAAAATTCATCTTATTAGCCTTGGTTTGGAATCACTTTTCTTAAGTAATAACTTTAATGCTGAGTGGTCTGTGAAGATGATGATTTTGGCACCTAAGAGATAGGGCCAGAATTTATCCAAGGCAAAAACCACAGCTAAAAGTACTTTTTCAGTCACAGTGTAGTGTGATTGAGTTTCATCCAATGTTTTTGAGGCATAAAAGATGACATGAGGAATGTTTTCTCTTCTTTGACCAAGAACAGCCCTAATGGCCCAAACAGAAGCATCACACATCAATTCAAATGGTAAGGACCAATCTGGGGGTTGGATTATTGGAGCATATTTGAGAGCAGATTTGAGTTCAATGAAGGCTCTCTTTCAAGCCTCGTCAAAATTGAATGTGACATCATTTTGAAGTAAACGAGTGAGTGGGAGGGAAATATTGTTGAAGTTCTGAATGAATCGCCGATAGAAACCGGCATGACCAAGGAAGGACCGAATGTCTCGAACTGATTTGGGTTCAGGAAGTGATTGGATCACCTCAATTTTGGCTGGATCAACTTGGATACTCTCTTGAGAAATTATGTTCCCTATAACAATCCCATTTTAAACCATGAAGTGACATTTTTCAAAATTCAGCACAAGGTTGCACTTGACACACTTTTGAAGGACCAAAGAGAGTGAATGTATGCAAGTTTCAAATGACTCGCCATAAATGGTAAAGTCATCCATGAAGACCTCCATGCAATTCTTAATGAATTCAGAAAAGATACTCATCATACACCGCTGGAATGTTGCAGGAGCATTACAAAGGCCAAAACGCATTCGCCTATAGGCATAGGTTCCAAAGGGGCAAGTGAATGTGGTCTTTTCTTGGTCTTGAGGTGCGATTGGAATTTGGAAGTAGCCGGTGTAACCATAAAGAAAGCAATAGTGTGACTTTCCGGACAATCTCTCAAGCATTTGGTCAAGGAAAGGAAGTGGGTAGTGATCTTTTCGTGTTTCAGCATTCAATTTGCGATAATTGATGCACACATGCCATTTGTTTTTCACTCATGTTGTGACCACTTCTCCATGTTCATTTGTGACAACTGTTATCCCGCCCTTCTTAGGAACGACTTGAATTGGACTAACCCATTCACTATCAGAAATTGGGTAGATAATACCAGCTTGAATAAGCTTGGTAATCTCTTCCCTAACTACCTCAAGTATGAGTGGATTGAGTCTTCTTTGAGGTTGCCTAATTGGTTTGGATGATTCCTCTAGATGGATGTGATGCATGCAAAGGGCAGGGTTGATTCCTGGAATATCCTCTAGGGTCCAACCTAAGGCATTTTTGATTTCCTCTAACACTTGAACAAGTTGGAACTCCTCAGTTTCAGAAAGTGAAGCAGAGATAATGACAGGGTAGGAGGGATCATGGAAAAGGAATGCATACTTGAGGTGTGAAGGAAGTGGTTTTAGATCAGTTTCAGCCTTGATTTGAGAGTGAGACAAGTTAGGAGAAGGATAAGGGATTCCAGATGGGTTTGGATCATTTTCCTCAACACTGTCCAAGGTGGAGCAGTAGAGATCAGAGTTGATGTGGGATTCAAGAGAGTTTTCAAGTTCACTTTGATTGATGGAGTCTAAGAAAGAAAGGTCAACATAAACTTCTCCATTTATAACTTGGTTAATCATTAAGCATATTTCACAGTCTCCACTATCATTAGAACATGATGAGCATGAAGAAATGGAGGTGAGTTGACTCTTAGAAGTGTCATCAGATGCATGAATAGAGAATGTAGAGTGATTCTCTGATGGGTATCGCATGGCTTGAAAAATGTTGAACTTGACCACTTGGTCACCAAATTACATGGATAAGGTGCTTGAATGGACATCGATCTTGGTTCTAGAAGTCATGAGGAATGGTCTTCCTAGAATTAGGGAAGATCGAGAAGAGGTCGTCTCACCTTCCATGTCAAGGACATAGAAATCAGCTGGGAAGATAAGATCATTGACCCGAACAAGAACATCCTCAATTATCCCCTCAGGGATGGCAGTGCTTCGATTGGCTAATTGAATGACAACACCCGTTGGGTGCAAGGGACCTAGACCAAGGTTGGAGAAAATGGATTTGGGCATGACATTTATTGAGGCTCCAAGGTCTATGAGTGCATCATCAAAGTTGGAACTCCCTATTTGACATGGAACCGTGAAGGTCCCTGGATCTTTGCACTTCATGGGAATGGACTGTTGGGTTGAAACATTTTCAATGTTCTTAAGTTGCCTCTTATGGGTGCACAATTCCTTAAGAAACTTGGCATACTTAGGGATTTGTTTGATGGCATCTAAGAGGGTGATGTTCACTTCAACACGTCTAAACATGTCAAGCATTTCAGGATCAGGTTCAAAGGACTTCTTAGGCTTGGAGATGGCTTGAGGAAAAAGAATTGGGTTCCTTAGAGGAATGGAAGGAGGTGAAGTAGTGGATTCAAGTTCCTTTTCCAGATTTTTGTTCTTTTCATTTTCTAGATCAACATCAAAAGGGGAGGTAGAGCAAGCAACATGGGGCATAACAATTTGCTTTCCCGATCTAAGTGCAATTTCACTTACATTACCCTTAGGGTTGGGTAATGGTTGAGCTGGGAGTTGGGATGAATTGGATGGTTGTTGCTGGCTAAGGTGGGATGCATGATGACCTCTTTGGGTTTCAATGTTCTTGAGGCTAGAACGGGTGAAGGAAGCAAGATCCTCTACAGCACATTCCCATGGTTGTTTAAGAAGAAGAGGCTTGTCCCAAATTAGGTTGGCCTTGATTTTGGTTCTTGGGAAAGTGATTGTATTGGGTGGGGAATTGGGAAGGCTAGTTAGGATAGTGGAATCCAGGAGGAGGATTGTTCCTTTGGGGTTGAGTAACAAAAGGATAAGGTTGATGGATGTTACCACCACTTTGACCATATTGGAACTGGTTTGGATTTTGATGAGGGAACTGAGGAGGATGAGAAATGGGATTACCATACCTCAGAGGTGGGTTAAAGGTAGAAGAGAAGGGCTTAGAGTGGGGTTGGTTGAAGTTTCTAACAAACCGACCTGATTGTTGAGGGTTGAAGTTTCGCTGAGCATATGCCGCATTGAGCTCCATTGGACTAGATGAATCAGATGGATCATCTTGAAGTTGTGGACATGTGTCAGTCGGATGAGTTGGTGAGTTGCAGATTCCACAGTTCTTGACAGGCCCAGTGAAAATAGATTATTGAGGAGAGGAGTTTGGGTCTTTGTAAGCCACAGCTAGTTGACGCACAAGACCTGTAAGTTCACTCATCCACTCAGTCATTTTGTTGGGCTCTATGGATTGATTCTCTTGGGATTGTTTCACTTGAGCATGTGCTCGAGTATGGAATTGATGCGTGTTTGCAGCCATGTTGCTTATGATTTCTCATGCATCTGCAGGAGTTTTGTCAACAAGAGCACCTCCACTTGCGGCATCAATTAGAGTTCGCTCCATAGCCAATAACCCCTCATAGAAGTATTGGATCAGGAGTTTGTCAGGGATTTGATGGTGTGGACAAGTTGCCACAAGCTTTTTTAACCTCTCCCAATACTCATGGAGTGATTCATTAGGGAATTGACGGATGCCGCTTATTTCCTTTCGGATAGAAGCTGTTCGAGAAGCGGGAAAGAACTTCTCAAGGAAAAGTCTCTTCATGTCAACCCATGAGTTTATGGAACCAGGTGGGAGGTAGTAGAGCCAAGACTTGGCAGAATCCACTAGGGAAAAGGGGAAAGCTCTAAGCTTGATTTGTTCTTCAGAAACCCCTTGAGCCTTCATGGTAGAGCACACCACCTGGAACTCTTTAAGGTGAAGATGTGGATCCTCACCGGATAGCCCGTGAAAATGAGGGAGAAGATGAATCAAACCCGATTTGAGTTCGAAGTCAGCTTCTATGTTTGGATATTGAATACCAAGAGGTTGGTAATTCATATCAGGGGCAACAAGTTCTTTCAATGTTTGTTCCCTAGGATTGGCCATATCGAATTCAATTGGTAGGGAAATGATTGGTTCATGGGTGATTTGGTTATCCCTAATGGTCCTCCTAAGTCGACGAAGAGTTCTATCAATTTCAGGGTCAATCAAATCCGAGGGATTGTTTGGAAGGCTACGGGGCATTCAGAGAGATTTTGGATGAAAGAGGAAGACGGTTTTTTCTTTGTGATTTTTTTTCATTTTTTTAAAAAAAAAAAATTTTTGGTTTCTTTTGACAATAACCAGAAACTAATGACTACTTAAAGTACCATCCCTAGAAACGGAACCATTTGAAACGCACGGCCAATTGTTTCCTATCGACCGGTCAAAGTTCCGGTGCTCTGCTAATGTGTATAGCAGCACTCGGGTCGAATCCTCGGCGATGTTACTTCGTAAAAGTCAATTGTTTTTAGTTGATTGTATTTTGATTGGGGGGGGGAGGTTTATTTGTAGAGTGTAATTGAAATGTTTAATGAATGATGTTTAATTTAGAAAGTTGATAAAGATTGGGGTGAGTTAATCATTAGGTTAGTTAATCTTGTGATATCCTTGAGCTTTGCTTTATATTGCATTTAAATTAACACCCATGTCACAAGATGATGTTGATTAGAATTCCTAAGTGTTATGGCTTTAATCCAAGCCTTAAATTAACTTAGGGTTCTAATCTTGATCAAATATTGTTTATGGTAGTGTATTTATGGTTCCAATAATCCATGGAAACCACACGTTAAACAAATCAAGTCATTAATCCATGACATGCTAAGTCCAACATACACAATGTTAATTCAACGAATACTCATCGAGCAAAAGCTCTCAGTCGCTTAACACACCTAAATTAAAACTCACCCCAATGAGATATTTACTCAGCCATTATGATGTTTATTAATTTGGTAATATATTTTTATGGTGATGAATTATAAAGAGAAGAAAAAGAAAGGGACAAGATAAGAGTAGTGTGCCGAACACACACACAAAATATTTTGAGAATCAAAAATGGAATTTCGATTGAATGAGGAAGCAAGATAAGGTACTTTAATTTAAAATGATTCAAACTATTTTAAGACCATGAATATTATACTACAGAAGGTGGAGGAGAATAAGATATATTGAAGAAGAAACATTCATTAAAACATAATTATGAAAGAAATGACTTACAAAATTACAAAAATGAAGAACACAAAAGTAAGTGAAAACAAAGAGAGGAGGAAAGGTCTCTCAAGTGAAAACATGAGTATGGCAAGTCCTCCCAAGCCTTTGGCAGAACTTTGGTCATTCCAATATGATATACTCTCTTCTGAAATGCCAACCTGGTGCAAGGAGAAGAGGGGAGTGTATTTATAGCCAAAGGTAGTGGACTGTTTTCATTCCGAAACTGCCCCTCAAGTTGGCCCGCGAATATTACCTTTCAGACAGATGAATCTCGAGAGATATCTTTCTTAAATACTGTAGATATGGATGTGGAATAGTCACCCTCAAAATTTGGCTGTCATTGGACTTTTTTGGCCAATGTTAAGGCCGTATTACTAAAAACCTTTCTACTGTCCAATTTTATCCAGAAAGTTTCCATGGCCTAAATGTGAATGCATTTATGGCTATGGATATGCATTCAAATCCGAACCATTTATTCTGGAAAGTTGATCCTCCATATCTTAGATTTCACACCACAAAATATTAGCTTCTTTGGACAAGTGGATAAGTTGAAAAGTCAAGAATGGTGGGCTGATTTAAAATCCCGGACAGAATGGGGGGCTTGATTTCAATGGATCCATTGGGCCCCAAAATGGTAGATTTGGGCCTTTAAGTTTTTATCCATGACTCCTTAGGAAATTCCCGAGCTTGAAAAATAATATCCACTCATTTGGGCTGGGAGATTGAGCCCAGTAATGAAATCTTCAAGGCTGGTCCAGAAATTAGGCAGATCTGGTGGGTCATCTTGTGTGGTCCATATGGCCCTTCAAATGGCCGAATTAGCCAATGCTCCAGTTGAGTGATTTGTAGGAAATTGAATTTAGAACCCTAAAATACAAGAATCACACAATTTAGACTATTAGGGTGAGAGTTATATTTAAAATACTAAACAGACATGAATCTGTATTATTCGAAACAATACTCCAAAATAATATTTAATATTAAAGAATGAGTATTTCACATAAGTTATGCACATTTAATTGAAAATCAGTAGAGGGAGTATATAAAATGATATTAATAAATGAATAACATCAACCAGCCCGCAATGCTTCTGCCTCCTAGGCTTCCTTTGAGCTCGCCCTCATCTCCTCCTCCATCCGTCGTTCCCCTTCTTCAATTATGGCAGTGAGTTTAGTCTCTTCCTGCTGCTTTCACTATATGTCATTCCTCAGCACCTCCAGTCGATAACGTTGCTCAAAGACTTCTCCCTGGAGTCCCAAAACTACCCCGTCATAATCATGAGCCTATGTTAGGCAAAGCAGTCGGTTCATGGAAAGGTAGGCTTCAGATTGAGCAGCATAAATGCGAGATTCAAAGCCACTCAGTCTTTCCCAGTTAGTGAAAACCTACTTGACTATATCATAAATACAATGGTAGTGAAAGCTGTCAAATCCCAGAAGCATAAACAGATTGCGCAGCTTTGGTAATTTGGTCGGCATCTCGGCCAAGGGTGTCTGAGAAACAGCTTCCAAATTTTCTCCCAAGCCCTTTGGCGAGAAGGTCGAAGATTGGAAAGGACTTGTTGATCAGGCTCGGAGTCACTCCCGGATGAAGATACGTATTCAGGGATGAACGTCACCAAGGAGGGACTCGATGCGGCTTCACCCGCAAACTCTAGCGTCACAGAAACTTCGCCCCTAGAGGTTGTGGTCACAGGCACAATTGAATCCAACGACTTTATCTCCAACGCCAAAGGTATTGGTCCTAAAGCCCGAGAGTCTATAAGAAATATGAGTATACCTAAGCTGAAAAGGGAAGAGGAAAGAGTCAGTGGCAAGAGATTGAGAAACATACCCCTGATCATCAAGGCGTCAGTATCCTCAATCTCTGCGCCGCCATGGCCAGTAGATGAAGACGCTACATCTTCGAGAGGAAAGGGAGTCCTGGGAACCCCCAGAGGTGTCTAAAACCTAAGTCCATACCCTAGGCCAGCAACTCCCAATGTTGTCCCCAAGCTGTCGGCTACGGAGATCAAGGCCGGGGAAATCACTCCCCTGGTAAACAAAATAATGGCCCGCTCTGGGTTTCCGACAACTGGCCTAATGGCAGGCTCTTCCTCCATCGCCATGGGATTCATTGGGTCTGAGGCAGCTGGCCCCGTCGGATTTGGGGCCTCTTCGGTAGGCACGGGCACCCAATCCTCACCAATAATTATAAAGGCCGTATGATCAGTAAGAGTCTCGACTTCTAGTTGTTCCTCCTCTGACATATATCTGACTGATGAAGGGAGGAGTAAAGAATCTACATCACTGGCCCCTTCAGTAGGGCCCACGATTTCATCATGCTTAGGTGTGGCTGCAGGTGACCCCCCAGGTGATAAGGGGGAAGAAGGTATGACCGCTTGGGTAGCCATGGTCAAGTCTTTGAGTAGCCCTACACCATGCACCAAAACAAGTTAATAACTGGTATAATCATAATATACGTGTTGGAAATCGATGAAACGGGGAGTCATGATTACCTGATGTCCCCTGTCTGAGCTATTCCGATAAAAGAGATGCTTGCTGATGTCTCTGGATCTTCCCAGGGGACAGTTATTCGCTCAGAATGGTGAGAGGAGCTTGAGAAGGAAAGACCCTATCTGGGTCCACAATGGTCACTTCCATGATCTCAGCTGCGCCAGGAGACCCCCCCCTTAATGATCCCCATAGCCGAAAATGCGTGTTTGCATGCTGCAGTACCATGGGGAGTATACTCCGGGGAAGGAATTCCCCCTAGGATTCCTCGACACCCTGTATAAAAGGAAGATATTTTATAACCTTCATAGTAAAGGAGGTGGAAAGCCAAAATCGATGAACATGACAACCTCTTCTTCGGGATTGAACGATTCATGATGTCTTATCATCATGGACACCCGGGTAGACCCATAAATCTAGTTCTATAGTGAATGAACATATGCATCCATCTCCTTTAATGAGGAAACTATTTCATCCAGATCCTCTTCCAGCAGCAAGTGGGGTGGATCGAAGATCATCCCAATACCCGGAAGCTTGAGAGGTCCCGTTTGGAGTAACACCCAAACCTCTTCATCCGAGCCACTGAACCTCAGGTCATCCAAAACACTACAAGCATCCTGAAATGCTGCTGTCACAGGAACGGCTAGCCGGGGAGGATCGACCTGAGAGGGTCGGACAACAACATGGGATCTTGGGGACCCCAATGGTAATGTTTGTTTTCTGGATCTTAGCGCCGCCCTGGAACTCTCTGGAGAAACCTGTTTGTGGGACCTCACGGGAAAGGGGGGAATTTCCTTGCCTCAACCGCAGTGGGGGAACCACCAAGATCACTGCCCCCTGAAGAGTGATGACTCTCTTCCTCCTCCTCATCAGTCACCAATCGCAGCATGGTCTGGACTCGATGAGTCGACACTGTATAACCCCGGCAGGCATGAATGTAAGACTCGTGGTCCCAGAGATACCGCTTGGCCCTCTCCGGGTCCGCGTCATAAAGAATGTCAACATGAGAAGATATGTAGCCCATCCCATCAAATTCCACTTATTATTCCTGAAGATACTGCAATAGAGAATGGGGATACTGGCTGCCAATGGATGACCGGCCTCTGAATTCGTCTCATTGACCCCAGGCCGTCGAAAAGGCAGCATCTGCAGAAATAACCAACTCTCTCTGGGCAGCTTCAAGGGCATGATAGGATACACCTCTATTCGGTAAAATATTCCCTGAAAGCACGAGACCAATAGGGTTGCGAAGAACATTTCCCGGCCTGGTTGAGGCACTATCCCCCTTTCACTTCCTCTTTCCCTTCGATGGCTTAGGACTTGAGATAGTGGGCACCCACAGCCCTAGCTGGCCATTCACGTACAACTGCACCGAGGAGTCGGTATAGCTCTTAGACAAGAAAGGAATGGAGTCTTCAAGCGCAGGAGTCATAACCTCACAACCAGTATCTTCCTGGTTAAACATTAACCACAGTTTCTTGGCAACCATTAAATGGAGGTTCTCGCGGGCGCCATTGAGTGCAGGAGGACACAATTCCAAAACGCATCCAAATCGACGTCCGAATCGGAAAGGCACGTACCCCTCATAGATCAGTTCCCCACCGATAAGAGCCACCAGAATGCCCTCTCGGAGGGAAAAGAGGTAGCCCTACTTGCTAAACTCCTCTGATATGGTATTACTAATTGCACCAGTCGGGGAGGGATATGGTCATAAATTTAAATGATCATAACTCGAGATCCGACTTGACAGCAGACACATATTATGAACCGTTTGTTGTCCATCCTTCTCTTGGGTCACCCACTCTTTGGGCATAACCATTCTTTTCATTTTCATGTATGGACAGAATGCAGTGCCCAGAATATGAAGAGGGTTGATGAAAGTGTAGCAGTTCTTGATATGCGCTCCCACCCATCCCCAAGGGATTTGAAAAGGGTTGGCTACCCGGTTTGGCCAACTCCCATCGGTCATATTGCTATGCAACCAATAAATCCTGTCCAATACTGGGACGTCCAAGTTGATGACGTTGTCGGTAGCCAGCTATGCTTCCATGACAAATGTAGAGACCCACACACCACCAGTCTCGCGTACGAGCAATAGCCATCCACTCAAGAACATGGCCAGAAATGCCACCAGACGGAGCAGTCGATCGACGTCCGGGACAAGCTCCCAGCCCCAGTCGTTGAATTGTCCTTCCTCCAGGATCAGCCAATAGCTTCCCCTCTGCCTTCAGGACTCCATCATAGGGCAGGTCGTGGGCCTGCGTGGGAGAGCCATGAACTTTCTCTCTCTAGAAAAAGCATTGACCCATTCATGATATGGGACAAGCTGTTTTAGAGAAGTATCCTTTGAATGCTTCTAGACCTGGTCAATAAGCTTCTTCACCAAGGGGGGAGTCCTCTCTTTGTTGTTGCACACAGAAGATGGAGGCATGAATTCATCATACATACCCCCAACGATGGGGACCCCTAAAATCTGGAAGACGTCCCAAAGAATAATACCCACCTCACCATTGACAAGATGGAATGTGTTGGTGTTCGGACTCCAACGGCTCATAAGTTGCCTGGAGAGGGCTTGAGGCCGATGGGTATAGATTTGGGACACCCAGACAGCTTCATATAAGCCTACGACTCGCAATTCTTCTTCAAACTCTGCACATCTCTGGTGAACCCCGAAGGGACACCCCCAATCCAGTGACTTAAATTCCCCTCTAGGCCTAAGTTCCCGGTCCACTGACCAGCGATGATGGTCGTTTACCATAGAATTGAGGTAAATGCTCCGATAACAACGAATTGTCCTGTCCAACTAACGTTGTTCCCCTGATGGGGACACCGGAAGGTGAATCAACACAGATCCAGCAGTTGTATCCCTTACAGAAGGCCACCCTCGGGAAGATATCATAGATTGAGGGATAGTGCTAGTAAATATCCATGTTGTAGGATTGTTGTCACGATATGGTACCAGAATCGGCGTATCAGACAGTAAACTGAACCCGTAGGCAAGAAGGCTGTTGGAAAAGGGGTACTCCCACTGTGACTCGGAGATCTGATCAGCAAAGAAGGAGCACAGTGGGGAGTGGAGGATTCCATCCTTAAAAGATCTTGCCACATTCTTTAGTCGTTGATCACCAATCAAAAGAGGCTCGACAGCAGACCTGGGTGTAGGGTGAGGGGGGACCACATTTTCTCCCTACATTATAAAAACCAGGCAAATGGTTAGTCAAGAATAATAAAATCTGGATAAAAATACCAAGAATATGGCAAAGGAGTCAAGAAGCCCTCATGACAAGGTCCGCAAGCAGGCCTCAAAATGTGGTTCGTGATGATTGCATCCCATGAACCAACCCTACGCAGAAGAGGTCCGCGGTACTCTGGCACTCGGATCATTGAAAAAAAAACCACAAACTAGGTTGCTCTATGAAATCTTAATCTCGGATTTAAATAATTAGATTTGAAAGACTTAAAGAAAATTTCAAAGTATGGAAGATTTCAGACCGCGGACCATCAAAACCACGGAGTGAATTCCTACACAGCCCGTTGTGACTTACTTTTTTAATTAATTAAAAGTGTTAGTTCATGGCTGGAAGATTGGTCCTTGGGTGAAGGCTACCACGAACGAGGAATGGTTTGCAGAAGTGGCAGCTGGTTCGCAAATGAGGCATTTCATGAAGGAATGAGCACACAAAGACAAAAAAGCAATAGAGATCTAGTTTCGCGATGAATCTGATAAAAGACAAAGGAAGGGAACCCATATTTATAGGTGTGGTCCCCTGCTGGGTCCACTCCCCTACCTCAATCCATCCATGTTTCAGGACCACTTTACATCGGAATGGACTCCTCTTCATTCTGATCGGATCCCATTCTGATGGGGGGCATTTGTAGGGTCCTGAAAAATCCGCAATGGAGATTGAGAATCCCCTTTAATAGAAGGGATATTCTACCCAATTTCCCCCCAAAAAATTGGGGAGAAGTTTGGAGGATACTCATAGGACGGCACAAGCCAAACCGGTCCACGAACAGGTCCAATGATAATGGTACGCGGCCGGTTCCATGAAGCACCCCCCTCCACGGACCACTGTCGTTTGCGGAACAGAGGCGGGGATCCTCCGCGGGTGAGAAGCAGGATGGGCACCAAGCCGATCCACTATCATGAACCACCCTAGCCGTGGACCGTGTCGACCGTCCCTGGCCGCATCCGCTGTCATTCGCGGAATGGAGGCGGAACCCTGTGTGGCCGCGAAGCACTCCCCGAGATAGTTTGGTTCGCATGGGAGGTGCGTTCAATGCCCCCACGAGTTGCGGATTGACCAAGTCATCCGTAAACCAAGGTTCTGATCATGGGACTCCGCAAAAGCTGTCGCATGACCACAGATACATCTCTTTTCCCACTCTATAAAAGGAGATCGAGGGGGAGGAGAAAAAGGAAGAGGAGAGATTCGGGGAGATCGATTAGATTCGGGTGGAAGGATTTCAAATAAAAGAGCTTAGGATTTCAAAAACATCGAAGTTCCAGTTTGTGAACCATAACAAGTATGAAGTTGAAAGCGAATTAACAAGGAACCGAAAATGCATAACAACTTGGTAAACCATGAACATAAAATAAAAAAGAAAATAAGACTGCGAACCATGGACCATCTGCGGATGCACCCCCACGGACTAATGAGTTTATACCCCCTTTTTGATCTATCACACCTTGTAGCACCCTCTTACATAGGCGAAGCCCTGACCGACGAACACCCGACCAGCGCCGCCCTCGGCCGCCGTTGCTTGCATGGACCCCACCACGTACCAACCTGGTACGCGGTCCGTACCCGAAGCCGCGAACTACCCTAGTTCAAGGGATTCCCACCAGTCCGCGGACCACCCTGGTTCGCGGGAGACTTCTCCAGCTGCGTAGCACCTCCCTACGTGAAGGGTGCCACCACTCATACACCAGTGTGTCCTGCCAGATCCTTTGGATTTCCCATTCCCTAATCTAGATAAAATCCTTCCAATCCGGCCTGATCCTCTGCAACCCCCTCATTGGACCATTCATCGGCCCTGAGCTGAAGCCTCCACTAGAGCTACCAGACCCATTTAATGTAACCTTTAGGCACATCAGCGCGCCGTTTTGAGTTCACATACCCACGATAAGCAAGGGCGAAGGAGTTTCTCCAGCCCTTGAGTGGATTCCTGAAGCATTCATGGGTTCACATTCCCACGGTAATGCGGAGTCCGAGCTCGGGCGTCCCCTTTCTACCCCTCCACTTCTTAGGACTGGGGCACTTCTCCCCTCCTTGGGGAATGGCGGACTACCCATCAGAAGGAAACCCTATGCACCTCTGTACTTCCCCACGGCCATGGCCAAGGAAGTGCGTAGTGGAGAAGGGTGTTGCTCCGTTCTTCTTTAGGTACAAGTCCCTCTCCCACTACGATTTTTCACCGTGGTCATCCATCTCGGAGCAAGCCCCTACTTTTTGGGCTTCTCCATGTGTAATCCCCATCACACATCCCTCGGATACACCTTTCACGACGTGATCGTATGGTCCCTGCTGCCTCTTGTTTCTCACACTGAGCATGAATTACGTGGGCTTAGAGTAAGCATCGACCATGAAATACTCACCTGGGCTGCCTTAGAGCATATGTCCCATGCCAATACGAACTATGTGGACTTTGATTCCCCACCAAAGGGATACGTAGGAAGCCTCAAATAGGTTCAAGCCTAATCATTATCGAACCCCCAGGTCCACATTCACGTCAGTTCTCCGACACTACCATTCGAACTACGTGGACTTTGATCCTTGTCTCCTAGGCAGGGTACATAGGAAGCCTCCCCGAGGTTCAAGCCAATCAACAGGTTGATATGACTATCTTCACATCGGTTCACCGCACCAACCCTGGGCATCTTGGAGTTTAAGCCCCATACCAAACCGAACTACGTGGATTTGGATTACTCTCAAGACAATACGTAGGAAGCCTGTATCACGGGTTTGATCCAAATGCCCAAATCATTATCTATCCCCCTTGGATGAAAATAAACTCCAGAGTGCCTGGTTATGAGCATTTAAAATAGTGTCGTCTCAGTGAGTCCAGACTCCTCAGGGTCATTAATCCAACGAGGGGTGGTAAACCTCTGGTATAAATGACATTGAACACTACATCTAGCTGACCATTTCCAACCAGGAGTAAACCATGGATATTATTATTGGGTATAAACCAAAGATTCGCGAATATATGAATACTTCTTAAATCTATAAGGGAGTCCCGGAACATGCAATAATCCCCCCCAAAAAGGGTGCGATGAGCCCGACTTCCCATCCTCTCGACCAATGTGATTTCTTAAGCATCGCTAGTCAAAACACCCAGAAAACTCTTGCCTTTGGAAATCGGGTACACTTATTGATGGATATGGAGCTACTGGTCATTTATAGGTGAAAACAATACACCCAAAATGAGTGATTAAGCAGAACCCAATCTTCTCTGCTCAACCGTCGGGTAGCGCACGTTTCTCCCCCACGACCCCGTCGTGAGCCGTGAGACAATCTTATTGAACCACATTTTACTTAACGATGTCAATTGTGTCTCTCATATTTTTGAAATTCAATTCACAGAAGCAGTATGATTATTTTGTATGCAAACTTTCAAATGCGCCTAGAAGGTGGGTAAAAGACGTTAAAAAAGTTCAATTAAATTTTATACATCTAGTATTATTATAAAACGACTTCAATAAATTACGTTCAACTTATATTGGTATTATATATCTATTTTTATGTAAAATAATTTTAAATAAAATAATTAATTATTTAAATAAAAAGTCGATTTTAAACAATAATGCAGTGTTTTTCACTATTCATAAAAAATTAAATGTTTTTAGAAAAATACCAAAAAATAACTCTAAGATAATTTTGATATTCCAAATTCAAAAATATATTATATTTTATGAAATTAAAATCATAGAAGTTGCATTAATTAATTTAAAATTATTTCTTGTTGTCAAACCAAACAATGGGTTTTAAAAAAATAAAACTATCAAAAGATTGACATGTGTTTATGTCAAACATAAATGTAAAATTACTTATAATGACCTGAATTTTTTTGAATGATAGAAATATAATCTAATTATACTTCCAAACAATTAGAATTTATAATTTAACACTAAATTATTTTGATTAAAAATTTATTTTCAATTAAAATTCTGTATTTTTCATGATTCACTAAAATATGAAAGTTCTCTGAAAAACACAAAAAAATTATCAAAACTCAATTTTTATGTCATGATTCTAAATAATAAGTTTAGTTTGTCAAATTAAATATATATAAGTGTCAAATATTATATTCAAAAAGTATTCTCCATTAAAAATGGTTAAATAGCATTTTTTGAAAAATATTTTCTTTATCTAAAAAATTGAATTTGTTCTCATATTAGGTCTAAGAAACACATAATATCGATGATATAATTATATAAAAAATATAAAATTCTAAATGCAGTTAATAATATTCATAACCGTTTTTTGAACGGCTTGTTTGGTAAGTCGTGGTGTGCTCGTACTCGGTGTTGTGTGTAGCGCAAGTTATTGAATTACTTTGAAGAGATGACATACTATGAAATCCTAGGATTTTACATTCTACCCTCCTTCAATAAATTCCATCCATTCCATTTGAAATTTTTCTTTGAAAATAAAAGTTTAAAAATAGAAAAATACAGTTTTGGAAAACCCACGTTAAAAATTGGGATAATATAATTTAGACATAATAAGAGGGAAAGAGAAATGAAAAAGTCACCACCAAATTATGATCTCTATTATGAGAACATTGGTGGAAATCAGAGACATAATATTGGAGAGAAAACTTAAATATTTTTTGGGAGTGATTGAGGTCATCCATCATAGACAAGTGTAAAATTGAGGGCCTTAAAGCCATAAATCTATGATGATTTAAAATATCATGGGTTCAACAAAACATAAGGTATTAGGATAACACATTTTTGGTTTTACGATCTCTTCCCTAAAGTTTAATAATTAATTTATTTATATAATAATAGGAAAAAAATATACTTGACAAATAGAGTTTCATCCTTCAACTAATTCCTACCACAAACTCATCTTTCACTCCAAAAGATAACAGAATTAAAAAATATATTATTTATCCTAATTGTCTTGGGTTCCAAAAATAATGAATTTATAATTAATCTATCAGACTATTTTGAAAAAAACTACATTATACAAACCAGGACATCACGTTGGCCAGTGGTAGGTGATACACACTTTTCTCCCTTAAGTTGCTGGTGCAAGTCTCACGACCTTTCTGGACACGACGGATTGTCGCCCAGCCTCTGGGTTGTACTTGTTATAATAATACAAAAATAATATTAAGAGATGATTTAACCTTAACAGTAGCATCCAATTTCAAACTTAATCCATTATAACCATTAGACTTATCCAAAATACTTCTATCCAAACTCACAGTCAAAAATTTATAAGGAAAGTAAACACAATGAAGATCTTTCATCACGTAATAACATGTGAATACCTTCATGATGTATTCTTCTAAAACACGGTAACACCCTGAATTACCTTAAAACATTATTGATTACATTCATGCTCCCTTATTTTTTATATAATACTAAATATATTCCTTATATCCAAAAAATTTTAGTACTCCGACAATGATTGAATAAACAAACTATTAATCAGTTCCAAGGTAGTCTAAAACATCCATTATAATTTATCCAGATCCACTAACTCTTATTCCAGAATCACTACTTTAGTATCAGAGAAATATTTAGGTTTATCTTTCCATCAACTGTGTACTTTCCAAAAAGTTTAACTTTCTGTTGAGTAACATTTCTTAGTACCATATAATCTCAAATCCTCAATAAAATAGTACTGCAGCAAAATCATTATTTATTTCCATAATTCATATAACCAGTACATCACTGATATAACACTCAAATGAAATGTTTCTTTAATAAAAACATAAGAACACTAGTCATTCATCTATATCTGTGGTAATATCATAACTTGATTATTATCCAATAGCATCATTTGGGGGATACTCTGATGATTTGTACATTGATTCACGTAGTGACCCAACTTCTTAAAGATGAAGAATTGTACATTTGAAACCTATTTATTACCCTTGAAATCACATACTTGGTGTCCATTTTCTCCACACATATAACAAACTAAAATTCCCTTCAATCATTTACCAAGTTGATTTTTTCTACAGTTATAACATATGAGAAAATCATTCTTTCTCCTCTTCCCTTTATCCATCTTTCTCTCTACCATCCTTTTCTCCTCTTTTTTACCTTCAAATCCATAGTACTCAGAGAATTATTTACATATCTTATTAACACATGATAATATTTCTTTATATAATGAAAATATGTGGGATACTATTTACCTTTTAAATATTGGATTAATACCATGAATGATATGATCATTCTTACTCTCTGGATCATGTGTATTGCTGGAGTTCTCATTCCTTCTTCTGGGCACCATTTCTAAACTATGGAAAACACAATGTTAGTCTATGAATCACAATGCATAATTCCAATCTTGTAAAATACCTAACATAAATTGAAAATATTATGCATATAATCTATAATCATAAAAAAATTTCTTTGAGGAAGTATTTACTCTTAAGTCCTTCATAATGGATTGTAAAGAAAATGTGAATTATCCTAATCATATCCCCCCGGAGTTTTGTAACCCAGACTGCAACAAGACTAGGATTCATGTAATAGGATACCCTAGGTCAATCCCAAAACACCTTGTTGGAGTTTTCACTCTTATGTACATTTTTACCAGAGCCGCCTCTACATGCTCGTTTCCAGATAGGGATGTATTTCTTGGAAAATTCACGAAATATTTACATTACCAAAATTCTAGGAAGTTCTTATATACTAATCCTCAAAGTCTATCTTAGGGCAATGTTCTCTAATTATAGTTTATCTAAGTATATTTTAAAAGGTTATTGTTAACATTCTTCTCATACCAATTGTAATACCCCGACCCCAGAACCCTAGATTTGGTGCATTATTTTAATACATTGGCATGATTATAAGGAATCAAGTCTCGAAGGACTGTTCAGTTTAGCAGTCTTGGAAAATAGATTACATACATGAACTTTAAATTATAGTTTCTATCATAAAATACCACATAGATAATCCATTGATAATTCCATTATTCTTCTAGATTAAACATGTATATTAATCATAAAACAATTCTTGGCATCCTGGGAATATAAAAGATAAGAAAGGGGTGATATCAGATGCTCAGTAAGGGTAAATAATTTAGCGGAAGCAATAAACATTTAAGGTAAGATGTTTAATAAAAACAACTGCATTTTTAAACATAATCTTGAACATAATATGGAAAAAATAAATCAAAATTACCATATAAACATGCACAATGATATTTTACTAGTATAATAATCACATGTAATATCTAATTTCATAATTAGGGAATTCCTAATGCTGGACATCATTACCACATAATCAAGGCCTCGTTCCAAGACTATAAATAAAATTTTATTCAATGCCTTCTTCCAAGACACTAGTTTTTCTCATGATACCTACTGACGCATCGAGGGGATATATCAGGCCCCACCCATCACTTACTAAGTCCACTTCATTCCTCATATGAAAATGTGGAAACATAACATAAAAATTTGTATTAAATCTAGCATACGAAATGTCAGTACTTTATCCATAAACCATGAATCGTATAAAAATTTAATATCCATAGTCAAACATATCTTAACTCATTCAACACAATATGGAAGATTGTATTAAAATAAATCATCCTCAATTAATAATAATATCCAGTAAAGGATGTTGACATAGTTGAAAATGACCAGTAAAACTTTTTGAGATAAATATCCCATTTTTTAAAATCATTTAAAAGACACAAATTTATAAAGGAATTCATATAAAAGATATTTTTGAATCAAAGTGCCCCATACCACTTTGATACTTTTTAAAGGAATTAACATTTTAATATAATCAAGTTCATATAAATAAATCCTTAAAAACATTTTGAAAACCTGAACATTAATGAGAAAGATTTAGAAGAATAAATATTTTAAACATTTAAAATGATATTTTAGTTAAAAATTACCTTAAAATAAATCCTTTTGAAAACTCTTTTATGAAACATGGACATGTATAACAAATATGTCCCAGTAAAAACATACACATAATCAATCTTGGATAATAATGAGTTAAGAAATTAAACCTTACCTTGTACTTTCCTTTAGTCGAGGGTACATTTATCTTCCTATATAATGACCATAGTATGTTATTAAATTATTCCAGAACCATATTAATATTTATGATATCATATATGATTCATTTATGACATTATACAACCTATTTAATAATAATTTCCTTGTTAAAGTAACGTTTTGGGTGATAATCGCTTCCTTTATTGTATGTGTTTTAACTTTTTATTCTTGATCGTATCACTTAGATCACAATTTACATAATTACAGAATATATAACATGATTTATATATCATATATATTCAGAATATAAAAATGTATAATATATATATATATGAAATGGAAACACTGTATATGGAGACGGTAGGTCGTACGTATGCATAAAGACTATTTCTGTTTTCATATCTTATTGAATGGAAGTAAGTGAATGAGATAAATGTAAATACATATATATATATATCCTGTAGAATTATTATATCATATATTACATAATTATTAATAATATGCATTTTTATAATCATCGTTGAATGGTGAACGTGGAAATAAATCTCATAGTGTCATGGACACGGTAATCCATACGTACACACGAGCGGCAGTATCATTTTATTGATGATTAAAAGTTGTGAAATTGGATGGTATATTAATTATACATAAAAATTACCATGTTATATTAATTATTTATATACATATTAATCATTATTATATTCATCCAAATAACATAGTGTTGAATAACAAATTACACCAAGATGTGGAGACGGTAAGTCGTAGGTACGGACACATGGTGACTTTATCATTCATAGGATAGATAGAATAAGGAATATGGTTGTACCATATTCCTAATAACATCATAGTATGTATAAGGAATTGTAGATAGTATTTTAGTATGGAAATAACAAAGAAAGTGAAATTGGAAGAAGAAAATAACTTTCAAAGAGGTGATAAAATAATTACCTCTTCTTTGGGAGTTTCCTTTTGATTTGAACAAAAGGGCTCCTAAGGTTGGATTTATGCTCAAGGGAAGGCATCTAGGTTGAATTGAGGGATGTTGGGGGGATATTTGGTCCATGTTTGGCTGAGACAAAAGCCTTTGGAGGTGTGATTTTGAGAGAAGGGGAAGTACCCTTTTATAAGATAGGTGAGGGTCCCTTTAGGAAAAGCATCAAATATTATTTTATTATAAAATAATTTTAGGTTTATAATGGATCCAAATGAATTTATTTCGAGACTTAGGTGGTTATGGGTCAAAATAATCTCAACCAATAGGTTTTATTCAAGTTTATGTTAGAATTGTAACCTTATATTTTAGATTTAACTTTTTCTTAAATAGTTTAACTCTTACAATGCCTTCTTGTATTTTTATATTAAATGGTTAATAAATATACTATAAAATGACAAGATAACCTCTAGTGGTTCATTAATGAAATATATATCATTATAATAGTCCATTGGCCTAATCCTATATTTTTATGACTATTAAATAATTTAATAATATAGTATTTTTTTAAAAAACTCATTTATGTCAATTTTGACAATATTTGGTATTTTGTTTTTTTAAAAGTCATAACAACATGATTACTTCGAAAAAAATAAATTGAATCAATCCTAACATTTCATATTCAACTAAAAAATTCTTGGATGTCATCAAAATTTTGAAATTATATATATTTTAATATTTATATTACCCTTTATTTGAATCTTTCATTAATAAGGGTAGTTGGGGTTTGGCTTAGTGGTAAGCACCCCTTAATTCTACATTAAAAATGGGGGTTCAAAACCCATTGGGTGCAGGGACTGTAGCATACTGTAGCAGCGGCGGGCACTGTAGCGGTGGTAGGTCACTATAGCGGTGGCAGAGTACTGTAGCAGTGGCGGGTACTGTGCAGTACTGTAGCAGTGCAGGGTACTATAGCAGTACTATTCACAGAATGGGCTTTGGGCCATAAAAATGGGCCTACGTGCCATGTAATGGGCTAAAATTCCCACTGGGCATTCGGGCTATGTAATGGGTCTCCCTCTACCCATTTAAAGAGGTCTTTGCTTTGCTTTAATAATAAATGAGGCTTCGTCCCCAACCTTTTAAAAAAATCTTTCATTAATAAGGTAATTACTGCATCATCATTTTGACATAATTAAATTTACTTATTTAATGTCTAATAAAAATATATAAAATTCCATGATGTATGAAATCCTTTTATCTTTCTAATGAGTATTCATAGTCGAATTTATCATAGGTATAATCCTATATTAAAAATGTTTTAGTTATTCAAATTCGAATTTGACACATTTATCCAATCTCTTAATAAAATAATAATAACTGTCCTAATCTAATCTAAGAGGAAAAAAGGATCATATTTTATTACTAAGGTTGTTTTTTTTCTAAATACACTTATCCAATAGAATTTGGACATGGGTTAGCGTAATTATAATATCATTTTTACCTTTAATTACCCTATTTACTTTTAACTGTGGTAAATAAGTCAAAAGTTACTATTCACCATAAATTATTTTTATCTTATTGAACAACATTGTTCTTATTGATGTCAATCATGGCTCATTTATTTTTGAAATTAAATTCACAGAAGTGGTAAAATTATGTTTTATGCAAATTTGAAAATGTGCCTAGAAGGTGGGTAAAAGATGTTAAAATGTTCAACAAAATTTTATACATCTAGTGTTATTATAAAATGGCTGCAAAGAATTAAATTTAACTTATATTAGTATTATATATCTGTATTTACTTAAAATAAATTTAAATAAAATAAATAATTATTTAAATAAAAATTCAGTTTTAAACAATAACGTAGTGTTTTTTCACTATTCATCAAAAATTGAACGTTTTTAGAAAAATAACAAAAATTCACCTTAAGATAATTTTGATATTCCAAATTAAAAAATGAATTCTATTTTACCAAATTCAAAACATATATGTTTCATTAATTAATTTAAAATTCATTCCCGTTTTCAAAACCAAAAGGAGGGTTTTTAAAAAGTAAAAACTATCATAAGATTGACACGTGTTTATGTCAAATTTAAATGTGAAATTACTTATAATGACCTAAATTTTATTAAATGATAAAAATAAAATATAATTATACTTTCCAACCATTAAAATGTATAATTTAACACCATAAATTATTTTGATTAGAAAATTTGTTTTCAATTAAAATTTAGTATTTTTCAGTATTCACCAAAATATGAAAGTTATCAGAAAAACACCACAAATTTATCGAAACTAATATTTATGTCCCAATTCTAAAGAACAAGTTTATTTTGTAAAATTATATATATAAATGTGTCAAATATTTTTTTAAATGGTTTTTTCCATTAAAAGGCGGTTAAATTGCATTTTCTGAAAAATACATCTTTTATCTAAATAATTGAATATGTTCTTATATTATGTCTAAGAAACACATAATGTGGATATTAAAATTATATAATGTATATAAAAATCAAAATGAAGTTAATACTATTCATTACCATTTTTTGAACAGCTAGTTTTGTATGTTGTGGTGCGCTCGAACGCGGTGTTTCTTTTAGTGGAAGTTATTGAATTACATTGAAGAGATAACTTACTATGAAATCTTGGGGTGTTACACATATCCCCTCTTAAATAAATGATATCTTTTAGTATATAGTGGGGAATTTTTTTAAGGATTTTATCAATGCACACACTTTGATAAAATGCCAATATATTTAATCAACAAGTGAATAACTACAACAACATATTCTATCATTATTTAAGTTATAAGGAAAGTCATATATTCCTATACCTACAACTAGGACAGGTCAACACTAGGTTCATCATGAACATATGGCTTCTCTGGGAAAAGCGTACATTCTTTCTCCCATCCATGAGGGTAATCATAATATTCTGATAAAGGTTGAGGCATTGGTACAAGATCATAATCCCATTCGAACTAGGTCTCTCCAGGTTAGAGCAGAACATGCCTTCGGACAGGGTAACAAGCCTATCGAAAATGTCCGGTGGCATATTCCAAAACCCCAGGATCAATCTCATATCCCTATTCTAGATGGGGATCTCCAAGTGATAGGGGAACATGCTTCAATATATTCTCATATTCATATTGAATAAGTCTAGAGACATACTCCAAAGAACTATGATCAGGAATATATCCTCATTATGGCCAGGGCTAACCACGTGAGATTAGTACAAGTCTCAAGACATGCTCATATTCTTATAAGTGAATCTGCCTGGAATATTAAAGTAAACCATGGAATCCAGGCATGTGTTCCTACTTTAGCTAATGAAAAACTATACCAGAATCATTTTGAGGAAATGAAAGAGGAGGATCATATCCCTTATCCCATTCTGAAGTTCAGTTGACCAATCTCGGTGGGGAATGCATACCCATAGTAGGCTCATATTCCAGCTCCAATCAGGGATCCCCAAGTGAGATCAACACATGGCTTAGGGTAGGCTCATACTCTTGCCACGAATGACTAGGGGAATATTCAAATGGATTTATATTAGGCTAATATTCCCATCCTAACTGATTATCACCAATTGAGAATGGATCATTCCCTAGGACATTCTCATATTCTTGTCATCAATGAGACAACTCATTAACATATTCCTGCAGCTACTCATCAGCGAGGTCATACTACTAAATCACTGGATAGTTTTATGGATGTTCTGACAAACATCATACATCAATATCATGTCTCTATAAAATATTCAAGGTGGTTTTCCATATTTTAACCATAACAAAAAAATGTGACCCAAGTTTTTAACCTTCATAGTGCCAGTTTATTTGAGGTTGTTTAAGATACATTATCAACATGAAAGGATCTGTAAACAATTCCACCAAAGAATAATATGATCATCACAATGATAGTCATCCTCATGTTAGTGTGGATATGGATTCTAGTGACTCTACTCTTGATATCCATAGTGGTCAACCACCCCATGGAGATTTCTCCCATGAAAAAGGAAATCCTCCCCTTTTCTAGACACCTTCATATAGAGAGGTCTTCAAAGCTCAGAAACCTTCTCATAAAGATATGTTCAAATATCTGACACCGTATTATATAGATTTTCTTGAAACATTGGGGTCAACTACATCTAGTTCCCCAATCAAATCCAAGTAAAACTCAACTTCACTTAGCCGGAGACCCTCAGAATCATCTTTTATAGTCTGCCTGGATGGAGGAATTTAAGTCTGATGAAGAGAATACCAACATTGACATATGGGGAGAGATATTCAGAAACAACATCACCATCATGTTTCTTCCCCTCACTAATTTTTACTTTCATATCCTACATGAGTTACAAAAGGAGTATATGCATTATCTTTGTGAAAATATGTGGGATAATCATCAGTGATTGACGTATGGACACCTCCCTTATCCAGGATATGAGTTTCACCTTCATACCATCAAGATAATTTGTTCTTAGCTAGACCTGGTTTATATCCCTGTGGATAGGAATAAAAAATTTGAAAATCAATGTTTCAATATGAAACATGCTTGCATCCATTACATTACAACACTTTGAAATCTAATCTCCCAAGTTGTATCGTGCATCCATATTTGAGGATGGGGAAATTATGGAGTGTTAAAAATTGGCACACCCCTGGAATAGCACAATCCCTCAGATATGTCATCTTGTAATATCATATCCAATGGAAAAATAAAGGGACCAAGTAACTCTCGGTCTAGTTGGTCACTACAAAATAATTTCCACACTTAAAGTTTACCCATACATCAAGAACAGGGGGAGGGGGGAGGGGGTAATATAGTTTAAACGACTTCAAAATGGGCCCCTCAAATCAGTAGGAATAAATTTTAGACACAAAGATCAAATTTGTGATGAATTGGACAACATCCCATAAATAATGATTCTAATTATGGGATTTCGTCGCAACCAGCTTCTACACAATCACAACTATGTTAAATCTAATGGTCCACAGTAGCATCTTCCAAATCAACCCTCTAGGAGTGAACCTTGATCACCAGGTCGATGGGATATATACCACCACCTCCACATCTCATATAATTAATTCTTGATGTTATTTCAGACACATTGGAAACAGTTTCAAACAAACCACTTCCCATTGGGTTGGGGGAATTTTTATCTCAATCACCATCACTAGGTTTTTTGTTCCCTAAGAGGGACTTAGGGATATAAATGGTGATTACAAATCAACCCCACCCTACTTGGAAGGGGATTTTATATGTTAATTCTTGTCTTGGGAGACATCAAATACCCAACTAGAATCATTGGATCCTCAACAATAATAAAAATCAATTCCAATTGAATCCCCAAATAACTATTATCCCATAGGGATGGGGAAGTCTTCATTATCATCATCACCATAGATATAATTAGTATTCTCTAGGTTGGGTGGGGAAAATCAATGGTCAACATCCCACCTATTCATCCCACTATAGGACAAACCTCTCTATGTTGGGGACCATTCATTAATCATGACTAAGAACTCCCTGAAATTCATTTTAATAGACCAAGAGGGGAGAAACATATGATGAAGGATATTATATATTACCAGGTTTTCAAGTCAAAACATCACGATATGGCTAGGGGTTTTAATAAAAACCATTCTGAAGATAGTAGAGAATCATCCTGTTGTTTCAAGAGTAAAGGTATAACCACCATTTCCCAATAAACTTATGGGAATTTGGTCTCTATCAACACAATAATTATGTTAGATCATGGTTAAAATATAGTGCCCCACAACCTAGAAAACCTATGTCGATAGGAGGGTGATTTGGATGCACTACTGAGGTTGCACATACCTAGAACCAAAGAAGGCTCCCAAATATATAACCTCTAAATACTAATTTGTTACCTCTATGGTGGAACACTAACAAAGGAAATGGAAAAATATTTGGGTACATCCCAATCACCACCCAAAATATTTGAGGTTCCTTCCATAGGGAAACCATTATCAAAATATGAGTGTTGGAGGAAAACTATCAGACAACTCAATGAGGAGCTACTCAGGGGAAATATTCTAATTGGGCATCATATTTAGGATGAGGTGAATATTCTATTTCCTATATCTGATACGCCAGTAAAAGAAGTATCAGAGCATCAAACTGGATCAAGATCTTGGACACTTGTCTACATAGATGAGGAATTCAAACAAAATATAGACTTTCCTCTATTACAGCAATAACCTCTCCCTCACCGTGGTAATAATTTAGTCTTAAGAAAAATCAATAAACATTGAGAGACAATGGAAGGACCACTGCATCGATCTCCACCCGCTCCTTTTATATTAAAGTTGGCATAGAAATTAGTTCTTTTAGAGCTTCTTAACGTCATTGAGTCCCTATCTTATCTAATGGAAACCATGTAAGGGTGAAATGAACCTATGCAGCCTGAGAGGAATCCACGTCCCACATTTTTCGATGACACATTTCCTCAACCAAATTTACGAAATCCTACCTCCTCTACTTTTTATGGTGAAGGAGACCCTAAATAGAATCTCACACATTTCATATCCCGATGTGGGTCGATGATGGTCCCTCAAAATCAATAGGAGGAATCGATGCTAAAGTGTTTTATATAGACCATGACTGGGAAAAATTTTGTATGGTACAACATCCTTCTACTAAAATTCGTTATAGGATGGGAAGACCTTATTCTTCATTTCATTTATTAGATTATCTCTACTCTAAGGAAAATAAAAAAATTGACCTAATGAACTATAAACAAAATGAAGATGAAATGGTTTCTAACTTCATATCCAGAAGTAATGGTTTAACCTATTCACTCAACATATATCTCTCCTAGTAGTAACTATTGGAACTCTATGCTGAAAATATCTATGTTGAGTTGTTGAAACCTATAATCCCAATGAAGTATCAATGTTGATTATGTGAGTTCACAAAAATGACACACTGTTTTTTGGAAGAAATTCAGTGAACCTGATCCAAACATCAAATCATACTCACAACACAAGGGAAAAGTCTAGGCAATGAAGAAGATGCAGTTATCACTCTATATCTAGCATCAATTCCCATCTAGGAACATAGGAAGGTCTAAAATCCTAAATAACCTCCTTCTGAGTGGTGAAAATCATAAAATATCCATCGAATATAAGCATAGAGAAATCAAGGATGCCTAGTATTTTAGTAATGAATGAATAAATCACAGTCTTTCCTAAATGAATAAGTCCCTGGTTATTTCTGGTCATCCATTGACAATAACATACTCATACTCCTGCAACCTAGGAATCCTAATTAGTTCAACCTCATTGACTATACAGATGACTTCCCTTTCCATAGAATACTGGGTCATAATATCCAATAATGCTTCATCTTCAAAGATGTCCTTAATGGAATAGTCAATTATGGATAGGTTGTGTTAGATAACTCCTCAGTTCATGTGTCATGCATAACCATTTCTCTGCTAGAATAATCGGGTTATTGGAATAATGTTCTAGCCATAGATTCTTAAATTTTATACAACAGGATGACTCAAAAAACAACGGATTGATATCATTAAACCCTGGGGGAATAGCTATGCATACCTACAATATCTCCACCATCCAAGGAGGAAACATATAAAAATGCCTCCCAAAATTGGGTGTGACCACTAAAGTATGAATTAATGGATTTTTAGGAGTTTTTTTCTTCTCTGAAACAATTTATAACTCTTGTAGACTTATTCCCTGTAACTTCTAAATCACAGGAATCACCCCAATAAACAGAACAATCATTAGATGAGGTGATCATATTTGGTTATTTAAACATGATCCACTAGTAATCCCTCTTCTCCAATGATGAATATGCCTCATAATAGGAGTTTCCCGCACATAACTGGGGAATGTGAGTCCTCATGTACTAGAACCAAGATTATAGGGGACAATGTGTATGTGTTCAAACCTAATATTTTGATCATGTCCCAATGGAGAATATATATGTAACACCCCGATATTTTATAAAAAATATTTTTTTTTAATTTTATTGATGTCTTGTGTTGTACACTACACCAAAAGGATCTTGCACTACACGCACCCCTGACTTGGCTTTCATTACACGCACTTGCGACCTTCCACGATAGCGTGTGTTGTACGCAATACCGAGTTTCACTAAACAACGTTATGTTATATAAACTAACCATTATGAATAGTAATACCCACTTTTTAAAATTTTATAAATTTTATCTTTCGAAATGGACTTCATTTTTGGATTCGGAATATCGAAATTAGCCTACGGTGCATTTTTGGTATTTTTCTGAAAACTTTCAATTTTTGATGAATAGTGAAAACACTGGGTAACTATTTAAAAACTGACTTTTTATTTAAACAATTATTTATTTTATTTAAATTTATTTTAGGTCAAAATTGATACATAATACCTATATAAGTTCAATGTAATTCATTGGAGTCATTTTATAATAATTTTAGATATATAAAAATTTTATTGAACTTTTCACCGTCTTTTACCAACCTCCTAGGAGAATTTGGAAATTTACGTAAAACTTAATTTTACCGATTCTGTGAGTGGAATTTAGAAAATCCTAGAGACACGGTTAATATCAAGGACTAAAATGTGGTTCAATGAGATGAAAATAATTTTTGGTGAATTGTAACTTTTTACTTTTATTTTCCACGGTTAAAAGTAAATAGGGTAATTAAGGGTACAAATGATATTATTATTACCCTAACACATGTCCTAATTATATTGGATAAGTGTAATTCGACCAAAATTAAACTTAGGAATAAAATATGACCATTTAGGTCCACATGGATTAGATTAGGACATTTATTATTAATTTATGTAAAGAAGGGTTAAAATAGTTAAAATCAATGTTTAATAACCAATTAATTTTTAATATAGGGTTATATATAATATAAATTCGACTATAAATATTAATTAGAAAGATAAAAACATTTCCTACCTAATGGTATTTTATTTATAATTTTTAGACATTAAATAATATATGTTATTTATGACACAATGGTGGTACAATAATTACCTAAATAATGAAATATTAAAATAATTGATATTATAAATACCCAAATAAATGTAATTTGAGACTTTTTATGAATTAAACTAATTTTATAGGTTAATATGACATGTTAGTATTTATTTAAGTAACTTTTTTCGAACTAATCATGCTGTTATAATTTTTAGAAAAATCAATTACCAAATAGTGTCAAAATTGACATAAAAATGTTTTTAAAATAAATATTATATTATTTATTGTTATTTTATTCCTAAAAATCTAAGGATCATCCAAAGGTCGTAGATAAGGATATATATATTAATAATGAACCAATTGGGGTTCTTTTGTCTTGTTATAGTAATTTTATTAACCATATAGTTTAAGAAAACAAGAAGACACGGTAAAAGTTAAATTATTTAACTTAAAGTTATATCAAAATTATAAGGTTAAAATTGTAACCTAAACTCGTCTAAAATCTATTGGATGAGATTATTTCGACCCATCCCCACCTTATCTTCAAAATAAATTAATTTGGAGCTATTATAAACCAAATATGACTTTATTATAAAATAATATTTGAATTTTTTGCAAAGGTGCCCCTCTCTTCCCTTATAAAAAGGGCACCCCTTCCCTCTTCTCTTCACACCCTTTTTATCATTGAAGATCGGCCAAACTCTACCAATTTATCTTATACACTTCCCTAGTAACATTATGGTGGTTCTGGTATTCTCAAAAGACCAACTCTACTTTCATAAGAGGAATCTTAAAGGAGGTGCGTCGAAGAAGAGGTAATCTCTTCTTCCGATTCTCTCAAGTATCATTCTTCTTATACATATTCTTATTTAGTTGTCTCATTATAAAGTAATAACATTAGTATTAATTATATAATTATATGTCATTATAAATATTAAACAACCCTATTTCACCTTCTATCCATCCTATGGAAAACGAAATCACCGCGCGTGCGTACGTACGGAATACCGTCTCTACGCCGTGGTGTAATCTGTTTTCGACCACCACCTTACTTGGATAGGTATAATGGTGTAAATAAATAACTATATATGATTATTATAATTTGATATTTATTATTAAATATTATATATACACTTCAATACAATTCCACGATCATGGGAATGGTATCATCGCTCGTGCCTACGTACGGACTACCGTCTCCACGACGTGATGAGATTCATTATCCATGTAATCCATTCATGAATGATTATAAAGTATATATAATAAGTAATCATTAAATATATTACATAATAATAATACTGTATTTCTGTATATATATATATATGTATTTCATCTACATAATTCCATTCAATTCAATAAGGAAACGAAAACATCGTTCATGCGTATGTGCGGCCTACCGTCTCCATGAACGGTGTATTTCATTCCATTTATCGATCTATCATATATATATTTATATAATGAATATATATTATATATAAATCATGTTTTACATTCTGGAATTATTTAAATCAGGATATAAGTAATAATATCAAGAACAAGAAGTCCAAACATGTACGATAAATAAAATGATTTTACCCAAAACGTTGCTTTAACATGGAATTTACAGTGAACGGGTAATATAAAGTCATAAGTGAACCATTTATGAAATCCTAACAATGAATATGATTCTATAATAAGTCAATGACATTATTTAAATCATTATAAAGGAGGTTCGGATACGTACGAAGAATATCGGACCTAAGGTAAGGGAAAATCTCACAATCTCATTTTTATCCGAGATTGTTTATACTTTGGTATTTACTAGGGTGTATTTATCATCCACATTCATGCTTACTATATACGTAATATTATTTCTATCCCCCTAAATTTTTTAAATCCAATTTTACCCATTGGTGAGTTTTTAGTAAAAGATATGAAAGGAATCTTTTGTTGTTTTTTGTACGAGGTACTTTTTGACTTTTCCGGCCAAAGTACGAGAAGAATGTTTTTTTAACTTATATGACATGAATGGATTTTTAGAAAAATATTTCCATGAATCTTCCTTTACATTTTTTCAAGTTTATTTTTAATCAACTTCTTTTAGTTTAAAATTATATGACATGTTAATAAAGGAAAATGTTTTTTAAGTAGAAAAGATATTTTCCTCAAGAATGGAGTTCAAGTGTTTTATCAAAATTATTTTCCATCTAAGATAATATAGAGTTCTATTTCTATCCCTATTTTTACATTTATTTGATTATGTTATGATGGAATTAATTTTATGATGTCTTTTTATCTTATATGGATTATGTTTTGATGGCATGATGTTTAAGAATCCCATTTTTATTACATGGGTTATGCTATGATGTATGATTTATGATTTTGTGGAACACAAAAGAATTGTTTCATTATGAGATGGAGGGGGCCTATATCTCATCCAATTCATTGGGTAAAGATTTATATCTCATGATATAGACATGGCTGAAATGGTATGTTAATCCGGTTCAGTGATACAGGACTGGAACGCGGAGTGAACTCGATTCAGAAAGGGACTTTGTCCACTAAGATGGTTTTGACAGCAGTGCCTTTTCTACTATGGAAATCATAGCAAGTGATTAATGGTTTCCACAATTACATGATTTATTCTAATGATATTTTATCAATATTGATGTTCCTTTATGATATTTTCCTTACGTACTTCCATGATTTATGTCTTTGCTCAAGATTTTGGTGTTTAGATTTTATGTTCAATCTTCTGCATTCAAATATTTATAGATTGTTTTATGTTCTCTATTCTTACCCTTACTGAGCATTTGAGATCACCCTTTTAATGTTTTCTTTTCCCCAGGATATAAAGAAAGGTTTTAGGTAAGAAAACAAAAGGGGAAGATCTTTATGGGAGAAGTTGAAGATCCTTCACCACGATTAGAAGATTAAATTTAGAGTTTACAAAGACACTAAACAATTGCAGTCCTTGGGTGTCTATGTTTGTTATGTATTAATTATTCTGAAAAAGTAATGTCCATGTACGTCAAGCTTTGGGTCTTTACAGTTTTTATCAGAGGAAAGGATTAGTTAACCTTTGGAAACTAGAATGCGAAAACTTTAGTGAGATCCCTAGAGATATTTCTAAGGTATGTCTAGGGATGTCCCTAAGGTTAAGTATAAGTATAGTTTATAGTCCTATAATTATGGTAACAATATTAGAATTAAACCTAAGATGTTATATATTGAAGGTACTCCTCCTTTGTTATGTTGTTTTCCTAGCATGATTTTTGCCTCTCACACTGTTCTTTTGGGGTTTTAGATGATGGCTGAAACCCGAAGGAACCGTGTTGATCAATGTAATGAAAAATGCAATGATTGTCCTACCGAGAAACCAAATGTGATGGGAGATGGAGTGATAAATCTTATTTCTATACTTACACAAGCTATGAATCATTCTGGATTTCTAAATGATTAGAGAAGGGAACAATATTCTATTGAGTCCTTCATAAGGCAACGTCAACCATCTTTCAATGGGTCTTCTGATCCACTTGTTTCTAAACAGTGGATCAGTGCCATTGAAAATATATTTTCCATACTTCTCTGTTCAGAACATGAAAAATTCATTTTAGCTGTTTACCGTTTAGAAGGTGAAGCAGACCAGTGGTGGACTCTAATTAAGAATACAAGGCCCCAAGATGAAATTGAATCCATGGAATGGGACGAGTTCAAGAACTTGTTCTTCAGTAAGTACTTCCATCGTATTCTTCGAACAAAGATGGAAAAGAAGTTATTTGAGCTTAAGAAAAAGGATGATGAATATGTTGGTATATACGAAGCAAATTTTACAAGGCTTGCAAGGTATGCATCTGGCGTTATCTTCCAACCTAAAAGTAAAGTTGATCGATTATTCAGTGGATTAAAACCAAGTCTTCGAAGGGCATTAACTATAAGAGACTTCAGTAGCTATGACTAAATTGTGCATTTTTCTATCAAGGTAGAACTGGAAGTTGGTGTTACATATCCATCTCATGGTTTGGTCAAGAAAAGAACGATGGAGTTCACATAGAAATCTCATAACAATGCTGAAAAGAAGATGAATGTTTCTTTATGCTCAAAGTGTGGAAAGAAGCATGGTGGAGATTTTCTTAAAGGGACTAGAAAATGTTTTTAAGTGTGGAAAAGAAGGTCATCGAGATGTTGATTTTTGAAGTAATGGGAAAAGGTTGCTATTGATGTGAATAGAGAAAAGACTATAGATAACGCTCCACCAACACTTCAATGCTTCAAGTGAAAGGAAGTGGGGCATTATGCTAATAAATTCCCTAATCCATGGGTTAATGATGATCAACGTGAGGAACATATTAAGGAAAATGATAAAGGGAAGTCTCATGCAATAACTATTTATGATGTTTTGTATGACAATGATGTTGTGTAATGATTAAGTGTTTATGTAATGGGATTTCCAAATAGTATCATAGAATCTCATTTATGGTATTGTGGAATTTTGGAATATCTATGTATTGGTTTTAAAAAATTATATGGTACTAGTATCCATGAAAAAGTGATTGAAATATTTTTGGAAAGAATATGATATTCACATAATGAATGGATAATGAAAAAATGAAATGATCTCACGATTGATATAAGGACTAAGTGATACCATGGTTTGAGTGTATAGAATTTTTGGGATTTTGGTATGTGGAAAGAATTAACTTTTGACTGCATTCATGTTTTCACTAAGGTTCAATGGGTATTTATTTTTCAATAGAATACATGATTAAGTCCTTCAAATGTTTGGAATGTGACCAACAAGATATATTGTATGATATATGGGGGATAAATGATGGTATTCACATACTTGTTATGTGACCTCTCAAGTAATCATTTTCTTTACACTATGAGATTGGATAGAAGTATTTTCGATAATCTTAAAGGTTGGAATGGATTAAGTTGGACATCAGATAGAATTGTTTAAGGCTAGAATTTTTTTTTGATATTATTTATGGAATGTTATAATAATGTAGTTTTAGAAAAAGGAAAACCTGCAGGATGGGCGACAACCCGTCACGTCAGACAAGGCTGTGGGAATCAAACCCTCAACCGAAGTGTGACAGGCCTTTATTTCCTACCACTGTCCTACAAGAAGTCCCTGGTTAGTAGAAACCAGTTTTATTATATGATGCCATATGATATATGAAGTATAAGTCCATTTTAGGAACCATATACGATTAATCTCACTATAGATAGACTTATGTATCTTTGATAACTTTTTCAAACCTTTTGTTTGAGAGAGATGGAATGACCCATCACTTTATCACATGATCTGCTAACACTTCACGATTGACAAATTCAAATTCATTTCTTTAAGAGATTAAGTGGAAATTGTCCAAGTAATGACCAACGGTGAGACTGTACCAAAATCAAGAAATTATTTCTTCTAATTCCAATTTCTCCAACTTTAGGGAAATGATCTTGAAAACCAAAAATGTTGTCCTAGTGCCCTTTTATCCGATGAATCATATGGTACCATATATCATCACAAATATATGTCTTTGTGATTGTTGGATTTTTCATATCCATGTTCTGTACCACTCTCCATCAGAACATGATGGTTAGATTTCTCTTCCATATCCATATTTTAACCTGTGTTCTCTTATGTGGAAACCCAGTGATTAGTTAATTTGGGTAACCATTACGTTTCATAATATAGTTTTTAAAGATTGGTTTAGGTATTCCTTTTTATGATGTGGGTTTCTATTGAATAATCTTTCGAGTAGTAAACCATTTATAACCCCGACCAATATCGAGGGCGAAATTCATTTTAAGGGGGTTAAAATGTAACACCCAGAGATTTTATGAAAAATATTCTTTTTAATTTTATTAATGTCTTTTGTTGTACGCTACACCAAAAGGAGCTTGCACTACACGCATCCTTGACTTGTCTTTCATTACACACAATCGCGACCTTCCACGATAGCGTGTGTTGTACGCAATACCGAGTTTCACTAAACAATTTTATGTTATATAAACTAGCCATTATGATTAGTAATACCCACTTTTTAAAATTTTATAAATTTTATCTTTCAAAATGGACCTCATTTTTGGATTCGGAATATCTAAATTATCCTAGGGTGAATTTTTGGTATTTTTATGAAAACTTTCAATTTTTGATGAATAGTGAAAACACTGGGTTACTATTTAAAAACCAACTTTTTATTTAAATAATTATTTATTTGGTTTAAATTTATTTTAGGTAAAAATTGATACATAATACCTATATAAGTTCAATGTAATTCATTGGAGTCATTTTATAATAATTATAGATATATTAAAATTTTTATTGAACTTTTCACCGTCTTTTACCCACCTCCTAGGAGAATTTGGAAATTCACATAAAACTTAATTTTACCACATCAGGAAATGGAATTTCTAAAATCCGAGAGACACGGTTAATATCAAGTACTAAAATGTGGTTCAATGAGATGAAAATAATTATTTTTGAATAGTAACTTTTAACTTTTATTTACCACGGTTAAAAGTAAATAGGGTAATTAAGGGTAAAAATGATATTATTATTACCCTAACACATGCCCTAATTCTACTGGATAAGTTTAATTCGACAAAAAAAACCTTAGGAATAAAATATGACCATTTAGGTCCACATGGATTAGATTAGGACATTTATTATTAATTTATTTAAAGAAGGGTTAAAATAGTTAAAATTAAATTTTAACGACCGATTAATTTTTAATATAGGGTAATACATAAGATAAATTAAACTATAAATATTAATTAGAAAGATAAAAAGAGTTACTACCTAATTGTATTTTATTTATAATTTTTAGACATTAAATATGTTATGTTATTTATGACACAATGGTGATGTAGTAATTACCTAAATAATGAAATATTAAAATTATTGATATTATAAATACCCAAATAAATGTAATTTGAGACTTTTAATGAATTAAACTAATTTTCTAGGTTAATATGACATGTTATTATTGATTTAATTAACTTTTTTTGAACTAATAATCCTGTTATAATTTTCAGAAAAATCAATTACCAAATAGTGTCAAAATTGACATAAAATAGTGTTGAAAACAAATATTATATTATTAATTGTTATTTTATTCATATAAATATACGGTTTAGAAAAATGACTTATATAAGGATCAATATATTAATAATGAACCACTTTGGGTTCGTTTGTCTTGTTATAGTAGGTTTATTTACCATATAGTGTAAGAAAACAAGAAGACACAGTAAAAGTTAAATTATTTAACTTAAAGTTAAATCTAAATGATAAGGTTAAAATTGTAACCTAAACTTGTATAAAATCTATTGGCTGAGAGTATTTCGACCCATACCCACTTTAGCTTCGAAATAAATCAATTTGGAGCTATTATAAACCGAATATGACTTTATTATAAAATAATATTTTAAGTTTTTCCAAAGATGCCCTCTCCTCCCTTATAAAAAGGGCCCCCGTTACCTCTTCTATTCACACACTTTTGAGCCTTTATTCTTGGTCAAACCCTGACCATTTCTATTCTCCACTTCCCTAGAAACATTATGAATGTTCTTGTCTTCTCAAAAAACCAACTCTACTTCCATAAGAGGAAGCTTAAAGGAGGTGCGTCAAAGAAGAGGTAATCTCTTCTTCTGATTCTCTCAAGTTTCTTTCTTCTTCTACTTCTTATTATTTATTTGTCTCATTATAAAGTAATGAAATAAGTTTTAATTATATACTGATATGTTATTATAAATATGAAACAACCCTATTTCACCTTCTATCTATCCTACGGAAAATGAAATCACCGCGCGTGCGTACGTACGGAATACCGTCTCCACGCCGTGGTGTAATCTGTTTTCGATCACCACCTTACATGGATGGGTATAATTGTGTAAATAAATAACTATATATGATTATTGTAATTTTATATTTATTCTGAAATATTATACATACACTTAAATACAATTCCACGATCATGGGAATGGTATCATCACTCGTGTGTACGTACGAACTACCGTCTCCACGACGCGATGAGATTCATTCTCCATGTTACTATTCATGATTGATTATAAAGTTTATATAATAAGTAATCATGAAATATATGACATAATAATGATACTGGATTTTTGTATATATATATATATGTATGTCATCTATTAATTCCATTCAATTCAATAAGGAAACTAAAACAGCATTCATGCATACGTACGGCCTATCGTCTCCATGAACGGTGTATTTCATTCCATTTATCTATCTATCATATATATATGTATATAATGAATATATATTATATATAAATCATGTTTTACATTATGGAATTAAGTAAATCAGGATATAAGTAATAATATCATGAACAAAAAGTCCAAACACTTATGATAAATAAAACGATTTTACCCAAAACGCTTCTTTAACATTGACTTTACAAAGAACAGGTAATATAAAGTCATAAGTGAACCATTTATGAAATAATAACAATGAATATGATTCTGTAATAAGTCAATGACATTATTTAATTCATTATACAGGAGGTTCGTATACGTACGAAGCATATCAGACCTAAGGTAAGGGAAAATCTCACAATCTCATTTTTATCCGAGATTGTTTATACTTTGGTATTAACTGGGGTGTATTTATCATACACATCCTTGATTCCTCAATATGTAATATTATTTCTATCCTACTATAGTTTTTTAAATCCAATTTTACCCATTGGTGAGTTTTTAGTAAAAGATATCAAAGGAATCTTTTGTCGTTTTTAGTACGAGGTACTTTTTGACTTTTCCGGCCAAAGTACGAGAAGAATATTTTTTTAACTTATACGGCATGAATGGATTTTTAGAAAATTATTTCCATGAAGCTTCCTTTACATGTTTTCATGTTTATTTTTAATCAACTTATTTTAGTTTAAAATTATATGACATGTTAAGAAAGGAAAATGTTTTTGAAGTAGAAAGGATATTTTCTTCAATAATGGAGTTCAAGTTTTTTATCAAAATTATTTTCCATATAAGATAATATAGGGTTCTATTTATATCCATATTTTAACATTTATTTTATAATGTTATGATGGAATTAATTTTATGATGTCATTTTATCTTATATGGATTATGTTTTGATGGCATGATGTTTAAGAATCCCATTTTTATTACATGGGTTATGCTATGATGAATGATTTATGATTTTGTGGCACGCATAAAAATGGTTTCATTATGAGATGGGTGGGACCTATATCTCCCTCAAATGAATTGGGTAAAGATTTATATCTCATGAGATAGACATGGCTGGAACGGTAAGTTAATTTGGTTCAGTGATACAGGAGTGGAATGAGGAGTGAACTCGGTTCAGAATGGGACTTTGTCCACTAAGATGGTCTTGGCAGCAATGCCTTTGCTACTATGGAAATAATAACAAGTGCTGAATGGTTGCCACAATTACATGATTTAATCCCATGCTATTTTATCAAGATTGATGTTCCTTTATGATATATTCTTTACGTACTTCCAAGATTTATGTCTTTGGTCAAGATTTTGATGTTTAGATTTTATGTTCATGATTCTGTGTTCAAATGTTTATGGATTACTTTATGTTCTCTATGCTTACCCTTACAGAGCATTTGAACTCACCCTTTTTATGTTTTCTTTTCCTCAGGATATAAAGAAAGTTTTTAGGTAAGAAAACAAAATGGGAAGATCTTTATGGGAGAAGTTGAAGATCTTTCACCATGATTAGAAGATTAAATTTTGAGTTTCCAAAGACACTAAACTATTACGGTCCTTGTGTGTCTGTGTTTGTTATGTATTAAGTATTCCGCAAAAGTAATGTCCATGTACATCAAGCTTTGGTTCTTTACAATATATGTAGTTGAAATTCATGAGAAGTCACTCTTGTATGCCTAAAATAGACCTGTAGGTGTCTTAGAACCCTTCAGTGGTTATCTACCCCGAGTTTCCATGCATGACCACTTAGCATGGGTTCGATTATCTGATTAATCTAGGTAATGGGGAAGGTTGATGCGACATGCACCACTAGAAAAATATTCTCCCTTCACCTCTATATATTCATCAGAAACTTCCACCTAAAATGCCTCAGTTCTTAAACCATATGTCTATAAGAAACCCCATAATGGGAAGCACTGACCTCTTGCATGAAATTATGATATTATAAAATTGCTAGTAGTGAACTTAGCCAATATCTAAATCTTTGATGTGCCCCGTCTTTCAAACAACATAGGGAGTCTCTTGTTAAATCCCTATTAATCCCATAAATGTTTCATATAGATGATTCAATAGTCTAGGTCTATCAGGAGGAGACTATGTCATCTAAATTTAATGTCCTCATATCATTCACTGATCAAGATAAAGAATAGGTCATCCAGGGGATCATTGGTCCCCTATATGCTCCATTTAGACTCAATAAATGTCGATATCCTATGGGATATAATTGATAATGGTTCCAGGATCAACCTCATTTTTGGTCATACCATTTGACATTTGGGGTATATAAAATGGGATTTATATCCCAAAAATAAGGTTATTCAAGGGTATGATAAGCATGAGTAATGAACTCCAGGGATGATCAAGATTGAAGCTCAGTTTGGGGGTCTCAAATCTAATGTGGAGGTTATGGTTATCCAACAAGACACAACATACAATGTTTTAAAATGAAGGACTTGGCTTGATAGTGAGTTTATGATACCTTAAAATTTTCATCAATGTCTAAAATACCCCATTGATGGAAATGTCAGCATACTACATGGTTATAAAATCCTCTTTGAGACCTACCTATCAAAAAATAATAGTCCAGAATTATACAAAATGGGAAGAAAACAAAAAATAGTGGATGATGATATACATGTTGAATCCCCCAATGGTTTGGGGACCTCCCCTACGAATCCCTTGCGTATGATCAATAGTATCTTTGTGCTCCCCCTAAATCTTTTTTTTTTGACAGAATTGACCCTAATGGTCCAAGCTCCTGCTATTCCTAGTGAATTTGGGGAAGAAAATTATCTCTATTCTCTCTCTAAAATGACTCCGGAAGAAGGGGATGATAATGTATCTAATCATGCTCTCTCTCACCCAAATAGGGATAGAGAATCCCCCAAATTTCCAACTTCATCTAGAAAATTTTCAACAGAATAATGTTTGACAGAAGATAAAGATGATGTCTAGAATTACCCTCCTGTATTCGAGGAACTTTTCTCCACCATAATCAATTAGATGAGGCAGATGAATCATGGAATAGAAGAAGACTTGGGGACTACTCTGATTATTTTTACCATTCCCCTCAAAGAGAAAGAGATGTATATTTCATTTCTGAAGAAGTTATGATATATGTTCTCTTGGAACTATACAAAAAATCCTAGACTAAATCCAGATATTTCTATACACCATCTCAAATTTCTTGATGAGCATCAAGGCATTAAGTAGGAAGGCATGTGGATACACCCCTCTCATGTTGCCAATGCAAATGTGGAAGAAAAAAAATTGATCAAATAAAACTTTTTTAGAGAATTGTAATACCTATGATGGATTGAAAACATCATCAATGTCAATTAATAAAATGAGTATATTAGGGTTTGTATTGATTTTAGAGACCTTAATCAGCACTTCCTGAAGGAAATTTTTTCTATACTAATCCTAGAACACTTGATCGATGCAACTGCTAGCTTCCAATCCCTTTCCTTTATGAATAAGTAATTTTGGTAACATCAATTAAATATAGACCTTGAAGATGAATAAGACACTACCTTTAGAGAAACTTAGGGTATCTATGGATATCAATTAATGCCATTTTTCTTAAATAACATTGGTGCTACTTTTCAATATGTTATGCATCATTTCATTAATCCATTCATGGGAGGAATAGTGTAATGTTATGTCATTGACTTGGTGTTAAAATCGTAAAAATGATGTGAATATTTCATATACCTTAAAATAATCTTAGATAAGCTCCAACAACAATGTGTAAATATGAATCCATTGAAATTCACCTTTAGTGTAACATCATGTAAGTTCCTTGGATTTTTTGTATGCCACCGCAACATTGATGTTGACCTGATGAATATTAGTTCTATTTTAGCAATGTCACCCACCAAGAAATCTTAATGAACTGAGGGGAATCCAAAAGAACCTCACCTACCTTTTATAATTTATTTCTAACTTGGCTAGAAAATTGCTCCCCTCTAATAGGCTATTGAAGATGGGAATCACCAATCAATTTAATGATGACTACCAAGAAGACTTAAAAGGTCTCAAAATGTATATACTAAACCCACCAGTTCTGATGAATCTAATGGAATCATGGTCACTAATATTGTGTGTTTCCACCATGGAGCACTCACTGAGCACCCTCCTCAAAAAGAAGACTGAGGTAGGTAGCGTGAACAATCTATATTACCTCATCTGAATGATGCTAGGTACTGAGACACAATACTCTAATGTTGATAATAACTTCCTTGTACTTATATTCACAGTGATAATGTTGAGAAATTACTCGTATAATCACAATGTTAATCTAGTATCTTGTATTGATCCAATCAATTACATCCTTTTCATCCCTATGTTAATTGAGTGCTTGGCCCTACGGGTGGTCATTCTGAAGCAATATGACATTCAGTTTGTATTACTTAATTTAGTGAAAGGGAAATCCCTAGCTGATTTCTTTACAACACATCCTTCCTAAAAGAATACATCAGTAGACACCGAGCTTCTAGATGAGGAGGTATTATATTCCCATAAAACTCTTCAAACATGGGATATGTGTTTTGATGGTGCCTTATGAAGTCTGATTGGTAAAAGGATAGAAAACCCAAAGCTCAGTCCGGTTTTCTTGGGGATTGTGTTTATCTCTCCCGAAAAAGCTATTTTCTCTACTCTTTATCACTATCTGAAGGCTTCATGGATAATAAGGAAGAGTACCAAGCCCTCATCACTCAGATGGAACTAGACCTACAACAACATATAGTCTACCTGAATAACAAAGGGGACTCTGAGTTAGTGATAAATTATATCAGTGGTGAATATTCAATCAAAAAGGAAGAATAATCCCCTCTTACTGGCTATGTTAGGGGATTGATGGAAGAGTTCCATTTTGATCCCACATTTAATAATGTTCCTTTATTATCGAATGCTCGTGCTGACATGTTCCTAATACAGCCACCGACCTAGATGACCCTGATCAGCAAAAAGCAATATTTCGTATGACACATCATAGAATGGTCTCGTTGATCTTCATCTCTGATATAGAAGAAATTAATCTGGTTAACATCCCTCCAAATAATGAAAAAATAATTCCCACCTCTATATTAATGGATCCTATAATCAGTTATCTTCATAATCAGACTCTCCCAATAGACTGATCCAGAAGGGAGCATATTTGGTACTGTGAGGCGTACGTCACCCTATAGGATGGAATGAATGATAAAATAGTCCTCTACAGGTACGTATTTGATGGAATCCTCCTCATATGCATAACATAATGAGATATTTTCTCCATCATGTAGGAAGTCCATGCAGGCTCTTGTTGCCACTACCACAAAATCATGCATGAGAAGCGCTGCCTTTTATTATCGCTATTATTAGCACTGATAAAAGGTTTTGTTGTTAATTTAAATAAAATTATAACATTTATATTCAAAAATAATATTTATTTGTATAAATCAAATTAAAAAAACAAATTTTTATATTTAATATGTATTTTTTAATAATTCATAAATATATATATAATTTTTTAATTGAAAAAGTATTTCTATGATTATAATTAAATATATATATATATATAATTAAATAATCATAATCTTATAATAAATTATATTAAATAATAAATATATTTATTATATTTATTAGGGATTTATTATATTTATTAGATTTATTAGATTAATTCACTGTATTTATTATATTATTTATATTTAATATATTTAATATATTTAATATATTTATTTTTCTTATAAATATATAATAATATTTAATATATATATTTATAGTTAAAATTATTGAATATATATGTGTTTTCCAATGAATTTTGTCACCAAATATATTGATCATGCATATATGTTATGCATCATATGCATGAATGTTCATTTATACATTGCATCTTGTTTTTTCTATTGATGTGATATATTGATTAATTCATAATGTTACTCATATGAACTATATATGTTCTTAAAAAATGTACTTATAAAAATACATTAAATATATTTAAATAATAGATATATTTTATTATATTATTAATGATATATAAATACTTCTCAAATACATTTGTAATTATAATTTTATTAATATATATATATATATTAACAATTATATACCAATATTTATAAATATATACTATTTATAGTTATAACTATTAATAAATAAATAAATATTTATCCTATATCCTATATATCATTTTAAATAAATATATAATAATATAAATAAATTATTAAAATAATGTATTTATCAGCGCTATAATTTTAGCCCTGATAAAGATATGTTTTATGAGTGCTTTTTATTTTAGCGCTGATAAAACATACCTTTATCAGCCCTTTTAACTAGCACGGATAAAGGTTCCTATGGTTTTTATAAAAGAACCCTAATATGCTCTTCCTCTATCACACCCTTTCAAGATTTTGTGGAAGTTGACCCCTATGCCATCGGCCCCTCCTCTATCGTGACCCCTCCTCCACTGCGACCCTTCCAACGTTACGACCCCCCCTCCTCCTCATCCTCCTCTTCCGTCCCCGCTAACTTTTCTTCCTCCTCCATCGTGACCCTCCTCCTCCTCCTCTACCATTTTTTCCTTATCCTCCTCTTCCTCCATGACCCTTACTCCACTACAACCCTTATCCTCACCCTCCTATGTCGTCGATGCCTCCTCCTCCTCCTTCTCCTCCTCCTCCTCCTCTTCATTGTGCGGTCCCCTTGTCGACATAACCTGTTCTAGTGAACCCTTCTTATCTAAAAACTATCATGGAAGCCTCCTCTATAGAGCACAGATTCCCCTGGTGAGTCTCCTATGTAATGAATTTATACTCTTCTGCATTAGAAATGAAATTGGTGTGCAAAGATCATCTTTTGGTCACCGTGAAAGCACTGGATACTGGTACGCATGCATTTTTTTATGAAATCTTGATGCCTTTTGGAATCCTAGAGGTTTTTTTTGTTTGGTGATGATTAGAGTATGAGAGGATATTTTGAGCTAGAGATAAATGACATGGTCTAGGAAATATTATATTGGTTGTACACTGGTTCTTAGGTGACAGAATAATGGATACTTTAATTGGGTGATTGTTTGACTATGGAATCACGTCATGGGATAAATTAGACCATGATATATTAAGATGAGCATGGGATTCCCCCGACGAGCAAGGAATCATGATCTAGTACTTCTGGAATATTGGTGGTGTAGTCGATAATTATTTAGTTTTTTTATCTGGTGTTTTAATTGTAAAATGACCTATGATGTTTGGTTTAGACTATGATTTGTATTCTTGATAGGTTTTTGGATTCCTTCAGAGTTAGTAATTTAGATTAGAAAGTGAGATACCATGTTAGTGGATGCCAACCCTTTTGAGTTTGTTCAGGTGGCAGATGTTCAACTTATGCTATCATGTGATGTTATATTTAATAATTTGACACATGGATTGATTATTTAATATTGTTTGTGATGGGATGTTCTTAGAGATACCTAAGGATTTACAAGGAAAATATTCGTGTTTATGTTGTACATGGATGGTGGAGGTGTATCAATGGAGTTCAAAAATTTTGGAATGAAGGAGGAGACCGAAATTGTACTATAATTCTCATGTGTGGTCGAGTATGTTTCATTTTATGTGGCACTAGGTGTGTCATTAAAAACATGAAAATGGATTTTGGGAAGAAATTTTGTAGGTGGGAGGCACTGTGGATCGAAATTGGATTTCATGAGTTAATTATTATGGTGGGGAGTGTTTTAGACTGGATTATTGAATAAACATTGACATGATCTTTTCATAAGATGGTAAATATTATGTAAGTCCCGTCTCATCATCTCAGTGATGGTTATAGGTGGCATTGTGTCTTTTGTTGGGTGCTACGATTTGAAAGAATGTTGGGAGATCAGGTATAGAATGCATTTTTGACTACTAATAAATAATGGATAGTGGCGATTAAATAGTATTACCAATAAGACATATCAATTATGATAAGCACAATGGTGGAGAGTCTTTAATGCCTCATTCATATAGGCATTTAAATTTTTAGGAGATGGATTTTTTTTCAATTAGCGGACAAACCATTTTTAAAAATGAGGGTTGGATATAGACTCTGGAAGTGGGGAAATCATAATAAAGTTTTTTATATAGTTTGAGGCTTAAGATGTGTCTTAGGTTCTTAAACAAGTCAAATAATCTTTAGGAGTTGAAATTCTGGTTTTGGGGGTAGCAACGTAGGGAGCATGGTTTTCACATGATTAGTGATAACCATGAACCACAATAGTAATGATTGGTTTTCATAGGCACAAAGTTTATTTAAATCATGTGAGGGGCCTTAGAAAACCATAAAAATAATTAATAAATTATAAATGAATTTCTCATGGTCTTCACACTGTTTGTTAAACCATGTGCATTAACCATGTGAAATGGTGTGTTATAGATAGTGAAGACCGTATAGTTTTCACATGGTTTTGAAAACCATATGGAAAAACCTTAAAACCCTTTAAAAGTGATGTTTTATAAAAATATCCCTCTAAACCTTTTATTTTTTACTAGATTTTCCCTTTTCTCATCCAAAACCCCATCGTGCTATTCCACCCTCCCCCTTTTCTCCTCATGGGTGGTTCTCCATCACCCAGTGTATATTTCATCTTTCATCACTTGTATTGGAGATTCTAGGATAAATTTACCTCTATTATTCATTATATTTTAGTTTTAATTAATTGTCATATAGTGTTTCACTTGGTTAAGCTAATATCTCCTATTTTGTTACATTTTTCAGTTTTCTCATTTTCAGCCATTTTAGGCTGAATCAGAGGATGATATTTGGTGTGTGATGTCTTAGAGGTTATGGTGTAGTGATGTACAATTCATCAAATTCCCTTTCCCCTAGATTATATGATCTCGTTGTTGAACATGCACATAGATTCTTGATGTGTTTTTACCCGGAACCATTATGGTGTGTCCGTTTCCTTTTTTTTGTAGTTCTATTTCATTTGGGACCCATTATGGCATGGCCCTATGTGTTGTGTTGTGATGCATGTTTTCCCAAATTGCATATATGTTGTGTTATGATGCATGTTTTGTTCTCCCTTATATTTAGGTCCTTTCCAATTAAGTCCATCACCATCTCCATATTATTTATCCCCCCAAGATTATCATTTACACATTCCACATCACTTATAACTATATGATGAATGAAACCAAACCTATTAACATTCAATGAGGATTGTAAGATATTTCCAATATATTTTTCCATAGATTATGAAGTCATCACATAAGTTTTAATCACGTATTAGTTTCTTATTCCTACTTCACACACTTTCTTTAACAAACATTAAAACCATAAAAATGAGGAAATCCTTAGTAGTTACTACTCTAATGTCCAATATATAAAAGATTTATCAGATATGATACTACCAAGACCCACCCCATAGGAACTCTAGTAGAGTTGGGAATATATTTGTGTCTGACCCACCCCACCCCACCCAAATCCTATATTTAAATGGGCATGTTTCTGTTACAATTGTAAATGTAATGATACGGCCCAATCTAGTACCATAACCAACAATTGAACTAAGTTTCCACTAACTTAGTAGGTGTTCATGATCCCTACAAGATAGAAAGGATCCCAAAAGAAAAAAATAAAATTAATTTGGAATATTTTACCCCTAAACTAGAATAAATTAAAAATGATTTTATCCTAAAAACCAGACACGCCCCATTCATAAATTGAACATTTATGAAAATAGTAGATACGCAAAAAATAAATAAACAGGAAGCAGATATCACAGATGGAAAATAAAATCCCACTATTGACCAATAAAATTGTTTAACTATACATGTCCCATTCCTAAATCTCATTGAACCTATTTTGGATAAAAATAACCTATGAGTTCTCATTTTATGTCTTCTTTTCAGTTGGAAATATCCTCTGTTGCATGCCTCTAATCTGCTGTGAATGCACCTCTACCACACGCTGAATGAAACCTTTGCCGTGATTTTTCTCCTCATACTCATTGGTTTCCTCTTGTTTGCATGTTATTACTGTTTGATATTGATGGTTATGTTATGAAATGTATGTTCTAATATCCCCACTAAAAATTGTGGTCATTGGTGGTCCTTGTTTGTGCACTAAATGAATTGCATGTTGGTTGGTTCCTGTTGAACATCTGAATATAAAAATTAGTAATTTATGTATACTTGGATAATGAATGAATGCCCCAGAATTATAAAACTTATTTGATAACCCCTGAATTAACAAATAGAATTGAATAAGGGATGCTTTGTAAAATCTGAAATTGTGTTTGTTTGGTTTGTATAGTGTTGCGATTATGAGCATGATTGTGTGTTTATATGGTGTTCCAGTTGTTGGATTGATTGGTATGCCATTTTTTCATGTTTTATTTCCTCCACCATTGAATATCAATCTAAAACTTACTCATTTCAATGGAACCACCACTTTGTTACTAGTGAAATTCCCTTGAATCTTAGAAAACGACTTCACTAGAGGACTATGTGGGACACTTTATGGACACCCTAGTCAAATAACCATAACAACACATGTAATGAATCCTTCCACCAGATATAAATCTATTGAAAATCATACCCCCTATTATATTAGTACCGTAGTTATTGACTCGAGTCATTATGCTTCTATTGAAACACTAAAAAACTGGTTTACAAAAATTCTTATAGATTACATGTGGGATACTATAAAATTCTAGTTTAGGGGATTCTCAAAGCTAGTTACATTGATTAGGTGTTTGAGAATATGGGTCTGGTCTACTTTGGTCCTGAGTAATTCATGGAGAGGTAATGGTATTGTTTACCATAGCTAGTTCCATTGATTATAGTTGGATGGTGACCCTAGTTGAACATCTTTTTTTGTAATTATTTTGTTTAATATGAATATTACTCAATCAAATAGGATGAATATGAATAAAGAATTAATTACTTCCAATCGGTTGACAAAAGTTTATTAATATGGCATGAAATAGTTTATCAAGTTTGTATAAGATCATGCATATGACCCTCCTCAAATATTATTTTCGTGTTTACGCTTTTTTTATTCAATAAAAATTTGTCTGGAGGAGTTATATGAACACCTTATCTATCATGGGATAGATCAAGGTTATACATGTTGGAATACAAATGGGGAAAAACAAATGTAGGTATTGGATGGGATAGAACTACGTTTTATGGATTATCTGATATGATTACAAGTGTAAACAATGAAGACGATCGTATAGAGGATGTCATTACAGATGTGAATGGTGATGAAGATCTTATTGAGTAAATGACAAGTACAGATGAATAAGAACTTCATGATTTCCCAAAATTGTTTGAGAAGTTAAAGAGTTGTGCAAAGATGTCATTGAATGATGGTTGCACTAAATATACAGCATGTTCATCCGTACTGAAGCTGTATAATTTGAATGCAAGCAACAGGTAGAGTGATTCAAGTTCTACAGAACTACTTGCTCTCCTGAATGACATGCTCCTAGAAGATAATGAGCTCCCGATCCGAAAATATGATGCCAAATGAATGTAATGCTCGATGGTTATGATCTTTTAACGAATACACGCCTTCTCGAATGACTGTATACTGTTTCACAAGGACCATAAATCACTTAAAGAATGCCCAAAGTGTGGTACTTCTCAATACAGTAAATATGAATCCAGTCATATGAAATTTATATTGTACTTTCCAATAATTACAAGTTTTTGGCGCCTATATGGAAGTGAAGAGAATATAGGAAAATTGACATCTCCTGAAGATACAAGAATTAAATATGGGAAAATATGTCATCTGGAAGACTCTCCTAAGTGGAAGAGAATATATCACCAGTAACCGTAATTTGGGAACGATCCAAGAAACCTTCATCTTGTTTTATCTACAGATGGAGTGAATCCTTTTGATTTTCAAAGCAGTAGTCATATTACACGGTCATTTATGTTGGTAAATTATAACTTACCACTGTGGTTATGCATGAAACAAAAATACATCTTGTTATCTATGCTTATATTAGGACCAAAAAAACCGAGTAATGATATTGATGTTTATTTTCCTCCATTGATAGAGGATTTAAAATTATTGTGGGATTCAGGTGTTACTTTGTATGATTCTTACAAAAATGAAGAGTTTACATTAAGAGACATGTTGTATGGGACAATTGATGAATTCCATGATTATTGAAATTTGTTAGGATGTTTAATTAAATGAACTCACAAGTGTTCCATTTTCGAAGAAGGTACACAATCAATTAGGTTGAAGCATTCATCAAAAACTATGTTTCTAGGACATCGTTGATTTCTACCCCACCGACATAAGTACTAGTCTTGGACGACATCATTCGACATAATTTCATAATAACGTACAACACCATATCCACTAACAGGTGATCAATTTTTTAAGAAAGTAAGACTTTTGGACACTACTTTTGGTAAACTGTTTTTGAAAAACCTTAAGAAAACTTGTTGAAAAAAGAGATCATTTTTTTTGAATTACCACACAAAAAATTTCTGTATGTTAGCATTTTTTGATGTTATGCATGTTGAAAAAAATTCATGTGATAATGTCATCGACACATTGCTAAATTCACCCAGCAAAACAAAGGATGGAATTAAGGCTAGGATGGACATGGTTTAGATGGGAATATGAGAAGAGTTGGCACATGTGAAGGTTGAAAAATGAACATTTCTTCCTCCTACTATTTACACTCTTTCCGGGCATGAGAGATGTCAGTTTTACAACTTCTTAAATTATGTACAGGTTCCATAGGAATATTCATCAAATATCAATAACATTGTGTCAATGATAAATTTAATGTTAAAGGATCTGAAATCACATGACTGTCATGTTTTGATGCACTATATAATTCATATAGATTTATGTTTTATTTTTCCCAAGAATTTCCACCATACATTAGTAAATATATGATTCTTATTGAAAGATATATCCATCAAAGTTTTAAACCCAAAAAAATTTTACAACTATGGAAAGATAAATTTCCATCATATTATGTGAATTGGAAATGTTCTTCCCACTAACGTTCATTTATATGATGGTTCAATTGATGATTCATTTGGTGATAAAGATTCGACTATGTGGTCATGTACATTATAGATGTATGTAACCCATTGAATAGTATATGAATATTTTGAAAGGGTATGTCAAAAATTGAAGTCATCCATAGGTTTGTATTGTGGAGCAATATATTGTTGAGGAAGCCGTTGAATTCTGTACTGAATAAAAATCTGGTGTGGAAAACATTGGCCTATCAAAATCTCATCACACTTGGTGGATTGAGGGTGAAGGGATTTCTGGATGAGAGGTTGTCACAATCAATATTACAGATCAGGAGCAGGCCCACCATTAAGTTTTTCATAACAATTTTGACATTGACCCATATGTTCAAACCCACAAAGAAATTTTTAGGCATTTAATTCATATAGGGATGAAAAATGGATATCAGATACACATAATCGACTATTTATAGGATGGTTTTGGAACATATTTTTATGAAGTTAGATGAAAATCCTGACTCAATTTCAGAATGACTTTGATGGCTAGCTGGAGGACCAAGTGTGTATGTATTATCTTGAAATTATTATATAGTTAATGGTTATGCATTCTATACTAATGAACATGATGAAGAAAGTACCATGAAGAATAGTGGGGTTGCCTTTGTGGCAAGAAGCGATGCATATTTCTAGTGCTAAGGACATAAATTAAATTTATGTGAATATATCATACTTTGGGATCATAAAAAAATGGGATTTGGATTATATGAAAGTCCAAGTGCTTATTTTTCAATGTAGGTGGGTTGATAACAAGATTGATGTTAAACTAGATTAATTGGGATTCGTGAAATATGATTTTAGTATGGAAGGGGGGAAATATGAATCGTTTATAATGGCATCAAAGGCAGTACACGTATTTTATGTTTCAGATCCCACAAGATGAAACTGGTCAATTGTTTTGTTATTGACCAAAATAAATGATGGGTTAGATGAAAGTTCAACATAGCATGACCCTTTGATTGGGAATTCGCAATCATTTTGTTGTAGTCCCAATGTAGAAAACATTTTTTATGTCAAAGGAGACAACAACGAAGGGATTTACATAGTTTATAGAGGGATCAAATCTCTTCATCCTTTAAAAAACGAGTTCAATAATCAAGTTGTTTTTTATTTTAATATACATTGTGTTATGTTATGTTATTATATGTTTGTCGCTGATTTTATGTTATCTAAATTAAATGTTATATCACTTTTTCATATAATGACTTATGCACCTGTTGAAGCACCCAATCCCATGGTACACCATGTATCTCAACCTGCTGCTGTTGGTCCCAGTGTAGGGAAACAAAAAATTTCTCAACATGTTGCTACTAGCCCCAGTGTTGAGGTACAATATGTTTCTCAACCTATTTTTGCTAGTCCCAGTTCCAATGCTAGCACTTTGGAGGAACATAGTGATGATGCTGAAATTGAGGAAATGATAGGCAATGAAACTTTGATGGTGCAAAAAAAACAAGAGCATCTTAGTTCGACAGTGTTATCCAAAATACTTAAGGAAAAAGAAAACAACATAAAATTTTAGGTGGGTTGGAATAATCAAGGCCAACATGTTAACCCCAGAAAAGTCTTATTTAGTAGCTAAATTGGAATTGTCACTCGACAATGCATGTCGATTGATGTATTATTGTGGCACCATGTTTTCATCGAGCATAAGACACTAATGAGGGAAGATATTAAAATAATATTATGATATCATTTCATTAATTTATTAAAATGAAATAAAATACTAAAACATTTTCTTACTCTTCATCATCCCCAATAGAGTGAATTTATATTATATTCCTCGCACAAGGAATATGTATTAAAAGTTGCAGGAAGGATTCATTGAGGCTTATGCACAATTTTAACGAAATATAATCCTAAAAAAATAAATGGAAAATCAATCCAAACCAACATCATCTTTATGCATGCTTGATATCCCATGGATCATGGGATGTGTTTAGCAGTCATCGTGCGGAGCATACATTTCAGGTACATTGTGTCTGGTAATATGTTGTTTAACGTTGATTTTATTCATCAATTTGATTGAAATTTTTTTATTTATGAAACAACAACTAAGTACTAAAAATAAATAATGTGTAGTAGACCAGTGTACCCCTACCGTAAAGAATGGATAAGGTATGCTTCTCCTGAGAAAAAAATGGTACGTCTTTTAAATCTATCGCAATACTTTCATGTTACATAAAACAACACCGTTACCATGTTCATATATTTATAAGTAGATTGATAAATCAAAATCAAAATCCACTTCCATATTACACTATGTGCTATGGAATGAGTCTCATGTAAATAAATAGGGGAAACTGATAGATAAAAACACACAAAAAGTGGGGGAAACATGTGTAAGTATGCCATAATATAAATTTGATTTTCTTTAAATCGATATTACATAAAAATGTCTACTTATTTTATTATAATTTTTATTTTACATAGTCACGGGAATCAACAACACCTGCACTAGATTCAGATATATATTCAACATCCTTGAAAAGGCCAAAACAATATGGCCACGTCAGAGGTGTAGTTTTTTCGGTGACACCCCAAACAATTTTTCAGAAAGAAAAAAAAGCGGAGGATAAATGTAATGACCCGACCCCTCTAGACCAGATCTGGTGAACTAATTGTTATATTGGAATTTTTAGAAGGAATTAAATTCCTAAAGAATGATCAGTTTAGTATTCCTGAAGAAACTAGATACATAGATGTTACTCAAATTACATTTGAGATGTTTAAAAAATAAAATACATAACAAAAACTAAAAACTGCATCCACAAGAACAAAATAAATGATCTCCTCTTTATCACATGTTGAATGTAAACAATGAAAGGGGTGAGATAAAATGATCAGTAAGGGTTAAAAATAAATGAATCATGAATACAATAATTAGTGAATCATAAACAATATGACATAATCAATATGTCATGGTGAATAGATGAAAAACTCACGCCATTAATAAACTGAGAATGAAACTGCATCCATAGATTTTGTCATTGGAAAAACTCATGGATAGTAATAACAGATAATGAATAAAGAAAATTCTTATTATTTTCACTTAATGTATCTAGAACAAGAAACCATAATACTGTAAAAACAGTTCAGTTCTATGGGTAGAAACCCGTCTGATTTTTGGAAACAAACTCGAAAGGTTTATCGCCGATTGATATGTCTCATGAGACCTACTGATACATTGAGGGGATATAACAGGAAAAAACATCCACTTCATTTCCAAAACATTATTTATACATTGATTCAACACTAGATCAATATGCTATTTCAATATCCATATAGAGTAGAGTATACAGATTCATCAATATTTCCATAATTAAACTAACTTTCCAAATAAACACTGTATGTAAAATGGTATACGGTTTAGACAAAAAACATATCCATGATATGAGATTATGAATATTTAAATTAAATACAATTTCGAATGAAAATTTATATCAAATTGGTATTAGGAAAACCACATAAATATTATTAGGTGCACAATAAAAGGTTAGTCACAACAAAATAGTAGTTGATGCAAAGTCTCTTACCACAATGTAATCGGTCGAATCACATGACCAGAACTTAATAACCCTCAATTGAATCATTTAATAACATTAATATAAATAGAATAATGTTATTATAAATCAAATGTTAGTACAGATATACAACATATAAGAAATAAGTGGTGAACAATGAAAATCTCACAGAATTAAATGTGAGATGAGAAACCCCTAACAAACATTTCGGCATGGTAACGAGTGTTATTGTGATGGATTAATGAGAGGTAAAGGGGTATTCCATTATATATATGTCACAAGGGCAGTATGGGGGAGGTGAAAAAAATCACCCATCAATAGTAATTAAAAATAAAAGGGCACAACATAGGAGAGATTCTTGAACAAAAGTGATATAGAGGATCTCTTACCTTACGCTCGAAGGCGTTCTTGTTTGTTCTTAATGGCCTGAATAATCAAATTTATCATCATTTATTAATAATTCCATAACCTATTAAACATGTAATTGATATAGTATAATCTTTTTACATTCATTAATGTCATTTTTGACGGTTTTCATTTGAAATGTGATTAAACATCCATAATTTTTAATATAAATTATTAGTGACATTAATGATATATAAATTATCTTATAATTATTCTGGTTATATACCATGAGGATGACTCATTCGATGAGTTAAAAATAAACGCTTGGATTTGGCTTGGCGGTTTTGTGCACAATAAACTTGTTTTGTATTATTATTCAACATTATGAACGTGTAAAGATTCCAGAACATTAATCAGGATAAGATACATATATTATGACTTGGTTAATCCATTGAAAATGTTTCATGACCAGTATTGAAGACAGTAACGCAAATTGTAAACCTGTCTTCCTTGAGTGTGATAAATTTACACATCTCGGATGGTGTTTTCATTTATTGTATAAAAAGAGGGGAAAAAGAGATATTATGATGAATTATTCCATTATCATAATGAAAATCCATTACATGTAATTTATTGTAATTATCACCAAATTTGGATGATGGGAGCTGAGAAGGGAGAACAAAATAATGGAACTTTGTAAAAGAAATTGAAAGAAAAGAGAAAGAAGGTTCACCTCTTAAGTACTCCTCCTTGAGAATATCCTTAAGGAATTTTTTTCCCTTTTGGTGAGACCATCAGGTCTTGGACGTGTACAAAGGTCTTGGATAGAGTATTTGGTAGAATTTAGGCAAGGCTTGAAGCTTGAGTGGTGTGGGAGGAAGGGGGTGAGGGGTTGTTTATATAGTGGAGGGGAGGGAAGTTTTCTTAATATTATAATCATTAATTTATTATTTCCTCTCAAGACAACCAATAGTGAGTATTACATGACCAAGAACCATAAGATATGCAGTTGACTTAAAACCAATTGGGATTACATTATCAGATTATCATTAATGACTCAATAAATTCTTTATTTAGAATTTATCGTAAATTATCGCATTTTACTATTCATCAAAAATTTAAGTATTTCAGAAAATTCCCAAAAATTCACCCTAACCATTTTTCAACATGTAGAATCAAAAAATGAAGTCCATTTTTCAAAAATAATTTTATAAATTTGATTAATTAAATATTTAATTAAAACAATTATTTAATCGAAAAATATAAACACTTAAAATATTCATCTTCATTTTTAAGGTGCCTAAATTCATTTATACATTCAAGAGAATGGATACCAATCATAAGAGTAATCTTACTATTCATAAGGGTATGTTACTATTCATTAGGGTAGGTTACTATTTATACGGGTAGGTTACTATTCACTGAAAATTTTATGAGCTTCTAATTATCATCTTGGTCACAACCATGTATGTTAGATTTTTAAAATTCAAATCACAGAGCTGACAAATATAATTTTTATGGCTAGATTATGGCTATATCCTATAAGTAACCATGTTTTGTTCCATATAAGCTTAGTGATTAATGAAGTATGGGCTATGACTAGAATGTATTTAAGAGAAGCATACCATAGAATGTTTGGGGTTCTACATTATTCCCTCCTTCGGAAATTTCATCCTTGAAATTTTTCATTTATAACGCCCACCAAAAGGATGTTGGTGGTTCTTCTTCATTGCATCCTCAGGTTCCCATGTTGCTTCCTCTATATTCTGGTTTTTCCAAAGAACTATTACTAGATGAGTTTTTATATTTCTCAATACCTGCTCCCTTTTGTCATGAATTCCTATAGGCTCTTCACAGTATGATAAATCAGGTTCCAGTTACATTTCATTATATGTGAGTACATGCATTGGGTCGGGCTTGTATTTCTTCAACAATGACACATGGAACACATCGTGAAAATTGGAGAGACTGGGTAGCATTGCTAAACGGTAAGCTACAACTCCGATTCTTTCCTAAATTTAAAATGGTCTGGTGTACCTGGGGCTCAGTTTCCTCTTATTACAAAACCTTAAAACACCCTTCCATGGAGATACTTTCAGAAAAACATGATCTTCCACTTGAAATTCCCAATCATTTCTACAGTTGTTAGCATAACTGTTCTTCCTACTTTGGGTGAATTTTATATGGGCTTGGATTGTCTTTACCTTTTCCATAGACTCTTTAATAAGTTCTAGGCCTATAATTTTTCTCTCACCAACTTCAACCCAAAAAGTTGGAGTTTGACATCTCTTTCCATATAATGCTTCATATGGAGCCATTTGAATACTATAATGGAAACTATTGTTGTATGAACATTCCACCAAAGGCAAGTATTGATCCCATATACCTTGAAAGTCCAGAGAGCATGATATCAGCATGTCTTCTAGTGTTTGAATAGTCCTTTCAGACTGTCCGTCAGTTTGAGGTTGATCAGTAGTACTCATACAAAGCTTAGTATCCAAGCCTTCTGGAGACTTTTCCAGAATTTTGTGGTAAACTGGGGATCTTGATTAGACAAAATCAATAGAGGTGCACCATGATGTCTTAAAATTTCATTAATATAAATTCTTTACAGGAGTTCAAGTGGTAAATCCTCTCTTATTGTAAAGAAATGTGCTAATTTTGTGAGATGATCAACAATTACCCATATTTCATCCTTCCTTCTCAGTGTCCTTGGTAGTTTCGTGAAAAAATCCATCATAATGTTATCCCAGTTCCACATAGGAATAGTTATAGGTTGCACCACTCTTTTTTGACGTTGTCTCTCTGCATTCACTTGTTTACAAACTAGACACCTTGACACGTAGTCAGCAATTTACCGCTTCATATTATCCCACCAAAAATGTTCCTTCATATCTCTATACATCTTTGTGCTACCTGGGTGTATAGAGAAATTTGAGCTATGAGTGTCATCTAATAGTTCCCTTTTTAGCTCAGGTACTGATGGAACACATAACATCTTCCCAAATTTCAAAACTCCTTCCTCATACACGAATTCTGCCAAACTCCCATCCTCGATAGCATTAATTTTCTTCTGCAGATTCTCATCAATAGATTGATATCTTTTTATCTTCTCTAGTAAAAATGGTTTAGCCATAATTTTAAAGAGGAAAGATTGTTCCCCTTCCTTAACAATTCCCATATCCATCTTTAGTATATCCATAAATATAGGTTCCCTCTCAATCCTCACTTGAGTTAGAATTCCATGATCTTTCCTCCTTAATGCATCTGCCACATTATTTGTCTTTCCTAGGTGGTAGTGTATTGAACAATCATAATCTTTGAGTAACTAAATCCATCTCCTTTTCCTTATGTTGAGTTCATTCTGTGTGAAAATTTATTTCAAACTCTTTTCGCCTGTATAAATCTCACATCTTTCTCTGTAGAGATAATGTCCCCATATTTTTAGAGCAAAGATTACAAATGCAAACTCAAGATCATGAGTTGGAGAATTTTTCTCATGAGTCTTCAACTATCTTGATGCATAAGTAATAACTCTATCATTTTTCATAAGGAATCAACACGTTCCATTCTTTGATTCATCGTTGTATATTACAAATCCATCACTTCCAGAGGGAAGTGTAAAAATTGGAGTATTAACCAATATTCTTTTCAATTCCTCTAGGAATTCTGTACATTCTTTTTTCTACACAAACTTAACTCCTTTACGTGGGAGCTTGGTTAGTGGGTTAGCGAGTCAGGTAATATTCTAAACAAAACTCCTATAGTAACCTGCTAAACCAATCAAACTGCACACCTCAGTAATGTTTTTTGGGCATGAGCCATTCATGGATTACCTTTGTCTTTGATGGATAAACTAGGATTCCATCCTTAGAGATAATATGGCCTGAGAAAGAAAATGATTGAATCTAGAATTCGCATTGGCTAAACTTCCCATATAATTTATTTCTTCCTAGAGTTTTCAGAATAATCAGCATGTGATTCTCATGGTCTTCATAGATTTTTGAGTATACCAAGATATCATCGATGAATACCACAAAAAACTTATCAAGATATTCCGTGAAAACTCTACTCATTAAATCCATGAAAATAGATGATGCATTTTCCAGTAAAAAAGGAATCACTGTAAACTCATAATGCCTATACCTGGTTCGAAATGTTGTCTTAGGAATATCTTCCTTCTTCACACGTAGTTGATGATATCTGTATCGAATGTCAATCTTCGAAAAGTATTGATCTCCATGAATTTGATCGAATAAATCATCAATCTAGGGCATAAGATACTTATTCTTTTTCATAATTGCATTTATTTCAATGTAATCAATGCGTAGCCTCATGGATCCATTTTTATTCTTGACAAAGAGGACAGGGGATCCCCATGTAGAAACACTAGGTCAAATAAATACCTTTTCACTCAATTACTCTAGTTGTTTATTTAGCTCCACTAATTCCACAGTGGCCATTCTATAGGGATTCTTTGATATAGGTCTTGAACGAAGAATTAAATCAATAGAGAACTCAACTTCCCACTCTGGAGGATGTCCAAGTAAATCCTATAGAAATACATCAATGTATTCTTGCACTATATACACATCTTCAATTTGAATATTTCCTTCTTCATCCAAAGATATTGGGTTCTCTTCCTCTCCAATAATTTCATTTAACAGAGCTACTAGCGGTGGGTCTAGATAAGAATCAGATGGCAAGGTATCTTCTCTAAATCTAAGAGATTCTACTCCTTTTTCAAAAATTGTTACTTTCTTTTTATTTCAATATATCTTCACATAATAACATGACTTCCAATTCATACCAAAAATTATATCAAATTATGTCATTGGTATGATGATAAGGTTAAGAACTAAAACACATTTTTGTGTCACAAGGGGGACAAGTCGACATGCATTTGTTGTAATGATGCATCCCCTAGGAGTTTTGACTGATAACTCCTTTATTAAATCAAATTAGACATGTCTAATTTTCATAGAAAAATGGGAAGATATAAATGAATGAAATGATCCAGAATCAAATAAAGTGTTGTTTATGTTTGAGGAAACAATTAAAGTACCTACCACAAAATCGTTAGGAACTTCAACATCCATGGTTGTAATCTCATAAGCTCTCACTTACTCTCCTAGATTTTTTGAGTCATGTTTCCTTGGAGCTTAGGACACTCATTTACATTGTTTCCCCTCTCTCTATAATTGTAGCATTTAACATCTTCAAATTTTTTATTCCCCTTAAATTCATGAGATAGATGACCCTTTTCTCTACACTCATAGCAGACTACCATGCCTTTCAAGCATTTCCTGAAATGATTCTTTCCACAATTCTCGCACAATGTGAATTTCTTCATTCCCTTTTTCTTCTTTGGTGCTTTACATTTCCCTTTGTTATCAGAGTACCTCTTTTTATCTTGGTTTCCCTTGAACAAATTTGATCTAGAAAATGCATTCTCTATTTTGATGGCACTTGATACAATTTCATCAAATTATGAAAATGTTTGAGAAGATAGTGCCCTTAAAATACTTGGCATAAGACCTTGAAATAAATGATCAATCTTGTCTGTCAAGTCAAGTACGTAATCTATGGCATACCTGGCTAGCGTTGTGAAGGTATACTCATACTCCACAACATTGTCTTCTTCCCTTTGCTTTAAGCCAATGAATTTCTTCTTCATTTTGGTTTGTTTCTCATGAGGGAAATATTTCTAAAATAATATTTACTTAAAAGTACTCCATTCCATATCTTCTATTTCTTCTTCCTCCGTGGTATTCTAAATCAAGGACCACCATTGATCAGCATCTCCCTTGAGACAATATACTGCTGGTACTACCTTTTCATTTTAATTGCATCTTAATGCCATGAATATCTTTTCAAGGGACTTGATACATTGCTCAGTAACCACTGGAATAGTAGTCCCATTGAAATATGGGGGATTCTTCCACAGGAAACGATCCAACACAAGTGTGGAATGGTTATTCTTTACAGCCTGAGTAAGTTTTCCCAATATGTTCATGATCTGATCTACTCCAAAATTAACTGTTTTGACTTTCTCAGTGGGGAGATCCCCACCATGCCCATGAGTATTAAATCCCCTTCTTCAATTAGACGCCATTTATAAATAATTTCACACACTAGATTAGGGTGTGGTACATAATGTATAATCTTAGCTTAAGAAAATACTTACCATAAATTGAGATCCTATGCATGGCTAATCCCATAAACAGAAAAATGATTTCTTTGAGGAATAATTTACATTTCAATCAGTCATAATGGATTGTAAACAAAACATGAATTATTCTAAGAATATTCTTCGAGAGTGTCATAACCAAGAGTGCAACAAGGCCCATTGTCATGTACCAGGATACCCCTTTCAGGCCCAGAACTCCTTGTCGGAGCTTTCACTCATAGGTACATCGGCTCTAGACCCACCTCTACAACCTCGTATCTAGACAGGGATTTATTTTCCAGAAATATTCACATAATCTATTCCTTACCAAAATATCAGGACATTCTTGTATGTTCATCCTAAAATACTACCTTAGGGATTTTTTTCTAATCTATGTTTTCTAATCTAGTTTCAATGTTTGCTACTAAACTTCCTTTGATACCAACTATAATGCCCCAACCCCTCTAGACTGGAGATGATGCACTACTTGTTATATTGGAATGATTAGAAGAAATGAAAATACTGAAGTAACGATCAGTTTATTAGTATTGAAGAAACTAGATACATATATGTTACTCAAATTAAATTGGAGAAGTTTAAAAAATAAAATACAAAACTAAAACTAAAAACAGCATCCATAAGAACTCAATAAATGATCCCATCTTTATCACCTGTTGAATGTAAACAATGAAAGGGGTGAGCTCAAAAGCTCAGTAAGGGTTAGAAATAGCAGAATCATGAATAAAATAATAATTTAATCATAATAAATCTGACATAATCATATGGCATGATGAATAGATGAAAAACTAATGCCATTAATAAACTGAGAATGAAACTGAATCCATAGATTTTGTCATAGTGAAAACCTCATGGATAGTAATAAATGGTAATGAATGAAAAAATGATTATTATTTGGACGTTATGTATCTATCACATGAATCCATAATACAAAAAAATGACTTAGTTCTATGGGTAGAAACCCGTCTGATTTTTGGAAACAAACTCGAAGGGTTTGTCGCCAACTGATTTGTCTCATGAGAAATACCAATGCATCGAGGGGATATAGAGAGCCCCAACCACCAATGTATAATTTTTTATACATTGATTATATATAAGGGGAATATGAATTTTCAATGTCCGTATAGAGTATAGTATATGGATTCATCAATATTTCCATAATTAAAATAACTTTCCAAATAAGCACTGTATGTAAAATGGTATATGGTTTAGACAAAAAACATATCCATGAAATGTGATTAGGTATATTTAATGAAAATATAATTTCAAATGAAATGTGATCTAAAATGGGAAGTAGGTACACCACATAAGGATTATTAGGTGCACAATAAAAAGTTGGTCACAACAAAATTGTAGTTGAGACAAAGTCTCTTACCACAATGTAATCAGTCGAATCATATGACCAGAACATAATAATCCCAAATGAATCATTGAATAACATGAATATAAATAGAATAATGTTATTATATATCAAATGTATGTACAAATATATCACATACATGATATAAGTGGTGAACAATGAAAATCTCACATAATTAAAAGGGAGATGAGAAACCCCTTAAAAATATTTCAACATGGTAACGAGTGTTATTGCGAGGGCTCAATGAGAGGCAAAGAGGTATTCCATTATTTATATGTCATAAGGGAAGTTTGGGGGAGGTTCTAAAACATACCCCATAATTATCAATTAAAAATAAAAGTACACAACATAGGGGAGATTCTTAAACAAAAGTGAGAGAGAGGATCCCTTACCTTATGCTCGAAGGTGATCTTGTTTGTTCTTAATGACCAGAATAATATAATTTAGATTCATTAATTAATAATTCCAGAACCTTGTAAACATTTAATTGATATGTTATAATCTTATTAATTTTATTAATGGCCTTTTTATGGTTTTAAGATATTCAATTTTATTGTTTTGGAATCATTTTCTTACTTGGTTTCATGATTTGTTTACTTTAATTCATGAATGGAAGTTCATTTAAAATGTTGTTAAACATCCAAAATTGTTAATATACATTATTAGTGACTATAAAGAGATATAAATGATCTTATAATGATTCTAGTTATATACCAAGGGGATGAATCATTCGATGAGTTAAAAATAAATGCTTGGATTTGGCTTTGCGGTTTTGTGCACAATAAACATGTTTTGTATTATTATTCCATATTATGAACGTGTAAAGATTCCAAAACATTAATAAAGATAACATAAATATATTATGACCTGGTTCAACCCTTGAAAAGGTTTCATGACTAGTATTTAATATAGTAATGCAAACTGAAAACCCGTCTTCCTTGAGTGTGATAAATTTACCGATCTCGGATGGTGTTTGCATTTATTGTATAAAAGGAGGGGAAAAGAGAGATTTTGATGAAATATTATATTAGCACAATGAAAATCTAGTACATGTAAGGAACTGTAATTATCATGGAATTTTAATTATGGGAGGTGAGAAGGGATGACAAAATAATGGAACTTTGTAAAAGAAATTGAAAGAAAAGAGAAAGAAGGTTCACCTCTTGAGTACTCCTCCTTGAGAATCTCCTTAAGGCCATTGTTTTTGGCATTTTGGTCATACCAAAATGTATTGGACGTGGGTAGAGGGACTGGGGAGAGTATATGGAAGAATTTAGGCAAGGCTTGAAGAATGAGTGGTGTGGGAGGAATAGGGGATAAGGGGTGGTTTATATAGTGGAGGGGAGAGGAGTTTCTTAATATTATAATCATTAATTTATTATTTCTTCTCAAGACAACCAGTAGTGAGTATTCCATGACCAAGAATAGTAATACATGCATGTGAATTCGAACCAATTGGGATTATATCATCATATCATCATCAATGACTCATAAATTCATTATTTAGCATTTATAGTAAATTATCACATTTTACTATTCATCAATAATTTAAGTATTTCTAAAAAATCCCCAAAGTTCACCCTAACCATTTTTTGACGTGTAAAATCAAAAAATGAAGTCCATTTTTCAAAAGTAATTTTCTAAAAATGATTAATTAAATATTTAATTAAAATAATTATTTAATCGAAAAATATTTACACTTAAAATATTCATCTTCATTTTTAAGGTGCCTAAATTCATTTATACATTCAAGGGAATGGATACCATTCATAAGAGTCATATTAATATTCATAAGGGTAAGTTTATATTCATATGGGTAGGTTACTATTCATTGAAAATTATATCAGACTCTAATTATCATCTTGATCACAACCATATATGTTAGATTTTTAAAATTCAAATAACAGAGCTAAAAAAATATACATTTTATGGCTAGGTTATAGCTATCTCCTATAAGTAACCAAGTTTTGTTCCATATAGGATTAGTTATTCCTAAAATATAGGCTATAACATGAATGTATTTAAGAGAAACATACCATAAAATGTTTGGGGTGCTACAATAAAACTGAGGAAATAAAAAATATAAGAAAAACAATATATATGTTTCAAGAAGAATTACAAAACCATAGATATATTATATAAAGTTTTCTGGGATAAGGAAAAGGGAAGAAACAAATCATCAACAACCTGTGCGTGAAGATCCCACCTCACCCTCACCAGCTTTGAGGCGAGCCCTTCCCCTAAAAAACCCGACTTAGCTGAGGTAATCAATATTCTAATAATTGTTTCTATGAAATTTGAATCACATAGACACTGATACCTTTCTTGTACTGATATTATATAGGGTGAAAATGATTTTCTTTTAAATCTATCAAGTCCCACCTATCAACTTATAGAGAGAGCTACGGTGTTCAATATGAAGAACGGCATGCTACACAACATACCACTTCCAATAGGTCGTGTAAGAGTGTTGATTAACATAGCTAATGAGCCAAGTGTGTAGCTACCTATTAAAAATGAAGATAACAACATTCATTCAGTCAAACAAGTTGTTGGATCATTCATCGCATGGCTGCCAATTCTTGTAATAAAACATGTCGATAAGGAGGCATTCATTTCTAATTTATGTTTCAAGATGATCATTTCAAAGTTAATGAAAAAAGGTTGTAACTAATTAATATTAATACAGAATGAAAAAGAGAAGGTGGTGAAATGAAATATCGGCTCAAACAAATCTCAAGGATCAACCAACTAATCGAAAAGATCTACTAAGACCACCTTCACCCCACCCATTATATATCTACATTTAATATAATTGTAGGCTCATGTGGATAAAAAGTTGATAGGCTACAATACTCACATATTTGATTTTGAATAAAAATATGTATGGAGGGGTAGAATCAGATTACATTAATGCTGAAAATGTAGATGAAATCCTCATGTATGAATGGATAGGAACCTTAGTTGAAAATATATACATGAGGTGTGTTTTTATGATTTTATTTTAAAAAATCTGATATACTATGATAATTATTACTAAATAAATTTTACATTTTTCATAGGTGTATATATAAAAAACAATTGAAGGGATTTCTCCATGAACAAAAATTTGGACTCTTTAGTCCTCACATCACCTCTTTAAAAGAAGAAATAAATGATGATAAGGAGGGTGAAATAATGTCATCCCTTCTCATATTATTTGAAAACAAAATTACAGATGATATAATCTATTTAATACCAACTATTTTGGGGTAAAACTATAAAATTTAATCATATCATGTACATTTTCATTTATTTCATTATTTTTTTCTTTTTTGTGTTTTTAGGCAGCTTTGGATGCTCATTGTGGTCAATTTGGATACTCCAATGATTTATTTTCTTTATTAAATGCATGGATATCCATCAAACCGACCACACATGATGGATTTTTTCAATTTTTAATAATCTAGATCTAACATTTTAGAACTAAAAATCTAGTTATATAATTTATATTATCTTTTAATGTGGATTCTGTTATGATAGGGCATTGTGTCAATATCATTTTCTTCATGGAATGAATCTAGGACCTAAGGAAAATGACACCCATGATATCTACAACTTTCCAAGTATTTTGGTATATATAATAATATTACACTATCCAAAAACCTATAAAAACAAATTACATATTTTTCTCGATGTTTTTGTAGTGTCTAAAACAAAAAAATGGAAAGGATTGTTTTTATTATGTTTGTAAATTTATGAAAGAGATTGTATTTCATCAATAAACTAGAATCCCATAAGAGGTATTTCTAAAAATAATTTCTAGTTAATTTAAAATATTTATTAATACTTTGTGTATTTATATTTTTTATTACTACCATGATTTTCGTGAAAACTCATATTCACAAGATGATATAGATGTGTTTAGAATCGAATGGAAAACATACTAGTGTATGATTGTACACAAATAAGATGAAGTTGAATTACTACTACTTATGTTATCTTTATATGGTCATTTATATCTCCCTTGTTTACACTAATTGAGTATCTATGATCACTCTTTCTTAGGTTTGATATCATTGGGTTATGAAGAATGGTTTTAGAAATGATTTGTCTTTCTAGTAAATAATAACTTAATAAGAGACTCTTATGAACTAGTTATTTATTTTTTCATGTTTCTAGAAGCACTAGACCTAAACTATTATGGTTTGGATCATTTATATTCTATATTTTGGTCATATATGATGATTTTTCTTCTAATTTAGTGTGTAAACAAAAAATTGGTTGTGCATCACTCAAAAATTTAATAACAAAACTAAGGATTATTTAATACTGCTGGTTAACTACCTCTTAGCATAACATCTTCTCTTAACTTTGGATCCAGCGACCCTAGGATGCTCTCATCCAACACCATCTCTGTGATATCATCATTCCGAATTCAATTTTCATTCTCTTCCTTCACCCATTTACTATGGTGTCAGATGAGAGAATCATGGGGATTCCGGATCAGAAGTTCAAATCAGATGCTATGATAAGAAGTAGTTAACCAACAATATTAAAGTTCACAAAGAATCATTAGTTTTGTTACTAGATTATATCTGGGCTAAATAATCCTTTTGAAAATATATAAAGTTAATGTTAAGATACAATATCTCTATTTTAACGATAAATTATATAATGAAACATTGATTTTATTTTAATTATTCCTTACAGTGTTCATTTATTTTAGAATATTTATATCAGTGTGACATGCCTTTGCAGTAAGAGAAATGACGACGTGTCTACTCAATCACAGAGGTAATCTTGATGTTTTCATAGTGAAATAATTTTCTATTGAATTAATTCATTAATTCATATTTATGTTTAATTTATTTCTTTTTTGTAAGTAATGTTAATCTACTAATATGTGATATCAATGTTGGAAATGTTTAGGTCATTATAGTTGGTATCAGAGTAACTGGCCTATTCAAAATCCAGAAAACACATTTAGTTGTTTTGATACTTTAGGGAGATTATTCATAAGTCATTTGAAATGTGTAGGAATCCACCCCACATTAATACGACACACTATGCGACCTGTATGGCTCAAAGTGTCTATTTTTATTTACAATTGACATTATTTTTAGTAAAAAGAACAAGTTAGATACTAAAAACCGAGCGAACACATTCTGATTATATTGATACATTAGGAAAATATTCCATAAGTCATTTTTTAACCTGTTGGAATTGAGCACACTTCAATTCATTTCATAATGTGACTGGTATGTCTTAAAGTGTCTCTTTTTATTTAAAATTGACATTAATTTTAGAAACAAATAAAACTGGCATACTGATGGTCCACACCATCACCTAACTACATAGTCTATGGGGGCCTCCACCCACAACTAGTGGTGAACACCACTTCAACTAAGTCTTATCTATGTGAGTACTACTCCAATAGTGCATTGAACAAAAAATGATGAGGGGAAATCACAAAAAACCTAATTCATGTCATCAAACACCTCATGCCCCTATGAACAAGTCCCTAAAATCATGATGGTCCACACTATCTCATGTATCGAGATCCACAACCCTGTCCTAATGACATTATCACCTCAAATTTTGATGACCAAGTCACCTCAACCTGGTGATCATTATCACTCCATGTATCTGATCCTAGCCCCACCTGAAGAACCACATCACCTCAATTTATACGATCAGAACCCACCACAACCCCAAGGCTAATCCTGTTACATTCCCATGGAATAATTTACCCAATATAACAATTTTATTTAATTCAAATTTACACTCATCCTAAACGTTTCTAAGTTAGTACAAACCTCTTACCTGGATTAACCAATCATAGTAATGAAAGAGCATGCCCATAAAAATCTCATATAATAATTAAAACAATTTAATAAGCATGTATTTAATTAATTAGATTATCGCTCGAACAACCCACACAGTGTATATGAACACACCCTCAAAACACTCACAAAATCAAAGAGAAATCTAGGAACCACATACCTTGTACTAGTATGAGCTCACTCATTTGATATATTTCTCAAAATTGATCCGAATTGGAAGATAATAGCATTTTAAATGAATGCCCTGAAAATAGAAAAAAATGGCTCGCATGGATTTACCACTCCATATGGTGAGATAAATTGAAATGAGAAGCTATAAAATAGAAGGTATTATTGAGATGAATATGTATCCACTAACAGATCAAAGATCAAAGTCTGGATGACGGAGTTCCCTCAATTCATAGGGAGAAGGAAGATAAAGGAGGTCCCTCTATTCTGCATTGTAAATGGGCGGAAAGTGAGGAGAAAGAAAGAAATAGTGAATAAGTGAAGAAGATATATTTAATTTCCCACTTTTTAATAGGCTACATGGTTTGGCCGCATAGTTTGGATAATTGTGTGCCAATCGTACAGTGCCCACTATCTAACCACCACCATATGCATAGTTAGGAACACGATTTACAAACTATGAGAAAACTATATGAATCACCTCTATTAAAAACTAAAAAGGATTCACATGGACATTAACCCCCTCCTACATAGTTTTCCAAAATGTGTCAAGTTTCTATGATGTCCCGCATGGTTTCTTCTGGGAGACCGCATGGTTTTTCCAAACTATGCACCTCTATCTGTGCTTTCCAGAAAAGGAGTTCTCAGGCCCCACTGCACCCAAAACCCCAAGGAACTTTATGAGCCTTAAAGCCCATATATAAACAAGGACTTGGTTCAATAAAACTATCAGAATTAGGTTCCAAATATCAAAAAAAAATGGCTCGTTCACCAAACATGAAAAATTAAAACAGGTTGAGGATTTTTCGTCCAGCTCAAAAACCCAAGACAATAAAATCTCCCCACCTTAAAATAACTTCTCCTCAAGCTATCATGATATACCTAGATATGGTACCACATATAATCATCCCATTAAAATCAACCCGGTCTACCCCAGTCATTAAGTCATAGGTTAACTCCCCTCAAGGAACCTTAGGAGTTACCAACCTAGTCACTTCTTGACCAAAAAACTCAAATGTATTGATGGTCCACTAACCAACCCTAGACTCAAAATTCCTCCCATGATTCATCGCCATTATTTTACCTCATCGGGTTCTCAAATAATACCCATGTCATATTTAACACCCATCAAGTCTTGTATCTGATCATATGCCCATATATACTTCTTCCATACACAACACTCATAAAATACTGCATCTCATCAGATTCCCATAGATCTCACATCTCAACAATTTCTCAAATAAACCATCATCATACATAAATATGCATGCCAATCAAAATCTGAGTGCATACGCCCCTCATATAGAACCTGCATCACATCAATTCCCAAATGCATACACACCTCAAATACAAATCTACATCGCTTCGATTCCCACATAAATCATGATGCCAAAACACCTCATATATATATATATATATATGACATCATAATTAATGGAAACCTAGTCACTAGTTCCCAGTTAGTCCAAAAAAATACTCACGCACCAAAACCTATCAAATACAGAATGAAAGGAAAGCACAGCCACACCCATGACATACCACTAACTATCATTAGATTACAATCCTACTCGGACCCTAACAGCATGATAGTGTGCTTCTATCCTGATACCCGACTACCTGAGTTCTGGCCACCCAGTGGAGCTCCACCAACCACTAGCCACTGATCCCACTGTTGGTTCCTGATATCTTTTAGAAGACCATCATGTGCAGCTAAATCCCAGCTACCAATCTGAGTACTGCTCTCTGTCCGACCTCAGATCCCAAAGACTACCATATTCCCTGGCTCCCATCTGTCTGATAAGGCTTCCTATAGAACCTCTCTAAATAGATCGTCCAGTCGCACACATGACACTACTTCATAACCTTATCACATTGGGTCTGAAAATTCCCTAGATTCCTACACTGAAAGAACAACATTGTAAACCCACTCCTAATAATTCTATATAATTCTCTATCCTGACTACCCTGTTGAGACTTCTCACTACCTCTGAGAAGGAGGTTAGTCTGAAGATGTTGACCCACACCTTAATTGTGTGTCACAATCAATTCTCAAAATGCTTCACCCTAGTGATTTCATCTCCCACCATATTAGGATAAAATCAAAACAGGTTATTGAAAGTCATTGCATTTTCCATGAACGAATTATCCCCCTACTAGAGGTTCATGAACTCATACGCTCTGTCTACCCTTAGTGTCTCTAGATGAAGTGGTAGAAGAATTTAGCCTCAATATCCTTTTGAGATAGTCTCTTGTGTGTTATCTCATATACATATACATCCCACAAGTGTAATGTCTTTCCTCTGAGCATGTATGTCACCAGCCACATCCTCCAACATGGGGTGTCTCGAGGTGGTCAAAGATAGTTTGTACCAAATATATCATGTTTTTGTCATTTTTGGTCCACCTCCACTCTAAAATAGTGATAGGTACTGAGACTAGAACTCTTTATTGAAGTAATCCATTGATGGCTCATCTCCCTGGGATCCCCTATCGATGCCCTATATGAAAAAAACCATGATCACCCTGAGCTTCTCACCAATACATGGCCCAAAGTTTTCCATCTACAACGTTATCACCTGTGTCGAATCCTATACATAGAGATCACGATCATCCCAACCTTTCGGGGCCTCATCCTAACTCTCAGGGCCCTCATCCCATGAACACATAAACAACATAGTGTCTCCACCCTCCTGACACTCCACCAAATCCTGCCAAGGTGGAATCCCACTGAATACCAATCATTATGGTCAAATATCCATATCATTATATATATACAAATATCTCTAATAGAAATGGTTGTAATAGGTAACACATCTCACCACCCTTACACTTCTTTACCACACCATGTCACACAACATCTGGTCTCAAGGCTGCTAACCTACCCATATTAAGCTTAGGTATCAAGTATCATCTAGTCTTATGGACCCCTACCTACCCCCATTAGAGTCATGCATCACATATAATTTAGCCTCATGGACCCCTGCCTACGCATGACAAAGCAAAACATCAAATCTCATGTATCAATTTGGGTTAGCTGAATATAATTCCACTACAGAGGCTATATAGAAAAAACACTATTTAGTTTCTTTGTTGACACATTAAACAACTAACCCCAAATCATCATCTATGTATACCCTTATCAGGGTCATGACCATATATCTGATGCATATAAAGTCACATACAGATCTCCTTGGAACGACATGTTTGGGTTGGCTGAGTAGAATGCCACCAAAAGAGGCTATGTAAGAAAATACTATTATGCTACTTTGCTGACACATTAAACAGTCCAACCCCTTTTTTCTCAATATAGGTTCCCTAAGAAAATAATAATAAATCATACATCATATGATCCTAATTTCCTATCTTGATTTGTAATTAAACATCCCTTACCAAACTAGGCCAAGAGTAAAAATCCACATAACAGCTAAATATCACACCCAAGTGTGCCACCATAGGTGGAAATCAAATCAAATATAAAAGAGAAATGTAAAAAATCAATTTATTACTTTTGGAATCTTAGTCTACCCCCTATGCATGGTGATGAAAGCACCCAAACATAAGATTTGTACCCTGTCTTGACATACTAAAAAGAACAAGTGACATACTCAAAATCAATAAAAACCATTTGGATTGTTTTAATATTTTAAAACAATGATCTATGAATCATTTTTGACATGTAGGAATAAACCCCACCTCAATACGATGCACGGTGTGACATGTATAACTCCAAATGTGTCTTTTTTTTTTATTAAAAATTGACATTTTATTATAGTATTATTTTTTATTAATTTTTAATTTATTTAATTATTGTATTACTAACATAATATTTGTTTTCTTATATAGGTGGAGTTTTTTCTTCAGTTTGTCTACTTTTTTCAGTAATTAATACCATGGGAAAAAATTTTTGAGAGGGGATCACAGACGCAGAAATGATAAAACATTAACGTTATAAACTATGTGTTGGATAATTGTAATTGTGACCATATAAAACACTATTTGAAATTTATATAGCAGTGTTTTTGTTGTATTCATCATGTAAAGTAAATGCATATAGAATTATTTTATAAACTCTTGTGTGTGTTATTTCATTCTTTTGTGCTTTGTGTTCATGTGAAGTTTTGTGCAGCTGTTTTGTGTGCAGGTGCTATTTTGTGCAGGTGTTGTATGTGTGCAGGTTATGTTTGTGTGTAGTTGTGTAGGTGTAGGTGTGCAAGTTTAGGTGATGGGTCTTATGTTAAACAAATAGCACATCATAGGTAATTTGTCCTTTATCAGTGCTAAAAAGCGATGATAAAGGGGGGTACCTTTATTAGTGCTTTTTATAGCGCGGAAAAAGGGCCCCCTTTTTCAGCACTTTTTTAGCGCTAAGAAAGGGGACCCCCTATATTTTACACAATTAACTCGATTTTTTATCAATGTTAAAATAGGTTTCTATAGATAATAAAATACTTATTAGTAGTAGTGAGAATCAAACAATCTGGGACCATGATCTCCCACAAAACTATGATATTGGAATATTAATTGAAGGAAATGGTACATGACTGTGTAAAATTCACCAAGAAATTTCTTGGGTGAAAAATCCCTGAAAACATCATCCATGAACACCTGGAATAACTATATGTTTCTAAATATTCCTTTCCATTTTCCATCTAGGGAATAGATGTTGTGGGGCCATATCCCACAACCCTAACCAAGCAGTTCAATTACATCCTTAATGCCACTGACTTATTTTCCAAATGGGATAAGGAAATACCCCTTGGGAATGTTGGGATTAAAAACATCATCAAATTATTAATGCACTATATCATTACTAGGTTTGTTGTCCATCAAAAAATATTGCAGGAAAATGGCACCAACTTCTGTTATGTAGATTTTAAGAAAATATACCAAGATTAAAATATCATGTGAAATCACTCATCTCTCTACCATGTAGTGTAAATGGATAGATAGAGTCCTTTAACAAGATTCAATAAAATATACATCATAAGATAGTGAACAAGGATTATAAATCAAAGTTGTACAATCTCCTCTAAGATTTATTTTTCTACTGTACCACCACAAATATTGTAGCACAAGAAACTCCATACTAATTTGTGTATGGGACTGGGTAAGTGTTACCTATAGAATTTCAGCATCTATCTCTCCAAATAGATATCTTTGGACAACTCTCTGATGATGAGTATTTGAAAAATAAGTTAGATGAGTTGGAACAACTCGATGAGAATAGGTTACGTACATTGCACAACCTTGAGGTTCATCATAATTTGATCGCATGAACCTTTAATAGGGTGGTTTTCCTCTATTTATTCCTCCAAGGAGAACTGGTGTTTGTGCTCAAAATTTGAATGATGTCGAAGAATAATCCTATAAAGATGGAAGCCATGTGGGAAGTACCTTATATCATACAAAAGGTCTATCATAATGGAGCTTACTCATTTGCCGCAATGGATGGGGAGTGTGTTACACCAACCACCAATGTGAGATTTCTCAAGAAATATTTTCCACATCTATCACCAAATGGGAATCCACATTAATTTAAGCCCTTCGATTATCTTGGTTTGATGGAATTAAATAATACAAATGTCATCCTTACCACATGACATTTAACTACATGACTAATGTACTTACTACACGACTTAAAAACTGCTTGGGTTTATAGAACTATGTGTGTCTTGGATCCTTACATCACTAGACACGTAGTGATGCCTGAATCTCAAATATTGGGCCCAACCACAACATCCCTTTTATTTCAAATGGGGTGACCCTCTTCCATACCACAAGATGTAAAACTTTATAGGCCTATAATGTTTCTTTCTTCATTCACATTAGGTAATGTAGATTCCGTCCTTTTACCAAATATGTTTTCCTTTGACTTATTACTTTTATAGATAATAAATACTTTATGTGGAAAAAAATATTTTATTAATGAAAGACCTTAATAAATTTTTAAAGACTTATATGAGAAATAATTCCCAGTTAAGATATTACAATATTTTTATTGGAACTCTTTCGGAGTTATATATTGGATAGTGTGAGATTCTGAGATCCGTAAAGTCTTGGCGAAGGCAAAATAAAAATATTAATGATATTATAGTAAGCGAGGACAATATATTCAAAATAATTGAATAACTCTAAAACAGTTCATCCTATGAAAAATCTAAGACCACTGTTAGATCCAAAATGTGGTATTTAACCTAGGCAGGGTATGACATATGTAGGCGTCAGACGTTTAGATGTCTCGCTCGTGAGTTATAGTTATTAAATAAGATTTAATATATTATTTTCTTAAAAATAATCAAATATCTCTCAAACAGTGCATCCTATGAGAAATATGAGACCACCAATGGGTCTGGAATGAGGTTTTTATCATAGATAAGATATAAAATTTGTTCGTATCAAGCATTTGGATGCCTCGATCGCAAGAAATAATCATTTTATTTTAATTAATATAATAATTTAATTATTTAACATAAATATTAAATGTTATCAAAAATCCACTGCACATAAAATTTATGCCACAACAAGGGTAAACACCTCATTTCAGACCCAACTGTGGTCTCAGATTTCTCAACTGATGAACCGTTTGAGAGATATTGATGATTTAATAGTTAAAAACGGAATAAATAATTAATAAAAAATAGAAACGATATTTTTGCGAGCGGGGCATCAAAACGCAAGTCTCTTACCAATGTTATTCCTTGGCTAGGGTAACCCCCCCGTTCTGGACACATTAGTGGTCTCAGATTTGTCGTAAGACGCACGGTTTGTGAGATAGTAATGGATTATTTTTTTAAAAATAGAGTAAATAAATAATTAAAATAAAAGGGTTATTTCTTGCGAGCAAGGCATCCAAATGCTCGATGTGAACAGATGTTATATCTTTTATAAGGTAAAACCTCATTTCGGACCCATTGGTGGTCTCAGAATTCTTTTATGATGCACAAATTTAGAGATATTTGATTATTTTTTAAAAAATAATATATTAAATCTTATTTAATAACTTTAACTCACGAGCGAGACATCTAAATGTCTAACACCTACATATGTTACACCCTACCTAGAGTAAACACCACATTTTGGATCTAACAGTGGTATTAGATATTTCATACGATGAACTGTTTTAGAGTTATTCAATTATTTTGAATATATTGTCCTCGCTTACTATAATATCATTAATATTTTTATTTTTCCTTCACCAAGGCTTTATGGGTCTCAGAATCTAACACTATCCAATGTCTGACTCCGAAAGCGTTCTAATAAAAATATTGCAATATATTAACTGGAAATTATTTCTAATATAATTCTTTAATCATTTATTAAGGTCTTTCACTAATAATATATATTTTTTCCACATAAAGTATTTATAATCTATAAAATTAATAATTAAAAGGGAACCATATTTTGTAAAAGGATGGTATCTTACAATATTCCCACCTTATAACAGCTCATCCTCGAGCTGTACTCCTGAGCACCTTTACGAAAAACCAAGTTCTTACAATCTAGCCAACTTTGAAGTTTTGTTATCCCCTCTTGTTAAGTAGTTCAATACAGTAGTTTTTATCGACCTCCAGTCAATCCTGGGAATATCATTTGTAAATTGACGATGATGTACCTCACACTATAAAGATACACTTATATATAAATTCCTAAGCACAACCTCCAAGGGGCCCCATATCTAACCAAAATACATTCATTTATCTAAGCGTAAAGCCAGATCTTTCTCAGTGTACCTAGGACAATGTCAAGATAGGGGACAAGATCATCACTAATTAAAAGTAAACTAAGAAGTCATATATGAATACCACCACAAATCTTTCATCGTTGATATTACCTCCCACTATGGAAACACCTTAACCAGTTTGAATGTCTCGGCTCCCCTGCCCGCCAACATCTCCCTACACTCATACAAAACTATACGATCGTTAACATAACCTGTAACCGAGTTCTAAAAATAGGGAATTATCTCTACCCAAACTATCCACATCCAGGGTCAAACAAAAAATGGACTTTTTTTACAATAATTCGCATAGTAAACAAGAGGGATTTATACAAAACCATATCAAGCATTTCCCACATATCATGCCACACTGTCAAAACTAAGGCACTATCTCTACCATTAACCATCCTTCACCTAGGTCCTGGTTAACAGGGGTATACACATTATCATTTTTTCAATTTTATCACTTAGATTCCTATTTAAACACATCTAGAAGAATTTCAAAATCTCTCTCAATTTCACATTAGGCACCATTTTCATTTCAATTTTACAAGCAAAGAAAAATAGTTTAAGTTCAAAAACTTACCCAAAACCCATTTTCCCATGTGTTCCTACAATGATGTATGTTAAAAAAATCTTGAGTGTCTAGAATGATGCATGGAGACTCAACCCTCATGCCATATCAGGCCACAAGTCAATCTCAACAAATCACAAAAACAATAATAACATCACACAACAAGTGCATCGCCCAAGGTGAAATAATATTCAAATGTAATAGCAAATAACAATAACAAAAATCGCACCATGTGTACTTGGGTTCTCCCCCGTACATAGGGTAGCTACTCTCATGAACGAGCTCATAACCAATCTCCGACTCTTTCCAGTCTCCTGTCTACCTTTCCAAAATAGTAACTCAAAATAATAAGAATGAAAAATTCCTTTGATACCACTTTGTAATGTCCCGACCTGGGTGCCATGCAACAATACCCCTAGCCGGTCAGCCAGATAACCTCAGGTGCACCACCTCGTACGCCAGAGGCTGACGACTAGTAGTGAAGGTCTGGTAAGTCAGTCGTGGGGATACTATACCCTCTTTTATCAGAGTAGACACTAGCAGAAATAATAAACAATAGAGGAAGCATATATAAAGACAAACAAACCAATATCTGAAGATTATGAAGTAGGAAAATACAATATCAAACTGAAATAGAAAACATGTCATGTTGAAGTACGTGTCAGGTGCATCAAATGAAAACTGGAAGTAAAGAAACTAATGAAAACCAAGTGGGTCCCGAACCACGTCTGGTCCCATCACCATGATTCATCCCAATTCAACCATCTAACTAAGGGCCTTTTCCCTTAACCTATCCAAAAAAGTCTACTCGGGTACCGATCAGGCTGCCCGAGTAGGGTGTGAGTACAAATCAGTAGGCCACCACCCATGGTGTCTAAAAAAAATCCATTCAATAATAGTGTATGCAATTTTAGAAAGAATAAAAACAAGTAATAAAGTAAACGGTTTACATTTATTCAATTATCCCTTATTTAACTACATAAACCATCGAGTTCCCATTGACACTGGTATCTCAATACCTGCTTCGGTCATGCTGGTGTCTGAACCATTTTAAAGTATCAATTCAAATTTCATTTAAACCAATTTGATTTCATTTTCCATTTCAATTCAATTAATATCACCTCTAATTGGAATCATAGTCCAATGTCAATTAATGGGTGTAGAATGCCATGTATAGCACTCTCGTGAGTATTTGGAGCATCAATCCCTGTCTCACAACCCATGGGTATTTGGAGCATCCGTACCTGTCCCATAAAATAATATTTGGATGCATGTAGGGTGTAGAATATCATGTCTATCACCCCGTGAGTATTTGAAGCATCAGTCCATGTCTCACAACCCATGGGTATTTGGAGCATCAGTCCATGTCCCATAAAATAATATTTGCATGAATGTTGGGTGTAGAACTCCATGTCTATCACCCCATGAGTATTTGTAGCATCAGTCCCTATCTCACAACCCATTTCCCAATAAATAACATATATCACATACATCACATTAATCAATATTAATCTTTTATCACAATTTAACATGTCACGTGTATCACAATATCGCATTAATTAATTCAAAAAATAATTAATCACAACATCACATTAATTAATTCAACAATTAATTAATCACATAGTCCCTTTAATTAATTCAACATTTATTTAACCATATCACCAAATTAATTAATTCAAAAATTAATAAATCACATATTCCCATTAATTAATTCAACAATTAATTATTCACATATTCCATTAATTAGTTGAACAATTAATTAAACCCATTGTCCCATTAACTAATTTAACAATTCATTAGTAATGCCATCACATTAATTAATTTGTCAATTAATTAATCAATTCGTGTGTCGTACAAGAAATTTGAGACCACCGATGTGTCCGGAACATGGGGTTTACCCTATCCAAGGTATAACATTGGTATGCGACGATCGTTTTGATACCCCACTCCTAAAAATATCATTTTTTATTTTTTATTAATTATTTATTCTATTTTTAAAGCATTAAATCATCAATATCTCTCCAATGGTTCATCGTTTGAGAAATCTGAGACCATCGTTGGGTCCAAAATAAGTTGATTACCCTAGTTGTGGCATAAATTTTATGCTCAGTGGACATTCGATAACATTTAATATTTATGTTAAATTATTAAATTATTATATTAATTAAAATAAAATGGATTTTGGTTTTTGATGTTAAAGTCATCTTATCCAACGGGATGCCACCATTTTTGACGCATGGAGAATTCCAAAAGCTTCATTTCTCAACTGTTTTTGACCGTTTCAAACACCAATGCATTAATGTTGTAAATTAAAACACTCCATCATCAATTTTCTGTTGAAACGATGGATTAAAATAGGGTTTTATTTCTTGAGTGTATGAACCGGATGAGGCTTGGGGTTTTATATAACCAAACCTTTCGGTTGTGGTTTTAGGTGGATATAGTCATTTGCAAACTCCTTCAGTTGTTACTTGGGTAGACCAGGAGACTTTCTCTTCTTCTTTTGCAGAGGTCCGGTTCGTGAAACACCTGTTGCACATTTCATCATTGTGTGCCTAAACCTAATTGATGTGACGTCAGTTTCATTGGACTCATATTGATGTGAGGATGTCGTCATAATAACGCACCATCAGTAATGTTTGATTCATGTCGAGTGTTGATCATATTTGAGGTACGTGGTCTAAATTTTAATCCCTTAGTCATGATTCATTTGTGTGAATGCAATTTTTAAAAATTTATGATAGATTAATTATGAGGATTTTGTTATGGTGGATTTTGTTAATTAAATTTGGAATTAATTAATGGTCATGATGTGATTAATTAATTTGTTTGGTTTAAATAATTAATTGATAGATTAATTATAAGGGTTTTGTGATGGTGGATTTTGTCATGAACCAGGCTGGGTCGCTATCCGACCTGGCGCTCAACCCGGTCCATGACATAGCCCGAAGGGCATTCCCAATCCCCACGAGCTGGCACAAGTGACCGGGTATTGAAATAATACGTGGGAACGATTTACCCAAAACAAGAGACAGAAAAACAACTAACATGATAAAGAACTGAGACTGGAAACAACCAACCAAACATGCCTTTAAAACATAAACAGGTTTAACTCTACAATTCAACTGAAAACCCCAGGTGAACAACAACAAGGATAGAAAACTAAAATATGATACCAACCTCCAAGTTACATGAGAAGCTGCGTCCCCAAGCTACCAACACCAACCTGCACATGAAGACCAACAACATCTAGAACCACCACCATTAAGCACGATGTCACAACCTGTAATACACAGGAAACAAAGTCTACATATACACAAAGGTTTATGTAGGGTGTGAGCCAAAGGCCCAGTAGAAATTCACCCAATACAAAGGTTCCATGCCACAACATCAAAAAGATAATTTAAGGTACTTATTTAAAGCCATACTTTTAAAACACTTTTTAAGGAAAACATTTAAAAAATGAATGATAAAAGGGAAGAGTATTGAATGAAAAACCATTTCACAATACTACATTAAAATGGAAGGGAAACATTTATAAAGAACATGCACAAACTCAAGTGGTCATCCGTATGCTGAGGGAAGGCACCACATCATGAATAGAGGAGCACTACGGGTAAATCCCATAAGGTTAATCTAGCTCGAGTGGGACCCTGGAACCTCGTGTCTTGGTGAAACATGGCTTAGAAACCACAACCCTAAAAAAACATGGCTTTGAAGGCCACAACCCTCATAAAACGTGGATTAGAAGGCAACAACCCTTAGAAAAACATATGTTTAGTTAATGTTGCAATCGTCAGTCCTGTCAGTGAAACCGGGTCGAGTCACCTCCAGAAAAATAGCCCACTAGTCTAGTCCCCCCTCCTAGATACTCGGGGATTCCCCTTGTTCTCAATCAAGTTTCACATTTACAAATCACTAACACAACACATTTACACCCAAAAGTCAAGCAAAAAAAGGTACACAGTGTGGCACCACTTACACACCCAAACCCCACTTTAAAAACACACATACTAAACAATTTGATAAACATTCCTCGCCCCACTTATGCAATTTGATTGTTTATAAAAAAAATTCCAAAACAATTTGAAAAGGTTCCACAAAACATTACACCCGAATACATGTTTCAAAATCCCCCATTTTAGACCAAACACACACCAAAACTATTTCACATCATAAATCACATCACATGCATGACTTCATAAATTATTTAAACAACTAATATAAAGTTTCTAATTGGAACATCAAGGGTTTCACATGAAAAATGCCTAATTTTCACACAATAACGGAACCTAAAATTTAACACATGCTTAACTATCTCAAACACCATGTCCGCACATCACATTCAATTAAATAAATTCAAGTAAAAAATTTATAAAACATTTAATATTAACACACGACAATTTACACCAAAAACATACTTGATCTCGTGCCAAAACACCACTTAAAAACTAAATGTGTGGCACAGTTGTTCGAAAACATGTTTTCCTCTAATCCAACTATTTAAAATTTAAATAAAAAGGTGAAAAATTAGTTCAACGTGCCATAATAAATTATTTTTTCTTTAAAATCCTTTTTATTTATACACTCTCACCTTAAGTTCTTTAGAAAATATTTCTCACTTTTAAGATCATACCTAAAAACCTTTTTCAAGAAACACCACAATAAGATACACAGGACACACAACCAATTTTTTTTCCAAGAAAAATACATTTCTAACTCAGAGACATATTAAATGATTACCAAATTATATTTTCCACACCTAAAATAATTAATTGCATGTTTCCAATAACTCTCACAACAAGAATCATATGACTGGAAGACCCAATATCACATGTGCTTGTCAAAAATATTTCCGAAGACATTTTGCGCAACCCAAACAAATCCTAAAACCAATTTTTTTTAAAAACATTTCATCAAAGCACACACCAAAACCTAGCCAATCTCTACATTATAAATCTAAATTCAACATTTAAACACAAACCAATTCAAAAAAACCAAACACATCACATAATAAAACCAAGGAATACATTAATAAATTTAAACAAACATATTAAATCAATCTAATGATTCTAAGGCATGGAAACACCTACCTTTGACACCTAAATTCCCAAAAATTGGTGTGAAACTCCACTCGCACCATGAGTGCACCATAAGGAATCCAAATTAGACCCTAAAACATGAATCAGACCAAAGAGAACATCAAAAATGGACCAAAAACCACCTAAACCCTAACATGATAATCTCTCAAAGGAAGAAACCAACCAAACGAAGAAGTACCCACCTCTAGTGAGGGTGCAGAATGCTGACTGAGCACAACATAGAAGTGCCAGAGGTGTGATGCACCAGAAAACCCTCCTGAGAATGGATGTGTGGCCAAGGGGGTGCATGTTTTGTGAGGGAGGTAGGGGATGACTTGAGGATGGCACCGGCCGATGTGGAGGCCGGTACGGGCGACACTGGATATGAGCCGAAGGGTAGGGGTGATGTAGGGTAAGGGGGAAGAATCAAGGTAGATGGGGCTGTTCAAAAGGGTGCCAAAGGGTGAGCGTGACGTCGGAGGGGTGTCGTAGGGTGAGTGTGACATCAGAGGGGTGTCGTAGGGTGGGTGCGAGGTCGGAGGGGCGCCGGAGGGTGAGTGCGAGGTCGGAGGGCGTTGTAGGGTGAGCATGAGGGGAGAGGGTTGGGGCAGGGAGGCGGTGCACCAGGGGGGTTGGGGTGCGACGGGGAAGAGAAGGGGGGAAGGGGAGTCTGCTGAACCCTAACACACCAAGAGAAAAAATAATAATAAAACTATAATTAGAACTAAAAATAAAACTAAAAATAAAACTAAAAATAAAAATAATAATAAAAATAATAATAATTATTATTAATATACTAATAATAATAATAATAAACTAAAACTAATAAAAAAATAATAGTAATAAATTTGTAGCAATAAAATAAAAGTTATAACAATTATAACGATAGTGATAAAAATAATTAAAACAGTTACATTATCAAATAATAATATTATTATGATCATTAAAATAATTTATTAAGATTTTTATCAAAATTATTTTTATTTATTTATCATCAAGTCATTTTATATAATTAGTTGACCATCGATAAGGGTGTGCGGTGAACCGAGTGAGGCCGCGTGGTGACCTAGGTGAGGTCGTGCGACTTCGACAATGGCGCTTTAATGCTGTAAAATTCAAACCACACTTTTTAGATAGAAACCCAAAATAAATTAAGTCGGGCTTCAACCCGGACTACCCGATACCCAGAAAATTAATAAAATAATTTATTTAAAGATGACGGGTGTGACAATTGTCCCCACCATAAAGTTTTCTGTCCCCGAAAAGCCACAACTATGACCAAAACCTAAAGTAGAAAAAAAACACCCCCTTAATGTTCAAAGAGGGTCCTGACAAACAAAAAGTGAGAAGAGGCAAACACATTGTGCTTAGAGAAAGTGACTTAAAAGACAACTTCAAGAAACTCATAAAAAGACTTTCCAATATGTGTCACCTGCCCCAATGAGCTAAAACACCTCCAGTGGACTGATCAAGGAAAGGAACTCTCACACCCACAAGATCCATCATCACAAGATGAAACATTTCAAGCACTATTAAACAAAAACCACACCATTTGGTAAGAATGAACAAATAAGGTCAAACCATGTCCAAGGAACACTCTCATCACTTATCACCAAGTTATCCTTTGAAGAAAAACCAAAAGGTCAACATGGGGAAGTCTGAGGGGATTCTCGCCATTAAGAACCTTCCAATTCCCAAGACGAGGTTGGAAAACTGACATGGGGAGGTCCGAGCAGACTCCCCGCCATTAGGAAGATGACCAACAATGATTCACTCCATAAAAATTTATGCGAGACCTATCAAGGGTATCCCCACCATCAGAACTGATAGAATATAAAAAACCTTGAAAATTTCCCGACAGTGACTATACACCCCACCACAACGGGTGGGGAGGGCCGACCCCAACTACCGAGTCGTCAAAACCACAGTCGAAGACAAAACAACATCTCCACATCCCTATATGAGCATTATTCAACTTTGAGACCGACTTAACCAACATGTACCATAAATACCACTAAAGTGATTTCATCCAGTGGGACGCGACCCCCAAGACTTTGTGGTAATGAGACAACCCCACCTTCACATAGTCACAGAATCTTTACGCACCCAACTGGTTTTTTTCGGAACGGAACAACTAAAGGAAACAATTTAAACTGCTTTGACATACCAGTGACAGAAATAAAGTCGGGTCTTGGACACTCTCGGGGTTCCTGACCACGCACTGACTTCACTCTGAGGCCTATGACTGGAGCACTGATGCTCGAAGCATCTTCTGCCTCACTGTCCGACAATGAAAACTCCCGAATGAAGCTTTTCCCTTTTGGTGTCACACGCAACCACACTGCAGCCGACACACACCATTAAACACAAAACACCACGACATCCAACTAATTCATCATGACACACCCACCAAAATATGGGTTTAGATGATGCACATGCATCACTTCTCCACTTAATCCAAGAGACTTAATAAAGGAAGACGCACGAAAAACACTCGCCTTTGATCAGAAAAATTAGAACTCCCCAAGAGGACACACTTCTATGAAAATAGATATTCCCAAAGGATCCTATGAAATCCACCCTTTCCCTTTCAAGAGAACTCATGCTGCAAGACATCACCAAACATGACCCTTGCGGCTATGAAAGCATTACCAGCCTTTCAAAACATTTTCCAACATTGATAACTCTGAGCCGCCTTCACCCTTCCCTGTTGGAATTACTTTCACCGCTTACAGGGGGAACCTTCAAACGCAATGATGTAAAACATAATACTAGACAACTAAGACAACTCAAAGAGAAAAAATCTCTCTTCAACTCCCTTCGCATCTATCTTCCCGCTGCGAGAGGTTCCTATTAGTTATAAAAAGAAGAGGTGAGTTTAATTATAGAATTCATGAAGAGGGTCCTCTGATCAACTGGAGGGCTGGACAACGGAGAATTGCCTATGGTATCACTTCAATCTCATGTTAACGCATTATGGGGGAGTATAGTAGTTAAGAAATAAAACCATGGACCCAATCAAACTGGTCTAATGGCCAAGACATACAACAAGAAAACACTAAATGTTCAGGGGGAACCACTGCAAGGGCTTCCCGAAGAACTTTTCAAAAGAATTCACTAACTACATGCATGTATACCAACTTATAAGTATGAATTTAAACTCAGAACACAAATCATTCCGAAAGGATGCTCGGCTCAAAACGCCTCACATCCGAGATTTCCAAAACATAAGGACACACCACATAATCACCGATTATTAACACCCCAAATTATCATTTATCAAAACTTTTGAAAATCAGAAAACCTGGTGGGTTGCACAAACACCAATGGTGTCCCATGGGCCTCACACATGCATGTTCCCATGCCACATTGGCACCCACCTCATATCCAACCGGGAATTCAACTGCTCATTCCATTGACCACTTCTCTTTCCATATACGCTCATTCATGTGGTTTCCCACGAGAACACTAAGGATCAAAACCAAAATTTTCCGTTTTTCAAAACAAAATCATTCATACCACACCTTTCAAACCTCATACATAAATTTATTTTTTAAAAGTGATTCATTTCAAGACCTATTTTTTTCAAAACCAAATCATTTTTACATAAAATCCAGATTTCCATGAAACCAAAACAAAGAGGCGAGGAGAGATGCAAAAGGAGACCAATGTCAGCTGGTGACTAGAACATATGGTTGGAGGCCATACAAAAATCACGCCACCGCCACTGAGAGTATTCTAGGATAGCATCCCTGACTCCACATGGCTTGCCAGACCCTGTGAGATCACTAGGACCACTAACCCTACTCCCTTTTCATTTCCCCTATCCAAGATTAACCGAAAGGACCAAAGACTCGGACAAACCTCAACTTACTTTGGTAACTCGTGTCCCACCACGAGGTGTACTGGCCAGACACCTTACTGGCAGCCAGGACGTCGAGTCCCGACAACCATAACTCCAGTATACCGTGACCCTTCCTAATGGAACATGACCCAAGAGAGAAAACCTTCCTCTAATACCATTTCATCATGAACCAGGCTGGATTTCCATCCGACCCGTTGCCCGACCCGGTCCACGACATGGCCCGAAGGGCATTCCTGATCCCCACGGGATTGCACAAGTGCTCGGGTATTGAAATAATACATGGGTACAATTTAACCGAAACCAGAGACATAAAAACAACTAACAAGATAAAAAACAAAGACTAGAAACAGCCAACCAAACATGCCTTTAAACCATAAACAGGTTTAAGTCTACAATTCAACTAAAAACCCAAAGTGAATAACAATAAGGATAGAAAACTAAACTCTAATACCAACCTCCGAGAGACACGAGAATCCGCATCCCCAAGCTACCAATACCAACCTACACGCAAATACTAACAACATCTTGAACCACCACCACTAAGCATGACGTCACAACCTAGAATACACAAGAAACAAACTCTACATACACCCAAAGGTGTATGTAGGATGTGATCCAAAGGCCCAGTAGGATGTCACCCAATAAAAAGGTTCTATGCCACAACATCAAAAATATAATTTAACATGCTTATTTAAAACCATAATTTTAAAACGCTTTTTAATGAAAACATTTAAAAACTTAAAGTGAATAGGGAAGAGTACTGAAAGAAAAACCATTTCACAATGCTACATTAAAATGGAAAGTAAACATTTATAAAGAACATGCAAAAACTCATGTGGTACACCGTATGCCGATGGAAGGAACCACGTCATGAATAATATAGCATTACGGGTAAATCCCTTAAGGTTTATCTAGCTCGAGTGGGACCCTAGAACGTCATGTCTTGGTGAAACGTGGCTTAGAAACCATGAACCTCAGAAAATGTGGCTTAGAAGGCCACGAACCTCAGAAAAGGTGGCTTAGAAGGCCACAACCCTCAGAAAAACAAATGTTTAGTTATTGTTGCAATCGTCAGTCCTGCCAGTGAAACTAGGCCGAGTCACCTCCAGAACACTAGCCCACTAGTCTAGTCCCCTCTTTTAAAGACCCATAAATTTCAACGAAACTTTTTTCGTAATTTCTTTGGGATTTTACGAGTATGAAGTTATTGATGGAACCAGATTCCGAGGCCCGGTGTTCCCAGAATCAATTTCCAAAGTTTATCTCAGGTATGTTCAATGAATGAACGAGCGATATTTTCTATCTTTTGAACCGATGCTCGGAATCGAAATCTGAGGGCACCGATGAAACCACAGTGGTGGTATTTTCTTAATAGGACTTTTCCGAAGAGGCGTTTCGTCGGGAGGAGTTGATAAAAGTTGAGGATTGAATGTGAAGTAAATATAATTTGTGGAACAAATTTTACTTCTAACATAAGTGGTTTTATCCTATGTATGGGAGTTTGGGTGGGACCCACTAGATCCTAACTCCTCTTGTTAGGATATTTGTGAGGTGGGGCCCACACGAGCCCCAACCCTTCAAATTCCTCTAACCCCTCTTAATGTTGGAAACCCCCCCCCATTAATTTGTAACTCACCCTCTCTCCCTCTTTGTTTCATGTCAACTCTCACATTAAATTAATTGATTAAATCTTTTTAATTAATTTAAATAAGAGTTTGAATTTTGAAGTTTTGAATTGCTTGCATGGGTAAATAAAATAAGGCAAAGCCTTATTTTATTTTGGGTTGGATTTTGGTTGTGCTAAGAAAAGGGGAGAGAGTTCTTGAGTATTTTCTTTTGAAGAACATCATCCTCAACGAAGAACGACATCACATTGTCAAGGATCATCTACTCGGTGACCCGGTTTCTTCCGTCTTCTTCTTCCTCCACGATAAAGTAGGAGCCACTGACGCGGGAACTCGCCAACGATGTCACGCCATTCAATATTCTCTCCGTGTCAAGGGAAGGGAGACACTGCTTCCTGCTTGGAAATTCTCTATCGACGTATACGGAGCCTCACCCCGTGACCCTGTTTCCCGCGACGCTCATCATTCGACAACTTGTGTTGAGGTAGGGGTTAAGTTCAATTTTAATCAATTTAAATTGTGCTTGTACTCTCATTGAGCATGTCGTATTTTGGCCTCTTGTTATCGATGTAACGAGAGGATATCAGACCGCACAAACATGGCTGATTTCTCCTCCAGCTTTCTTATTGAACTTGGAGATGAGTTGTAGTGAAGACGGCGTGGTGTCGTTGCACCATGCGGGAATGAACAGAATCGCGGCCGGAGCGGGCCGCGGCGGGGGTGCGCGGCGCCGTTGCGTGGCGCCGGAGAACTCGAAGGAGGTCGTGGCTTGGGAGGGCCACGGCGGAGGGGCGTGGTGTCGTCGCGCTGCGCTGGTCAGATGGGAGCCGAGGTCTTAGGCTGTGGCGGTTCAGAAAGGGGCGGCCAGGCTCGGCCGGCTGCCTGTACACCAAGAGACGGGACCCCTCGGGTCCCGCGGTAACCACACCGTCCGGCCATTATGGCCGGCCGTTTCTGAAAAGACCGGGGGTTGTAACCCCCGGCTAGCACCATAGGGTGGACCCCACCTCAAGGGGGCCACCATTTCAAAACAAAGGGGGGCCGCTCCCCCCCCCCCCCCGCATCCCACTTGGCCGAGAGCCGAGCTTCCGGCCACGCGGGCCGGGCCAGCCGCGCTGGGCCGGGCCATGCCCAATTGGGCCAGACCCGGTCCAGGGTTAGGTCGACCCGGTTCGGGCTGACCCAGGGGGTATTGGGCCGGGTCGGTACGGTCCCAAACCCTCTAATTTCGGACAGATTCATACAAACACCCATAACATGGGCTACAGACCTCTGATCGATGCACTGTCATTTTCATTGGGATCCTTGGATTGAGATGGTCATTTCAGTATTTCATACTCAAGGTTTCAGAGAACTTTTGGTACGACCGAGTTGGTTTGAACATGATACCAATCGGGCCCTCGGAGCGGAAATGCTTATAACTCGAGGTCTGAGCGTCTGATTGACGTGTTGTCGACTTTTTTGGTTTCCTCTTTATGAGACGTTTCTTTTGTCTTAATCTTCTTGAAGTTTGGACGTAGCTGGAGTATGGTCGGGTTGGTTTTAACTTAAAAACCAACCAGGCCCCTAGGACGGAAAAGCCAATATCGCTCAGACCGGGCGTCTGATTGACGCTCCGTCTGTCGCATTGAGTTCCTGTTGACGAGATGGAACTTTGTGACACATCAACTCTAGAATTTGTGACAGTTGATGTATCGACCCCTTGGCTCGTGGAGCGGACCCTCCCAGAATCGAGCGTGATGTGTGTGGGAACCCTAGAGCTGGCTGCAAAGAAGATGACGACTTCTGTACAAGGATCCTCAGTGGGTTCGACGAGGACGACTTCCGTACATGGATCCTCAGTGGGTTCGATGAGGATGACTACCGTAATGAGATCTTTTGTGGGTTCAACGATGACGACTACCCTATTGGGATCCTCTGTGGGTTCGACAATGACGTCTACCGTGCTGGGATCCTCCATGGGTTCGATGATGATGAATTCTGTACTTGGATCCTCCATGGGTTCGGCAGCGATAACTACTATACTTGGATCCTACGTAGCTTCGGAAGCGATTACTACTGTTATTGGATCCTACGTGGGTTCGGTAGAGGAGATAATTTAGAGGCTACATCAATCATCTCTACCCCTCTTCGTGAATAGTATACCTATGTGAGCTGAGTCTTGACTTTCAATCATTATCTTCAATTTGATAAATCAACTCTGGACTTTGTGACAGTTGATGTATCGACCCCTTGGCTCGTGGAGCGAACCCTCCCAGAATCGAGCGTGCTGTGTGCGGGAACCCTAGAGCTGGCTGCAAATAAGATGACGACTTCTGTACAAGGATCCACAGTGGGTTCAATGAGGATGACTTCCGTACAAGGATCCTCAGTGGGTTCGATGAGATGACTACCATAATGGGATCCTCCATGGGTTCAACGACGACGACTACCGTATTGGGATCCTCTGTGGGTTCGACGACGACGTCTACCATGCTGGGATCCTACGTGGGTTCGATGACGATGAGTTCTGTACATGGATCCTTCGTGGGTTCGATAGTGATAACTACTATACTTGGATCCTCCGTGGGTTTGGAAGCGATGAATACTATTCTTGGATCCTATGTGGGTTCGGTAGAGGATATAATTTAGAGGCTACATCAATCATCTCCACCCCTCTTCATGAATAGTGTACCTGTGTGAGCTGAGTCTTGACTTTCAATCATTATCTTCAATGTGATTGACTTACATTCCTGTGTGGATTGGTTTATGCTTTCCTGTGTGGATTGGGTTGTACTTTCCTGTGTGGACTGGGTTGAACTTAGTCTCGGAAGTTGGAGCCTAACTAGAATTGATGACTTAGGTATATGTATGGGAATATACCTATGTAGAGTTGGTTGATACTTCGTGATTGTATCTTTCCTTTGTGGTTTATCCTTTGTGGATTCTCGGAGACCTTAGAAAGTCTCGAGGTCCCTACAGAGTATCGTATACTCACCCCTACACGGGATATGCCCTCACTATGTTGTGTTGGTTGTAGAAGATGGACATCGCTGATCGTGGTTGAATCTTGTGGAGAGGGACGGTACCCAGAGGTGGACTATCAGGCGGGACGTACACGGAGTGGACAACCGGACTCGAGGAACCGACAAGACTATATGTATTCACCCTTCAGGTGGGAGTTCCGGAGGATGTCTTGGTGGTTGCTTCTCTACTTTTCAACTGGTGTACTTTCTTTTCTCAGTTGTACTATACTTTCAGTTGGGTTTGTATACTGGCCCATTTACCTTCCAACACTTACTTTTGTACTCAGTTTACTTAGTGTTTACTTAAGCTTGTCTAATCTATGGTGTTTGTTTACTTATTTTAAGGAAATTACTTCACTTTTATCGTGATTTACGCCTTTGGTGCTAGTCTCCTTCCCCTGGACTAAGGAAGGTGGGCTTGGGGTAGTCACGACATGGGCCCCGAGGACGGGTCGTGACAAATTGGTATCAAAGGAGTTCGGTTCTACCGCAGAACTCAGGACTCTGATCTTTATTCTATGTGAAGCAATAGTGTTAAGTGTAATGAGTGTGGTTAACAGTCCAGGGATTCCAGTGTTGGTGCGGCAACCGATGTATCCATACACCAGGACTCTGACTTCTGATTTCCAACTCAGTGCATGAAAACATTGATTTCATGTGTGATTCAAAGTTTTCTTTGTGATTACTTGCGTCAGCTCACCAGGTATACTGTATTGACCGCGGCGTACCTGTTTCTTTTCAGGATGGACCCACGATGGCAGCCATCTAGGGTTCCGAGATTTGTGCGAGACGACACCCTACCAAGTGAAGAGGCCTCGGTACAGGGCCCTATTATAGCAGAGGCACCAGTGGTACCTCTCCTCGCCAAGCCACCGATGTCACCAGCCCCAGCAACTGAGAGTGCACTTCGCCTGAGTGCACTGCATGAGTTTCAACGTTGGAGAATACCCAGGTTCTATGGAGAGACGAACCCTCAGGAATCCGAGGATTGGCTGGAGGATATTGTTTGAGTCTTCAGATTGGTAGGGACACCAGCTGACCTCATGGTGATCCTTACGGTGAGTCTTCTGCAAGTGGTAGCAGGTAAGTGTTGGAGCCTGATGCTCCAGGTGAACGACGAGGAATCTCTTCATTGGTCAGACTTTGAGAGCCTCTTCCACTCAGAGTTCATTCCAGCCACCCTACGTGCAGTGCTCATTCATGAGTTAATGTAGCTGCGGCAGGGCAGCATGACAGTAGCCCAGTACTCGGTGAGATTTACTGACCTCTCGCGCTACTCCACAGATATGTTACGGGACCCGTTCTTCCGGGCCTGGACCTTTGAGCAGGGACTGAGGCATGAGATTAGGGCTTCAATGATATCCCTCAACATCCTGACACATGTGGAGGTGCTGAAGGGAGCCCTTCTAGTGGAGAGTTTTCTCGTTGAGCAGTCACCAGCAGCGAGACCCTCCGCAGGATAACCCGCAGTGGAGTCTTCTACAGCGGGCAGTAGAAAGATGATGCAGAGGACCAAGAGGGATAGACCATCAGATGAGCAATCTCAGGAAATAGGTTCGATTGTGTGGGGCACAATAAATAGAGCCAGCCATACGAGGAGACGATAGTGCTATGCATGCGGCGGGCAGGGTCACATGGCTCGAGACTGCCCGACCCGCCCTGCAGATGAGCAGCAGGCGGTAGAGGGACGTCCCAGGCAGAGGGTTTGACCATGGCGGTCCATAGGGAATAGGCATATGAGGCAGAGAATATGGATGAGCAGCGGGTGGTTGGTGATGCTTTGTGGCCCTTCCACCACCACCACCAGGAAGACCACCCCGACTGCAGGGAACATGTGGATGGGGGAGAGCTCACCCTCAGGCAGTTGAGACCTACAACCATGGAGCTCCGAGAGAAGATGGATAGGAGCAGGACTAGCTCCAGACATGGAGGCTTTTGTTCATGATGCTTCTAGTTTTGTTGATGTTTTGTTTGTGGATGCTTTGTGTCTGTGTACCTTGAGCTGCAGTAACAAAGGACACTTATTCTTGTGACGTTTTCTTCCATGTCCTTTTTATGTAGTTGATACTGAGAGGTTCCGATTAAAACAATTGATTTGACCCTCACTTTCGAGATTCCTTCTAGAGGATACCTAGTGACCACACACTGTTGCCGACAGTGTGACTTGACCCATGGTGGTGAGAGTAACGGTTGGATACTTTGGTAGTAGTGTCGAGGCCTTACGACGTCGTCCGTGGCATGAAATAGAACCATTAATGTTAGGATTGTCTGTATTAGGAAAAGGACATGGTTCATCGAGGGAATGAGACCAGATTTCCTTTTTCGGAAGAGGAGGAATCTCAGAAGATATTATAGATCGTAAACGAAGAAGGCTGGAGTTGAGTTCTTACAAATGACTAGTCTCACCCATTGTTCGACGAGCGAACGGTTTACGGTTCTCACCCACTCAATAGTCTCAGGTGTATCTTTTCTCAGAAGGACATGAACCTAAGATAGCGACGATGACTTGAGTTCCTCCAAGACTATGACATCGAGACAGTTTATTCTTCTAAGAAGGGGAACGTTGTAGCAGATGCTCTTAGTAGGAGATCAGGCATTCAACGGTTTGGAGTGGCGAGACAACAGCTGACCGCGTTTTCAGATATTATTTGTGGATAGTGTTGGAGTGAGTATGTGTAGAACCAGATATGGTTCAGGCTATGATGGAGAAGGTGCAGATCATCCAAGAGTGGATGAGTACTGCTCAGAGCCGATAGAAGTCCTATGCTGACAGGAGGCAGGGACCACTGGAGTTTGAGGATGGCGACCACGTTTTCTTACGGGTCTCACCTCGACGTGGATTACAGAGATTTGGCAGGGGTGACAAGTTATATCTATGCTTCATCAAACTTTTCCACATTCTCAGTAGGATAGGTGAGGTGGATTATCGCATGGATCTTCCACCTCAGTTGCACCGGGTGCACGACGTCTTCCACGTATCACAGCTAAAGAGATACGTGCATGACCTGATGCATATCTTTGATCACGGGGAGCTAGACATCAATGACGAGGCGACTTTTGCGGAGGTACCGGTGGAGATCAAGGATCAAGAAGAGCGGGTCCTATGTGGATGGTTGATTCCTCTAGTGCACATCATGTGGCAGCACGAGAACCTCCAGGAGAGCATATGAGAGCGAGAGGCTCAGATGCGTGCACAGTACCCTAATTTGTTTCCCTAGTTTGTGATGTATCTTTATGGGGATGTAAAGCCTCGAGGTGGGAGTTTTGTAAAGACACGTAATTTTCAAGGAAAAGTTTTTCTTAATTTCTTTGGGATTTTACGAGTACACAGTTTCTGACGGAACACGATTCTGAGGCTCGGTGTGCCCGGAATCAATTTATGAAGTTTAGCTCAGGTACGTTTATTGAACGAATGAGTGGGATTTTCTATCTTTTGAACCAGTGCTCAGAATCAAAATCTGAGGGCATCGATGAAACCGCAGTATCGATATTTTCTTAAGAGGACCTTTTTCGAAGGTGCGTTTGCTTGGGAGGAGTTGTTAAAAGTTGAGTATTAAATGTGAAGTAAATAAAATTTGTGGAACAAATTTTACTTCTAACCTAAGTAGTTTTATCCTAAGTATGGGAGTTGGGGTGGTACCCACTAGATCCTAACTCCTCTTGTTAGGATCTTTGTGAGGTGGGGCCCACACGAGCCCCACCCCTTGAAATTCCTCTAACCCCTCTTGAAGTTGGAACCCCCCCCCCACATTAATTTGTAACTCACCCTCTCTCCCTCTTTATTGCATGCCAACTCTCACATTAAATTAATTGATTAAAGCTATTTAATTAATTTAACTAAGAGTTTGAATTTTGATGTTTTGAATTACTTACATGGGAAAATAAAATAACGCAAAGCCTTATTTTATTTTGGGTTGGATTTTGGTTGTTCTAAGAAAAGGGGTGAGAGCTCTTGAGTATTTTTTTTAAAGAACTTCATCCTCAACGAAGAACGACAACACATCATCAAGGATCATCGACTCGGTGACCTGGTTTCTTTCATATTCTTATTCCTCCATGATAAAGGAGGATGCACCAACACAGGAACTCACCAACGACGTCACGCCATTCAATCTTCTCTACACATCAAAGGAAGGGAGACACCGCTTCCTCCTTGGACGTTCTCCATCGACGTATACAGAGCCTCACCCCGCGACGCCGTTTCCCACGATGCTCATCGTTCGACGGCCTGTGTTGAGGTAGGGGTTATGTTTAATTTTAATCAATTTAAAATGTTCTTGTACTCTCATTGATAATGTCATATTTTGGCTGCTTGTTATCGACATAACGGGAGGAGATCAGACCGCACAAATACGGTCGACTTCTCCTCCACGCTTTCTTGTTGAACTTGGAGACGAGTTGTGGCGAAGGCGCGGTGCCATTGCACCGCGTGGGGAAGAATAGAACCACGGCCGGAGCGGGCTGCGGTGGAGTTACATGGCGGTGTCGTGCCACGCCAGAGAAGCCTAAAGAACTGCGGTTGGAGCGGGCCGCAGCGGTGGGGCTCAGCACCATCGTGTCGCACCGGAGAACTCGAAGGAGGTCGCGGCTGCGGCGGTTTAGCAGGGGGCGGCCGGGCTCAGCCGGCCGCCAGCGCACCAGGAGGTGGGACCTCGTGGGTCCCATGGTAGCCACACCGGCCGACCATTATGGCCTGTCATTTTCGGAAAGACCGGGGGTTGTAACCTCCGCCCAGTACCCCAGGGCAGACCCCACCTCAAGGGGGGGGGGCGCCGTTTCAAAACAAAGGACCCCCCTCGCATCCCGCTCATCCAAGAGCCGAGCCGCCGGACACGCGGGCCGGGTCACGTCCAATTGGGCCAGTCCCGGACCTAGGTCAGGTCGCCCAGTTTGGGCCGACCCATGGGATATTGGGTCGGGTCGGTCCAGGCCCAAACCCCCTAATTTCGGAAAAATTCGTACAAACGCCCATAACATGGGTTACGGACCTCTGATCGACGCATCATCAGTTGTGTTGGGATCCTTGGATAGAGAAGATCGTTTTTTTATATTATACTCAATGTTTCGGAGACCTTTGGTTATGGCCGGGTTGGTTCGAACACGAAACCAACCGGGTCCTCGGAGTGGAAACACTTATAACTCGAGCTCCGGACGTCCGATTGACGTGCCGCCGACTTTGTTGGTTTCCTCTTTGTGAGACGATTCTTTTTGATTACTCCACTAGAAGTTTGGACATAGCTGTAGTATGGTCGCGTTGGTTTTAACTTAAAAACCAACCGGTCCCCTGGGATGGAAAATCCAATATCTCTCAGACCGGGCGTCCGATTGACGTGTCGTCTGTCGCGTTGAGTTCTTGTTGATGGGGCAGAACTTTGTGATACATCAACGCTGGACTTCATGAGAGTTGATGTATCGAACAATTGGCTCATGGAGCAGACCCTCTCAGAATCGAGCGTGCTGTGTGCAGGAACCCTAAAGCTGGCTACAACAAAGATGACGACTTCTATACAAGGATCCTCAGTGGGTTCGACGAGGATGACTTCCGTACAAGGATCCTCAGTGGGTTTGACGAGGACGACTACCATACTGGGATCCTCCATGGGTTCGACGATGACGACTACCATACTGGGATCCTCCGTGGGTTCGACAATGACATCTAATGTGCTGGGATCCTCCATGGGTTTGACGACGATGACTTCTGTACTTGGATCCTCCGTGGGCTCACCAGCGATGACTACTATACTTGGATCCTCCGTGGGTTCGGCAGCGACGACTACTATTCTTGGATCCTACATGGGTTCGGAAGAGGATATAATTTAGTGGCTACATCAATCATCTCCACCCCTCTTCGTGAATAGTATACCTGTGTGAGTTAAGTCTTGACTTTCAATCATTATCTTCGATGTGATTGACTTACTTTTCTGTGTGGATTTGGTTGTGATTTCCTGTGTGGATTGGGTTTTACTTTCCTTTGTGGACTGGGTTGAACTTGGGCTCGGATGTTGGAGCCAAACTGGAATTGATGAGTTAGGTATATATATGGGCATATACCTAAGTTGAGTTGGTTGATACTTCGTGATTGTATCATTCCTTTGTGGTTTATCCTTCGTGGATTCTGGGAGACATTCGGGAGTCTCGGGGTCCCTACTGAGTATCGTATACTCACCCCTGCACGGGATATGACCACACTACGTTATGTTGGTTGTAGATGACGAACATCGCTGATCATGGTTGAGACTTGTAGAGCGGGACAGTACCCGGAGGTGGACTATCAGGCGGGACGTACACGGAGTGGATAACCGGACAAGAGGAGCCGACAAGACTATCTGTACTCACCCTTCAGGTGGGAGTTCAAAAGGATGTCTTGGTGGTTGCTGTTCTACTTTTTAGCTATTGTACTTTCTTTTCTCAGTTGTACTATACTTTCAGTTGGGTTTGTATACTGGACCATTTACTTTCTAGCACTTACTTTTTTACTCAGTTTAATTAGTGTTTAATTTAGCTTGTGTACACTATGGTGTTTGTTTAATTACTTTAAGGCAATTCCTTCTCTTTTATTGGGATTTACGCCTTTGGTGCTAGTCGCCAGCCCCTGGCCTATGGAAGGCGGACTTGGGGTAGTCACGACACGGGCCCTGAGGATGGGTCGTGACACATCTCCTAGCTACCCGGGGTTTTCCCTTTTTCTCAATAAAGTTTCACATTTACAAATCACTAACACAACACATTTACACCGAAAATTCAAGACAAACAATGTATAAAGTGTGCCACCACTTACACACCCAAACCCCAATCTAAAAACACACATACTAAACAATTTGATAATCATGCCTCGCACCACTTATGCAATTTGATTGTTCATAAAAAAAATTCTAATACAATTTTCAAAGGCACCACAAAACTTTACACCCAAATACATGTTCCAAAATCCCCCATTTTAGACCAAACACACACCAAAACTGTTTGACATCATTAATCACATCCCATTCATGACTTCAAAAAAAATTTAAACAACTAATGGAATGTTTCTAATTGGCACATCAAGGGTTTCACATGAAAAATGCAAAATGTTTAGACAATAACAACACCTAAAATTTTACACATGCTTAACTCTATCAAACACCATGTCCGCACATCACATTAAATTAAATATATTCAAGTATACAATTAATAAAACATTTAAGATTAACACATGAAAATTTACACCAAAAACATACTTGATCTCATTCCAAAACACCACTTAAAAACCGAATGTGTAGCAAAACCGTTCCAAAACATGTTTTCCTCTAATAAAAATATTTAAAATTTAAATAAAAAGGTGTGCAATAAGTTCAATGTGACATAATAAATAATTATTCCTTTAAACCATTTTTTATACACTCTCACCTTAAGTTCTTTAGAAAATATTTCGCACTATTAAGATCGGACCTGGAAACCTTTTTCAAGAAACACCGCAATATGATACGCATGACACACAACAAATTTTTTTTCAAGAAAAATACATTTCTAACATAGATAAATATTAAACTATTAAGAAATTATATTTTCCACACCTAAAATAATTAATTTCATGTTTCAAATAACTCTCACAACAAGACTCATACGACGGGCATACCCAATATCACATGTGCATGTCAAAAATATTTCCGAGGCCATTTCACGCAACCCAAGCAAATCTTAAAACCCATTTTTTTAAAAAACATTGCATCAAAGAACACACCAAAACCTAGCCAATCACTACATTAGAAAACCGACTTCAACATTTAAACACAAACCAATTCAAAAAAACAAAACACATCACATAATAAAACCAAGGAATACATTAATAAATTTAAAAAAACATATTAAATTAATCTAATGATGCTAAGGAACTAAAACACCTATGTTTGATGCCAAAATTACCACAAATTGGTGTGAAAATACACTTGCACCACGAATGCACCACAAAGAATACAACTTGGACTCTAAAACGTGAATCAGACCAAAGAGAACATCAAAATCGGACCAAAAAACACATAAACCCTATCATGATAATCTCTCAAAGGAAGAAACCAATCAAATGAAAAAGTATGCACCTACGGTGGGGGTGCGGAATTCGGACCCAGCACAACAGAGAAGTGCCAGAGGTGTGTCGTGTGGGAAAATCCGGCCGAGAAGGTATGTCCGGCCAAGGGGGTTCATGTTTTGCGAGGGAGTTATGGGCCGACACGAGGATAGCACCGACCGGTGTGGTGGCTGGTGAGGGAGACGCCGGAAAGGAACCGAAGGTGAGGGGAAACGCAGGGCAAGGGGGAAGAAGTGAGGCAGACAGGACTGGTCGAGAGGGCTCCATAGGGTGATTGTGAGGTTGGAGAGGTGCCAGAGGGTGAGCACGAGGTCGGAGGGGTGCCAGAGGGTGAGCGCGAGGTTAGAGGGTGCTGTAGGGTGAGCACGAGGGCCGAGGGCTAAGGCAGGGAGGCGGTGCACTAGGGGTGTTGGGGCGCGATAGGGAAGAGAAGGGGGAAGGGGAGTCCGCCGAACCCGAACACACCAAGAAGAAAAAAAATAAAATAAAAATAAAAATAATATAATAATTTAAACTAAAAATAAAACTAAATAAAACCTATAATAAAACTATTAATAATAATAATAAATATAATAATAATAATATTTAATATAATAATAATAATAATAATAAACTAAAACTAATTACAAAATAATAGTAATAAAATTATAGTAATAAAATGAAAGTTATAAAAATTATAATGATAGTGATAAAAAATAATTATAACAATTACATCCTTAAATAATGATAATATTATGACTATTAAAATAATTTATTAAAATTTTTATCACATTTAATTTTATTATATTTATCATCAAGTAATTTTATTTAATTAGTTGACCATCGAGAAGGGTGTGCGGTGAACCGAGTGAGGCCGCGCAGTGACCCAGGTGAGGTCGTGCATCTTCGACAGTGACGTGTTAATGCTATCAAAGTCAAACGAGACTTTTTTATATAATAACCCAAAAAAAATTAAGTCGGGCTTCAACCCGGACTACCCGATACCCAGAAAATTAATAAAATAATTTATTTAAAGATGACGACTGTGACATATTTTGTTAATTAATTTTGTAATTAATTAACGGTCATGATGTGATTAATTAATTTGGTTGGTATCAATAAATAATTGATAGATTAATTATGAGGGTTTTGGGGTGGTGGATTTGGTTAATTAATTTTGGAATTAATTAACGTTCATGATGTGATTAATTAATTAGGTTGGTTTAAATAATTAATAGATAGATTAATTATGAGGATTTTGTGATGGTTGACTTGGTTAATTAATTTTGGAATTAATTAACACTCATGATGTGATTAATTAATATGGTTGGATTAAATAATTATGTGATAGATTAATTATGAGGATTTTTTTATGGTGGAATTGTTTAATTAATTTTGGAATTTAGTAATGGTCATGATGTGATTAATTATTTTGGATGGTTTAAATAATTAACTGATAGATTAACTATGAGGTTTTTGTGATGGTGGATTTGGTTAATTAATTTTGGAATTAATTAATGGTCATAGTGTGATGAATTAATTAGAATGGTTTAAATAATTAATAGAAAGATTAATTATGAGGATTTTGTGTTGGTGGACTTGGTTAATTAATTTTGTAATTAATTAACATCATGATGTGATTAATTAATATGGTTGGATTAAATAATTAAGTGATAGATTAATTATGAGAATTTTTTGATGGTAGAATTGTTTAATTGATTTTGGAATTAAAAACGATCATGATATAATTTAATAATTTGGTTGGTTGAAATAATTAATTGATGATTTAATTAATTGATGTAACATAAGTATTTAATTGATGAATTAAATAATATAATTGATGTAAACAATTAATTGGTGGATTAATTGAAGAGGAGGTTGAATGTGAATTAATTAATTGTGAATTAATTAAATGACATGGACAATTAATTTGTGAATTTATTGAAGGCTTGAGTAAGATTAATTAGTTGAGGAATTAGTTAATGGGAATAGTTGTAATTAATTAATGGATGTAATGTTATGATTTTTGAGTTACATTAATTAATTGGAGTATTAATTAATGAGAATTGTTGGGTTGATACCATTAAATGAGTTAGGTTAATAAATTGGAAAATTAATTAATGGGGGTTGTTGCGTTATTAGAGTTGGATGAGTCAGATTAATTAAATAAAGAATTAACTAATATAGATTATTGTGTTAAAAAAATTGAATGTGTTAGATTGATTAATTGGTGAATTAATTAATGAGTATTTTTATGAGATGGAATTGAATGAATTAGAATAATTAATTGATAAGTTAATTAATTTAGATGGTTGAGATATTGAATTTATATTATTGAATAATTAATGGTTGAATTAATTGAGAGGAAAAAAGATTTTAAAAGTTGAGTAATTGATTGTTGAATTAATTATGTGATATTGAAATAGATGATTCGAGATAATTAATTGTATAATTAATTTTAAGCTATTGATATTGTGAATGAGATAATTAATTGTAGAATTAATTATGAGATTTTGAGTTGTGGATATTGATAAATTAATTGATAAATTAATTAATGTGATGGCATTACTAATGAATTGTTAAATTAGTTAATGGGGTAATGTGATTAATTAATTGTTAAACTAATTAATAGAATAGGTGATTAATTAATTGTTGAATTAATTAATGGGATTATGTGATTAACTAATTTTTGAATTAATTAATTTGGCGATATGGTTAATTAATTGTTGAATTAGTTAATGGGACTATGTGATTAATTAAGTGTTGAATTAATTAATGCGATGTTGTGATTAATTATTTGTTGAATTAATTAATGCGATGTTGTGATACATGTGACATGTAAAATTGTGATAAAAGATTAATGTTGATTAATCTTGATTAATGTGTTGTATGTAATATATGTTCTTTATTATGAAACAGGTTCTGAGTTAGGGACTCATACTACAAATTCTCATGGGGTAATAGACATGGCATTCTACACCCAACATGCATGCAAATATTATTTTATGGGACGTGGACTGATTCTCCAAATACCCATGGGTTGTGAGACATGGAATGATTATTCAAATACTCACATGGTGATAGACATGACTTTCTACACCCAACATTCATGTAAATATTATTTTATAGGACAGGGACTGATGCTCCAAATATCCATGGATTGTGAGACATGGACTGATGATCCAAATACTCACGAGGGTGCTAGACATGGCGTTCTACACCCATTAATTGACATTGAACAATGTTTCCAATTAGAGGTGATATTAATTGAACTGAAATGGACAATGAAATCAAATTGGTTTAAATCAAATTCGAATTGATACCTTAAAATGGTTCAAACATCGGCTCGACCGAAGCAGGTATTGGGATACGAGTGTCCATGGGAACTTGGTGGTTTATGCAGTTAAATAAGGGATAATTGAATAAATGTAAACCGTTTACTTTATTACCTGTTTCTATTCTTTCTAAAATTTTATTCACTATTATTGACTGGATTTGTTTTAGACACTGTTGGTGGTGGCCTACTGAGTTGTACTCACAGCCTACTCGGGCTGCCTGATTGGTACCTGAGTAGACTTTTTTTTTCTGGACAAGTTAAGGGTAAAGGCCCTAAGTAAGATGGTTTAATTGGGATGGATCATGGTGAGGGGACCAGACGTGGTTCGGGACCCTCTTGGTTGTCATTAGTGTATTTACTTCCAGTTTTTATTTTATTCACCTAACACGTACTTCAACATGACATGTTTTCTGTTTCAGTTTGATATTGTATTTTCCTGCTTCATAATCTTCAGATATTGGTTTGTTTGTATTTATATATTATTCCTCTATAGTTTATTATTTCTGCTAGTGTATACTTTGATAAAAGAGGGTATAGTCTCCCCACAACTAACTTACCAGACCCTCGCTGCTAGTCGGTAGCCTCGGGCGTACGGGGTGCCGTGCCTGAGGTCATGTGGCTGACTGGCTTAGGGCACTATTGCATGGCCCCCAGGTCGGGACGTTACAGGTAATATCTCATCCTTACAACATGAAATTAATCAGCATAATAGATGTCCATTACGCATGATATTTTATTGCATGGGATTCCTAGAAATATGTATGGCTTGATTCTCATTTTTAATGAGATGCATAGGGACTCATTGATCCCATATCTTGGTCCATCAACCACATGATACAAACCACCACAATATTTTTATTAAATGATTCTTCATGGTTCATGAAACCCTTTCCATTCATTTTTTCTCACACTAAGCATAACTCATGTGATATTAGATGTTTTATTAAGGTATTCCCCCAGACAAACAAGTCATAAAAATCTTAAGACATGCTATTCGTGGCCCTGAATGAACGAACATAAAAGGTATACTATGAGTGCAAGGCCCCAACCCTAAACATTACATAATATTGAATTATGTTCAAAATTTACATTAAGGATATATTCAGGTCTAGAGCTCTAGATAATTAGATCATAACTTATACATAATAACTTGAATATTACATGTATAATCTTCTTCTCAGTATCAATTTTTTTCATAAAATAAAAACTCTTAAAAGAAATTAAACATGTTTAGTTAAATGTTTTAAAAATAATGACTTTTCTTTGATCCAGTAATTGACCCTATTCCACTTTTAGTCCAGTTAAAAACATTTCAAAAACTTTGGATGAGCATAATAAGCTCAGTAAGGGATACATAAGAAAATAAAACTGTCAGTTTTCAAGACAACATGTAAACCATGAATACTTTATCATAAATTAATACTTTTCACCTTAAATAAGTAGTAAAAAAACTTCACTAAATATAATCTCATTGAATACCCTTTTTATAACAAAAATATTACTATAAAACCCATACAAAGAAACATATAGGATATAATGTTATTTAAGACATACACGTACTTAAATTAAATAACCACACGGTCGACTTGCACAGTTATCGCTAAATAGAATAGCCATATGGCCGACATCCATACCCAATGCATTGGAGGTTATAATATAACCACCCATCCTTGGTTTATCATGGAACCACCCGTCATTTGGTTTATCACTTAACCACCCGTTGTTGGTTTATCACGTAACCACCCATCAAATGTACAAGTACCAAAATATTATCATAAAATATAAAATATTTAAAATATCAATATTTCACTAATAACATTTCATTTGAAATCCGAAGAAATCATTCCAAGATATTGAAATAATCAATCCATTTCAAAAAACCATTTTCAATACAAAAACACCCAAAAAGGGAATAAGAGACTTCTTCTCCTTTTAAAAACAGTAAGTCTTATAGGGGAAGAAATATAAACTATTACGATGGCATAGAGGTCATTGTCATGGAAAACATCAAAAACATTTCTTTTTTCATTTAGTAAAATGCTTATTAGATAAAAGTTTCTATTTGACAGAAAGTAAAAGTCAATGTGGTTTATTATACACTGTGTAAAATAAGTAGGTGTATATTATCTAAATATTCCTCAATGAAAGGATATAGAGATTAAGTCCCTTACCTCATGTTAGACTTGACTCGTTCATTCTTTAATTTTCTAAATAATAAAATTAAGTTAACTTATACTTTCTTTAGAACATTTTTCAAGTTTATTATTATTTTTTATATCACTTATTACCACGTTATAAAAATTAAAAACTAATTTAAGTTAATATCGTTCATTCTGTCGATATTGGATACTTGAGTCCAAAATGATCTTGAAATAATTAAAATTTGTCCACATGGTAAAAATTCCATTATCTCTAGAATATTATTCATATATATCATATATATAAAATATATATGTATTTATAATATTCCATAACATTTGGAGTTAATAAATGAAATTCACTATTCATGGAGATGGTAAGCCGTATGTATGCATGAGCGCTACTTTCATTTATATTTCATATTTAATTAAATGAAAACTAAATTATACATATTTATATTATAATTACAGTATGATATCATATTATATATATGTTACATAATTTCATTAACACCATCCTTTTTACAATCCATGTATGGCATGAACAAGTCATATCATTTTGAGGGGGCAGTAGTCCACACTTCCTCAAATGAAATTATCGTGTTTACACATAATGAAAAGAATAAATTTATGTTTTAAATAAAAATTAAATAACAATAAAGACAATATATATCATATATAAATATATCTTCATCATTATTTCCACCATTAGAGGTGGTAGGATATAATTGAACAATCATTGTTTCATAAGGCAGTAGTTTTTCGTCCACAGAAACACTATGATCTAAATCTATAAGATGAAGGTGTGTGTAAGTGAAGTTAGAATAATTATCATAAAAACATCCTAGTATATTTAGGATATTGGTTTTGTTATATAATCAAATAATAAGAATATAATAGGGAGTGAATAAGTAGAATATTGGAAATCAACTTTAGAGAAGACATTGCCTCTTAAAATGGGTAACTCCCTTTGATTTGAGCCCAAAAAATTCTTGAATTGCCTTCTACATAAGGTAAGACTTCTAGGAAGAAGATAGGAATAGTGGGATATTATTGTATCATAGGATGGACAACACAAGGGGCTTGAGAGGTGTGAGTAAGGGTTTAGAGGTGGTGACCTTTTATAAGAGGGAAGTGGGGTACTTTAAGAATTCCAGGAAAGATAATTATATTATAAACTGAATTTCTATTTTTAAAAGGTACAAAACTCATTTAATTAAAAGATAAGATGCGTATTGTCAGAAATTTTCTCAACCAATATGTTTTAGAGAATTTTTAGTTTCAAATTTAATTTTATCATTTAACTTTAACCCTTAGTTAACTAATTTTACTCCTATCATGACTTCTTGTGTATTCATACTATATGGTTAGTATAATTACTATATAATAAATATAGAACCTCAAGTGGTTCATTAGGGACCTTTGTAACATTATCTAATTTATTTGAAAAAATATTAGATTTTTAGGACTATTATATCATTAAATAAAATAGTATTTATTTAAAATGTATTTATGTCAATTTTTATACTATTTATATCATGACTTTTAAAAAATTCATAATAACATGAATATTATGAAAAAAAATCATTAATTAAAATATAAAAAAGTAAAAATCATCCATAAAATTCGTGGATGACATTAAAAGTATAAAAATAAATTTATTTTATTTCTCATTTATTTAAATAATTCATTAATAAGGTAATCACCACATCATCATCGTGTCATAAATAAATTTATTTATCTGAGCTATAAATATTATAAATAAAATACCATGATGTAGGAAATATTTTTATCTTTCTAATTACTATTTATAGTCTAAGAGACAACTTATATAATTCCATATAAAAATTTTGCATGAAAAAGATAAATGTTTAGGTTATATTTTCCTTAACTTTAAATTAAAAGTAATTAAATGTCATTTTCACACACAAGTGGATCCATGGGGAACTATAATCAACAAATGGATTCCCATGGTCAGACATATCTCATAAAATAGGATTAGGACACATTTTAGGATAATTTAATATTAATATAATATTATTTTTATACCCTTATTTACCAGACTGACCTTTTAACCATGGTAAATAAAATATTTACTCAAGTTACTATTCATAAAGTCTAAAAATAAAATGTAACTATTTAAACAATTTGTAACACTTGAGTCCAAATATGGAATCCATTTTTCCAAATTCAGAAAACAAAAGTGGTAGAAATTAATTTAAAATTAGTTTCGGTTATCAGAATAAAAAATCATGTTTTCAAGAAATAAAAACTACCAGAGGATTAATATGCGTTTATGTCCAGTATGAAAGTGAAATTACTTCCAATGAACAAAATTGGATTATATGATAAAATTATAGTCCAATTTCACTTCATAACCAATTAAAAATACAATCTTAATATATAAATAAATTATATTAAAAGATAGTTTTGAATTAAAATGCAGTATTTTTCACTATTCATTAAAAAATGAACTTTATTAGAAAATTATCAAAGATTTACCCAAAGTAAATTTTGAAGTCTTGATTATAAAGATGAATTTTATTTTGTAAAATAAAATATATAAGAGTGATAATAATTATATTTAAAAATGTTTTTCCATCAAATGGCGGTAAAACTACCTTTTAAAAATATTAAAGTATTTATGCTTAAAATTGGATTTATTCTCATATTAAGAATCTAAATTTTATTTCATAAATGTAAATGAATTTAAAAAATATGTATAATCATATTTTAGTTAGTTTTATTCATTCCTACCAATACAACAACTAGGTGTTATCTACCATTTAAAATAATAATAATATATTATTATTTTTTCAGTATAACTCAGCATTTTGTGCAATAAAATATTTCAGAAAAAACCATTGTTGTGTTCCAGTTACACCATTGAACATAGAATCCCCTATAAAATAAAATTAATATTAAGTTCACAAATATTAAAAAATATAAAAATGTCATATTCTTTATTTACAAGGGATGTTACATCTTTCCCCCATTTGTAAACTGCATCCTCAAAATTTTATTCACGTATCAAATAAATGGGGTTATTTATCCCTCATATCATTTTTAGATTCCCATGTTTCCTCTTCAACCATGTGGGTTTTCCACAAAACCTTAACCTTATGAATTACCTTATTCCACAACACTTTCTCTATTCGATTAAAAATCTGGACTGGTTGTTCCTCATAAGAGAGATTCTCTTCTAACTGAACTAACTTTAGACTCAAAACATTAGATGGATCCAGAATATACTTTCTCAACATAGAAACATGAAAAACATTGTGTACATAGGATAAACATGGAGGTAAATCCACTCTGTAGGATACTGATCCAACCTTCTCCAAAATTTCATATGGTCCAATGAACCTCAGACTCAACTTTACATTCTTAGAAAAACACACCACAATTTTCCATGGAGAAACTTTGATAATGACATGATCACCTAACTTGAAATAAGGATCCTTCCTATGATTATTTGCACAATTTTTCTACCTGCTCTGAGCTGCTCTCTTGTGCTTCTAAATTAACTGAACTTTTTCTTCCATTTCATCTACCAATTCTGGTCCCATCAATTTCCTTTCACCTACATCATCCCAAAAAGCAGGAGTTCGACACCGCTATCCATATAATTCATCAAATGGAGCCATCTGTATACTAGAATGAAAACTGTTATTATAAGAAAACTCAACCAAAGAAAGATGTTTCTCACAACATCCCTAGTAATCCATTGAACAACCACGTAGCGTATCTTCCAAGGTCTGAATTTTTCATTCTGACTGTCAATATGATTGCGGATGAAATTTTTTACTTAAATTTAATTATGTTCCCAATGACTTCTGAAGGCCTTTCAAAAAGTTAGAAGTGAAACTAGGATCACAATCAGATAAAATGAAGAGGGGGACTCCAGTTAACCTAACTATCTCTTTAATATTAACTCGAGAAAGTCTATCTAGAGACAGAGCATCTTGAATAGGAAGAAAATGAGAATATTTATCCAATCGATCAAAAATAACCTAGATTGCATTGTTACCTAGAGAGATCTTTGGTAACCCTGTTACGAAATCAATGGACACATTTTCCAATTTCCACCCTGGCATTGGATAAGGCTGAAAAATACCTTTAGGTAACTGCCTCTCTATGTTAGCGTGTTGAAAAATAAAAACATCTCAAGGTAAAGTCAATAATATCACTTTTTATTCAATCCCACCAGTAATACTCCCGAAGATCATTGTACATTTTTGTTCTGCCAGGATGAACTGAAAACAGAGAACTATGAGTTTGACATAACAAATTTTTCTTCAATTTTGAATCTCAAGGAACATATAACCTCCTTATAATCCTTGAAACATAATCATTATCAATGTTCACTTCAGGTAACTTACCCTTCAGAACCAATTTAACCTTTTTCTACAACTCACTATGTTTTTTTGTGCTTTTTTAATTTGGTCTTTTAGAGACGATTTCACTACCAGCTAAAAAAAATAGAGAAATATCTTGCACCAACAACTTCTAATCAAAAATTCATTAAATCAAAAATGAAAGGATCTCTTTCCAAAAGTAGAATTGTTAATTTAGTATTACTTTTTCGACTCAAAGCATCGACCACTTTATTTTATTTTCCTAGATGGTAATGAATTGTGCAATCATAATCCTTGATTAATTCTATCCCCCTGTTCTGTCTCATCTTCAATTCTTTCTGGGTGAATATATACTTTAATTTTTGTTATCATTATATATTTCACACTTTACGCAATACAAATGATGCCTCTAAATGTTTAAATCTAAAACAACAGTAGTGAATTCCAAACCACGTGTAGGGTAATTTAACTAATGAGATTTCAACTGACACGAGGCATATGAAATTACCTGATAATTATTCATTTGGACACAACCATTTCTTTTCAACAAAGCATCATTGTAGTAAAAAAATTCGCCATTTCTAGAAGCCATGGCCAAAACGGGAGAATTCACCATTCTTCTTTACAATTCCTGAAAAGCATCATCACATTCTTTTGTCTGGATAAATTTAACACCTTTTCGAGTAAACTTATTCAGTGGGTTAGATAACTGTGCAATATTTTCAGCAACCCTTCAGTAATAGCCTACCAAACCAAGAAAACTATGGATCTCTCTGATATTTTTAGGTCTTTTCCACTCTTCAACAAATTTTGTTTTTGAAGGGTTAACAGTTATGCCATCTTTATAAATAATATGACCAATGAATGAAATTTTATACAACCCAAAATCATACTTTCTTTATTTTTCATACAATTTCTTTTCCTTTAAGGTTTTAATTTAACTCCCCATCCTTAAACATTACTTAATCTTGAGATAAGTAAATAATTTAACTTTAATTCACATTGAGGATCTTTTCATGTTTATAGATTTAGAGAATTAGGTCATAACTTATACATAACATCTTGAATATTAAAAGTATACACATGTACGCACTATCCATTTTTTCATAAAAACACATTAAAAATGAAACATTACATGATTTCATGTTGTAAAAGCATAACCTTTCCTTGATCACATCTTTGACTCTATTCTTCTCTATGTCCTGTGAAAAACATTTCAAAATATATGATGACTATAAAAAGATCAGTAAGGAATATGCAAAGAAAGAAAAAGGTTACTCTTGGGATAACATTAAAACCATGAATAATTTATCATAATGTAATACTTTTCCCCTTTAAGAGGTAATAAATATACATCACTAAATATAAGCTCATTACATACCCTTTTTTGAACCAAAATATTATCATAAAGCCCACAGAAAGCAACATATAAAATATAATGGTAACTTGGGACATAAAAATACTTAAATGGAATAACCATACGGTCGACCTACACACATATCACTAAATAGAATAGTTGTATGACCGACTTCCATACCCAATGCATTGGATGTTATAATGTAACCACCCGTCCTTGGTTTATCACTAAACCACCCATCATGTATTTATCACGAAACCACCAGTCATTAGGTTATCACATAACCACCCGTCAAATTTCCAAGTACCATTATATAATCAACAGACATAAAATATTGTGAATATCAACATTTCACTAATAAAATTTTATTTTCTATCACATGAAATCATTTCAGGATATTTAAATACTTAATCCATTTCAAAAACCATTTTAAATATTTGATCAAGAGATTTTTCAATAAAAGTGTCACATACCACTATAAAAAGTTTAAAGGAATTAACAATTTAAAACATCAATATCTATATAAATAAATCCTATAAACCATTTTGAAAACATAGAAATTAATGAGAATGATTTAGAAGAATATGTCTTTAAAACATTTAAAATAATGTTTTATTTAAAGAGTCCCTTACCACTTGAGAAAATACTTGAATAAAAATAATTACATAATAACATTAAATAAATCTTATAATATCATGAGAATAAGGAGATTCATGATTCAATATGTCAAAGGGTATTATATACACCATATAAAGTGAATTGGTGTATAACATCAAATAAGTCTCAATGGAATGTAAATTGAGAAAAAAATCCCTTACAAAGATCATATCCTCTGATTAAGGATAAATCAATGACATGATTATGTGTGAAAAATATAAATACACCCAATATATGTTGATATTATGTGTAAAATAATCAGAGGTCATTCACACATATTCTTGGAAGATCAAAACAGACGACACATATATTTAATTCAATGAATGGATATTGAGCAAAGATTCCCCCTACAAAGTTAATATAAATTCCATAAGAATTTAGCAATGTGGTGATTATGTGTTTCAAAAGTATTTACACACAAAGGGAAGTGGAAATTTGAACATAAATAAATAAATAGTGATTCTACACATAATATTGTAATAATATAATAAACTAATTATGTGTAAAACCCAATGAGTGGAAACTGAGTTTAGAAATTCCCTTACGCAAATTCAGCAGCCTAACAACGTCACATAAAAATTCCGAAAATGAGTTGATGAGAGAGAAAAAGGTATTTTATAAATTGGAAATAAAATAGACAGAAATAAGGATATATAATAACATACCCAAACATAAAAAAATGGAAATTAAGATATATAACATAAAATAAGCGTTTAACTAAAAGAGGAGGGTGAAAGGTTCCCTTACCTTGAGTATGACTGGTAACTTATATTCTTTGTTCTTCCTGAATAAGAATATTAAGTTAATTTATATTTTCTTTAGAACCATTTTCATGTTTATTATTGACTTTATATCACTTATTACTTTTATATAACAATATTATAATTATTCATGTTTATATAGGTTGTCTTGTTGATGTTCGATACTTGAGTCAAAAATGAATTTGATATAATTAAAAATTGTCCACGTTGTCCAAAGTCCATTATCAAAAGAATTGTATTCATGATTTAAATATAATATATATTAAGTATCTTTGTATTTCGATCCAGTATATTTTTATTTATAATAGTCCATAACATTTGGATAAAATAAATGAAATGCACCATTCATGGAGATAGTAAGTCGTACATACGCATAAATACTAATTTCATTTCTTTTTCATATTTTATGGAATGAAAACTAAATGATACATAGGTATAATATAATTCTAGTATAATATCTATGTTATATATGTTACATAATTTCATTAATTTCATCCTTTATACGTTTCATGTATAGAATGAACGAGTCATATCACTTTGAGAGGGTGGTTGTTCGCACTTCCTCTAATGAAATTATTGTATTTACGCATTGTGGAAAGCATAAAGGTATAATGTAAATGAAAAATATAGAAGAATAGAAACAATAAAAATATAATATATATCATATATAAATTTAGTTCCATCATAATTGAAACCATCATAAGTGGTAGGAGATAATAAAACAATCTTTATTTTGTGAGGCATCAGTTCATCGTACACAAAAATAGTATGTTCATATCCATTAGATGGAGATGTGTGTAAGTGTAGTTGAAATCATTCCCATGAAAAAATCCTTTTATATTTAATATAATAGTGTTTTCATTAAATCAAATAAAAATAATATCTTAGGGATTTGAGAGGGAAAATAAAAGAAAATAACATGAGAGAGGACGTTACCTCTAAATAGGTTAACTTCTTTTGATTTGAGCTTAAAGGCTTTCTGGAATTTCCTTATAAAAAAGGTAAGGCTTATAGTAGGAATAGAGGGATGTTTGGAAATTATTTGGGCATTGTTTGGATGATCAAAGGGATTTTAGAGGTGTCAGTAAGGGGTTAGGTGTGGTGGCCTTTTATAAGAGGGAGGATGGGTACATTAGGAATGTCGTGAAGGATTATTTTATAATAAACTGAATTTCGATTTTAAAAGGTCAAAACTAATTTAATTCGATGATAATATGAGTATTGTTCTAAATCCTCTCAACCAATATATTTTAGACAAGTTTTAGTTCCAAATGTAACCTTATCATTTAGCTTTAACCCTTAGTTAACTAATTTAACTGTTACCACATCTTCTAGTGTATTCATACTATATATTTAATATAGTTACCATAAAATTACAATAGAACCAAAAGTTGTTAATTAATGACATATTAAACATTATAAAATTCATTTGGTGTAATATTATATTTTATGACTAATATATTATTTAATAAAATAGTATTTATTTTAAAAACTCATTTATCTCAATTTTATACTATATATATCATGAGTTTTTATAAAACCATGAAAACTTGATTATTTTGAAAAAAATTCATTAATTAAAATATAACAAGTAATAAGATTCATGAAAATTCGTGTATGAAAAAAATGTTTCAAAATAAGTTCATTTTAGTATTTATAATCTCATTTATTTAAATCTTTCATTAATAAGGTAATTACTACATCATCATTGTCTTATAAATAAATAAATTTATATGATATCTAAAAATTATAAGTAAAATTTCATGATGTGGTAATTAAGTTTCTATTTATAATGACTATATATAATCTAAGTGATAATTTATACAACCCCATATACAAAATTATTTTATTAAAAGATATATGCTTTTGTTATATTTCTCTTTATTTTAAATTAATTTCTTATAAAATGTCATTGTTACATCCATGTAGCCCTTTGGGGTCCCCAAATCAACCCAAGGATGCCCATTTTCAATCAAATATCATAAAATAGTATTATGAAACGTTTTGAAGTAGTTTTATATAGTTATAATATTCTTTTTTTTACCCTTATTTACCAAATTTACCCTTTAACCATGGTAAATAAAATAATTACTGAAGTTACTATTCATAATATCTAAAAATAAAAGGTAACTATTTAAACAAATTGGACCTCTTTATTCCAAATATGGAATACATATTTCTATATTCAAAACACATAAGTGGAAGAAAATAATTTAAAATTATTTCCCATTGTTAAAAACCAAAAGCAGGTTTTTAAGAAGTAATAACTATCAAAATATTGACATGTGTTTATGTCCAATTTAAAAGTGAAATTACTTAAAATTATCATAATTGGTTTAAATTATAAAATAATAATCAATTTATACATTAAAATAAATTAAAAAGACAATTTAACTATATAAATAATTTAGATGAAAAGACAGCTTTGAATTAAAATGCATAATTTTTCACTACTCATTAAAAAATGAACAATATCAGAAAAATACCAAAATTTCATCGAATGAAAATTTTTGTGTCCCTCTTCTATAAAAAAAGTTTTTTTCCAAATATAACATATAAAAGTTAAATAATGAGATTTAAAAAAAATTCTCAATCAAAAGGCAGTAAAACTGCCTTTTTGGAAAAAAATACCTCTATCATCCAAAAAATGGAATTTGTTCTTATATCATATATAGAAAACATATAATATGAATTTAAAAAATTAAATTGAATATATATATATCATATATTGCTCATAAAAATCCAGAAAAAGTGATACAAAAATAAAATTATTCTATTTTAAATAGGTTTTTATAAAAACCCATCCATTATATTCAATTGGTTTTTATTTCCATTTCTATTCAATTTGGTAACCAATTGAATCACTATTTAAAGATGTGTAAAACATATTATAAAATTAACTTAATAATAATCACTCTATCCATTCCAATGGATAGGCATTAAATACCATTTAAAATAACAATATTATTATTGTATTATTTTTTAGTATATCTCAATATTGTGTGCAATGTAAGATTTTGGAGAAACCCCTTGTTGCGTGTCGAGTATGCTATCAGAAAAAGGGTCCCACTTAACGTAACATTAATATCTTATTCATAAGTATTAATATAAATCAAATATTATTATTCTATAAATACCTCGGTAATTACATCCATCCCCTCTATTGGATATTACGTCCTCACATTTTTAAAATTAGGCTTGGAAACTTCATCGAAAATCCCACATCAGAAAAAGATTCAATAAAATTATCACCTTTAAATAATAAAAGTGAAGTAAAAAAGTCATCCTAGATAACTAATACTAGGGTTCTATGTAGGAAAACATGTATGTAGAAGAGAAACTAAGTGTTATGTTCTGATGGAGAGTGATAGAAAACATGACAAGGAGAAAGATAAAAACCAGAAAACCATAAAATTGTGATAGGTTAGACGGTCATTGATTCTCCAGTGGGAAAGGTGAACAGAAAACATGTTTGTTATAAGTTATTTTTCATAAATTTGAGGAATTTATTTATGATATTGAGTAAGAAAATAATGAAATATACATACCTTTTAAGTAGAGATTCATCCTTTAATAAATTTCAACCACAAACTCATCTTTTATCCAAATGATGAGTATTCATGTTGACATGGTCACACCTAAAGAACTAGAATCAACTTCTAGAGAATCACAAAATCCAAAAGATATGAACTATATATTTCACTTGTCTTTAGTCATTAACAAAAACCAAAATGGTTAGTATGAGATCATATAATCCCCAATAAGAATAATCCATTATAAAAATAAATACTACATTGAATCTTCAAAATTCAACAAGCAATACCCAATATTCATATAATACCATAAATACAAAATTGTACTCAAAATTATTCAATAAAATACAAACTAAGATTAAAACCCTAAATTTAGAAGGATTTTATCACATAGTCTTCCATGATAAAACATAACATTTATCTCCAAAAAACTTCGACTACACTTAATGTCTCATACTGAAAAGTAATTAACCTAATCACATATTCTCCATGATAGGTTATTCATTTCCATAAATAACCCAAATCACCATATGTCAACAAAAAAAAATTGATTATTCCAAAATAAAATTCAACCATTACTCCTCAAATGAAATCCCATAGTATTCTATATTACTTAGGCATATAATTTCCCAAAAGTAAAAACCTCTTCCAAAACAAACTTTATCACTTAATCACCAAATCATTTTATTATACTAAGGATATACATTAGATAAAATATAAGTTCCTAGAATAAACTTATTCTTGATTCATAAAATCATCTAACTAAAAATAATAAGTCACACTAACCAGGGGATTCACGTAGGCTAGTGGTATGCGATGCACCCTTGTCACCCTTCAATTGTTGGTTTGATTCCCACAGCCTTGCCGGATGTGACAGGTTGTCACACGGTCTGAACATTGACTTTTTTCAAAAACTATATAATTTTATAACATTCTCAAAAAGTAATAAACTATAATTTACTCAAATTAAAGTGTCATATAATCCCAAATGGTTCTTTATAAATATATCCAAAAAATAAATGATAATTCTTCCTCAAGTAGCATTTTCGCATAACAAATTGTAGGGTTAAACATACAAAAGAAAAGTCTTCCAAATTAATCCCATCAATAAAGAGAATTAATACTTTTAAACATTTCATCACCCATATATCTAACATTACTATTGAATTCATAAAATGTAGACATCTTAATCATCGAAATTTATTTAGGGACATTGATCCAAGTTTTTTCATCTTGTTCTTTTATAATTATTTCCTAAAAACAAGGACATGTATAATGTCATAAGATATTAGTAATTTCAAAACATTATCTAAGAAATAATACATACCTTTCATAGGTCATTTTCGGTTTCCTCATCTATAGTTGGAATGGCATTAGGAATTAGTAAACATACTTGTGTACGGTCTTGTTAATCCCATTCCCAAACATTTTTTCGTAGGACATCTATTTATATAATGATCATGCACACCAAATTTAAAACATTAAATTGATCCTTTAGAAAGAAATTATTTCCATTTCCAAGAGTCAATTGGAAACTTCCTTTTTTAATGGAATGTTATTGCTTTATGACCTTCATTACCACATCTGAAACATCTTCCAATCCTATTGAAAAATTTTCCTAGGTGTTTCTTTTAAAATCCTTGACACACAGGTTTTTTAATATAATTACCTTTATTATAGTTACCTGAACTTCCATTGGGATTATTTTCTCTCATATATTATTCCTTAGATAAATCACCAAGTTTTAAGTGGTCAATCATGAGTACAGTTAAGAATAACAAAAAGAGTTCTCATTGAAGCTCCCATTCCATTTAGTTGCTTATTCAGAAAACCACTACAGTTTCCTTCACATCCATGGATACTTTGGTGACTTCTATATCCATTAATTTAATAAAACCAAAAAGTAAAGTGTGAGTATATCAATAAAATCATCATATACTATCTTTTGAGGAGAGAAAACACTAAGATATACTTATTCATGTTATTTTAAGCTCATTAAATTTCTCTAAAATAAATACGACCCTTTCTAATATGCTAACCACTATAGTTATATAAAACATGTCACTTATGGTTAAAAGACTCCTTAAACTCTAAATTTATCTAAAATAACCTCTCATACCAACTATCAGGCCCCAACTTTAAACATTACTTAATATTGAGATAATTTGATAATTTGACTTTAATTTACATCGAGGATCTTTTCAGGTTTATAGCTTTAGAAAATTAGGTCATAACTTATACATAACATCTTGAATATTACATGTAGAATCTTCTACCCACTATCCATATATCTCATAAAACCAAAAAACATTAAAAAATGAACATGATATCATTTTTTGTTTTAACAACATAACTTTTCCTTGATCCCATCCTTCCTCTATTATTCTTTATGTCCTGTGAAAAACATTTCAACACTTGGGATTAGAATAAAAATCTCAGTAAGGGGTACATAAATAAATAAAATGTTAGTCTTGGGATAACATGAAAACTATGAATAACTTATCCTAAATTAATACTTTTCACCATTAACAGGTAGTAAATATACATCACTGAATATAAGCTCATTACATAACATTTTTGTAACCAAAATATTTCCATGAATCTCATATAAAGGAACATATAACATATAAAGTTCACTTGGGACATAAACAAACTTAAATCTAATAACCATACGGTATACTTACACACATATCACTAAATGGAATATCTATATGGCCGAATTACATACCCAATTCATTGGAGGTTATAACGTAACCACCCGTCCTTGGATTATCACAGAACCACCCGTCTTTTGGTTTATCATGTAACCACCCGTCATAGGTTTATCATTTATCCACCCATCAAAAGTAAGAGTACCATTATATAATCATAATACATTAGATATTTTGAATATCAACAATTCACTAATAAAATTTCATTTTCAACCTCAATAAATCATTTAAAAATATCGAAATACTCAATCCATTTCAAAAACCATTTAAAACATTTAATAAATAGATTTCTGAATTTAAGTGTCCCATGCCACTATGAAAATTTTATAGGAATTAAAATTTTAAAACATTAATGTCCATATAAATAAATCCTAAAAACCATTTTCAAAACATGGACATTGATGATAATTATTTAGAAGAATAAATCTTTAAAACATTTAAAATAATGTTTTAGTTAAAGAGTCCCTTACTACTAGAGAAAATAATTGAATAAAAAATTATAGAATAAAATTAAACAAAGCATATAATATCATGAGAATGAGTAGATTAATGATATAATATGTCAAAGGGAAGTATATACACCTTATGAAGTGAATTGTTTTACAACAATAAATAAGTCTCAATGTAATGTAAATTGAGAAAAAATCCCTTACAAAGATTGTATCATCTCATTGAGGATAAATTAATGACAAATTTATGCGTGAAAAATAAAAAGTCACCAAATATAAGTTGGTATTAAGTGTAAAACAATAATACGTCATTCACACATATTCTTGGAAAAATAAAACAAATGGCATAGATATTTAACTCAATGAATGGATATTGAGCGAGGATTTCCCATACAAAGCTTGTATAAATGATGTAAGAATTTATCAATGGGGTGATTATGTGTTTCAAAATTATATCCACACAAATAGAAGTGAAAATTAAAATATAAATAAATAAATAGTGATTCCACACATAATATTGGAATAATATAATCAACGAAGTATGCGTAAAACCCAGAGATTGAAAATTGAGTTTAAAAATTCCCTTAGGAAATTTTCCAGCCCAACAACGTCACTTAAAATTTATAAAATGAGTTGATGAGAGAGAAAAAGGTATCTCATAATTTAGAAAAAAAATTGATAGAAATAAGGATATATAATAACATACCCCAACATAATAAAATGGAAATTAAAATACCTAACATAAAATAAGTCTTTGACTAAAAGAGGAGGGTGAATGGTTCCCTTACCGTGAGTCTGACTCATCATGTATGTTCCTTGTTCTTCCTGAATAATAAATGTAAGTTAATTTATACTTCCATAAAAACATTTTTCAAGTTTATTATTTATTTTATATAACTTATTACTTTGTTATAACAATCATAAAATTATTGATGTTCATATTTATTATTTTGTGGATGTTCGGTACATGAGTCAAAAATGAACTTGTTATAATTACAAATTTCCTTGTGGTCAAAAGTACATTATCTAAAAAATTGTATTCATGATTTAAATATCATATATATATTCAGTATATATGTATTTATATCCAGAATATATATATTTATAATAGTCTATAACATTTGGATATAAGAAATGAAATGCACCGTTCATGCAGATGGTAAGCTGTACGTATGCATGAACGCTACATTCATTTATTTTTCATATTTTAAGGAATAAAAACTAAATGATAAATAGGTATATTATAATTTAAGTACAATATATAATTTATATATGTTACATAATCTCATTAATTCCATCCTTTATACGTTCCATGTATAGAATGAATGAGTCATATCACTTTGATGGGGTGGTAGTCCGCACTTCCTCAAATAAATTATTGTACTTACGCATTATGGAAAGAATAAAGGTATTATGTAAATGAAAAATAAATAATAATAGAGAAAATATTAATATAATATATATCATATAAAAATACAGTCCCATCATAATGGCCAGCATAAGAGGCACTAGGATATAATTGAACAATCGTCATTTTGGGAGACATTAGTTCGTTGTACACAGAAACAATATGTTCGTATCCATTAGATGGAGGTGTGTGTAAGTGTAGTTTGAATACGACTCATACAAACATCCTAGTATATTAAAGATAATTTTTTTATTAAATTAATGAATAATAAGATAATAGTTATTTGAGAGGAAAAATAAAAAAAATAACTTGAGAGAGGATGTTACCTCTAAATGAGGTAACTTCATTGGATCTTAGCCTAAAGGATTTATTAAATTTCATATTTCCAAGGTAAGGATTCTCAAAGTAAGATATGGATTTGGTTAGATTATATTAGTAGAGTATGGATGATCCAATGGTCTTAACAGTTGTGATTAGTGGGTTAGGGTTGGTGGCCTTTTATAAGAGGGAAGATGGGTACTTTAGGAATGTCTTGAAAGATTATTTTTTTATAAATTGAATTTCAATTTGAAAAGATCTGGAACTCATTTAATTCAAATATCAGATGATTATTGTTCTAAATAATCTCAACGAATAGGTTTTATATATGTTTCGGTTTCAAATTTAGCCTTATCATTTAGCTTTAACCCTCAGTTAACTAATTTTACTCTTACCATGTCATCTAGTCTATTCATAATATATGGTTAATATATTTACCATTAAATTCCAAAAGAATCACAACTTCTTAATTAATGACATTTTAAATATTATGTAATTCATTTGGCTGAATATTATATTTGTAGGACTATTATATAATTTAATAAAATAATATATTTTTTTAAATCTCATTTGTGTCAATTTTATACTATTCATATCATGGATTTTTAAAAATCTATGAGAACTTGATTATTTAGAAAAAACATAATTAATTAAAATATAGAAAGTCATAATCATATCTAAAATTCACAGATGGCAAAAAATATTTAAAAATAAATTTATTTTAATATTTATAATCTCATTTATTTAAATCCTTCATTAATAAGGTAATCGATACATCATCATTGTTTTATAAATAAATTTATTTATTTGAGGACTAAAAATTTTGAATAAAAATCTATGATGTAGAAAATATTTTTATCTTTCTAATGAAATTTTATAGTTGAATAGATCACTTATATAACCCCATATAAAAAATTTCTTTAGTAAAAGATATGTGTTTATGTTATATTTTTCTTTAATTTAAATTAATTTTTATAAAATGTTATTTTCACATCCATGTGGCTCCACGGGGCCCCAAAACAGATACAAGGATTCCCATGGTCAGAAATATATCATCTAATAGGATTATTCCACATTTTAGGGTAGTTTTATATTATTATTATATTATTTTTTACCCTTATTTACCAGATTTACCTTTTAACGATGGTAAATAAAATAATTACTGAAGTTACTATTCATATTGTCTAAAAATAAAAAGTACCTATTTAAAAAAAAATTACCTCCTGATTCAAAATATGGAATCCATTTTTCGAAATTTTTAATACATAAGTGGAATAAAATAATTTAAAATCAATTCCCATTGTCAAAACCAAAAAATGGGTTTTCAATAAGTAATAACTATCAAACGATTGACATGTGTTTATGTCCAATTTCAAAGTAAAATTACTTCCAATGAACATAATTGGATTAAATTATAACAACATAATAAAATTATACTGTAAAATCAATTAGTATGACAATCTAACTATAAAAATAATTTAGATGAAAAGACAGTTTTGAATTAAAATGCAGTATTTTTTAACTATTCATTAAAAAATGATCTTTATAAAAAAAATTACAAAAATTTCATCCAGAGTAAATTTTTATGTCCGTATGCTATAAAATAATTTTATTTCATAGAATATAACATATAAAATTTACAAAAACTAGATTTAAAAAAAATTCTCCCTCAAAAGGCCTAAAACTGCATTTTTAGAAAAAAATACTTCTTTTATCAGAAAAATTGAATTTGTTCATATATCATTTCAAGAAAACATATAAGATAAATTTTAAACATTAAATTTTATATATATCATATATTTTTAATAAAAATCCATAAATTGTTATATGAAAACAAAATTATTCTTTTTTAAATAGGATTTTATAAAAACACATTCTTTATATTCACTTGGCTTTTGTTTCCATTTCTATTTGATTTGGTAACCAATTGAATCATTATTTAAAACTGTGTAAACCATATTTCAAAATTCAGTTCATACTAATCACTCTCTCCATTCCAATGGCCAGGTGTTAAATACCATTTAAAATAAAAATGTTACTATTGTTTTATTTTTTTGTATATCTCAATGTTGTGTGCAACGAAAGATTTCAGAGATACCCCTTTTTGCGTGTTGAGTCCGCTATTATAAAAAAGGGTCCCCTGTAATTTCAAATTAATATAATATTCATATGTATTAATAGAAATCAAAAATTATTATTCTATAAATAGCTGGGTCATTACATTGCATGATAACCCTTAAATGAATTGCATGTTCCTCTTTACTGTTGGAATATACCAAAATGTAATCAAGAAAAACAACCACAAACATATCTGCAAACTCATGGAAAATTCTATTGATAACATACATGAATACATCTGATGCATTGGTTAACCCAAAAGGTAGAACTAAAAATTCATAGTGGCCATATCTAGTACGAAATGCAGTCTTCAGAATGTCTACTTCCTTTACTTTCAACTGATGGTAGCCCGACCTCAAGTCAATCTTTGAAAAATACTGAGCTCCTTAGATCTGATCAAACAAATCATTGATATGAGGAAAATGATACATTTTGTTAACAGTTATGTTATTCAAGGCTCTATAATCAATGCAATGCCTTATTGAACCATATTTTGTTTTAACAAACAAGACTGGAGCACCCCATGGTGATGTGCTAGGTCGAATGAAACATTTATCTAACAACTCTTGAAATTGTTTATTTCACTCTAAAAGTTCAATTTGATCCATTAAATCAGGGGGTTCTGAAATTGTCTTATCATTAAGAACTAATTCAATAGTAAATTCAAATTACTGATCATGTATAATACTAGAAAACTCATCAGGAAAAAAATAAAGATACTCATTTACTACTGGTACATCATTAATATAAAGAGTTCCTTTTCCTTCAGCAATATGTGCAATGTAACATTCATTTCCATCTTTTACTAGTTTCCCATATTCCTGATATATTATTAAAAGTAGGGGTTCATTCTTGTACACAAACTGAAATTCATTCTGAAAATAAACCTATTTAGCTCTGCAGTCAATCTTAACATGAAAAATGAAAATCCAATCCATTACAAAAATAACATCAAACTCTACTAGTGGTAAAACAATATGGTTTAATGGTAAATTATTTCCGCACACAAGGAAATTAAGGTTCTTATAATATATTTCTATCTCAACATATCCTCTAGGTGTTTTTACCAAAATTTCATGATTCATATCTTCAGATGGAATTCCAAATTTAATATAAAATTTATCAGAAATGAAATAATGTGTAGACCATGAATCAAACAACACCATGGAATAATTTGGAAAAATAAACAAATAACTTGATACCATTTCATTTGATTGTCCCACATCAACCATAGTTGAAGAAAAATATTTTTCGACACCCTTCTTCTTTTGATCTCTTGGGTTTCTACATTGGGTAATCAACATTGGACTCAAATTGGCATAATTCCCAAACTCGTTGCAACTAAAAAATCTTACTGCTGGCTTTTCATTTCCTCCTTCATCATCTTCCTTACAGTTAGGAGAAATATAACCAATCCTACCACACTAGAAGAACCTTCCAGATTTTGAGAGAAATTCCACAGGATGATATTTACCACACATCTCACAAGATGGAAATTTAATTTTCTTACCTCTAGACTTCATTGATGAATACTTTATTTTTTCCTTCCAAATGGATCTCTTCTATTGCTTGCTCTCAAGGAAAACCTGGTCATTAGAAAACTCCATTTCTACTTTCTCAGCACATCAGAAAATTTCTCATAGCTTTTGAATTCATGAGAGGCTAATGCCTTTCGATATCACGACATCAATCCTGAGTAAAACCGATTTATCATACTATAAAGATATTGGATGAAATTTGGAGCATACCTTGTCATTCGAGTGAACTTTTCTTCGTAAGAAGCTACTGAATCATCCTCCTACATCAATTCCAATAATTTTTTATCCATCCTAAGTCGAACCTCAGGAAAATATTTATCAAGAAACATACCTTTGAATTATTCCCAACAAATAGAATCAATATCCTCACCGTCCCTGATATTTATAACCATCGACCACCACTGATCAGCTTATCCTTTAAAATGGTAAAGAGTAATAATTTCATTTTGATTGTATGTACACCCCATGACATAGAAAATCTTTTCCAGTGTTTTGATCCACTCTTCATCTTGAACAGTGTTAGATGATCCTCTCAATGATGGGGGATGTTTCCTTATGAGATTATCCACTACTGACATGTTCTTCAATGGGTGATCTAGAAGTTCTCATGCATATACACCACCACCATTTATTTCCTAAGTCAACTGATGCATCACTGCAAAAAATTGTTTAGTTCTGATTCCGACCATCTTAGGATGAGGATTTGGAAGGTTATTCTCATCTATATGCCTTCCCAGCACAGCGACCCTATTTCCACTACAAAAAAGAATTCTGATCAAACATATATTAGACGAAGAAACATGGTATTCCTCAAATGATATATCATTTCAATTTGACCACAATGTAAAAAATATTTATGGATAGTCTACTAACAAAATAATTACACCTAAAGTTATCTATACTGACTTGTGATATAAACTGTAAGGCCCTAACATTAAAAATTACATAATCTTGAATTATGTTAATAATTCACATTGAGGATATTTTCATGTTTATATCTTTAGATAATTAGCCCATAACTTATAACTAACAACTTGAATATTACATGTCAAAACATATACTATGTATCCATTTCTTCATAAAATAAAAACTCTTAATAGAAATGAAACAGGTTCAGTTCCATGTTTTAAACAACATGACTTTTCCTTGATCTCATCCTTGACCCTATTCACTTTAAGTCTTGTGATTTTTTTTAAAAACACAGGATGAGCATAAAAATCTCAGTAAGGGATACATAAAGAATAAAAACTATTAGTTCTCAAAACAAAAAGTAAACCATGAATACTTTATCACAATGTAATACTTTTCACCTTAAAGAAGTAGAAAAAACACTTCACTGAATATAAGCTAATTTCTTGAACTTTTTTGTAACCAAAATATTACCATAAAACCCATAGAAAGAAACATATATCATATAAAGGTATCTTAGGACATAAACATACTAAAATGTGATAACCGTGTGGTCTACTTTCATAGATTTCACTAAATGGAATAACCATACGACCAAATTCCATACCCAATGCATTGGAGGTTATAACGTAACCACCCATCCTTGGTTTATCATAGAACCACCCATCATTTGGTTTATCACATAACCACCCATCATTGGTTTATCACGTAACCACTTTTCAAATGTCCAAGTACCATTATATAATCACAAAAGATAAAATATTGAAAATATAAATATTTCAATAATAAAATTTCTTTTGAAATCACAATAAATCATTTAAATATATTGAAATAATCAATCCATTTCCAAAAACCATTTTCAAAATGAAAAAACCCAAAAAGGGACTAAGGGATTTATTTTCCTTTTAAAAACATTAAATCTTATAGAGGTAGCTAAATAAACTATTACGGTCGTGGAGAGGTCATTGTCACTGCCAACATTAAAAAAATCCTTCTTTCTTTTAGTAAAACAATTCATAGGTAAAATATTTAATTTGAATGAAAGTAAAATTCAAATGGTTTTATTATACACCGTGTAAAGAAAATAGGTGTATATTATCAAAATATTCCTTAATTAAAGAAGATTGAGATGAAATCCCTTACCATGTGTTCGAATTGAATCATTCTTCTTTAATTTCCTGAATAATAAACATAATTTAATTTCTACTTGATTGAGAAAATTTTTCAATTTTATTATTCATTTTATATCACTTATTACCAAATTATAATAATTAAATAATTATTTATGTCAATATCGGTCATTTTGTCGATATTGGATACTTGAGTAAAAAATGATCTTGTTATAATTACAATTTTTCCATGGGGTCAAATGTTCAATATATCCATAATATTATTCATATATATCAAATATATCTAGTATATATTTATTTATAATATACCATAACATTTTTTGATAAAAAATGGAATGCACCGTTCATGGAGACTGTAATTCGTACGTACACATTAATGCTATATTCATTTCTATTTTATATTTAAATAAGTTAAAAATAGATGATAAATAGTTATATTATAATTAAAGTATAATATCATATGATATATATGTTACATAATTTCATTAACTCCATCATTTATATGTTCCATCTATGGAATGAATGAGTCATATCACTTTGTAGGGGCGGTAGTCCGCACTTCCTCAAATGAAATTATCATGTTTACACATCATGAAATGCATAAAGTTATGTATTAAATAAAATTTAAATAAGAATAAAAACAATAAAAACATAATATATATCATATATGGATACATTTACATCATAATGGACACCATGAGAGGTGGTAGGAGTTAATTGAACAATCATCATTTTTTGAGTTAGTAGTTCACCGACCACAGAAACAGTATGTTATAAATCCATTAGATGGAGGTGTGTGCAAGTGTAGTTCGAATAATTACCATAAAAACAAACTATTATATTTATTATAAAGTTTTTTCTATGTAATCAAGTAATTTTAATAGAATATGGAGTGAATAAGTAGAATATTGGAATGGAACTTTAGAGAAGATGCTACCTCTTAAAACGGGTAACTCCCTTTGATTTGATCCAAAACACTTTCTTAAATTTCCTTATGCCAAAGGTAAGGATTATAAGAGTAATATAGGGATGTTGGGAGATTATTTTATCATATTTTGGATAATACAAGGGCCTGGAGAGATTTGAGTAAGGGGTTAGAGGTGGTAGCCTTTTATAAGAGAGAGGAGGGGTACTTTAAGAATGTCTTGAAAGATTGATTTATTAACAACTGAATTTCGATTTTACAAAGGACCAAAAATAATTTAATTCAATTACAAGATGAGTATTATTCCATATCCTTTCAACCAATATGTTTTATAGAGGTTTTGTTTTTTAATTTAACCTTATCATTTAGCTTTAACCCTTAGTTAACTAATTTAACTCTTACCTTGTCTTCTTGTGTATTTATACTATATGGTTAATATAGTTACAATAAAATAAAAATCGAACTATAATTGTTCATTAATGACATTTAAAACATTTTCTAAGTCATTTTTCTGAATCATATATTTTTAGGACTATTATATAATTTAATAAAATAGTGTTTGTTTTAAAAACTCAATTATGTCAATTTTTATTCTATTTATATCATGAATTTTTTAAAATACACAAAAGCTTTATTATTTAAAAAAAACTTCATTAATTAAAAGATAACAAGTAATAATAATCCATATAGTTCTTGGATGACATAAAAAGTTTTGAAATAAATTTATTTTAATTTTTATAATCTCATTTATTTAAATAATTCATTAATAAGGTAATCTTTAAATCATCATTGTGTAATAAATAAATTTATTTATTTGATGTCTAAAAATTATTCATAAAATAAAATGATATAAGAAATATTTTTAGATTTCGAATGACTTTTTATAGTTGAAGATATCACTTTTATAACCTGATATAAAAAATGTTTTAGTAAAAGATCCATGTTTTGGTTCTATTTTCCATAACATTAAATTAAAAGTAATTAAATGTCATTTTCACACACAAGTGGCTCCATGGGGTCATCGAATTAACCCAAGGATGACCATGGTCATACATATCTCATAAAATAGGATTAGGACACATGTTATGGTATTTTAATATTATTATAGTTTTATTTTTTACCCTTATTTATCAGATTTACCTTTTAACCATGGTAAATAAAATATTTACTAAAGTTACTATTCATAATGTCTAAAAATAAAAGGTACCAATTTATAAAATTTAGACCTCATGGTTCCAAAAAATTAATAATTTTTTCCAAATTCAAAACACATAAGTTGCAGAAATTATTTTAAAATTAATTCATGTTGTCAAAACCAACAAGCATGTTTTTAAGAAGTAAAAACTACCAAAAGATTGACATGTGTTTAAGTCCAATTTCAAAGTGAATTTATATAAAATTACCAAAATTGGATTATATGATAAAAATAAAATCCAATTACACTTTAAAACTGACTAAAATTATAATATAAATATATAATTAAATTAGATGAAAAGACAGTTTTGAATTTAAATGCATTATTTTTCACTATTCATTAGAAAACGAACTTTATCACAAAATTACCAAAAAAATTACCCAAAGTATATTTTGATGTCCCAATTCTAAAGAATACTTTTATTCTAAAACATAGAACATATAAAAGTGAGAAATATTACATTTAGAAAGTGTTCTCCATCAAAAGGTAGTAAAACTACCTTTAAAAAATATTAGAGTATTTATGCTTAAAATTGGACTTATTCTAAATTTAATCCCCTAAATTTTATTGGATAAATGTAAAGATATTTAAAAAACATGTATAATCATATTTTAGTTAGTTATGTTCATTCCCTCAAATATAATTACTATCTGTTAACTTCCATTTCAAATAATATTATTGTATTATTATTATTTTAGTATAACTCAACATTGTGTGCAACATAAGATTTCAGAGAAACCCATTGTTTCATATTGGGTACTCCATCAAATATAGAATCCCCTTTCACATAAAATTAATATTTAATTGATAAATATTAATAAATAAAAAATATGATATTCTTTATTTACATGGGATGTTACAATGAGTCCTTGCGATATGATTTTAACTTGAATGGTTAATGGAACTTTCATGGCATAAAACTACACACTCTGATATACCTCGCTCAAGACTACCACTATAGTTTGTGTTGGTCTTATACCAAAACTATATTCTAGAACTATGTAAGTATTTATTCTATTAGTTAATGAGATACATAAGGATGCATCAATCCTATATCGTGTTCCATACACCACATGATACAATGTGATCCTTCTCTATTTATAGGCCGGACTTGTAGAGGAAATTTATTCTTAAATAGCAATATTTTTCTTGATTCTTGTAACAATATGATATATAGTGTTTCTGAAATCTCCATATTTTAGTCTAGCCACAAGTTAACCTATTTTCACAATGCCAATCCAATATTATTTCCCCATGAAATTAAAATTAATGTTTCCCTAAGAACAACATGTGTCTTGATTCTCAATCCCATGAGATACATAGTGATACATGGACTTCGACCCTTGGGCCCAACCATAACATTTTTGTGCATTCACATTAGTTTAACTTCATCCTCACCACATGATGTTAAAGTAAATGGGATTTCAAGTAATTTTTATGGATTGATTACTATTTATATAGGATATGTAGTGACACCTAACATTTTATCCTTAGGTCCAGCTGAATTTCCCCTTTTTGTGTTAGAGAGCACACATCCTTGTCCCATGATGTTAAACTACACAGTTCCTCAATAACAAATGTGGCTTGATCATTATCATCACATGATACGTAGTGAGTAAAAATCTCCAATCCTAGGCCCAAATACAATAATCAATGAAAATAATTCTCACCAATGTGTTGGGTCAGACCTGTGTAGAGATATTTTCATTCAAGAACTATATGTGGCTTAATTCCTGTTATCACAAGATATGTAGTGATGCCCAAATATCCTATACTGAGAAAAACTAAAACATCACCCAAATAAAATGCACCCCAACTACATTGGTACTAAAACATTAAATATCAATTTACCTATATATGAATCTGATCTATAAACAACCATCTTGTGCATGCAATGTGTCTTGCAAAAATTTGCATGTAACTTCCCACATCCTTGCCACATGACATTAAATTGCAATGAAAATGTCATTTTCTCATGAAATCAAATATATAACATGAAGTTTATATACCAAATGATGATAAAATTCATAGAACACATCCTTACAACATTCCATTAAACCGAAAGGAATACATTCTAGATGCATGACATCAAAATTGCACAACCAAAATTTCCTTAACACATGAGAATAAACTACACTGAACACAACCTAACCACCTAAAGATAAAATACTTAGATAAATTCACTACTATATGATAATAATATGTGTATTCCATCACTGATTCTTCATCACCTATGAAGGGACCACAAGATCCTGATTATGATTAGCTAGAGTATAGGGTACTTTACTCATCTTTTAAACGAAATTCAGTCCATAAATCATGCTTCAGGTCTCAAGTTCCTTGGTTCACCAAAAAATTCCATTGCCCTTTGAAAGGATACCTAACTTCAAGGGAACATTTAATTGACTATTCTTGTATTCCCATGACTCCTGCATATGCGCCTATTGTCATCAACCAAATACGTCACTCTACAAAAGGGAATTTTGATCCTTGTGAACTCTAACATCACCACACTTGAACTTAACACCTCAGTGTGATTTGGAATACTCTTGATATGACTGTCTTGTATAATTACTCAGGACTTGAAGACCTCAATACCTTATTTACAACATCTTATTCCCCCACTCAGAAGATGGTTGGGGTACTCTTAACTTTGAGTATCCTAATTATTCCCTTTTGTATCTTCTTCCATATTAGGTCCATGTGCATCATGACCTTAAACTTTTGGCACTATTGGTCAAAGATTTATGACCTTAAAATCTAGTCTATTATTTTCTAAATCACAAGACATTATACTATTGGTGAAATAGACAAAAAACTTGTTTGGATGAAAACCTACAAAGGGTGGCCTAAGAAAAAGTCAAGTCTTCACTTTCTAAACTAATCAACTCTAGATTTTGGGAAAAAATTACAACCCAAATAAATAAGGAATAAATCTCTTAAGAATGATCTATAGACATTGTTAAATCCATGATGTTCTTTCTATACCCCTGGTTTAGGAAAAATATTGAGGAATGATTTTCCAAATATCTCCCCATATGAATATGTCCAATAGGTAGTGACACAAATTTTAGGGTGCTCGATACCTTTGTGCATATTAAATTTTCCATAAATAACCCTTTATTATTTGGGTTGATGAATATCACCACACTCTTCTATATACATTCGAAATGATACCCATATTTAAGGGAACTTCTTATTTACTATTCATGTTTTCCAATGGCTCCTTCATATTTTATTATTGTCATTAACCAAATATGTCACTCCATATAAAATAATTTTCTATCCTATTAAGACCTAACATCACAGTGGTAGAACTCACCACCTTAGTGTGATATGAACTACTCCTGGTATGACATTCTCATATCATCCTTCTGACCCAAGAACTTTTGACAATGACTTACAATATCCATACAAAACTATCTGAGCAGATTCAACATCCACGATGTTATGTTATTGTGTATGGGTTCCTTTCCTAAGGCTAGAATGATACACTTCATTTAAAAAACATTTTTCATACCACACATAGTGATTTGAAATAACAAGGTGTAGGGTTCGAGCCACAAAATTTATGATCTGAACTACCCTAGGGTTCCAGAAACCTTATTGTATTGCTTTCCTTCTATAACCATCCTCACCATATGAATGATTCAGTCATCAAAAATAATTCATGTACCTTGAAAACGAGTGTAGATCATATTTTTTGACCATGAAATCGACACATAAGGGTCTTGACACACAAACTAAAGTTATCTCCTCATTGAAAGGAAGGATCATTAAAAATTGTGAGCCCTAGAAACACCATGGCAGAACATGTAATCTTAGAGTGCTATTGGAAATTCTCGGAATGTCTTCCCCCCTCACATACATTCATACTCAATATTTTGGGTTATGAATTAAATCATCCATAATCAAACTATCCTAGAAGACCCAAAATCCCTAGTATTTTAACCTCAATTGATATTACCTCAATAAATCGTCAATATCCCCTAGAAAAGGCACCCAGATTGAAGTGAACATTTTCTTGACTATGCATGTCAGTCTGTGGATCCTATATATGAACCTATGGTTATCATCCAAATGTGGTACTCTACAAAAAAAGGATTTCTAATCCTCATGAGACTCGAAAACAAAATTGAAGAACCCAACACCCTAGTGTATTTTTGGTTATTCATGTCATGTCTACACCATATTCCATATCCATAGATTAGTTTTGAACCAAAATAAATTAAACTAAAACGATAGAATGTATGAGCTAAAGGACCCTAAACTACAATTATAGAAGGTCTGATCTAAAAGATTGAGAACTACAACAATATAAAGACAGATCATAAAGACACAACTCTAAAGTAATAGTACCATCGAGATAAAAGACACTAAACTACAGTGATTGAAGGTCTGAGCTAAAAGACTCTAAACTAATGTGGCAGAAGGTCTGAGCTAAAAGAATCTAAACTACTACAATATAAGGTCTGAGCTAAATTCCCTAAACTACAACAATAGAAGGTCTGAGATAAAATACCCTAAACTACAACAATAAAAGTTCTGAGATAAAAGAATCTAAAACTACAACACAATGTAAATTTTGTTGTCAAGGGAATTTAAGTCCCACCATATGTCCCTATAAAACAACAATGACCTCTTTTAATGATTATTGGCTTCGAAAAAAGAGGGATTTATCTCCCTTTAAGACATATTTCTACCCAATTATCCTTCTCTGGGTCATGTGATCTAAATATAACTAGAATAGAACTGTTATTATGGAATCTCATGTCAGTGGGAATTCATGATAACTTCTCAAAATGAATATATTGTGATTTAAATTTACAAATACAAACATTCTGTTTTACTTGATATTATGAAAAGTATGAGAAATGTGGAAGATTCACATAATATCATATCAACAAAAAAGTCATTCACATCATGAATGAAATAAACCTAGATGAAAACATGAAATGTTTAGAAGATCCATTCACTGATACCAAGTGATAGGATAAATCTAAACAATTTAGAGTCTCTCTACGAATTTCATCAGAAAAGGGTACATATTAATGATTAAACTATAATAAAATTTGGTCGGCAGAGCTGGCTAGTTTAGAAAGATTCTAGAGAGAAGTGTTGATTGAATGATGAATTGATACTCGCCCCAACTTTTATGCTTCTTTTCCATAATAGAGAGTATCAACCATGGAGATCATCACCCCAACTATCTTTTAAGTATTTTATAGTATAGAAGATGATATTGAAAGGTTGGACTACAAGTAATCTATTATTTCTCTATATCTTCATATTTTCATAATCCAAGAATCCATTTGGGAATGTAGTTTAGATATCTACTAGGGACCACACTCCAATGCCTTTGATTCCTCCTTCATTGTCTCATCAAGAGGATCCTCTTATACAAATTCTTACAAATTCCTCTCATTGGAGGCCAATTCCCACTATGTTAGAATTTTTTCCCATGATTTCATATAATGGATAGTGATCAAATAAACCCACCACCCAAGTCAAGACACAACTAATGAAGGTGTTACCCTTATTCATGAAATGATTCAAAATGAGTCTCAATGATAATGGCATAAATCTAATTGTAGATCAACCTACGTAGTTTATAATATTCTTCGATAGAACTGACACATATTCCAAGAGAAGTAATAGTCGGATGAGCTGGAAAAGTAATAAGAGGGGAGACTCCTTGTATTCTTATCAGAATAGGTGTATCATATGTATCCTATACTATAGGATTAGTTTTCTCAGTGTATTATATCATAGTATTAAGGTAGTCTCCATTGGAATGATGGTTTATCCTTGATGTATCACCTAGTTATTTGATCAAATCCACTGTTTCCATGGATATAGGGGTTGGTGAGGAAAAATCCATGTCCACATGATGGAACAACTTTCTTAACACACCATCTGGATAAGATGCTACCCATGCATGGGCATAATACTAGGTAAGGAAGGTTTAAGCATCATAAAGATGAAGTATGTTCTTAACCTTAGTATCTTCACGGTTCAACATCAACCAAAATTAGTGGATGAAACCAGGATTATACCCTCCTCATACACCATCCAAAGGAAGATGGTAGACCCTATGGGTGTATAAAAATTAATGAGTGAATCGAAAGGGTGTATAAGGATCCTAGATTATCAACTCATCTAGCATGGATTTAAGGACATCATCCTAACAAGAGCTCACATATGACCTTTCATCATGGGAACCAATGCTGTTGTTAATAATTGTCCCAACTGGTTCACGTTAGGGGTAAAATTAAAACTACCATATCTTCTCAATGAATCATTAACCTCAATAGGGCTTAGTGACATGGGTCTATCCTCAAATACGTTCAGCACCCTGGTATGCGGTTAGGCATTAAGGATCCTTGTGGAATTTTTGTATTCATAATAATAGAAATGATCCCCAATCCATCCAAATGAAAACTACAGAGGACCACTAATCTCAAAGGGGGCGATGCCTTATTGCATTTTTCCTAGGAGTTAATAAGACATGTAATAACTAGAACATCCTAATTGAGGTGATGTCCCCATGTAAGCCACACCACTGCCACCAATATGCTGACACAGATCCTATACCATGCATCCCCATTTGGAAAGATCCATCTATTCAAAAACATGGTTATAAAGCCTTCCAACCTAGGGTTCATAATGATATTCGAGTACACTTGGTATCCCCATGAAGTGTAGTCCCCAGCTTATAAAATGTCCAAATACAAGACAGAACTATTGAAAACCTCCTAGGAAGGTAACCAATGTGGGTGTATGGTAGTTAACCTAATCCCACCCTGACAAAGGAAGATATTGATACAGTCCTTGAAAGAGATGAGCAATCACATCATCAACCCCTTCCTCAACATCTCCATCACAATAGAGAGCATTTACATCATGTAAAAAAGGGTTCATCCCAAACATCTATAGTAGAGAGGAACTCATTATTCATCTCCCCAATAGGTGGATTCCCATCTAGTTAGTAGATGTCTCGTAGGTTTATTCAAACATCACCATGGGACAGATGGAATGTATTGGTTCCATGACACCAATAGATGATTTTCTCTTGATGAAGTTCAGGTTGGCAATAGAGAATGAATTGGAAAACTCATGTTGCTTCATAAAGATGAACCCAATATAACTAATCTTCGACCTTTATAAATAATTACTTACTAAGAAGGGCCATGAACATTCATCAAAAAAATTATTGCCTATTTGGAGAACACAATTCAATCTTCATATGACCCCTAGATTACATAGAGAGGAAGAAAATATACTCTAGTAATTATAGGAAATAGTTTTATGAGTGAAATCAAAGCCATATAGAACTTAGGTAGAGTTTTACAACATATAAGACAACCCCCCAAGATTAGTTGTGACCAGTTCTCCTTCCTCAAAAATTTTCATATGAATAATTTTAGAATAAGTTGTCATCTAGAAGGATAATATATTTACATATGAATGAGGGATGAAAATACCATGAAACAAACTAAACCTGTATAGTGGAATCTAGTGATATAAAGTATAATATTAATGCTTGAATGGGAGGGACTTCTGAAGAATATCATGATGAAAATACACATAATATCATGGGGTAAACATTGTAGTTTTTGGGAATCAATTCCATTTTATTAGATGCGTAAGAGGAACCCTGATGTGGGTCAAAATCCATATGAACATAATTAAGTGGGATATGTAATCAAAAATAAAATAAATTTTTTCCAAATCAAATACGTAAATCGATGTCATCATGTGCATAAAATGTTATATAAAATTCATTCATTAATATATTAGAGGGATCTCAAATCACCAGACTCTTGAAGGGAATGCATGTCAAATACACTCATATAGTATTTCACAATCTCATGACCCCTTTAAAAATCATGATCATGTGATCTTGATATGGTTACGTGAGCTAAGGAATAGTCAATCGATCATATGATCAAGAAAGAAAACCCTAAAAACCATCAAGATGATTAATCAACCTAATGGATGGAGTTCAAAAAATTAAAAAAATATTGTTTTCATTTGGATCGAATGGAATCTTGAGTAAAATTAGCTTTTCAGAATAATCCTCATAAAATAAGGGCTTGTTGAAGGGTCTTACTATCTAGTCTTCCAGAAGGGTCTTGGGATAGAGGCATGCGATGAAAGAAAGGAGAAAGCACTATGGATGAATTTAATACTTGTTAATGAGGTCAATATTCACTACCCTATATATAAGAAATTATTTGGAATACCAAAGGTCACCCGACAGACCAAGCATCACCCAAGACACCAGTTCGCAACACGCCAAAGGCTCATGTGGGCATTTACTTTCCTAAGAACCAAGCCCTTATCCTTGTGGACGTCACTTCTGATGCAAGGGGGGATTTGTTAATTCCCACCAAATGACCACTAGAAAATTCACAAAGGAATAAATACCTAAATATGGGTATTATTCCCCCTGAAAAGAATAGAATAATTTGGAGAAGAAGACCCACACATAACTTAATCCTCTATCAGATATGTTATCATGGGACCACTGTGAGGTCACATAAAGACACCATGTTCAATGAATAACCTATAGGTAGTCCCGTTAAGTATATTAAACAATGTTATTCTACTCTTACAAAGTCACCCCGGTCAATCACTAGTCATACGACGAATTCTAAGTAAGAACCCCAGCATACACATCTTGACAGCCGAAGAATTCCTCAAAACCCATTAGAAAAGAATCAAAATATCAGAGGAAAATATCCAAAATATGGTAGCCACTTGCAGTCATAAAAGTCATGAAATGGATCACCAATAGGGTGAATGGTTATCCTTGAAAATGTTCAATAAAACTCATGAGATCTCTGATCCTTTATAATATAAAACAAATGAAAAAAAAGGAAGGATGTGGGAGCCACTTGCAGTCATAAACATCATGTGATGTGCCCCTAATGATCCTACAAACACCATGAGACTATGATGACATGTCTAACTAATCTCACATGAGCTCACTAACATGTCATCTTCATCACATGAAGATCCCGAGGTATGTCAAGAAAACTTCATGCTTCACCTTTGTAAACTTAAAGGAAACCAAGTATAAATTTCTATGAAATTCTTGTGCATCTCCATAGGAATTTTTTTTTTCAGAAAAAAGAATCACCAAGAGGTAGGTTGATTATCCTCTAAAACACCCAAAAAAACTCGCAAACACACCCTACATTGTAAAATAAACAATATAAATAATAATGGGATGAGGTAGGAGTGTGTCGTGGTTGTAAAACTATTATGAAACACTAAGGTATTCCACTGCATGGTCTCACAAGACCCATCATCAAGTTAGACCATATTCATGAATCCCCCTTGAGAAGCCATAATTATCTCATATAAAGTCCCAGATAAGTAACCTAAGATCACATGCATGCCTTTCGATAGGAACCCTAATCTTAGGAAGGACCTTGCGCATATCAATAATGAAAATTTGGATGTCCATCAGCATTCTCTCATGATTCACAAAGTCCCCTTTAATTGAAAATAATATAATAATGGAGGTATTGATGGGATGGACTTATGGTCACTAAAAATTAGGTGACGCCCTCAGATTGATGCACGACAGAGACTCACAAAGACATGTAACACCAATTCCCTTCACTGACTCCATCTTGGTTTGTGTGATATATTACACATGAAGTGGCGAACAACTAGGGTGGTGAGACCAATAAATATCCATCCTAGACATGAAAAATTATCCACTACTCTATGAATTATTAGTTAACCCTATCACATATAGACTCACTATCTCTAGAGTGGATTTTTCAGAGTAGTTTTTCTCACAACTGGAAAGATTCACATCAGATCAGATACTGGTGAAAAACAAAACCAATCAAGTAGCATGCATAAGAACTTTGTGTGATCACTATAGATCAGATGAAGGACCTATAAAAGGACACACTAAGAACACCCTTCACATCATATAGATCACGTGAGACATAAAATAATCTTACATGAAAAAAAATCTAATCCATTCACCAAATGAATTCTATAAGAATGACTAAAAGGTGGGATACTTACATGAGGAACATATACACTAACCCGCATGCACTACACATGAACTGGAAAGGACACACAAAGTCACCAAGACATGTCACTTATATCTTTAGATTCTCATTTAGATTATTATTTGGGTTATTCAAAGACCCTCAGACATATTGAAGTAAGTTCTATGTTTACCCTCAGGCATGCCACCCATGTCTCGAAAATCCATTTATGTTGACCATTCAAGTCTCATGATTGCATTTATAAATGGTTCTAGAATCATATAATATCACCAATTCATGTAAACAAGTCTCACAATAACACTCGGACAGATCAAGTTCCTCTAAAAACACCTTCTAAGCACACCATCCAAGTGTCATAATTACCTCCAGACATGTCTTCCAGGACATGATACACCCTATGAGAAATGTCATATCAACTCTCATGACATACTCAGAGTGTTTCATTATTATCTCATGATGACACTATGGAATGTTAGCTAGATCATGAAACACCCTCTAGACAAGCCAACTGTGGTTATCAATAACTTCCAGGATTTACTGACCAAGTATTATGATGTTTTATGTATGATTCATCCTTGATCATGTGAAAACCTCAAACATTCCATCTATGATATGAAATTTCTCACAGAAAATTCAACCAGATAATATAATTTTATTTGGGAATATTAGGAATACATTCGTTGATATATCAAGTAGGAAACCAAGGAATGTTGAATGTAAAATTAGTTCTTTCTAGGAATGGAATCATTCTAAGTTAGTAAGTAAATCCCAGGGCTTGGAAACATTTCCCACACTCAGTGTATAACCCCTGACAAAAGGGAGATGTTAATGTGTCTCCCCCAATCAATGGAATTATAAAGACTCAAATTCCTTCCAAAAACAATATATGTAGTAGGTCTCTTCGAGGCCAAAGCTCCATATTAACCATTTATAGGTTGTCCCAATACGTAAGTCCCACGTCCATATGCTGTGAGACTGATCATTTCTATCCCTTATTTCTCACACCATGAACAACTCATGCGGGATTTGGGAGTTCTAATATTCATATCATTTTCACTATAAGCCTCTATCAAGTAAAGTGGAATCCTAGTGTTGGGTACCTTTTTCCTCCCTCGGTGTGTAAGCCCTAACCAAAGGTCCATGTCAGTGTGTAAGCCATAATCAATAGAACTACAAGGACTCTGATTCCTACCATAACTGGGATACACAGAATGACTATCCAAGGCCCTAGATCTATATTAACCATATAAAGGGTTGTCCCCATACATATGTCTCACATCCATAAGTAGTGCGACTGATCATTTTCAATCCCTTGTTTTTCACACCATGCATAACTCAAATGGGTTTAGGGAGTTTCAATAATCAAATCATTTTCACCATAATCCTCTGTCAAGGAAAAGGGAATTACATGGCTTGATAACTTTTTCCACCCTTTATGTGCAAGCCTCAACCAAAGGGATAATTCAGTGTGTAAAACCCAATCAATGGAACTATGGGGACTTTGATTCTTTCCATAACCATGTTACACAGGACACCACTCTATGGCCCATGATCCATATTATCCATCCAAATGGTTTCCCCAATAAGTAATTCATGCATCCATAAGTAGTGAGGCTGGTCATTCTTCATCCCAAGTTAATCACAGCAATAACATCTCTCATGTTCTTAAAGATTTACAATAATAATTTCATTTTCACTATAATCTTCTATCAAAGAAAACAAAAATCTCCGATTGTATGCCCCAATTTGTATATTTATATGATATGTCCCAACTATTGAGAAGCTTCAGTGTGTAAGATCATGCCAACTAAACTACAAGAACTTTGATTCCTATAATAAATAGGATTTGTAGGATGCCTTACAATGGCTCGAGCTCAAATAAACAACCATTTCGATGTAATTACCATGTATCTAACATTTCAAGAATAGGTACCCAATCATTCCCATGGGTTGATCACTCTACCTAATCCCTCAACAGATTGAGAAATCAACTAATCTACGATTACTATGATTCCATCCATAATTAAGAAATATAGGACGTATCTTTGAGGCTCGAGATCCATATTAAAACATCCCAAGGGATTTAATATCACATAATCCCCCACATTGATATGAAATGACATTGATCACTTGCTATCCCTTATTTCTCACACCGAGCATAGCTCACATAGGCTTAGGGATCTATAATGAACACCTCTTTACAATCCTGAATCTCTACTAACTAGGGAAATCCCAGTATGTAAGACACAATGAGTGGCATGATACAAACAACCCTACACATATGGGAATATACAATGGTGTTAGTTCTAAGGGTGTGATAGAACAAAGATAACTCTAATTCCTCCGATAACTATGATACATAAGATGTCTCCCTGGGACTTGAGCTAAAAAATTTGAAACCTCAGTGCCTGTACATATTTCCTTTCCACAAGACATTAAACCACATGGATTGACTATGTGTGTTTTGATTCCTCTAATAAATAGGATATGTAGGATGAATCATAATGGATCAATCCACTTCTTGAAATATTATTAGACTCCATGTGTGGTAGTAGATTATGAAGTACCACGTTATATAACATTATCACAAAAGCAGCTACCCTTTACATGAATTGATGAAGAACCTCAAATATATATAGATGAATTCACTAATGATATTATCTTTCTACTGGTCATTAATGATACCCCTCTCTACTGTTCATTAATGAAATTCCATTTCTTTTTTTTTACAAATAGAATTGAACTATAATCACATTCTTAGTGTAACCGATCCCATATCAAGATTTTTAAGAGATTGGAAAACATATCTTAAATCTATATGAGAGTCCTAGAGCTGGTAGCAATTACCCAAAAAAAGGTTATGATGAGCCCAACAACCCATTCTATCGACCAATGTGAGTCCCTAAGTGTTATTGGGTTTGAAACCTCAAGCAGACACATGCCATTGGAAAGAAGGTATGTACCAAATTACTGATGTGGTAACCCTTGGGGGTTTCCATTAAGAAAGAAAATAGTCACCTGATGTTAATTATTGTGAAAGAAATTAAACCCCCCACAATCAACCATCAATCCAAACTGAACCCACCTCATAGAGGGTTCCCCATTTATACCTTCCTTTTCAAAACATTAATACTTTATCATAACATATGTTATTATTATATAAATAGACATATCTATAGAGTAGTGTTAGTTATTGAATCATTTTTTTAAAAAATCTAGTTCCCAATGTTTCTATTAAACATAATTTGATACCAAATATAAAAAACCAACTCTAATAAACCAATGTTAGTGTTAGCTTTATTAAATTTTCATAAGATACGAGGGATAAAATCACTACTTTTTGATCAATTTAGTAGTGTTAAAGAAACAGATATATACATGATTCCCATTTTATTTTAAAAATGGAATAAAATAAATAGTAAAACTAAATATCATGTATCCTTGAACTCATTTAAATATTCATTCTTCATATCTCAAATAAAGGAAACAAAATAGGGATAAGATCAAATACATAGTAATATTTATATAAAATGAGATATACCATGAGTAATTAATGAATAATAACTATTTTAAGGTAAATAATTGAAAACCCATGTCATTTAATCCATAAATTGAGAAATAAATGAAACCATATATAATAACAATGAAATAATTTCATGGATAATAATAAAAAAATATCAATGACTAAAATTCATAATGTTGTATTTCATGATATTATACATCATGATATCATACCATCAAGGAATTTTTCTAGGAAATATTAAGTAAATGGGCATGCATATATCAAAAACCCCATTTAATAAGGAAAACCAACTATTTTGTCTCAGTATACCAATCGATACATTGATGGGAAATGTAATTCCAAGCCCCACCATTCACTAGATGTCCAATTCATTCCTCATGTATTGAAACAAAAATTTAATTAGTAAACAATATTCTTTATTAAAAAATATCTATATTGAGTATATAATATGAAATACAAATACTTCTTTAGTTAATAAAATAACATTAATAATAAAACAAAGTATGTAGAAATGTTATATAGTTTTGGAATTTATAATACCAATGATATATAGATTATGGATATGGAAGAGAAATTTAATGTGCAACTAAATATGCTTACAACAAAATGAATGTTTTGATAGAATGTTAATGACCACAAAATAAATCACGAGATGAGAGATAACCATCAATTCGTCAGGAATGCTGATTATGTAGTCAAATAAAAACGTTTGTAGAAAGATGAAAATGAAATAAATAAATTTAAAATATTTTTTTAAATAATTTTATTTCCAAATCCATTTGAGACATGTAAAATAATATAAATATATTAAAATTATTATGGAGGTGTGAAAATCCATTAACACAGTATATGTTTCAATAACATTTATCATGCCATTTTATAAATAATATTGAAAGTGAAACTTTAATAAAACATTATTAATATTATTTTAAAACCTTGTAAAAAGTAATTTATGACATAAAATTTCCTTAATAAATCATTTGAATAAAGAAAAAGGACTTTTGTAAAATACTTTTCAAATATATGGACATGGAATTAAAATATACCCGATCAAAAAGTTAAATATGATCAAATTTTACTTTACACATTTATTTTTATTATTCAAGTGAAAAAGAGAGAAAGTTTGATCAATAATAATGTTAAATCCATAAATATAAAAAAGATAAGAAAATATGTAGAGTTTATGGAGGACATATTATAAAATTCCTTCAATTAAAATAAAATCAATCCCAAAAAAATGAGATTGTAGAATTATTTTTTTTTCATATTGTGTAACGTTTAAATTGAAACCCCTTGAAATTGTAAACTTTAATTTAAATTTTCGTCACTATTAATAAATAAATATACATGTTAAATACATCAAATGGGTAGTATATTGAACAAATAAAATAAAATATGTTTATAATTCCAAATATGTCTCGATGGAGGGGAAATAGAGATAGAATACCTTACCTCGTGCTTCCACATAGTTTAACATGGTTTATTCTAATATATAATTTTCTTAAACTTATTATTAATTTTTACTAAAACTATATAAATATTTATAATAATAGATATATATCCTTATTATAATATATTATCACCCATTCATTGACAATCTTTCAATATTATCATTGTTTTAAGTGTTACTTAATTTGTTTGTCATGTATGTTTTGATTCATGAGTTATGGTATTTGTGTGCTGATCAAGGTTCTATAATATCAAAAAATTTAATAATGATATAATAATATTTTTTTAAAATTTATACATATTTATAATCATTCATTGAAATAGGGTATGATAAATGAATCATATCGCTTCGTGGAGCTGGTAGTCCACACGTGCACAGGAGCGACGATATCATTTTTTAACAAGTTGAAGGGAAAAAAGTTAGATGATATATTAAATTTACATAATCATTATAATGTGATATGTATCATACATATTCATTACTTCCATAATTATGGAAATCCATGATTGGTGGTGATGAAAAAATATTAAATCTGTTCGGGATGTGGTAGTCCATCGTACACACATGTTATGGTTTTGTTTCTCATTTGATGCAGAATGAGATTGATAAATATTATGTAATAAAAATAATAAAATATAAGTATAGGGGATATAATTATGTTATTATATTATATTTTTTGTACAAAATTGAAGGTGGTAATAAAGAAGAAAAAAAAGAAATATCTTGGTTAAGATGGTTTTATTCTCCTAGAGAAATCACATTTCGATATTTTCACAAGGACCTTATGGGATGGTATTTGGATAATATAAGTACTTATAAAATGTATTTTAAAAAGGATTTAAGATAATTTGGAATGGTTTTCTCGATCTAGGTATCTTAAGGTGGTGTGAAGAAGAGAGGAGATGTAGGTTCCTTTTATAAGTGAGGGGTATGGTGCCATTTTAAATACGTGAAATATTATTATATAATATGTGTCTGACAATGGACAAATTTCTCCAAAATGATATGTATTTAGATATAAGGATAATAAGATATTACTATTATCACCAACTAAAATTTATAGTGGATTATATATCATTTTCAACCATATATTTTTGATTAACCCCTTCCCTAACCATTTTTAACCTTAATAGTGGTAACAACCTTTTCAATCTTAAAGCACTATAAATCTACATCTAAGATAAAAATAGTATTATGAAAGGTAATTGGATGAAATTTAAGACCATATTCTATCCTTATTGTCTTATTTCAAAAAAATTATGGTTTTAAAATCATATAATAATATATTATTTAGCATAAAATATTATTAATGTCATTTTAAGAACTATTCACATATTTTGACATTAAATACCTCATTATAGTTATGGAATTTGAATATAAACTATGAAAACCTAGATTATAAATAATTATTAACCATAAATGGTTTTTTATATCATAATTAATAAAAACATATTACAGTTATTTTCTTTAAAATCATTTACTTTGATGTTTCTACCGCATGCACAAGAACTATGTCAAAATTGTGAAAGTATTTAATGTAAATAAAATATCCCTAAATTTTTTAAAAAATATCACAAAATAATAATAAATTATCGACATAAAAAATAAACATTAGTATTCATTGAAAAAATATTTTATCCCTATGTGAACATATAAGATAAATTTTAAATTAAGAGTGTGACAATTTGTATTTTCCATTACTTCAAATATTATATATGTCATTACCAAAGAAAAATTGAACTGAATGTCCATATATTGGAATATTTAATGAGTATGATCAAAATAATCTCATCCAATATAAATAATATAGGTGTTAGATAAAAGTTCAAATCTTTATCACATTATTTGAACCTTAATTATCCCGATTTACCCTTTACAGAGGTGATAAAATTATCTATGATTACTGTTCATAAAGTCAAAAAATAAAAGGGGCCTAATTCAAAAATGATAACCTAATTTTTGAAAATAACTATTTTATAATATTGAAGTTCTATAAGATTAGTAAACTATTTTAAATATATAACCACAAAACAAGATGATTTTTTTTAGGAAAATGATTTTTTCAAGCATAATTTGATTTATAAAAAGTATACAAAAAGTATTAATCATTATATGAATTTAAAGTTATATATATTATTATATTATCTATAAATTTTATTTAAATAATTAATCATTATGGATTAATTTAAATAATTATATTGGAAAAACATTATGATGTAATAACATTTTTTGAAATGCGTTTTTAAGAATAAAAAAAATATTATATCAAAAAAATAAAACACTAATTCCTATAGAATTATTTATAATATATTTAGTAAAATGGATCTAATGTTACATTAAAACTTATTACAATATATAATGACACTTTTAAATTATTTTATCTAAATAAAATAAATGATTATTTTATAAAATTGGTATTTTTTACTATTAACTGAAAAGAAAATCCTATTTTGAAAAATCCATAAAATCCTCCCTAATATACTATTGACATAGTAATTTAAAAAATGATATATATTTTTAAAATAATATTTATAAATTTGGGATAAACTAATTATAATATCATTGAATAAAATGGAATAACATATATTTTTTAATAAAAGTATCTTTAAAGCATAAGGTGATTTTTTTCTTATTCGTTACCTTATAAAAACTAGATGAATGTTAAATTTACTGACTAAATTAATTATCTATATTAACGAAATATTTTCTATATATATTTCATAATTTTTTTATTTCTATACATACCCTCCAACCCAGCAGCTAGGTTATAAAAGTAATATTTCAGTAATATTACTTCATGGTTTATTTAATCTTAGGGTAGAATGTGGAGTACACTATCAAAAATAGAATTTTTTTAAAAGAAAATATAAACAAAAATATCAGGATATAGCTTTGAAAATATTGTATAAACTTCTAAATATATCACATGCCCCACATTGTGTATGAAAATCACCAAGTAACGTAGATAGAAATGTATGTAGTAGTTCAACAAAGGATTTGCCTATTAATTTTTCTATAATTCATTGAATATAGACCCCATTATATTTATTTAACAAATTTAAGTATATAGAATTTGAAAAATGAAAAGATTATAAGTCATTACATGTTTCATATTCAAACATTTTTACATTGCGAAATTCATTGAAACTAACTATTGAGCCTCTTAGATATTAAAATCTATTAAATTTTAATTATAGTAAGTAAAATAATTAATAAAAACATCATCTAAAAAATGTTGAAATAGTGAAAGAATAACTTAGGTGGAGATTTAAGTTTCCAATTAATATTAAAAACAACCATTTAAAATTATATTAAAAAATACATCTTCTTGGTTCATCATAATGTATGATATGGGTAATATCCATGTATATATACTCTTTTCTTGATCTTCAGGTGAAACAAAAATTAAATTATATCTTAAGAAAAAATAAATGAAATAAAAAATACTCATTATTTATTTACCCTTAATTCAAATGATCAATTAATGGAATGAGATAGTAATAAATTTTAATGACTCAGATGTTCCATGTATTATTTTCGAATATTGTATGGTTTATTTTTTAGAGCAGGTGTTGAGATGCTGTGAAATTCCAAGACATGGTGTGACTGGAATAAATGTTTGAAATATAATAATTATATTAAAATAGAACACATGTGAATTTTTTATGAAAAAAATAATAATATCTAAACAGAGGGCCCAAATAAGAAATCTAAGGGAACCGTTGAGTTCAGTTCAAGGTTTTTACCTTAGGTATGACATACCTTTCTCGGTAAGGAATGTTTGCGGAAAAGTCATCACATTCATAAATATGAATAAAAAAATAAAAATATATTTTATTTATTAATTGGAGAAATGAACTTATTTTATCTATATATAAACAGTTATGATACAATTATAGGGTTATCCACATAACCCTGGAGACGTTAGAGAAATTTTGGAGAGGGTGTTGGAGGATCTATCCCCAATGAATGACAGCTGTATCATAGTCTGATAATTGGTTTGAAAAAATTCATGGAATATCCCCAAAAATGATTATGTATCTTCATTCTTCATCACTGATCAATCTGAATTGGGGTAGGAAATTTTTATAGATTTTATTATATCCTCTTTATCTATTTCTATAATGGATTTGAATCAATTAACCAATATATTGATTCACATGTAGGACATTTTTGAGGGATTGGTTATGAGTGGGTATCTGTTTTGGGATATTCCTTAGTGATTAATTATTTATCTCTTCATTCGTCATGGTGATGGAAATGAATCAATTATAACATTAACATTAGTCAGGGATTGTTCCTCATGTTTTTTATTTTGTTTCTCTTACCCACTTCTTCTTTTATCATGGGATATCCTTTTCTTACAGTTCGATGATCAATAAGAAATCCAATGTTTCAAACCTGTTTCTTAGTGAAATGATTTAATATCATAGATATAGGATCATCATGACATGATGGTTGTGAAACGATATAAGAATAAGTGGATCATATGGTTTTGGATACCTGATTTCTTGTACTTCATCATGCCATGGATGATGATGTGTGCAAATGATTTTCTGAGTAGTTTGGGTTGCGAAAATTTTGTTATTGACGGCTTCATCTAGATTAGATCTATGATTCTTGGTGAGATTGGAGCTAGAATATGAGATGATGGATACACAAGCATACATATGAGGAAAAAATTGGTTTCTGGAAAATCCGGATCAATACGATGTGTACTATAGATCTACAAATAGTATAATGAACTCTTAGTAGTGTATAGGGTTTTGGGATGAATTTAAGGATCCCATAGTGTATGTCCCCTATCACACGGCATGTGACTCTTCCTAGTTGGTTTTGTGTGTACCTCATATGGTGTACAGACATATCCAGAAGTATAAGGGAATGGGCACACCGTGTACTCCCACATGGACATGAACAGGTCAAATGTTAATGGTAATATCCAAGTACTTAGACATGGGAAGAAATATATGAAAATGGTAAAACCATGTACCTTGTAATTCTATAAAAATACAGGGACATGTTTCTTACATGTGTAAGACCCAGATTCGAGGGTACAAGCCGTGTACCCCTTGTACACATTGTGTACTCCATAAAATTTGTCTTGGAGCCCTTTTCCTTAGTGTCATGCAAATGATTCACTATGGGTGAGTTCCATATATCATTTCCCTAAGGGTTAGTATGGAATAAAATCTTACACATATTATGGTGAGCTCTTTAGCAGGAATCTTGGTTAGAGATTTCGGAATCCTTTCATGAGTCCTAGAGTGAGATCCTCTATCATCTTTTTTCCATAGTTGGAGTTCTTGGTATCGTCATAACCAACACTATGTGGGTGTTGATCCTCTACTTATCGAGTTAATTCATATTGTGTAGTTATTCGACCCCATGTCCTTGGGAGTGATCCTCATATTTGTATCGTATCTATTCATATTTAAAACATATACTTTCTATAATAAGACTCAAAGATCACAACCTATCGGTTGCACATCATCATGAATATCAAACTCATGGAGTGTGTTACTCTGGATGATTTCTAGAAGGAACCATCGAGCAGGAAGAATTAGATGAGATTACAGTTGTGACTTTACATTGATACTGTGAGTATTTTATGAGTATATCTAGATATTCTTGTTATATGTGATGTAGACATATACTTATGTAGTGGTGAAGATTATTCATTTGATATATTATTTGTGGTTTAAGGGTGTTATAATAGGTATTATAATACTCACACCTACATGTAATTTTCATATACATGTAATGTCTTATGAAGATGAGAAATTTTTTGAAAGATTCATAGAGGGACCAAGACCAAGTGGTGTTTAATGAGTCAGATAGACTGGGGTGTGTTCCTATGGTATCTTTAAAACATTCCCCATTTTCAGTTTTATGTTGGAATCATTTTTCAATTCCTTTTGGTTGGATTGTATTTGGACCTATTTATATTCCATTACATGCTTTCATACTCTGGTATTGGAATTAAATTTATGCATGCATGGTATCCAACATTGTGTGTGATTGGAGATGTGTGTGTGTGTGTATTTTAGTCTAAGGCCTCCCATACTAGTGGACTGCCTACTCAACGCTAGTCACCATCCCATGTCCTACTGGAGATAGTCTTTGGGAGTTGCGGCATGGGCCCCTTTGGGAAGGGTTGTGATATAGTGGTATTTGAGAAGTCAATTTTACCTTAAGACCAGAGTTTGTGATATTTTTTTTGGCGAAACATTGTTATGTGTTTTGTGTTTAGATTTATAGTCAGGGACCCTAGTATTGGTGTGGTGGTTGATGTATCTATACACCAGGACTCTGATAACCATCCTTCTAACTCAAAAAATGAGAACACTAGTTTCAAGTAAAACAATGGTACACACATCATATAGGAATGGGTTGTTGTTTTAATGTCCTTCTTGAGTCAGTTCTCTAGATATAATCACTAAACATGTTATATCCTGTTTATTTTAGGGTGAATCCATGATGTATTCCAGATATGATGCACCATAATGTTCACAAGGATGATCCCCTCAGCGATGAGGCATTGATATAAAGACCAATTCCAGAGATGTTACCTCTAGGGGGTGTACATTCTATACCACCACCTATAGAGTAGCAGATGGTACCCACAATAATAATATATGAGGTGTATAAGATGATTTCACTTCATGAGTTCTAGTGAAAAATAACTCTTAGATTCCAATGCTAAATTGATCCATATGTGGATGAGGATTTGAATGAGGTGGTGACATGATTTTTCCAAATTGTCAAGACACCACCATATTAGTTGGTGGTCCTGGTAGTGATCATTCTTCATGGTTCAACAAGACTATGGTGGTTCTTAGTGACCCATTAATAAGACAAGGTATATTTGGAATGCTTATACTTAAAGTAACTTTTCATAGAGCAGTTATCTCTATATATTCTAATGGTTGTACATATCTTGGATATTCTAAATCTTCAGCATGGAAGCATGATAGTTGTTGAGTAATCATTGAGGATTACAAACCTCTCCAACTAATAGATGAATATGGTTCAACATTAGTTCTTCTAGGATCAGAACATTAATTTATGTCTATATAGAGACATGAAATCTATTTTTATAACTCTATGCATTAATAATTATGTTTGGGTGCTCGAGTGAGATTTGTTGGTTGAGAGTTTAATGGCCGAGTAGACGCAGACAGTGGTTGTCGGTAATGATCATACATGATTAGAGATTTGGTAGTAGGGAACTTAAAATAGTATCAAGTACATAGAAATGTGATATGTTTTAGGGGGAGGTACTAAGATAGAGGTTCTACGGTTCAAGAATTATAGGATTGGTCCATTTAGCCTAGGGAGAGGCGATGATACTCTTTTGAAGGATGGGACAACATTCATAAGATTATCCGACCTTTCATATGGATGATAGGGTCACAATTGATGTGATGATGAGGTACAAACAATAGAAGGAGAAGATATGTCCATAGGGTGGAAGACATAGTATATCATCTTAGATATTGGTTAAAGATGGTAGATATTTTTACTCACTATCACAACCACCCTTGAGTGGTCCATGCTAGGATATAGGAGTTTGAGGACAACAGAGGGGGCCACTATAGGTGGTCAAGTCTTACAACCTAGAGGATACAAAAATGATACAAGGTATGATATGTATCTTTTATACCATAATTATAGTACTGATATAATTAAGTTCTATTCCTTCATTTATTACCTCATATCTAGTTTGAGACTTGGAGATTTCAGTTGAGCCATTGGTTAAACCCTTGAACTTAGAGACCCCTAACAAAGATGAATTAGTGATCACACACTTGTGATGATAGTGTAACCTGACTCTTGGTGGTGATATTTTTGGTTGGGGTCTCTTTGTAGAAGTTATGAGGCCTTATGACTTCATTTAGGTATGGATTTCCAATCTACAATTAATTACCTGATCAATAGTTTCAGGCAGAGTATGTGGTATGTCGATAGTGATGGGACTAGTTCTTCCATTTTGGATGAAAAGGAAATCTGTGAAGTTAATAATGGTCTCATACATAGGAGATTTTGTCTGATTACTCATTCATTGGAAAGATTAACCCTTGGTGTAGAAGATTTTATGAGTTGTCAGTTCCATGGAGGGGTGACAGAGTATGCAGGTGTATTTCCTTAGGATGTTCTTATCTTACCTCCTCAACACAAGATAATATTTTGTATTGATATACACCCTGAGAAGACCACAATATATATGCCTTGATGTCAGAGGTCAACTGTAGATCTTTGAGAGATGAGGGTGATGTTGGATAACTTGTGTAGGATGGGTTTTGTTAGACCCCATGTTTCACCTTGGGAAGCCCAAGTTTTGTTCTAAGAGGATAGAAGATTGAGGTTATGTGTGGTATATTGGTACTCGAACCAAGTGAACGTGAAGAAAAAGTATCCAATATTGAGGATTGATGACCTCATTGATCAATTGACATGGGAAAGATGATTCATAAAGGATGACCTCTGATAAGGCTATCACCAGTTGTGAGTACGAGATGAGGATATACTAACAATGAAATTCAACTATCGGTACAGTAATTATGAGAACATAGTGATTTTTATTGGATTTAATAACACCCTATAAGTGTTCATTCTACTCATGAACTATATCAATCATCAATTCTCAGACTGGTTCATGGTAGTCTTCATCGATGGTATCCTTGTGTAATCGACATCCGTGGATGAGCATGCTAGACACTTGAGAATGGTTCTGGACTTACTTCGAGGTATTTATATTTTTGGGAATATCTCAAAATTATAGTTTTGGATTTAGGAGGCTCAGTTTCTATGACATGGTATCTTATTAGATGGAGTGGTAGTGGACCTGGTAAAGGTTGAGGTAGTATTAGCTTAGGATCCACCCAAGAGCAAGACAGAGGAGTGGAGCTTTCTTGGGTAGGCATACTATTACCAAAGATCCATACATGACTTCTCTAAGATATCATCTCCCAATAAATCATTGACAAGAAAGTTGAATCTTTTCATGTAGATGAAGTGGTGTCATCAGCCTTTTTTAGAAGTTTAGGAATAGATTCTTGAATGTTCCCATATTTAGATTACCAAAAGTGGTTTTTGAGTATATAGTGTTCTACGATGCATCAACAACTAGGCTTAGTTGTGTTTTGGTGTAATGGTAAGCATTGATATACTATGGTTCTTTTTAGTTGATAAAACATGAGCCGGACTAAGTGACCCCAAGATCTTGAGTTAGCAGCGGTAGTCTTCGCATTAATGATATAACGACATTACCAGATGAGTTAGTGTTTTATCATCTACTCTAATAATAATATCCTCAAGTGTATATTCTCTTAGAATTTTCTTGAAATGAAATAGTTATGATGCTTATAGTTCCTCCAGGATTATGACTTTGATATTTTTTATACACTTGGGAAGTGGAATGTGGTATTAGTTTCTATTAGCAGGAGTTCTTATTCACAATTTCAAAAACAAGGTGTCTGAGTAGTAAGCCTTATTACAGTTTTCCATTGTGGATTAATATATGTTAAGTCAATAAGGATATATTATGACTTCTCCATTCTTTATGGTTTTATGTTTTGAAAATCACAAACACTTTTTCTTAAGTTCTGAATATTTATTTTTAAGTTCTGTATTTTTTTTAAGATCCGAAATTATCATTCCGTTATGCTTACTGATATATCATTTCGTTTTTCCATTATTTTATACTTAAAAATATATCATTACAATTTATGATTCTAATTCCGGTGTATATATGATTATGTTTTTATGTTTTCGAATCCGGTTTATATGTGATTCAATTTTTGTGATTATGAATCCAGTGTATAGGTGATTTAGTTTTTGTGATTCCAATTCCAGTGTATATATGATTCAGTTTTTATGAATCCAATTCGAGTGTATATATGATTCTGTTTTTATGATTCTGAATCTGGTGTATATGTGATTCAGTTTTTGTGATTCCGAATCTGGTGTATATGTGATTCAGTTTTTCTGATTCCGATTCTGGTTCTAGAATAAATGCAATACCGGCTTCTCAATCCGATTTACTTTTCCTTATGATTCCATTTTCTTGATAAGGTTATTATTAATAATCCATTTTCTTGATTTCTTAAGATTACTTTTTCTTGATAATGTTAGAGTTGTTTAAATGTATCATTCCAATGATATCAGATTCTATGTTTTCTTATACATAACATTTATTTTTAACTTAACATCATTTCTGTTACTTGAAACGATGTCGTAAAATCTATTATAAACTGACCATTGTATGTTTGACACGTTTCCAGGTCCCTCCGAAATTTATGAAAAAATATAACCATTTGAGTGAAGATGACTGTTGGGACGTTTTTCCTATAAATAAAAGCCCACATGAATGAGAAAAAAACTTCATCTTCGACAACTAACTTCAACATAATAAAGCTGTGAAGTGATATCTAGAGAGAGGGGCTCTTATAACTCTCAGTGCTTCATGCGGGTGTTGTGAACAACTTGTTCAGGCATGAACAACTTGTTCAAACTTTCTCTATGCAGACTCTGATTGTGTTGATCGTGGACTTCTGGGTTTGGAAGATAGAGGTTCTGATTTCCTTCTAAATCGTGGGAATGCAGGTATAACAAGATAGATACCGATCTTTGAATTGATGGCTTAACTGGGTTTGGGTAAGACAAACTTTCTTGAAAGTATAAATCAATAACATTTATCCAAGTTTTTTGGATACCCTTCTCTTTGGGTTAAAAGAATCTTATTGTTACATGTTTACGATTACAAGTTGTTTTAATTCTGCTGTTGTGTGTTAACTTTGTTAAAGTTAGAAAGTATAACCTTCTTATACTTTGTAATTCCATTACTATGATTATATTAGAGATTCTATATGCTTTAAGGTAGAATCATTATTTTAAGAAAATAGAAAAGGTTTCCTTAAGAGGTCTTGTGAATGTTTGTTTAACCTTGTTAAAATTAACTTTAAAAGTTCAAAATGAATTTTTAAATAATACAATTCACCCCCGTCTTGTATTTGAGCATCTCATTTTTACATATTCGATCTTACAATTGGTATCATAGGTTGGCTACCTCATACTTTGAATCAATCTAACAATTGGTTTCATAGGAGGTATTTGAAATACTCTATCCACATATAAGTTTTCTTGCTAAAGTTTTCCTTTTCTTAGGTTATTCATATTTGTTTTCAAACTTTTTCTTCTAATAAGATTTGTGGAAATAAATTACTTTTAGTATGGCAACCATTCATGTTGGATCTTTAGATAATCACAATCCTACTAGACCACCGATCATAAATGGAAATGAATATGTGTACTGGAGAGATAGAATGAAGACCTTTGTGATAAACATAGGTGTAGACAACTACATTATGTTAAGTGGAGATTATAACATTCCTGATAAGGAATATAGAACCTTTACTAATCCAAAAAAGGTGGAATATCAGCTAAACTTTAAGGTACATAATACTTTTCTATGTTCCATGAATAGAAATATATATAGCCAAATTTCATCTTGTGATGTTTCAAATAGTATTTGGAAGAAGATTGAAGTAACTCACTTTAGAACATCCAAAGTTATTGAAACTAGAAGAGCTATGCTCAGGGCTGAGTATCATTGTTTCTGATTTCCTTATGGAGAACCTGTATTTAAGGTACAACAAAGATGTATGTCTATCGTCAACAACTTATAATCAATGGGTGAGAAATGTTTAAATGATGAAGCTCTTGTAGACAAGATTATTGACATCATGCCTAACGAATGGGAATCCAAGAGGACTGCTATAGATGAGAATTGGAAAGTTACTCAGATATCTCTTGATGAACTGTTTAGAACTCTTCTTCAACATGAAACTAGAATGAAGAGAGATGCTGATAATATTAAGAAGAAGAATAGAAATGGAGGTGTTGCTTTTACAAAAACATCAAATCATATGAAAGACAAGAATCATGAGAGAATTAAAAGATCTAAATATATGAAGGTTGTTGTTCAATCTGAATCTAGTGAATGTGAAAATTCATAAAATGAGTTGGCTAATCTTTCTCGGAGGATGAACATGATTGTTGGGAAGAAGAACATTCAATATAGATACAAAAAGAAAGATGGAAAAGATAAGAAAGATGGAGAAGTCACATGATATGAATATAGAAGAACTGGTCATATCATACATGATTGTCCCTTACATAAGAAAAGAGACAAGAAAGAAAAGAATTATGAAAGAATCAATAAAAAAATTTACAGATCAAAGCATAAGAAATTCTTGAAATACAATGAAACTTAGAGTGCCAGTGGTGGAGATTCTTCTGATGATTCTTCAGGTTATAAATCTTCTGGGCAAAAGAATATCGGTCTAATAGCCAAAGATCCATTTCAAAATCCTTTTTTATGGCTAAGGAATGAACTGCTGAATCCCTAACCAATATGTCTTTAAGTGAAAATTTTCCATATAGAGGTTTTTATTCAAATGAAGAATCTTCTTCATTAGATAATGATAACAAATTTCCTTCCTATGAGGAAGTTTCTATATTTTCTAAGTTGTTAGAAAAGATAAATTGAAAAGTTTCTAGGAAAATTGATAAAGAAAACACTATAGAATCTATTTTAACAAAATAAATTTTAGATCATTCCAATGATCTTGATGAGAAAAATGATGTTTTAAAAAATATTTCAACGAAACTCAAGGAAGTTAATTATGAGAAGGATAAACTTTCTAAGGATTGTAAAATCTATTTTTAGAAAAATATGTTTTAGAGAATTAATTTAACAATAAATCTATTATTCTTGAGGATAGAGTTTAGTCCTAAGACTAAAATATGAAATATTTTCTATGAAGAAACTTTTTTTAAATTTTACTTCTGGTAAAGAAAATTTTGAAAAGATTTATTCTCAGATCCAACATCATGGTAATAATCAGATATTAGGTTATTCTCATGAAAAACCCATTTTTAAAAATAATTATTTTGTTCCTTCTATATCCCATTTTTACTAAATTCCAAAGTGGTGGGAATTGGAAGAAAAACTATTCTTTAAATAAAGTGCAATCCCTTGGGTTTCATAAATCTTATTTTTCTAACCAAATAAGGTTACCCAAGATTTTATTATCTAATAGTTACGGATCCAAGCAATTTTGGATTCCAAAAGTCTAACTCTTTATTTTCTAGGAAAATGAAGGAAGTACCAACAACCTATGGTACATGGATAGTGGATGTTCCCAACACATGACTGGTAACAAAGACTATTTCAGGAAGATTTTAAAAACAAAAGTTGGACATGTAACTTTTGGTGATAACTCTCAAGGAGAAATTGTCGATATATGTAACCTTATTCTTCTTGGTAAAGATGCTATTTCAAATGTTATTTTTTTAAAAGGCATTAGGCATAACCTCATAAGCATAAGCTAATTATGTGATAAAGGTTACCTTGTGAATTTTAGAAATGGTAAATGTTTAGTTCATAATTCTAACGATGAGTTTATTTTCTCTGCCCTTCTGCATGAGAATGTGTACACCATAAACCTAGAAGACCTTAGAAGTCAATATCTACCATACCTTAGTGCATTTGAAGATCAATCATGGATTTGGAATAGGAGACCAGGACACTGTAACTTAAGGAATATTAATAAGCTTTCAAAGAATGAAATTGTTCAGGATCTACCGGAACTTGTCATTTATTTGGAGATTCCTTAGTTTCTTGGTCTTTCAAGAAAAAGCATTCTGTAGTACTTTCCACTTCTGAAGCTAAATATGTAGCAGCTGGAAGTTTTTGTGCTCAAGTGTTGTGGATACAACACACAATCACAGACTATGGTATGAGTTTTACTAAGACTCAAATTATGTGTGATAACACAAGTGCCATTTCCCTAAGTAAAAACCATTAACATTACTCTCGTTCAAAGCACATAGATATTAGAAATCACTTTCATAGGGATCACACACTTTAAAGAGATATTATTATTAAATTCATCAGAATTCAAGAGAAACTTGATGATATTTTTACAAAACTCCTACCTTCCAATAGATTTTAATACTTTAAGCAGAAGCTAGGAATTATTTCTGTAAGGTAGTCATTCATATCTACTTCTTGTTTAAATCATTTCCTAAAATTAAACAACTCTTTATTTCTGGGGGAGTACATATGTTTGTTTATTTTCTTTATTTAAACTCATTTTCACTACTTATGAAATTTTTCAGATTTGAAAATTTTGGATTTGAAAATTTCAGATTTGAAAATTTCAGATTAGAGAATTTCAGATTTGAAAATTTCGGATTTGAAAATTTCGGATTTGAAAATTTCAGTTTTGAAAATTTTTGATTTGAAAACTTCTGATTTGAAAATTTTGGATTTTAAAACTCCCAAGAAAAATTCTTATAATACAGATAAATCTCTCAGAGTATTCCAAAAGGTAATATTTCTTACTCTTTATTTTCTTTATCTTAAGTTTTAGTTGTTGGTATTTAAAAATGTCTAAAATTCCGGTTTACTTGCTTCAAAATATCAGAATTCATATTTTCTATATCCATTGTTGACCATCAGATCAGATCAGGTATTTCCCAGCCATTTGATTATCTTATGGAAGTTGAAAATTCATAGCTATGTCTATATAAGGGGTGCCTATTTTTCAAGTATCGCACCATCCTTACTGATCATTGTGCCGAAGTTCTATTCCCATCAACGCTTTCATTCATATTTTTTTGTCTCTATCGCCCTGAATGTCTCCAGAATCCTCAAAAGATCAGATGCCAGTTGGCAAGGAGATTAGGGACCAGTCAATCTTTAGGGAAAGGTTAGTGTGCCCTATGTTCTTTGAAAAATATGACTCCCTTATTTCTAAGGTGATAATATCTAATGGATGGGAAAGTGTCTGTGTGGCCAAGGAGAAATCTCAGGATCTTATTTATCCTAACCTTCTTATTCAATTCTATGAATCAGTTACCTTCTTTCAAAAGATTGGTAAGGATATGTTTTAGTTCAAATGCTATGATAAATCATATACAGTCCCCTACAAGAAGGCAGAAAATGTTCTTAACATACCGTATGAAGGGGAGGATATTCTTTGTTCTCAAATACTTCCCGAGAAGGAAGGATCTTTTGAAAAAGTCAAGGATTTAGATTTTATTGGTATTAAGAATGTTATGAATCCAAATATTATGAATCTTTAAACAAACCACAAGATGATGGCTCTCTAGATGCATGGATTTCTTATTCCAAGAAAAGGAGATAAGGATTCTCTAAAGATATGCGATATCTTTTTATTAGAATTTCTTGTCAATCTAAGTAAGATAAATTTGTTGAAGTACATATTTCTCACCATCCAAGTAATAAAAAGTGGAACCATCAAATCTCAGATCCTTATGTATCCAGCAACTATTTTCAGGATAATTGTTACGTGTCTTCAAGAGCTGAATGTTCCATGTCGATCAGTCTCAAATCCTTTCACGATTTTTTTTCTTAGTGGCGATACTCTAAGAAGGATAAAATCAAAGCTTATTACAGAATTTAAAATATTTGAAGAAATGGTTGTTCAGAATAAGGGTTATGTTCCGGAATCCTCAAAGTTGGTTCCTAAGAAAAGGATACTTGATGAACTGAGCATGCCAGTACTAGTTCTTGCTATCCCGATTTCATCACCTCATCCTGCAAAGAAACTGAAATATTATTCAGATGCAACAATTTCAAAGTGGAGAGAAATGGCAGCTACTAGAAAGGAAGGAGATCCTTCTTTTTTTCTAAATCCTGCAGAGGATAAGGCTTTAAAAATAAAGCAAGATGAAAATATTTAGAAAGAAAAGAAAGAGAAGAAGTTAAAGAATAAATATTTGGAAGATCAATTTTGTCAATCTCTTTTAAAAGCTATAGAAAAGAAGTCTTAGGAAGTACCCGAATCTCAAGTTGTTCATAGGAAACTGGTGGCCACTCTGGAAATCCATAAAGCTAAGAATGTCCTAGAATGATCAAAACCAGTTCAAGAAATGGAAGATCAGATAATCTAATATGGTGATGATGATGTTTTAAGGGAAGTGGAAGATTATGTTGGAACTCATTCAAGGTCAGTTTCCAAATACTTTTTAGTAAAACAAGTCTAAGAACATGTTGAAGAAGAACTTGATGAAGAAATATAAGTAGAGTAAGAGGTTGAAGTTGAAGTTGAAGAAGAAGTCGAATTTGAACTAGAAGAAGAAGTAGAGAAAGAACAGGTTAAAAAACAAGGTGAATAAGAGGAAGAATTTCAAGAAGAATAGGGAGAAGGAGGATCTCAACATCATGAGTTTGAAAAAGAAAAAGATGAACAAGGAGATCTAAATTTTTTCATGTTTTAGATGAATAATCTCCACTTCGATACCTTGTTAATGGAAAGAATGTTTTGGGTGCTTCATCTGATAATTAAATGCCTTAGAAGTCCTCTAATAGAATAGAGAGACCAGCTTACTTAACTCCAAGAGAAGTTGAGAAAGGAAAATTTGTTTCAGGATCCGAGTCCTCTTCATCTGTCGAAAATTGTTTTGTCAATATATCTTTAAAAAAGTTTGTCAGCACCATTCCGATATATGAAAACATATATGTATGGAGTAAAATGATGCAAGAGACCCTGAATCAAAAGACCGAATTGAACAATAATCTTATGGACATGGTTGTCAAGCAAGAACCAGACTTCAGTAATCTTTTGATTGACTACAATGCTCAGAAGGTGACTTGTGAGAAAGTCTTTAACCGTACCAAATCTATCAATGAAAAGATAAGATAGTTCAGTGACTTCCTGGATTAAACCAAAGGATATTTTAATACTTTTGAAACTGAGTTCAACAAGTTCAATACATCAATATCTGAGAAAGCTATTCAAATCAATTCTATTGCTCAATTTGTCAGTAGTGATAAGGAATTCAGAACTGAATTAGAGAGAATGGTGGCAACTCAAGAAGAGAGTATCATGTCTTTAGAAAATAAGAATTAGTATTAAGATATCCTATTGAAAAAGTTTGAATAAAACCATAATTAAGTGAAGAAACTCAAATCTTTGGTAAATACGATGTTGTCTGAGCATAAGAAGAATGGACGATTTTTATTTACATTCCGATTTTTTGTTGTAATGTAAACCTTATTTCTACAATTTTATTAAGACGTTTCTTGCATATCTTTATTTTGTTTTCGAATGTATACTTGCTTAACCTTACAGGTACATCTTATACTTCTATGTTCCTTTCCCCGTTTTTGAAAATCACAAATGGGGAGAATTTATTTAAAGGAATAATTTAATCTCTCAGAAGGAGAATCTAGTAAGGGGGAGTATGGTAAGAAAGGATAATGTCCAATTAAGGGGGAGTTTTTTTAAGAATAAATGTTTATCTAAGGGGGAGATATTCCCTTAAGAATACCTGACTTCAAAGATCATGAATACGATCTTTGGGAAACATAACCTAAGGAGGATTTAGTCGTATTCATCCAAAATATTATTCAAAAGGGGAGATATGTTTTTAATTTTTTATCTAAGTCAATATATTCTTCCTTAGAAAAGTTGTTTGTGCTTTCCAAAAAGGGGGATATTGTTGATTCAATAAGGATATCTTATGAATTCTCCATTCCTTATGGTTTTATGTTTTGAAAATCACAAACACTTTTTCTTAAGTTCTGAATATTTTTTTAGGTTATGTATTTTTTTTAAGATCCGGAATTGTCATTCAATTATGCTTACAGTTATATCATTACATTTTTCCATTCATTTATACTTACAGATCTGTCATTATCATTTATGATTCCAATTTCTGTGTATATATGATTCAGTTTTTATGTTTTTCCGAATCCTGTGTATATGTGATTCAGTTTTTGTGATTCCAAATCCGGTGTATATGTGATTCAATTTTTATGGTTCTGATTCCGGTGTATATATGATTCAGTTTTTATGATTCCGATTTCAGTGTATATATGATTCAGTTTTTGTGTTTCCGAATCTGGTGTATATGTGATTCAATTTTTTTGATTTCGAATCTATTGTACATGTGATTCAGTATTTATGATTCTGATTCCAGTGCATAAGTGATTTTTATTTTTTGATTCTGGTTCCATAACAAATGAAATACTGGTTTCTCAATCCAATTTACTTTTCCTTATGATTCCATTTTCTTGATAATTTTATTCATAAGAATATTTTTTCTTGATTTCTTATGATTATGTTTTCTTGATAATGTTAGAGTTGTTTAAATGTATCATTCCAATGTTATCGGATTATAAATTTTCTTATACTTAACATTTATCTTTAACTTATCATCTTTTATGTTACTTGAAATGATGTCGTGCAATATGTTATAAACTAATCGTTGTATGTTTGAAACATGTCTAGGTTCCTCCGAAATTTAAGGAAAAATATGACTGTTGGAGAGGAACCGACCGTTGGGAAGTTTTACCTATAAATACAAGCCCATTTGAACGAGAAAAAAACATCAAATTCGACAACTGACTTCGACAGAATAAAGTTGTGAATTGATTTCTAGAGAGATAGGCTCTTACAACTTTCAGTTCTTTATGAGAATGTCATGAACAAGTTGTTCAGGCATGAAAAACTTGTTCATACTTTATTTGTGTAGACTCTGATCATGCTGATCATGGACTTTCAGGTTTGGAAGACATATGTTCTGATTTACTTCTAAATCAAGGGGTTGTAGGGATATAAATACAAGTATCGATCTTCGGATTGAGGGATTACTTGGGTTTGGGTAAGATAGACTTTCTTGAATGTATAAATCAAGGAAACTTTATCCAAGGTTGTTGGATACCCTTCTCTTTGGGTTAAAAGAATCTTATTGTAACTTGTTCACTATTACAAGTTGTTTTAATTCTGATGTTGTATGTTAAATTTGTTAAAGTTAGAAAGTATAACCTTCTTATACTTTGTAATTTCGTTAATCTGATTATATTACAGATTCTATATGCTTTAAGGTAGAATTATTCTTTTAAGAAAATAGAAAAGGTATCTTTAAGAGGTATTGTGAATATTTTTTTAACCTTGTTAAACTAAACTTTAAAAGTTCCAAATGAATTTTTATAGAATACAATTCACCCCCTCTTGTATTTGAGCATCTCATTTTTACATAATATATCCTAAAATATCTATTAGCTTACCTATAGTGTATTGTTTTTAACCCTCCTCATTTACAGTGAGTCAGGGAAGGTCATCTCAGGGTAACCAACTATGAGACCCTATGTAATTTGATATCTATTGGACATGGTCAAGATGAATTTTATAAAGGTGTGATGTGTTTCTTTACTTTCATTGGATGAACGATGGTATGAGTGAGGTTGGGGGAGGAGGCTCTAAGATTGATTCATATATATCATTTAGCAGTATATCTTAGTTTATATAAGATGTACCATGACATCTGATGTTGTTTTTGGTTGTTAGGGATAAATAAGGGAGTTTCAGAGTTTGTCTCTCGACGTCGTTGTTCTCAGTATGTGAAGATTGAGCACCAAGTTTTAGTGGGATTAATTTAACCCATTGAGGTTCATAGTGGAACTGAGATGAGATATTCATGGACTTTATGATGGAATTACCAAATATATCTAGGGGACACGATGTAATATAAGTGACTGTAGCCCGACACACCAAGTTGTCCCACTTCATAGATATTCAAGAGAAGAGTTCTATAGAGATCTTGGGACTCCTCTATTTGTAGGATATATTCCTACTCCATGGAGTTCCATTGATAATAATTTCTGAACTTGATGCCCACTTCACATATTGGTTATAAAATGGATTAAAAGTGTCTTTTGGGACTCTGATTCAATATATCATGGATTTCTAGTTATATATTGAAGTCTAGACAAAGAAGACCATTCAGGTTCCATAGGATATGTTTTGCGCATTCATTGTGGTCTTTGTTCATAGTTGGTAGGATCGCTTAACATTGGTGGAGTTTCATTAAACATTTTCTACCCTTTTCCCATCAGTATGTCACCCTTAAATCCTTGTGTGGGTGACACTATAAGTCACCACTATTCAGGACTAGCCTTGGATAGTCAGAAATCATGGTCCCAAAGTAAGCATGAGCTACTACAAAGAAGTTATAGATCATCCAGGAGTAGACGAGGACTGTACAGACCTGTCATAACTCTTATGTAGATAGAAGATGGAGGAATTTTTAGTTCTAGGAAGGAAAAAATGTACATGGGGATAGTCTTGTCTTGGACATGGGCATAAGTACACAGGCCAGGGCACACTTTGTACTTATATAGGGACATGGGAATGGTCCATTTACACAGAAAATACCCAATTATGAAGGGACACACTAAGAACTCCTTCATAGTTGTCTTGGATTCCTTGTACTCTATGCTATGTACATGATTCATTAAGGGTGAATTCCCTATATCTTTTCCCTAAGGGCTAGTATGTAATAATGTCCTTCACATAGTATAGTGATACCTTCATCAATAATGCTTTGATAGAGTTGTTGGAATCATTCTCCAAGGATTAGAGTGAGATCCTATATCATCTTCTTACCCTATATGGAGGTCATGGAATCATCATGAAAAAAAATATGTGATCACATATCCTCTATGTTATAGGTTAATCTAGATTGAGTTTTCGATATACACCGTGGCCTTAAGAGTGATCATCATCTATGTATTGTATCTCTTTAGACATCTAGTGTATACTTCCTATGATGAGACTTGATGAGAATGGTCTCTCAGACAGATTCCATCAGTGATATCAGACATATGGAGTGTGTTCTTTCAGATTAGTGCTATGTGGAATCATAGAGCAGGAAGACTAGGATATCATTACAGTTATGAATTTACCTTGAGAATATGTGTCTTTTTGGAGTATATCTAGATATTATTATTTTATGTCTTATATACATATACCTATATATAAGTGATGATGATTATTATCCTAATATATTCTTTTTGGTTTTAAGGTGCCCTATTATATATTTATATACTCACCCATGCATGAGATTTGATTGCATGTGTCCTATCATGTGTAGATGATTGACCTTTTGACAGAGTCCTAGAGGGACTAGGACAAAGCGATTCATAGTAAGCTGGATAAAACAGGGTGGGTTCCTGTGGTATCTTGACAGTAGTCCCAATATTTACATTTAGGTTGGACATGTTTTCAGACTCTTTGTGGTGGGCTTGTATTTAAACTTGTTTACTTTCAATTGCATGTTTTTATACTTTGGTTTTGCGATTAGATGTATTCATGCATGATTTATTTCAGTTTTTTACATTTTAGCATTGTTTTGGATTGGGGAATTGTATTTTTGTGTACATGTACATTTGGATAAGGCCTCCCATGTTAGTGATATGCCTACTGGTCACTAGTCATCATCCCATGGCCTTTTTGATGCGGGATTAGGGAGTCATGAAATGGCCCCCCTTCGGATGGTTTGTGACATATATTATCATTTTACCACTATCACATTAATAATAAACACACATCAAACATCACATGATGTTTTTATCAGGTATTAGTATATTTTTATCAATCTTAATCATTATTCTGTTGAATTTAATTGGAACCACTAAAAGTGGGATTTCATAATTTAGATTAAATATAAAGAATATTATTCCAGCATCCAGAGGATAATACTTGAAGGTTATATCATATTTAGTTGCCTCCATGAAATAAAATTATTTAGTTAGTGATTGTTCCAATATAAGATTTTATATGGAAAATTTACATTCTCTATCACCTACCTAAAAAAATACCCAATAAACTACTTTTCCATATTTATCAACTATAATAAAAATTAGATGACTGGATGTTGAATGTGAAATAGTATAATAAGGATGTGTCTTACTGAATTAAAATGTTTCAGAAAGGAAAAAATTAATTTAGAAGTTATGAAAACATAGTAACCCATCGACCCTTCTAGTTAGATTAAAAATACATTAGTGGCCTTATAAATCAACCAAAGGGAAGTTAAAATTTTATAAACATGCATTAGAATGGTTATATAAATGAATTGGATATGTTTTTTAGTTATAAATTTTAATTCAATAAATCATAAATTTCTTAAAATATGCTTAAAAAGGCTCTACTTTTAAACAAATATCAATCTAATAAATGGAAAAATTGACACTAAAACATAGTATCTTGGTATTTCTCATGTTATTTTACAGAAATAATATAATAATTAGAATGATATATCTTCGGATAGGTCATTTGAAATATAGTTCATGAAAATGAATAAATAAAAGGATAAAATAAGATAAATCTAAAGTGAACAAAAATAGACTAACAAATTCACCTAAAAACAATTTCAACATGAAGAATAAAATTAGGATCGAAGGGGGAGATGAAGGGAATTATAGAGGAGGAGAAACTGGTCATGGGATAAGTGATACCATTCAAGGTAAATGTGATTCGATGGGATGGAATATGCATGGGCATATACGAATGGCTATAAAAAACTGTTGGTATAAATTAAGCCTATACCAATGATTTTTTAAAACCATTTGTATGAGATAAGGAATACATACCTATACTAATGGTCATTTAAAACTGTTGGTATAGGCTTCTTAGTATAACTCTAAATTCTTGTGGTAAAATATCAATTTAGTTCTATGAATATTAAAATAAATATATATTCATGAGTTTAGTGAATATTATATTATATTATATTTATTAATTTAAATAAATATCTTATTATTAATGGTTTAATGAAGACAAAGTATGGTTGAATAAATGAGTTAAGGGATCTATAAAATTGATATGTTTTATATAATATCATTTAAATAAATATTGTCTTATTAATTTGACATATAAAATATAAATATTTACATTCCAAGAAATATAATAACAACATTATTCTTATTATTTGACATAGGGAAAAATTTAGAGAGAATTTTTGAAAAAAGAATTTATAGAAATTATGTATTCTTGATCACTTAGTCTATATTCAGACATAATTTTTTTAGAGAGGATTCATTTTACACAACTATGAGACCCATGAAATCCACTCAGTACCTAGAGATAACATCTTCATCCTTCCCTATTTAGAACAAGAGATAAGAACACATCATCTTTGTTGAAACCAATGGTGAATAATGAAAAAAACTAGGTTCCTCTATGATGGACCCCATAATACCCCCAAGAATTTTTTGGAGAATCAAAGAGCATGCCTGGATACAAATAAAGGAATCTTATCTGGGATTCTCCACTACAGTTAAAACCTGATAATTGTAGAATAAAAATTGATCAAGAGGAATTATCATGTTCCACATAATTATTATTTTAAATTAATTATAAATTAATTGTGATAGGTCATCTCTATGATATTTTATGGTTTCTTTCATCAATTTATTCATATTATATTCATTGAAACAAATTAAAACAAATTATTAGAAACTAGACGCACACCTTTTATTGCACCTCAAACCCTTTATTTTAATTATCTCTTCAACCAATACATATATTTTGGACAAATAAGTATTTCATTTTGAGTGTTTGTATACATGGAACATGATAGTACACATTTTTTTTAATATGAATAAAAAAATAACATGAGGTGAAATAGAAGTGGTATAGGTGGTTTCCAATAATGACTTTTCATTAATTTCATGGATTTCTACAAATAAGGTGTTCCTTAGGTTTATGGAGGATATGATGAAGAGTGTTTTACATGATTGGAATAGACATGGGGTTTGTAAACACCCCCCCCCCAATGAAACACTTATTCCTAGGTGAAGGACCTCTATTTACACCGTGGAGCATGTAACCCCATAGTGATTGGTTGTGGTTCTTCCATTTATGAATTAGTATCCCCCTCAGTTGATGAAAAATACACACAAGAATGTGTGGGTACTCCATTGTTTTTTGTAACGCAATGACATATATACACACCAAATAGAAGTGTGAGTCGCTCACTGTGACTATAATGGGTGACATAGAAGTTATGAGAGTTAGATATTAGTGGTTCATGAGTCTGATAATCATCTACTTGATTTTTTATTTCTTATAAAACCTTTTTAATGGTGGGTAATTATTGAGACTATATCTATATTTTATTTCCTTGGTAATATAAAAATATTTTTTTCCTTTTTATGTTAATCTATTTAACAATTTCTTACCTTCATTTTTTAGATCATCTTATTGGGTATGGTTATAATTATCCCATCATAGAGCTTATGCCCATAAATTTTGTGTCTATATAGACGATGCATAATTTGAGGATGACTGTATAGGGCGTAGTGCATATGAAGCTAGAGTTTAGGTATTCTTAGTGGTGATAGTTGTTGGTGATATTTTTGGTTGGTGTAGCATTTATTTTTTATCTGTTTGTATGAGATTATTCCTTTTCTATTAGATATTATGTATTTTTTTACCATTTTTTACTAGAATTACACTATTAAACTATTAGGATGTTTTTCTTGTGTTCCATGCTTTTTTATTTTTTAGTTATGATGGGTTTGATTTAATTCATATATAAATGACATTTGGTTAAATGTATTATTATATGTATAATAGATTATGGACCCCCATGATAAATATATGAATTCTTACTCATGGTCTCTATCCCATGGATTAATGGATGTATTCTTAGGGTGGAACAATCAGATTAACCAAAACTCATGTGGTATCTCAATGGGTTGGGTCATGTAATATTTCTATTAGTGTTGTTTTATATATAGGGATAGAGTTTGGAAGTAATAATCACGTGGGGATTATTTAATGATTCTTTGGGAAACAATTTCGAGGGGTTTTGAGTTTAGTTGACAAATAAAGATACCTAGTTTCTAGTTTGGGTGAATAATTTATCCTTCCATTAGGACTCTATCAACCTATCAATAGGCTTGCAATTCGAATGAAATTATTAATGGGAATAGTTACATTGAACATGAATTATATAACGAGTCACCTATAGTTTTTTTTCAGAAGTTAAATCTATTGGATATGCTGTATTAGCCATGAGTTCATCTAATGAAACATAGGATTCCACCATAAGGAATGTTATCTCATCTACTGAGGCATGGTTATGGTACAACCATGCCAGTGATTTTTCCTCTACTCATTGAGAATTTGAGTAATGAGGAGTCTATTTATGGACCTAATAGAGAGGTTTTTCCACCCATAGGGAAAGATACATGATCTTATACCTTTTTCTCATGTAATATATCCACCTAACTATTTTACCATTTATTACCTATAATAACTCAATTTGGGGGTAATTGAGTTCTTTAACTTCACATTTTAAAACCATTTATCTTCTCTCTTGAATTAATTATCTAAATATTATTAAGAAATTTTTAGAGTAGATTATGAATTGGATATAAAGAAAAGTAAATACATAGTACAAGAAGTGTTTATATTAGTTTTGATTTTTCTAGATAGTTATACCACTCATATCCACAAACAAACAAAAGGGGTCTTTTAATTTTATTAAGATCCTTTTATAGGGGATATCATAGACGATTGAAACTAGATAATACTTTAAGAGTACAAGTTACAAGATCTTTTAAATAGGCTCTTTATCACCCTTTACAACAATATATTTCTATGTTCTCACTCCCATGGTTAGTTTAAGACGTTCACACTTTATAAATAAGATTAAATATGTAGAATATAATTATATTTGTATCATAGAATTTTATAAATGTTCAACTAAAATATATTGTATCTTCCTTAAAGTAATATAAATGCTGAGACCCTAATTTTTCCCATGAAAAAATATTAGGACACTTTCGAGATTCATATCCCTACACACTTATGAAGGGAATTATAGTAATTTCATATAGAAAATGACCTTGTAAGAGAAATTAGTGATTATGTTTCTCATGGGATGGGATTGTTTTCTTGGTTTAGAATTCGGAAGGATTCTTAGTTTGGTGTATTTTCTAGTGTATTTAATATTTATTAAATAAAAAATATTTATTTTTGATGTGAAAATGTTGATATTTCATAAAAATATCCTTGGAAAATAACAATGAATTCATGTATGAGTCTATGATGTTTGGGTTTAATAAGGAAATGTATAAACCTTGTATGGAATCTTGGACCCAAGATGTCCATATTTATTGGTTATTAATTTAATTAGAAGGGGGTTATTATTTTACACCTTCCCAAGGTCTCCCAATAATTAATCTGTGATAAGGGGAACATATTACATTTATTTTTCTCTAATATATCATGTGGATAAGGATATGGATATCATTTTAGAGGATAATTAGAGATGGATAATAGTGTGGTAGTGATGGAGTATGTATCTGATCTGGAAGCTATGGTGATTCATCATGATGTAGGGTTTTTTATTTTCTATTTTTGTAATCCTGATAATTTTTATATATTTTACATCTATATTTTAGATTTATGTTTAATTCTATATTATTCAGGGTTCATAGTGGGGTGATTTGTGGTGAAATATAGGTTTTAAGTTATTTAGAAGAGGTTTTCATTTGAAAAAACTGAACAATCATAGTGTAGTTCAAAGAAACACATTGTGTAGTTCATCTACATGATAAACATAAAAGGTTAGGTATAAATGAATGTTTGGACATACGGTCACACTGTTTTGGGAAACTAATAAATAAAATGGGGTGTGTCCTAGTACATGACGAGGCACACCGTGTGAGGCACGCATGTAATAGTACACAATAAATTGGGATTACATGACATTGATTGATCTATGGTACATAAATAGATACATTTTGTCTATTATATGTCATATAATTGGTAATTACATAGTGATTCAAGATAGGTACGTCCCCGGAGTGGGGCATGGGGTGTACAAATTATGTCCACCAAGGTACACACCATGTACTATCCACCCATAAAATTGCTTCACAATTTCTATGTAGGAGGATGTTTTTGGAATGGTTAGTAGAATATACCATGTATCCCTCCTTATATAATGTTATAGAGGAATCATATTCATGAACTAAATCCATTAGTGGGATGATTTGGGGTGGGATGTGGATATAAACACTAAGATGATGATAATGAGATCAAGGTGATAATGTAAGTATGTTTGAGGAGGGTAATTCCCCATGTCATCCTTATAAATTCATGGTTCGGTACCCCCCCCCCCCCCTCATGTATGTTTTCAAATATCATTACCCTTTAATTGTTTTTATATAGTTTAGGATCATCATAGGATGGAGATTCCAGGAGAAATAATTTTAGGCTAGTTTTCAGAAATTAACTATTCATAAAAGGGTTGGTTGATAGGATTTAAATATAAATATAAAATTAAAGTACATTTCCCTACTCCCTATGCACCCTAAGTTAGAATTTTTTTCTTGAGGTTTGGATTATGAAAACGGGGAATTTATCATTCAATCACTTTTTCATACCAGGCTTGTGATCAGTCTTTACTATAGATAGTAAATTTTATCTCTCTTCCATATTTTCTTCTAAAATATGACCAAGGATATTGGATATTAGTAAGTTTACTATAACCTATAATCCCCTCCTCCATCAATATATTATCATATTTAGTGTCTATATGGTGTGGTCCCTATATAAATGGTATTTGGGAACTCCCATGAGCTTGTATTATATGATTAGGTATAGGTTTTCACTTTTATTAATTGATTTAGTAATCCTTGAGAGATATAGGGTGTGGTTCCTCTATGAGATGAATTCTATTTTTATATCTCACTTTTTATGAAGGGGAAAACCCTTACATGGACAAATATTGGTTTATATTTGATTAACCTTGCCCCTTGGTGAGGAACTGGGTCCCCCCTCGAGGTTTCTAACTCCATTAACTAGCATATATACCCCAACAAGGCCTAATTCACTATATTTTGGTATTTAATAAATATTATGGTAGTGTTTGTATTCACGTTGTGTGGATAGGTTTGGGTGTTTGTGGACTTTCAGTGCATATGACTATCCAGCTTCCCCTTCGGTGTGTCACTTAATTAGAGATAAGATATACTAGAAGAGTCCCAAAATAATGTTGGTTAATTTTCCATCATTGATACATTTTAGGTTTAAAACCCCCATTTGGGTATTATAATAAATGATAATGGATTATCCCTCTTATAGGATTAGGTTGGGAACTTCCCCCCAGGATGGGCTGCAGGTCACCAATTTGTGGGACCGATAACCCCTTCAAGTATCATATCTTTCTATGGGTGTGTTTATCAATCTTCCTTTAAACTAGGGATTATAAAATTGTTGGGATGGTTTCTTTGATGGTCCTTTTTGGAAATATTCATTTTATGGAAATTGTGATGTGCTAGAGATTCCAGCTCAATTCCCAATGAGTTTGGCGAGTAGTGGAATTTGTTAATGTTGAGTAGATTTTCAATTAAAATTTTCCCCATCGATATGAAATCATCCAAAATATATTATCATGGTTTTATTTATAGATTTGGGTTTTGTTTCCCCTAATAAATACTAATTTGGGTTTATAGTTCAAATCATGGATGAGATTTGAGTTATTTACTCATGTCTGGTGAGATGTATTTGTAACGGATGGGTAGGCAAGTGTTTTCCCCTAAGGATGATGAGTGAGTAATAGTAATATATTTAGGTATATGATACACCTGTGAATCCCATAATCCCTAAACTGAGTATATATTTTGGGGACAACCATTTTATTTTCCTTTTTTTCTAGTGTCATGTTTATTTTGGGAGAGTTAAACAAATTATTTTTCCTTGGATAATGTTATTTAATCTTGATCAAGTTAGGTGGTTGTATGATTCATAACATGGTTTTATGTTGAATTGTAGTCTTTTATCGAGTTATAGTTTTTTTGTAATCATACTAGTTAATTTTATACTCACCCCTATATGAGCATGGGGACCATACTTTCTATGGTTGTTCAAACTATGCATATGTTGGAGGAAATTTGATGAAATGAAGTTATAGAGTAGTAGATTGGCGGATTTATAGAATTATGGGAGTCTGGTGGGATTCATGGTTGGAATTCCTTTATATGTTTCCATATTTTCATGGTCTATATTATGATTTTCTCATGGTTTCTATTATCAGAGGGTTTTGGGGCTTGAATATTTTCCCCATTCTATGCTTGAAATTATATTTTACATTCTCATATGCCAAGATAATATATGTCTGAAAATTTTACTCTCAGTTAGTTATTTATCTCTTATGTTTTAATTTATATATTTTTTATTATGGTGTATATTTGTTTCAATGTTTATAGTCTAATGTTACAAATTTTATGTTATCCTTTATTGGTTCTAGTCAATGGACCTTATCCTGGTAGGGGCGTACATGAGGAGTCAAACTCGACTCATCATCAAACCATGTGGGGAAATATTGGGCCAGGTTCACTAGTATAAAATGTATTTATAATGTCTATGTTTTTACATTATTTATTTAATAAAAATTTCATAAAATATTTTTTATATTGGTTATTTAATAATCATTGCAAAATCAAAGATATTTGTATTTTTAACTTCCATTATATCAAAAAAAACAATGATAAAACCATTCTAGAATATTTTTTAATGTTTTTTATTGAAATGGAATATTTTAAAAACCCAAAAAAATGTTATTTTAAATTTTATCTATGTAACACCCTAAAGTTAGGTGAAATAATTTTTTTGAATTAATTTATTCTTCTTGATATTATTCGTTTCATGCAACATGAAAAATAATTTATCATTATTAAAGAACTATGTCTGGATTACGTTATACACAAATCCACATTATTCATGAACTATATGTAACATAATGTTTTTCTCTAAAAACATAGGTTTTCTAATGTTAGACGCAAGACTTACTTTCCTCGATGGGTCGTATAACATGCAAGACCATGTTTTACCAAATAGTATTATATTATTAAAAATAATATTATTTAATGTAATAATATATAAACTAGTAGTTAAATTGAATATTTTAAAATTCAATAACATATGAAAATATATATTTTAATTCATTGGAAAATATTAATTTGAAATCAATATATAAACCAAATGAATATAAAAAGAATGATTTTATAAGAGACAAATTTGATGTGCTAAAGACGATTTACCTTAATAAGTTAAATTAATTATTATCAGTGAATTATATTAATTAAAATTAGTTTTTATATATTCAAAATAAATATTTTTTATATTAATAATAATTATTTTAAAGGAATAAGATGAAATCATACCCAATATTATACATAAAAACTTATATATTTATAAAATCAGTTTTACTGCCTCTTAATGGAAAACCTATATTAATTATAAATTTGTGAATATTTTTAAATTTTATATTACAAAATAAACTTTATTTTTCCAATAAAAACACAAAATTTAAGTTAGCACGAATTTTTTGTATTTTTATGTGAAGTTTCATTTTTTAATGAATATTGAAAATAATGAATTTTAATTCAAACCTGGTTTTTCATCTAATTTATTCACAAAGTTAATTTATATTTTTAAATTTTATTAAAGATTAATTAGATTTTCTATATATATTAATCCAATTTATTTCATTTGAATCTCATTAAATATGAAATTGAATATAAAAACATTGGAAAATTTTGACCATTGTTACTTAAAACCTATGCATTGTCATCTCACATATGTGAATAAATTTCTGTTAATTTCTGCCACTTCTATGATAGGAATTTTAAAAAATGTATTATATATTAAGAATAATAATATTAATTTATTATGGATAATAAGTTCAAATTAGTTTTTGATAAAAAAAATAACAATGAAACTAATTAAAATTTATTACATCAATTATTGTAAAATTAAGCTTATCAAGGGACTAACCCTTAAACATAAGAGCCCAAATGACCTATAAAATTTTCCAAGAGCCATTATATGTCACTATTTCGACCCTGTACATCATGTTTCCCAAATTTGGACAATTATTATATCCAAATGACCTGTGTAAAATGTGGGTTTAATTCCATTTACAAAAAATTACAAGAGTGATACTCCTCCTCCACTATAAAAAGGAACTCACCCCTCCTAGTTAATCACACCTATCAAGAAATTTTTTCTCAGAAGAATCAACCCAAATAGCTCCTAATAATCTCTCAACTCAACCTAGAATCCTCAATTTTGGAATAAGGCCATCCATGGAGGTCCTTTGGTGAAAACCAAAAAAAGTTACCCAAAGAAGAGATAACATTCGTCCCCAAGATCCTTTATTTTATATTATTTCCCCACCACTCGACTCTCCTTTTACATGATTATATAATAATAGAAATATCATTATTATAATGAGAATTTTTTATATTAGTTTATCTACCTAAAATTACACACACTTCTATCTAATGGGTGACGAACATACCGTTCTTATGTATGGCAAACTATCATCTCATGAAATGATGTTGTTCATTTTTCCTTTAACCCCCTCATGGTTGGTCATTATGATAAAAAAACTATTTATATAATATATATATTATTATTATATTATGTATTTAGTAATATTTAATTATTTTATAACACATACCTATATACATTTCATCTTGTTTCAATATAATAACATCGTTTGTGGAAGTGTGGACTACCGCATCCTCAAAGCGATGTGATTCATTCACACTTTACCTGGAATGAATTAATGGTGATATTTTAAAAATATATGATATAAATAACATAATAATTATAATTTAATGATATAATATACATATATACCTATATTATATTTAATTATTTTCTTTCAATATGAAAACAAAATAGAAACATTGTTCATGTGTACATACGGTCTACTGTCTCCATGAAAGGTGTATTCCATTTCATATATATATATTCAATAAATTATTATAAATAAATTTATATTTTATACAAATTATATTTATATCATGTTCAACATTTTGGGAATCATGATATAAGTATGAGGGCCAAAAATATAACAAATTAAGACACATGTGAAAAACAAAGTAGATATTACCCTAAACAAAACCTTAACTTGGAATTATTAATAAGAGGGAAGTATAAAGTTTTAATAAAATGATATATGTTGTTAGATATAATAATATGGATTTTAAATATATTAATAATAAAATTATATTTATCATACATGATATTTTTATGAGTACGAGAAAGTCAAGACATAAGTTAAATGTATTTCTAATCTCACTTTTAATTATCCACAAGATACATACCATGTTATCCAATCATTTATTTTGCATGTTGTATATAATGACCATTAATGAATTATATGAAACATATAATTAAATTTATGGTTATTTACACTTCCATTTTATGATCTATACTTAATGTATTTTATGTTTCAAAAGTTACCAAATATGTAAAGTAGTTTTGTCTCAATTTTAATTCTTTGAGATGCACGCCATGTTATGCATCTATATTTTTTTATGAGGTGTATATACTTACTTTAAAATTATGTATGAGGAATCTAATTATTTTCAGGAAATTTTAAAGTTAATTTAACTATATTATTTCAATTTTATTATGATTCAAAATTACCATGTAGAAATGGTTTATTTAAATAATCTCATCATTTATCGAGATTGTTTATGATTAAGCTCCAATTTATGAAAAATAATGACCCATCACTCAAGAAATATGATGAATTATTTTTATTTCTATTTATTCATAATATATTTATCTACTGGTACCATTTTCCCTCCCTTTGGAACATAAAATGATTAATAAAGTGTTTTTAATAAATTTTGACTTTACCTCTCTCTACAGTCAGAAATCTATACTCTTTCAAAACCCTGATTTCTAAAAACGTTTTCAAAATATTTTGGAGAATTTAATCAATATTTTCAAATTATTTTCAATTAAATGGTTTTGATAATTTTTTAAAGAATTTATTATATTTTTTAAAATTATTTTCAACTAAATGGTTTTCAAAATGTTTGCCAAATTTATTTATATGTTTTAAAATTATTTTCAAAGAAATTGGTTTCAAAAATTTTTGATATTTATTTATAAGTTTTCAAAGTGTTATCAAAGAAAAAAAAATTAAATGTTTTGAATCTTATTTATATGTTTTCAATTGAAAGTGTTTTAAAATTATTTTTAAGCTTCTTTTATAAGTTTTAAAGGAATAATTATTTCTATATAATTTTGAATTAATTATATGTTTTCATGTATATATTAATGGAAAACGTTTTAAAACTATTTTCAAGATTATTTTAATTCATCAAGGTTAATTTTAATTAAAATGGTTTTGAAATGGTTTTATGTTTTAAAAATAAATTTTCAATTAAGAAAGGATATTTTACACAAGAAATGTGTTTAAAATATATTTCAAAATTACTTCCCATCTAAGATGACATATATTAGTGTTACTCAAGAATTTCTAGGAAATGATCCAAATGTTCCATTCATATTGTTTTTCTGATTGGTTTACATTTGATGGTATTATGTTTTTGAAACTCTTTTCTCTTTCACTAGTTACAGTTTTATGAAATCTGTTTCTCTTTCATGAGTTATATGATTTTGAAACTCTATTCTTTTCACGGGTTATGCTTTTTATGAAATTGTTATGAAAACTATATCCTTTCCCTAGGTTGTTAAGAAAGGTTTTTAAGTGTAATTACAAAGGGGGAAGATCATTTTGGGAAATATTTAAGATAATTCACTATGTTAGAATATTTTTTTTATTTTTCCAAAGGTACTATACTAAAACGATCTTTCAAAAAAAAATTCGTAATGAATTTTGTATTATGAAAAAATAATGTAATTTTTATGTACCTTAAGACTGGGTTTTTATAGTTGGAATAAAAGAGAATATTTATTCAACCATTGGAAAGTAGGATGATAAAAATTAATGACATCTTAAAAAATATTTTTAAGGATATGTCTCTAGATGTCTCTAAGGATAAGTTTTAGGATAAGAAAAAGTTTAAGAAAATGTCATAAAATTTTTGTAAAGGATAGAGTGAAAGGTTTACTAGAAATACATCTCTGTCTGGATAATACATGTGTATTTTGATCTGGCATAGATGTACCTATAGGTAATAACTCTAAAAAAGTGCATCAGGCCATAAATGACGTAACCTGGTACACGACAATAGGCCTTACTGTACACATAGTTTGACACTCTTGGGTGATATGCTTTGGTAATTCAAAAAAACATTTCAAACCATCATAATGAATATAAATATAATATGGTTATTAATTACATAGTATTAAACTATGGCTTCCTTGATTAAAGAATTAGTTGTAATGATTTAGACATCATATAAGTCATTTTTCATGATTTTGTGTTTTTCCCCTACAATGAGTGTTGCTCAAATTATGCTTTCTTATTTTAGTCAATGGAGGGAATTAGAAGGAATTGGGTTAACATTAAATGTGATGAAAAAACAATTATGATAAATAAAATGGGATGATCACTGGAGAGAAATATATTGTTTTTATGTCCAATCACTAATCAAAATATTTGATTAATAATGTTAGATTTGGTGGCATTCACAACAAGCTGAATAAGAGGAAGATTGAATTTTATAAATTTCCACATGGTAAGGAACATAGAAGAGAGAAGATTTTTCTTCCTTCATGTTAAATATATGGGAAGAATAACAATGAGTAATACCTCAAATGGAGGGGAAGATGTTATCTATGCGGAAAAAAGGGTCATATAGTAACGAATTGTCACAGAGTTCAATGACTTTTCTATAGAGGATAAAGGAATTACCAAAATCAATTCCCTAAAATAATAATTTACTTATAAAATAATGAATCACCAATTCTATGAAAATAAATAATGGGGAAGGATTGATGTATTTATGTATTTGGATTCCAAAATTATTAATGGTGGATTATATAAGTATCGATCAACTTATGTTTTTTAAGGATTTACATTATTATGTAGAATGATTTCGATGGAATAGAGAAGTGATTTGATGACAATGTTTTATTTTTAATAAGGTAATATAACCCTTTATATGTTCATTATTTTAATATAATATTGTTTGGATAAATATATATTGGATATTAAAAATTAAATTCGATGGTATTGGTTACATCATAATTGATAAAGGATTTGTTGAAAAAATAGTCTATGTTATCATAGATAAAGCTAAAAACAACTATAATTTAAGTAATATATCCGTTAATCATTATAATATGGAAGAATAGATGTTTTAAAAAATTGTTTATGGTAATTCAGGTTATTACCATGTTTTATGAAAATATATGATGAGTGTATCCACATGTTTGGAATGTGGGAACCAAGAGACACTTTGTAATATATGGGTGATCAATCATAAGATCATTTTGGGATATTATTTATAACGATTTGTATTTTCATCTTTCATAAGGGTTATAAGTTTAACAATTTATGAAAATTTTATGTCATACATTATAGGAATTATTTATATATTGATATTTTATTGAAAAAATTAGTTAAAAGGATATTTAGTGATTAATCTTATTTCACACATATCCATCACATTCATTTTAGAAATTATAATAATGTGGTTTTAGAAAATGACAAAATCTATGTCGGGTAAAAAATCATCAATTCTGACAAGGAAATGCATCTTGAACCCATGACCTACGGATGATAAGGGTTCCATGCCTACCACTGGACTACGAGATGTCCTGGTTAATGTGTAATTTTTTTAGTTAAAATTTTGAGGAATAAATATTAATAGTGAACCATTAGTGTTAATTTTTTGTGTATATATTAATGTAGTAACCATATTAATATTCAAGAATTGTTAGGGACAAATAGTTAGAATTTTAATTCTTTTATGGGCCTTAATATCTGTTAAAAGGGAATTTTCGTGCTTCAGGAATCAATGTTAATTTCTAGATATCCATTTCATAATGTAACTGATGACCTAGAAATTTATCGTAGCACAAAAAAAGTGAATTTGTTTTTGTAGAAACATACGAATTTAGTATATATATTTATATTTGTTGTCAATAAAATAATTACTCAACATTAGGAAAATAAAAAAATACTAATACCTTAATTTTTAATGAACATATTACCATTTAAATCACCACATATTTATTACTTTGAGACCATCCACTTTTCATTGATCTTTCAATTAGTTTTGATTGATGAACTCAGTCACTCCATATGAATATTTTTTCCTTCCACCAAGCCCATTTTTTCACTTCCCATATATGTTCTCTTTTTGGAAACCTACATGTATGTTACTTTGGGTAAACATTAAGTTTCTAACAATCCCTTTTTAAAAGGAAGTTTTTGTATTCATTTTTATGATGTGGGTTTCTATGAAATTAAATTTTAAGTATTAAAACATTGAAACCATGATGAATTTTTAGGGAAAAATATATTTTAAGTGTGGTATAATATCACACATTAATATTTTATGAAATATTTTTTTACAATCAATTTAATAATTTTGATATTTTTCATTTCACACAACACTAGAAATAGTTTATTTTATTAAAAAAAATTATTTAATTATATGAAACTCCAAGTTAATAATTAACTACAAGAAACATATTTTTTTCTTGATCTACATGGAATGCCGATGTTATCTTACGTTGCATGAAATCTGGACTTTCCCCGATGGTTTGTGTAACACGCAAGACAAAGTTTTACCATACCGTAATATATTATTAAAAATATAAATATTTAATGTAATAAAATATAACCACATTATTAAACAGAATATTATAGGATAAACTAACTTATGAAATTTTATTTTTGAGTTCATTAGTTAGCTATTAATTAAAAATTAATATAGAAACGAAATGAATATAAAGGGAATTATTTTATTAAACGATGTTTTTATATGAAAAAGAATATTTATCTTAATAAGTTGAATTAGTTAATATTAGTGAAATATATTAATTAAATTTATATTTTATATATTCAAAAAAAATATTTTATATTTATTAAATTTATTTTGTAGGCATAAGATGAGAATAGACCCAATATTACACATAAAAGCCTATATTTTTATAAAATTAGTATTAATGCATTATAATGGAGAAAAAAATTTAAATAATTTTTTTTATATTTATAAATATTATATGTAAAATAAACTTAATTTTTGAAAAAAATAATCTTTAGGTTATGGTGAATTTTTGTTATTTATCTATGACGTTTTATTTTTTAATGAATAGTGAAAAATAATGAATTTGAATTTAACATTTATTTTTAATATAATTATTTATATGATTAAATTATATTTATAAAATATTTTAAAGTTTAATTAGGATCAATTTTTATCAATTATTCAAATTTAGGTCATTGGAATCAATTACACTTTGATATTGAATATAATAACATAGCAATATTTTGAATGGTTTTACTTTAAAAACCTGCATTGTCGTCCCGTATATAGGATTTAATTTAAAATAATTTCTATAACATATTTTATTGGAATTTGAAAAAATGGATTCCATATTTCTAAACAACATTATTTATAATTTATAATTAGTGAAACTTAGTTTTTTACCAAATAAATTAGTGAAAGTAATTAAAATTAATTACATCAATTAAGGTAAAATTAAGCTTAACAATGGAATAAACCATAATCTTAAGGGGTAAATAACCTATACTCTTTTTGAATAGAACTTTTATTTCCATATTTATACCATTTACTCCATTTTATCAATTTTTTATAATTATTGGATCCACATGACTTGGGAAAAACATGGGTGGAATTCCTTTCCCAAAAATTTACAAGAGTGCCAATCTTCCACTATAAAAAGGCACTCGCCCATCCCACTTCTGAAACCTATAAAAAAGAATTATATTGAAAAAATATACCCAAAAATATTCTAAAAATACCTACCCTAAATCTATAATATTTTTTTAAATGAATGTCATCTATGAAATCCCTTTGTGGAAATCCAAAAGGAGTTTCCCAACGAAGAGGTAACATCCTTCTCCAAGCTCATTTCTTTGTTTTTCATTCTCCACCACTAAAAAATTTGTATTACATGATTATTTAATTACAAAAATATCCTTAAAATACTAATATGTATTTATATTAAGGGTTCATCCTACAGTTAGACACACCTCCATCTAATGGGTGATGAACAGGCCGTTCTTGTGTACGGTGAACTACCACCTCACAAAATTATGTTTTTCATTTTATCTTTACCACCTATATTGGTTTAGAATTATGATAGAAAAACTATTTAAATATTATATATATGATATTTATTATGTATTAATTATTCTTTAATTAGTTTATAACACATTCCTTTACACTTTACATCTTGTGTAAATACGATAACATAGTTTGTGAACGTGTGGACTACCGCCTCATCAAAGCGATGTGATTCATTCAAACATTACATAAAATGTATTAAATATTTTTCTGGTAATAATATATGATATATAAAAAATAATAATTATACTATAATTATATTTTATACATATATACATATATTTCATTTACTTACTTTCTTTCAAAATAAAAACAAAATAGAAACAACGTTCATGCATACGTACGACCTACCGTCTCCGTGAAAGGTGTATTCTATTTCCTAATTATATAATATATAGACTATTATAAATACATATATACTGAATATAAATTATATTAATATAATGTTTTACATTCTTTAAGTCATTCTATAAGTATGAAGACCAAAATTATAACAAATTAAAACACATGCGAAAAACAAAGCCTATATTAACCAAAGTGAAACCTTAACTTGGAAATGTTAATAACAGGCTAATATAAATTTATAATGAAACCATAAATGGTGTTTTACATAAAAATATGGTTTTATAAAATATTTATAATAAACTTATATTTATTATAAATTAGTTTTTATGAGTATGAAGAGAGTCACACCATATGGTAAAGAGATTTCTCATCTAACTTTTTATTATCCTTGAGATAGATGTCTTGTTAACCACTAATTTATTTTGTGTGGTGTATATAATTTCAATGGATAAATTATATGAAACTTATACGTAGATTTATTTGTATTTAAATATCCATTTTATTATCTATATTTAAAGGGGTTTATGTTTGAAATGTTACCATATCTTTAAAGTGGTATTGTCTCAATTTTCCTTCTTTGAGACACATGCCATGAGGTGTATCACTTTTTTGCTGACGAAAGCCTCCTTTTATCTAGAGAAAATACTAATGAATGCCAGGTAATCATCCATGTGATTCAATAGTATGAGAGGGCATCCGGTAAGTCAATCAATCATGGAACAACAGAAATCTTCTTCAGTGCAGGGGTACCTCCTTCTAAGGAAAAAGAAATATGTGAATTTGCAGGCATCCACTTGGTCGAGAAACACCAGAAGTATCTCGGGATCCCCATGGTAATTGGCCACTCCAGAAAAGAAATCGTTTTATCCTTGATGGATAAGATTGAGAAGAAAATTCAAGGCTGGACCCCAAATTATATTCCCAAAGACAGTAAAGGGATCCCCATTAAACCCATCATCTAGTCTATCCCAAGCTATTTTATCTCCCTTTTAAGCTTCTAGTGGCCATTTTAAATCAGATCCACAAACGCACAAACAACTTCTGGTGGGGGAAGAATGATGGAAGGAATAGAACCCACTGGATTTCCTGGAAGAAACTTTGAAAACCCAAGTCTGAGGGAGGTATGGGATTCCAAAATCTCTTTCAATTCAATGACGCACTACTGACTAAGCAAGGTTGGTGCCTGATTAACTATCCATCATCTCTATGTGCGCACGTACTCTGAGCAAAATACTTCCCCCACATGGATTTCCTTGTCTCCTCTCTTTTCCACCATCCAATCTTCCTCTAGAGAAGAATTTGGAGGGACTGAAGTCTCTTGGAATAAGGGTTGTGCTGGAGGATTTGGAATGGCCACACTGTTAACATTTGGACTGATCCCTGGATGATTAATGACGAAGGTGTGTGGGCCTCATTCCTTACCCAACCGGGTTTTAAATATGCCACTGTTAGGTGAATCTTTTCCAATCAGGGTGGAGAATTGTGTTTCGAGAAAATTCACGCATGGTTTAATGAAAGAGAGAAAACAATTATCCTAAGTACCCCTTGGGTCCTAGATGAAGGCACATACCATCTCTTCTGGATCAATGAACTTTCAGGATCCTACATGGTGAAATCTAGATACTGGATCTCCATTGGTAATCAATCAGTCGATTGGGATGGGGGACCCTAGAAGTCAATTTGGAAACTCAATGCCCCCCCCCCAAAATCCATCACTTTTGGTGGAATGTGTGCACGGTAACCCTTCCTACCATGAGCCTTCTCGTCTTCCAACATATTTCGAGTGAATAATCTTTCCCTTACTGCCCGAACATCCCAGAATCTCCCATGCATGTTATCATCCAGTGCCCAGGGGCTAAGGAAATTTGGAATAAATGGGGTTCTGCTTCAGACGCTTCACTGTCCATGGCCTCTGACCTCCCATATTTCCTGATGCGATGGTTCTCCTCCTTCTCGTCGGCTAAATCGGGTTCACTTTGCACCCTGTCCTGGATCATTTGGGTCTGTCACAATGAGGCAGTTTTTGAACACATTCACAGACCCCCTAAATCCTGGATTGAATGGTCCTTTTCGTGGATTGGGGGATGGAATCACCACAATGTAAAACCAAATACCTTAGGAACCCCTTATTTCCCTCCCGCTGGTGTTCTCCAAGAAAAGGGATTCTTAAGATTAATGTGGATGCGTCTCTCCCCAAGGATGGGCATGTTGCCCTCTGAATCATGGCCCAGAATCATCAGGGGAAAGTCGTTGCAGCCAAACATGAATCACACCATGCCTTTTGGGAACCTGTGGTGGCCAAGGCAACTGCCATCCTTGTAGAAATGATGCTCTCCAAGGATCATGGATGGGATAAAATAAACCTCGAATCAGACTGTCTCACCATTATCAATGCTATCAATTTCAATGACGGCGGCCTCCAGTCATTTGGGCCCCTCATCAGGCGAATCCTTTCTCTCTGTCAAGGCTTCTAAATTTTCAAATTCTCCCTTACTAAAAGGTAAGGAAAAAATTCTACCCATTATCTTGTGGCCTCAGGCCCCTATGATATTAACCAGCTCTGGCTGGACCATTTCCCATCATGGCTTTGCGTTTGTACGTCTATTGATCGTAGACATTAATGAATCTATATTTTCAATATATATATATATATATATTTAGAACTCATAGTCACTATTCTAGGATGATTTTTATGATCTTTAATTATAGTGTTTGATCATTGAATGTTATTCTCATGTTCTCATACCATTATGTTCATGTTATTTTTATGTATTTCCTCTATTTACCCTTACTAGGAATTGGAGATCACCCATCTCTTATGTTTCATTTCCTCAGGTTATAAAGAAATTATTTTAATTAGAATTACTACGGGGGAGACTTTTGTGGGAAATATTGAAGAACTTTCAGAGAGTTAGAATATTTTAATTCCATGTTTCCAATGGAACTAAATTAACATGGTCTTTGGGCATCTATTTTTGAAATGTTTTAAGTATTCTGTTAAAATGATGTACTTTTTATGTACATTATGATTGGTTTTCTATAGAATATTTAAAAACTGATATTAAAAATATTTTTGAAAATATTTTGAACATTGTTTATTTAAATAACTAATGTTAAATATAAAATCATAACATGAAAAATACATTATTTTTCAGAACATGAAATCATAATTTAACTTTCCCACTTATATATTCACCAAATCAAACATTCAAATTTATATTTTTCTATATCACACTCAAAATATTTCAATTCCTAACTACAAATATATTTCACAATATATTCTTTCTTTCATTACCCTCTCATACTTTTTGTTTCTCTCTCTAATATCAAATCTATCACACCTATGCTGGTTTCTACAATATTTTTATTTAACCCTCTATTCAACATTCAACTATTCAAAATAATGTTTGAATTTATATTTTGGAGATGGATAATGTGGAATAAATGGAAATTAATTATAATATAATGTAGAAATTTTTTTAGACATTTTTATTTATCAATGATCTATGAATAGAGGTAAAATCTATGAATTTGTTTATTTTATTCTCATTTTATTTTTTGAACAAAATATTTAATATTTTTAATTATTATAATTATATCTTTTAATGATAATCATTTTTTTAGTTTGATAATTGTATACTCGTTATTTTATCATATAAATGGTGACTGTGATTATTGATTCTTTAAACAAAACATGCAAGGTTTTATATTCTCTACAATTTTTATAGAAAAATATTTTTTAAAGAGTTTTTTTAACAAAAATATAAAAAATTATAAAAAATATTCCATTTCAATAATTACCTTTTTATAAATATTTTTTATATATTTTAATATCCAATATTAATAAAAATTTACTACATCAATGAATAATATTTACCTCAAAAACTGACATTACAAATATAAAAAAAGATATAAAATACATGTTTGTGTACTATTGGTCATGTAATACTAGTTTCAACATAGATTTTTTCTAAGGATTATGTTTTAATATTGGCATATCATGAGCTTGGTTTGGAAAAAGCGAAGCAACAATCCACTGAGTTTCTTAGTATTAGTTTGCAGACTAGAGAACCCATCTAGGATGTGGTCATCGATGAATTCTTATGGAAAGACAGTGATAATCTTCCAAATAACATGAATAATTAGGGAACTAGTTATAGGATATAATTGAATTTTCCATTGCATCATTTATCATTTGGTGAATTGTTGGTTTCATGGTGAGATGTCATTATTTCTAAGATGTCACCATGTAATGAGGATGTTGATTTCCCTCATGGAAATGATTTTATTAGTAGAGAAAGAAGGAACATCAATGTATTATGGGATCAATGAGACTACTCACATATTTTTGATCTTCTCAGGTGACCTTATCATGTTATTTTAATAGTCTAGTGTATATATAACTATCTTGGCATGACAACAGTACTTTTATAGGGATTTTTATGCCTTTGTATGGAAGGTTTAAATGGGGCTTGTACTTTCTTTGGTGTATTTCGGTGTCTAGGTGTGGGTTCCCCATAAAATATTGTGGAGTATAGTATTACCCCATTAATATAGGGATGTTTACTACCATTCTTAAGATGTAGGTCCTCCATTAAACCATAGGGTTTATACACCCTCAATCCCAATGATATGAGCATCCCCCATACTATATTGGGGTTGGTACTCGACTATTAAGGAGGGTGAGGGTCCCTTGTAAGCAATTATATGTGTTTTATTGGGATATGATGTAATTATTTTATCCATTTTAGTAATCAATCTACTAGAATATGTAGTGAAAGTCCTCTATGAAATGGAACCCCCCCCCCTCGATGGATGTGTGATCTATTAGTCTATGAGTTAGTAATACCTCAATATTAATAAGCTAAAGGTCCCCCATATTATAGAGGAGTTGATAATCCCCTAAGACAAGGCATAGTTCCTCCTTTATTAGGGATTTATTTGATGATGATCCACCAAAAGTGAGGTTAATACTCCTTCAAATGATTTCTAAACACTAAATGGGGTGTGGATCCCTCCCCATAGATCAGTGATTGGTAGGATTTTGTTCTATGCATGATGTTGGATTGTGGTCTTCTTGATGATAGTGAAACTCTATGATGATCCACAAATAGGTTATTGGTGTAGCCTATTGGGCATCTTCGAATATTGAATGATGAGTATGATGAATTAGATATCATACTAAGAGCCTTGTTTGGATGGTATTTTCCTTCCCATGTGTTTGAGGCAGCCTTTATTCATATATTTACCTTGAAAGTAGTGAACCAATTTCAAATTATAATTTTCATGGTGACCATCTTCTCGCATGAGATATAAATAACCATGATTGAGTATCACCATATATGGTAATGGTGTGATTTTAAAACTTTATTGTTTAGAAATTCATATATGTTAGAGTCAGTGTATCCAATATTTTTGAAGTTTCACTATCATCCATGGAGTTATAGATCACAGTGGATTCATTTAAACATCACAAAACAACTTGATTCTCCTCCTTAAGATGAAGGTTTTCTTTTGTTCTGCCAATGATGTGAGATGGTTTTGAATGGTATGTTTTCATGGAATTAAACAATGGTAGAGTGAGTATTAGTGGAAATATCATTGGTGGTAGATAATCTCTCATTTTATGAGTCTATATGGATTCTTATCTTTATGTAGTGATTTATGATCAATCAAATTGGTTTTAGTAAGATTTTATAGGAAGCAGGGCCTGGGAAGTAAGAAAAACTAACCCTCAAGAATCTCCAACCAATTCTTTCACTAGTTAACAATCATAGATTCATGTGTTTTGGTTGTTTCTAGATTATTATTCATATATATATAATTCAATATGATGTCAATTTTCTCAATGATATTTCTCATAAGTTCTTAGGGAGATGAATAATGGGGTTTTTGGGAAAGGCCTACTTCATGGGTTTCTGAGGAGATAAAATAGAGGCCGAGTTATGATCCTATATTATGATGTCAATAGGATGAAGCTACATGAATTTTTATCCATTGTTTACTTGTAATTTTTTCAAGATTTGTTTTATTTTAGATATGGTTTGTACGATATGAATAATGATGTCACAAAAATGTGAATGAACAATATTTCATAATATTAGTAATGTGGCCACCTCGGTGGTGTGGGAGAATTTTAGTGGGAAATAATCAATAGAATATCAATATGTGTGATAAGGAATAAATCTCTATTGGGTCATAGTAACATAAGATTCAGTTTTGGGAAGATATTGACATTATATTTTGATGATAAGGATCAAGTCACCATCTATGGATGAGAACCTGATTGAGGTCAGTAGTGAAATAATTATGCCCTTTTTATTTTTTGAAAGTATAGGGTGATAGTAATGATTATTTAATAGTTTTTATGCTATATGAAGTTAATAGGAGTACTCATTAGTGATTTATGGGTGGTTGTGGTAGTCTCATAAATTTGGTGTAGTGATCTATTGAGGAACTTGAGAGAAGATACTAACACGATTACTCTATCTATGTATGATTGTTTTTCATGTCACCCCTTTGAAAGAGGGGATCATGACACCCCCATGAAAAATATCTTGGTAGAAGATCTGTATGTGAGTGATATCAATGTAAAAGTGAATCACATTGTTATAGAATTAATGGACATCTTTTGGTTAGAGGGAAATGATTTTGGTGGAAAGTCTGTATGAGATTCATGAGGGATGAGTCATTATGGGGTCAGTTGTTTCACCTATGATAGATTTAAGGTATTTCAATGTCATAGAGGAATGATAATATTGAGTGATTTATCTCTGATTTTAGTAATAAAGAAATAATATCTTCCTCAATAGGGTTGTATTTTAAGTTATAGTGGATCTACATACCTTCATAATTTTGAGGATTTCATGCATGAATATAGTATATTTATTTTTATGGATTGTTTTTTATATTATTCGTAATATATTTTTTTAATTATTCTTTTAAGGATCAAAATTATTTAAGTTGGCGAAGATTTAAGGATACTAATTATCCTCAAATGGATGTCCTAGCTCACCTTGGAGAATCAGATCCCTAAGAACTTATAAAGGGTGGCATGTTATTTCTTTTAGAGAATAGTCTCAAGAAATTTTTTGATAGAGCCATTGCTCTTAGGATGTGATCTATACCCATTAGTTGAAATTTTTTAAGACTCCAAGACATGTGTATTTTAATAAATATTTAATATTTAATAGAAAAATATTGGTTATCCATGCATGTGAGGAAATAAATAGCTAATGAATTGAGATTCATATAGAAATTATAAATTAATGCTTGATTCTAGATTAACTATTTTTCCCCATGTGATTTGTAAATCACATTCAGGATCTGGGTCACAGTCCATGCCTATTTATGGGTCATTAGTTTTATTAAATCGGTGGAATTATTCCCCCCTCCCTACCCAGGTATCCCTATCATTCAAAAAGATAATAGAAACCTATTATCCCACATTAAATCCACAAAATTTTGAGAGTATGATGTGGATATCATTCATGGAAGAAAATTAGAGTCAAATATTGGTACATGGATGATGGAGTGTGGATCTGATCTTGTATCTTCTACGATTCACTCAATGGTAGGTATTTATTATAGTTTTATCCTCCTATTCATTTGAATTATGTTTTATATATATATTTCATATTCTTGGCTATTATTGGATGGTTATAGGTCTATTGTTTCAGTTATTTGAGGTAAAAATAACGTTTCAAGTGTTTTTAGGGATTTTCATTTGAAAAGCCCTATCACACATCTTGAAAATTAAGAATGCACGTCATGTAGTTCATTGGTGTGATTAAGGAAGAACACAGGGTATAAATGTTTTTTAGATATATGGGAACACCATATAGGGATATTGAAACACAACTAAAGGTGTTTCCCTATAATTGGCTAGGAACCATATGTAAGGCACATGATTTGTAATAATACATGCCAAGTTGGGATTACATGACACAAATTCAGTAAGGGTGCATGACTAGATACCACATTTAGCATACATGTAATGTAATATTTAGACACACCATTTAATTTTTAAGTAAACAATGAGTCAAACATAGAGATACACACCCAAAGTGGGATGGTTGGGGTACGCATCATATACACCATGTTACCCACCATGCACCTTCTACCTAGAGTATTCGTTTAGGATTTATTTCTTTAGATCTATTTATTTCTAGATTAGTATTCTATATCAACTATAATTATGCATAAAGAAATATGGTAAGGTCCTATTTATTATATGAGTGTATTACTGAAAGGACATGGGGTTGGTTTCAAATTTCAACCCCATGAAATTGATAACAAGATCAAGGTGATGATGTAGAGTATGTGTGGAAATAGTGAGTCCCCTATAAAACATTAAAACATTATGGCTTCGAACACCTAAATATTTTTAGATATCAATATCCTATGAGAGTTTTTAGTGGTTATGGATCGTTAAAGGATGATGACCCATAGATGCTTGAGATAAATCTAGTTGATGGTGACACCCTCTTCACTATTGGGGTTTTCAGTGGGACTTAATGATGGATGTGAAATGCAAGGATATTCACCTCTTTCCCATTCACCTAGAGTAAAAATTAGAGAATGTAGTTTGGATTGCGGGATGGGAGGTTGGGTTATTCTCTCCCTCTTTTGTATTGGTCTCTTTTACCAGTCATCATAATATACGGTGTATATATTCAATTTTATTTCTTTCAACCTATGATATGATCCTGATAGGAAGAGATTTGTGATTATAGAGTATCCATGGTTCCCCTATATATTAGATTTCTGATTATGAAAATGATGTGGAATGAGTGATATGGATATAGGATTTGGGTACTACCATGGGATTGTATCATGGGACAAGGTGCAGGTTATCCATTATTATATTGTATTACATACTCCTCTAGATATGTGGGGTGTGGGTCCATTATAATAGGATATAGTTGATTAGATCTCCCTCTTTGAAGGAAAATAAACCCCACATATGAACGGAGAGAGTTTTCCATTAGGCCGTACCAGGACTATGGTAGGGCTCTTGGTCCCCCTAAAAGTTGGCAACTCACTCAGTTAGTCTGTGTACCCCAATAAGTCAAGGGTCCCCCATCTATACTGTCAGATCAGTGCTATCAGGGCGTTTGTAATAAATTTTTGTTTAAATGATTGTGGGTTTATGTATCTTTAGGGTATAAGACTCTCCAGGTTCCCCTTCGGTGTTCCATTCTAGTGGATTTATTCTTAGTGGGTAGGGTCTCCCATTACGATTGGTTGATTTTAATTTCATATTAATGGTTAGGGTAGAAACCCATTTTTTAGATATTGGTGTATATGAGGATGTTTCTATCCTCTTTTAGGATGAGACAAGAGATTTCCCCATGGGTTAGTGAGTGGGGAACCCATCCAAGGGATCGGTACCCCCTGTTATCAGTGTACAAGCATCTCTCATTAGATAGATGAGGTATTATAAGATCAATGGGTGGGTTCTCTAGATGGTATATATATTAAAATTGGAATGTTATGGGTTCAAAGAAATTTTTTTGAGGTCAACTAGACAAACATTGAGTAAAGTGAGTAGTGTTGTTAGTGAATGTAGAGTATCTTATAGATTATTGTGTTCTTCTATGGTATGGAATCATCTTGAATAGATTGCTAGAGTTCAATGTGGTTACTTTGTTTATGTTCTTACTCATGTTTACTGATTTGGTTTGATCATTAACATCATGAATGAGAAGTGAAATTTTTACACCTGAGATGGTTTATCTATAGTAGATGGGTAGGGAAGTTCTTTCATATATGACTAAAGAGCATGGATGTGATTTCCCTCTATGGCATGGGTTTCATTTTTTGAATCATAATTGTATAAAATGATTATAAATTTTTTTTAACACTTTTATATAACACTGTGAGATTGTATGGTTTTTTTATAAGTGAAGTGGTAGATTCTTCCTTGGTCGTTTTTCTTCCCCCTTGATAGGTTTTTATTGTTTTAAGATTCATCTATTGGGTGCATGATGAAATAATGTCTTATTACACTTTTTTGATTTTGGGGAATCCTATAGGGAATTTTTATACTCACCCAAACATGTGATTTGTACCCACACTTGTTGTTTCTATGCAGACAGTGCACTGGTTGGTGGAAATTTTACATCATGAAGTTAAAGATCTATAGAGTTGTAGATTTTATGTATTGTAGGAATCTGATGGTATTTATGGAATGAAATACTCAGGATGGTTTCATCTTGGGAAAATTATCTCCATATTCTATGTTTCTTGATGTAGTTTTTCACTGAGTATTTTGGTCCTTGTATTTTCACCTTTTTTGTTGGAAATGATAGTGTACATCATGGAATGTCTAGCTGATGTATACATGCATATTTTACATTCAGTTAGTTATGTGTCTCCTTTGTGGTTATGGATATTTATTGAATGGTGTATTATATTTGATATTAGTTTTATAAGAAAATGTCTCAAATATTTTATTATAACTTCTTAGTGCTAGTAACCAGCCTAGGGCCTAGTGGAGACAAGAATTGGTGGGAACACTCAACTCATTGCCAGCCTAGGAGATGAAATAGTGTGTCATATCAGGTCAGGTCAACATATTCCTCCAAAGTTTAGCTCTAAATGATAATTTTTTAAATTTAAATTCTTAAATGAATTCATATAAATAGTATTAATATCTACTCCTTTCTTATTTTTTAACTTTTCAATCATAATATAACAACCAAAATAACAATACATTAAGAATAATAAAAAAATAAAAATAATAAATATTTGTATTAATTTTTTATATTCTTCACATATTTCATATTATATTTCCATGATATATGATATATTTAAATTTATTTTATTCAAATATTGGCCATGATATTTTACTTAAAGGTAAGAGTCTTTATTTCCATTAAATAATATCTTATAGTTATAGATATAATAGATCATAAAATCATAGTCACATGCTTCTTTAAATCACACCATTACAAAAAAACTACCTCAGAGTAAAAATCTTCTTCAAAAAAAAGCAGAAAATCCTAAGGAAAATCTCTAAAATATAATCACATAATGAAAATTTAATCAAATTTTGATTTAAAATAATATAAAACTTTTATGGAATATATAATAAGAAAACGTTTCCTTCTATATGTAAGAATAACTTTATATGATATATAAAAAAATTTACTTTCCATCTGATTAGGCCATGTCTTGATGGATTAATTCTCCCCAGGACATCAATACTCTCACACCTCCCTATCCTTCAGAAAGGGTTTATTCCTTCACCCAAGGTTTCTCCTCCTTCTCTGTTTCTTCCCCCTTTCTGTCCCCCATTCTTCACTCCTCACCTTATTCTTGGGTTTCTCCTTCCTCTTCATTGGCTCTTATGAATCTCATATTTATTCGGTGGTCTTCCCTTCTTTTCTCCCTTTTGGTTCTTTTGTTGTGGGTTCCCTTAGTATCCCCAACCCTACTCTACCCTTAGGTTTCTCTGTGCCTCTCCTAGTTGGATATGGAATGATGGTAACCAAGAGGCATTGTGTTTTTTGGTTTGGAGAATGATTGGATGTTAGGAACTTATAGATCCAGTTATTTTTTCTTGGACAAATTCTTTAGGTTTTTATTCTGAGTTATGTTCTTCTCTTATTTGGGATTTTCTTTATGGATTTCGTTTTGTTTTCTATTGTGGGTTGTTTTTGGTGGATGTCGGTAATGTGTCGAGGTTGGTGTTGGTGATGGTGATGAGTAGAGGATGAAAATGATGATGATTTAAAGATGGTAGGATGGATTTTTTGTTTGTTTCATCGACTATACTTCCTCTCCACTGGCTTCTGGATGTTTTAGGTGTTGGATTTGTTGGTTGAAATCATCAACCGAAGGTGTTTTTTTTGTGGTTTTCATTTATCTGTGGGTGTAGGGGGCTATGGTGTTGTTTTATTTCGATGGATCTTGGGTTTTTATTGAATCGTTTCCTCCCTGAGGGTTGATTATTTTGGTTTGATGTGTTATGTTATACATTTTAGACATCGTTGGTGGTCTTCTAGTTTACTTTTGGCAGCATTTCGAATGTCAGGGTGTGTTTCTTAGGAATCATCATGCCCTTGTTTTCTGATGTCCATCTTGGTGGCATTACATTTGCGACAATGATCAGGACAATGAGGCTCTATGCAACAATGATGATGATGATGGATTCCTCAATGGTGATGATGAATTCTAGTTGGATGATGTTGAAGAGGATTTGATTTGATAACAACGATGATGAGATGATGAGATTACGGTGATAGTGATAATATGAGGTGTCTGACAATGATATGATTCTAGTGATGGTCATGTGGATTACCTAAAGTAGGGTTTCTTGGGTGGCTCACATTTCCCCTGTTATGAGGTTTCCACTTTTAAATTTAAAATTTAATATTTTAAGGTGTCTTTTGATTTGCGTTTCCGATATATGATGTTTAAGTGGGTGAGGTTTGGATTTTTTATATGGTTCATGTGAGGTTCCCACTCAACCAAAAAGTTTTTTTTGAAAATAGAAAAATGGATTTGTTATTCTTTTGAATGAATAATTTCAAACTATGATCCATACATAAAATTTATTACCAAGATAATTTTAAATATGTAAAAATAAATATACATACATTATAGTAATACAACCATACATAAGAGTTAATTTAACATGCATAATATATTACACTGATACATACGATTTTATACATTCTAATAGTTTAATGAAATGAATATGTAAAAATATCTTTCCCATATGAAATAATAGATTTTATTTCCAAAATATTCCATAATTTTATGTACTTTGATATGGATGAATAATTTTCATAATTTAATAGTAAAGTCATTATATGAAATAAAATTTCCTAATAAAAATATAATTAATTAAGAATAAATTCCAAATTACACTATATTTGAAGGATTCAATACTATGAAATTTTTTAATAGGTAATAAAAATATATAATTTTAAATTTACACATTAGAAAAGAAATTTATATGTGAAATATAAAATCCTAAGTTATTTTATTAAATAATAAAACTTTTATCTTAGAATACATTGAGAAACTCTAATAAATATATTAAAAACTTAAAATACACTTAAAGGAATATTAATTATAAATTATACACATTTTTTATGAGAATAAAAAATTAGAATAGATTTTATTATATCAGAGCACAATAACATTTCCAACAAACTCCAACTTTTCAATGATAATATCACCCATAAAAATGAAAAATTAAATATTATAAATAAAAAATACAATAATAATAAATAAATATATGAATAAAATGAGGTAAAATTTTAGGGAATATCTCATTATCCCCCTTTTTATCAAAAATAATGTTAATATGAGAAGTATTACGTAATAAATTTATCACATTGAATTTAAACTATTATAATATAATAAAAAATATAATTGGAAGCTAGTATTGATTAGCATTAATATGAAAATAAAAATAATTATTTTAATTGAAATAGATAAGGGAAAAAATAAAAAAAAACACAAATCGTTTGGTTTTTTAATATGGTTTCATATAATTAGATGGTTTTGGGTATATAGGAAACAAATTTTCTTCCTCTAAAAAAGTTATACTGGATTTGGTAAAATATTTATGTGTTTAACATGAATAACTAGATTGTTTTCAAGAAAACTCAATTCCCTATGATTTTTCTATTAGATTTTACATATTTGGAAAAAAAATAAATTTATGATCCTTCCTATATTTTTTATGGTGTCAATTTTCATCCTCAAACTAATGCTTTAAACATTTAGAGTAGGTAGGAGTATTGGTTAACGCAGTCTTAATTGAAGAATGATTCATGGTATTTATGTCATAAAATTATATTTGGAGGGAACCCAACTATTCATGCATCACTTCTCAATAAAAAATATATTTTCCATTAGTCATTAATTAAATGAATTTTGAGGGGAAAAAATCTTCTCTAATTGAACTCTTAAGGTAGGCTGGTTATTGGGTGGAAGGGTACTTTGGATTTTTTTAACATTGAGCTCATAAAATTCCATTCCAAAATTACTCAAACATGATACAATCAGTATAAAAAATATCAATATTATATATATATATATTAATGATATTTTCAATCATCTCATCCAAACTATTTCTAGCATGGTGATACATTTTATAGTTAAATTCTATCACAGAATTCAAATTTTCATGCTTTCTCATAAACATGACATTTGATTAGAAGAACATTGAATATGTTACAACAATTAATTTATAATTTAAATTTGATTAATAACTACTTTAGATGTAGTAAAATAAATCATAATAGTAGGGTATTTGTAAACCACATTATCATTTCCTTTGGAAATACATTTCTTAGATTGATGTAGTTCGCATTCTAGTTTAAATGATTTGGATTTTGAAGAATATAGTGCATAAATTTTCTCAAGAATTGTTTAATATTTATCACTCAGATATTGGATATGGGTATTTAATGTTGTTTTAGAATCATTAATAATATATTTTATTAATTAAATATCATCTGTGTTTCGATCAATTTTCTAGTCAATATGATATTGAAAAATTTCGATACTATATATAATATATAAATAAATATCTGAATTTAGTTCTTCAAAACCCAATTTCCTAGCTTAAGAATAAACTATTTTTAAAACTCATTAATTTCATCCAATGTAATAGTATCACACTATAATTAAGAAATTAGTTTTTTCACTATACTTAAATAATAAATTGAATTTATAATAACTGATTTATATTCAATATTTATTACCTCCTATAAAAAAGTTGAATACTTGTATGAACAGGTTGTTTCTACCATATAAAATCATCATGGTATTTCATTATTTCCTTATGCTCACTTTTAAAGTACTAGTTTCCACATATATTAATTGGTTGATAAATCTTCACCATCTCTATTTTAGTTTTTAAAAATCATTTTAGATAAACAAACTGCCTTTGAAACCATTTTAGACTTCAATTATTCAAAATCAAATTTTAAAACAGAATTATTTTTATTCTATTTCAGTTCATCACGAGAATAATTTTAACTAGATTCTAAATAATTTATCTCATCCCTCAATTGACGAAGCTTATAAAATGCACTAGTAGAAAACTAGATTAAATCCTAATAATAAATATGATTTTCATTTTGAGTTATGGAATAGGATTAGGTGCAAGAATCGTTTATTAAAAAGAGAAAATGACACAATAGAGGGATAATGGGGCTAGAAAAATTTTAACATCCCTAATTCAAAAGCATAAACAACATCAAATATCAAAAATTATCTCTATAAAAAATCAAAATCATTCTAACAGTCATATTTATAAAATATTTTCCCCTATGATCTAGTAACAATGGTTTTCTTCAAGTGAGAGTAGTCCTTCTTTGGGCTTTCGTTCTTTTGGGTAAACGATTGAAACCCCTCATAATCAAATTTAGTTTTATTAACTCATGAAAATACTTCTTTATAAGATATATTTTTTATATAATTATCATCTAATATAGCATCCTAATTTCTTTTCACTCTTTTAATTTTCATTGTCACCTTGATTTCATCTAAGATTATTAAATATTGATCATTTCCCGAATCACATCAAAAATGAGTAGAATCACTTAATTCAACATCAATAGTTTAAAATTTTAAAATTTTATCTATATTTTAATGATGAAAAATATTTCATTAGAAAACTCAACCTTCTTTATTTTCCCAACCTAAATTGTCCTCATGTTTTTATCCTCTTGAGAATACTTACGATCATCAATTATTCTAAAAAATTAATACAAAGAACCATAATTCCTAATTATTTCTGTTATGAATCAAATCCTAAAAAAATAATACCACATAGTGATTTTATGACATAATATTGATTAATATTATCATAGTATAGATGGATCTTTACATTCTTAGAGTTTATAGGCACACTAAAACATTCATTATTGCTAGATATAACATCATAATTTTCTTGTAAAAGATCTCCATTACCGAAATCAATAGTATAAAAAATAAATGGACCATTACCAGTCCTCTAACTATATTTAAGTCCACTATAAGATCATATTTTCATTTAACATACATAGATATTCAAAAAGTGAGATCCACATTCCCCTTTATAGAATAAATAAAGAAAAAAAAATTTCCCTTCAATCATTTTGAGAATTACCAATAGAATTACAATCAATGAAATGTGTGGTTAATTTATCATATTCAATTTTAAGACTCATTTCAACATTTTGGGTAGAAAACACAACCTTTTTGGTCAATAAAGAGATTAAATCAACTACAATAGGAATATGAGAAAAATAACAAAATATTAAATGACCTATTCCTTTATAAATAATTATTGTAACCCTAATAGTTGATAAAATTTCATACAAAATTGAAGGATTTCACATATTCTATTTTAACCCAAAAACATTTACCAATAATTGGGTAAAATTATTTGTAACCTCAAACAGATTCACGAAAAAATTACATTACTAAATTTCAAACACACCTAGTTTTAAGTATAAATAGTCAAATACCCAATACCTATTTTTTAATTTCACAATAAAAAATAGGATATGGTAGAATTCATCCCTAATTTGTATGAACTTCCATTAAGAGAGGACCCAAATTGATGTCAAAGGTATGAATAGATTCTAGTATCGAAGACATCTCACCTTTTTTGATAAAATATCACACTATAAAAGAATTTTTTATATATACAACATTTATAAGATAGCCTCTTATCTCATAAATAAATGATCAGTGTCCATAATCTTAAAGATTAAATCATATGATACATCTTGAGCTAATATAAAAAGCCTATGATTCCTATAATCATAGGTCTTATGTTTTTATACCCATGGATCTCACACCATAGGATTATAAGAACAGACCTTGTTTCATTCTCCATTCACTGAACCTTCAAGACATCCTTTGACATGGAGTCACTCAGTCTCATTTGTGTGATCAATTACCACTTTTCTCTCTAGAAAAGTGAAATTTATTTCTGATCTTAAGAATTCATGGATTCCTCTCCTCTATGTTTCTATTCAAAACATGACCATTTTTATTTTCATTATCTGGTTCATTTAAATCTCCTAAATAATTAATAGTTCCAATATTAACTTCAGTATTTAATTTTTTTAAAACTAAATCCTCCAATGTTTTAACCTACCCATTAAAATTTTCTTAAATATTTTCAATTCCATCATTATATTTCCCTCCATCAAATCTATTAGTAGTTGTTTCACTAACATCAACTTCCATTATGACATTTTCACAAAAAAATATCATAGGATATTCCACCATTAATAGTTTTAGTTTCACTATTCAAAGAAATATTATCATGTTGGTCTCTAACTTTATCAACTTGATCACTTCCTATCTTAGCTAAAACATCCAATTTAACAAAAAAAATTATATCAACAGATCTAGGCCCAACCACTTATAATTTTTCTTTATGATTCCCTTAAATAGTAACATGGAATTATTTTGTATTTTCTTGATTATAATTTTAATCCTTTTCCTTTATAATAACTAGGAATTATCGAATTGTGATGATGGAACTTATCTTCTTATATCTCATTCAAATATATTTTATTTTTTTCAAACAGTAGAGTTAGAAACCTTTTATATTTATTGAAATTTAATATCATTATCTATTGGGCATTGTGATGTATATAAATCCAAAAATATATAAAAAACAAGAGTAATTTTTATTTAATAATAAGTTTATCATATATGTTCTTTAAAAGATAACTTTATGCAATTACCCAAACCTTTGTGCTATATAAATCTAGATAAATTTAGAAGGGACATTATTTTATAGTGAAAAGTCTTTGAGAATCATCTTCTCAATGTATGTATTTACAATTATCACAAACTAAAGATATAATAAAGTTTAATTTTTTTATAGAGGTAGTGAAATATTTTATCCAAATTTATAGAAGTAAAAGAAATAACTTTTCATTTTTCTTTTATTTAATCAATACTCTATTACATCCAAATGTGGAATCAGTAATCAAATAAATATTAAAATCTTTATCAGACACAAATTCTATTTTTTCATATCAAAATAACATTCGTATGCGTTAAAATTTAGGACATTATTCAAAACCATAATCCTAAAATTTAACCATGAGAAATCAATACACTAGTGAAAAAACAAATTATAACATTTTTTTTATTTTTTACTTCAGTTTTTAACCAATGTCTATAAATGTGATGTAAAAAAATAGAATTTTCGACATCAGTTTTCTCAAAACAGACATCGAAAATCATTTTCATTTAAGGTTTTGGTGTCCTTTTATTTAATAAACTGATGCTAATAACCGATTTTGGTGTCAGTTTTAAGTACAAACGACACCAAAAATCAAATTATATCGGGTTTATGGTGTCGATTTTGGATAAATCTTATGCCTTAAACTATTTTTCGGCATTAGTTTTTGGAAAAACCAATGCTGAAAATCCTTTTTTAAATATCGACATCTATTTTTTAAATAAACGATGTCGTAAGTTAAAAAAACATAGAAAAATATGACAAACCACAATTCTAATAAAATTAAAACCCTTATAAAAAAGAATATACAACAATCAAACAATATTTATCATTTAATTCATTTGAGTCACTGAAAAATTTAAAGATCAATAAATCTTATAAAAAATTAAACAAAGACATTGTAGAGGCAGTTAAGAGAACTAAATGAATTCTAGTTAATGATCAATGCATCAATATATCTCATGATGACATGTATCATGCTTCCTGTAATGATATTTATTTTTGAATGTATTATCACACCTAAGGAAGCATTATTTGTTAGTTGGAATAAGTGGATCGTCATGATATAATTATACTAGTGTGGTTGACCTAACATGAGACAATGACTATGATGTACCTATGGTAGGCATGTAGCTAGACATTAAATTCAATTCATTATGGATACCATGTACTATAAAAGAAATTTATTTCATATAGATATCAAGTACAGGTTCACTCATCATTATTGTGGCCTGACTCAATACTCCTTGCCTTAATGATTCCATGTAATATGTTTAATGCACTTGTGTATTGTTCTTTGTCACTTCTAAGGTCTTTTTTATCCTTTTGGCATGGAGTTTTAGTATGTACGACATGGGTTCATCTTAGCTTGGATAGTACATATCCTATCAGCACATGGTTGATTGATTATTTATTCTTTTATATACCAAGCATAAACAAAAAAACCCATGTGGAAAGTTACAAAACAATATAGAAAATTCAGAATATTAAACTTCCAAATTAAAGTATAATTAAAATACATGTAGCTAAAATTTATGTCATGCTCATTGTTGGTTATTATTGAAGAATTAATTTTATTATTAGTAGGTTCAAACTCTTAATATATCAAAATAGTTAGTTTATTGAACCCATATGCAATATTATTTATAAATATTAGAATATACATTCCTCAAATTCTAATTAGACATAACAAATAGTTCACAAAAATAGATTAAATATGAGTCATATCAAATTGGAAATAAGACTATGAATCATTGAATGCCAACAATGACATTGAATGATATAATATAATAAATAGAATAATATAGAAAAAAATAGAAAAGAATTAATACAACTATTCTTATCAAATTCTGTAGTTTGACTAGTTGTAATTATCTCATAAATGAATTGTAGAATATAATAACCACAATCAACATTTCATTTTTGACGATGACACTACAGTTATAAAACATGAAATAGTTAATCGAAATTAATATATAACAAAAAATAAAAATAAATTATAATTTAAAAACTAATTACTTTTACTTCCACATATTTGATGTTATTCGATGTCTTTATCAAGTTGTATTCCCTGATAAATTTTTTCCATGAACTGAATTTTCATATATATGAACTAACGATACATATCTAAAAAATGATAATAAAACATAATGAGATTATAAAAAAATAAAAAACATACCTTTCTAATAAGGTGGGATATTTTTTACGAACATTCCCTAACAAAGAGAAAAACCAATATACGGTGCATTCACTTGGGCATAATATTCCCAACATTCAATGCCCCCTAAAATACAAAATTTCACAATTAATTACACTATAATGATCATTAGTTCATAAAATATGTTCTTAAATATCAAGAAATGGCATAAACCAACACTCAATCTTCGTATGTGATAATCTCTCACACATATATGAAACTCTTTGAGGATTCTTCACATGTTTCACTTATATGGAAATGAATTATAGATCTATAAAACCATAAATTTCAATACATTTATTTTGTAGAAGAAGCGTGTGTAGATACCTAATTTATAAATAATATATAGTTATTCAAATTAAAATCATATTTCCTTAAATAAATACAAATTCAAATTTCAATTTACAAACATGGTAAACAACTACACCACATTTTGGCTGAGCTCTTCAAAATCTACTAGATGCATGATATCTTCTTTGAGTAATCTCAATGTATATTCTCTTCTACATATATCATTCATCATCTCAAACTCATAGATATAATTCAATGAAAAATATACCTAATATAATCTTTCTATCCCATTAGAAATATCTGAAGTATCTAAATTCGATTGTTCCAGAACATTTTTTTTTCATTTGTAAAGATTCTTTTTCTTTCTGATAATCCTATATAAGTTAAATGTTAGAAAACATTATATTTAATTTTAAATCATTTGTAATTAATATTTTAAAAATACATACCTCCTATGAAATATAAGGAAGCAAACTAGTTTCCCAAAGTAAAAAAATGACCCACATGAACTCCAACTCTAGTGATATCCACTGTAGGAAATGGTAGTAGAACATTAGGATCTACAATATCAAGTACTGATACTCTAGCCTGACCCATATGCATAGGCTGGTGATATACAGAATCCCCCAAAAAATTCATGATTCCCAACACAACAATATGCATGTGAGGATCTCCACCAAAGAACTCACAATATATGTTTTGGTCTGAGTGTGGTGGTGGAAAATCAAAGAAAGAAGATGGGGCAGGGCAGTCCGGGTGAGAACACTGGGAAGGATAAAAAATGCAAAATTTATAATAGTGTTAATAATTTATAAAATATAAAAACTGATAACAAATTAATAATATACATAGGAAGGATTCTCATACCGCGCAGGGTAGGCAGATGGGGCAGGGTAGTCTGGGTGAGCAGACTGGGAAGGATGAAAAATGAAAAAGTTATATTAGTGATTATAATTTATAAAATAGAATAACTTATAAAAAATAAATAATGTACCTGGGAGGGCTTCTCATATTGGGCGGGGTAGACAGATGGGGCAGGGTAGTCCGGGTGAGCAGACTGGGAAGGCTGGAAATTGAAAAAGTTATATTAGTGATTAAAATTTATAAAATAGAAAAACTGATAACAAATAAATAATATACCTCAAAAGGAAGCTCATACAGGGCAGGGTAGGAAGATGGGGTAGGGTAGTTCGGTTGAGGAGGCCAGGAAGGATGAAAAATGAAGAAGTTATATTTGTTTTTATAATTTATAAAATTGAAAAATTAATGACAGAAAAATAATATACCAAGGAAGGTTGCGCAGATTGTGACTGTCTTGCCTTGTGTTCTAATGAAGCCTTCTATATTGGTGCTTGAATTTGATCACCCATAGACTGTTTCATATCTTTCATCTCGGCTTTTAATGATTCTATTGCTGGGTCTCTTTATTGCTTACTCTTACCAAAAATGTTCTAAATACTAACACCCGACTGATATCCTCTAACTCGACTGGGGTGTTCTTCCTTTCCCAAAGTAGTAGCTAGGATGTCCATCCTCCCCTCAGGGATAAAAGATCCATGTGTCTTATACTCTTGAAGTTCATCCAGAAATTAAAAATAAAAATGTTATATTAGTATTTATAGTTCAAAAAATAAAAAAATTGATAATAAATAAATAAAATTTACTTAAAATTCTATCATATACTTGCTTAGCTTCCTCCATAAGATACTATTCATTTTTGTTTATTCTTGCTCATTTCTATTTTTCATGGTGAATGGGAGGATATGGAGGACCAAATTGGACCTCTTCTGAACCACTACTAGATCAAGCTCTTAATTCATAAATTTTTTCTTTAATCATTTTCTGCTCAAAAGACGAGTACCCTCTACATGATAAAGTATGAGGGTATACATTTCTCAACTGGATCTCCTGATTAGATCACCTAGAGTCCTGTTATATTAAAATAAACTACCATGTAATAATAAAAATATATAATAAATTTTACAATATAATAAAATTATCATACCTGATTTATTTATTCATTACGACTGTCAACAAATCGCTTCCATGTATCTTTATCTATAAACGGATACTTGAGGCATGGTTTTTCAAACCTTCTCTTTCCAGGAGCATAATTTTTGTTCAGTTTTGTTTTAAAATCTTTCCATCGAACCACTGCTAAAGAGAGATGTATTTTCTTAATTTCTTTCATTTCCTCAAAATTGATTGTCATTTGCAATTGAATAAATTAAATATGTCATTTAAAATATATAATATTAAAAAAAATAGATAAAATAAATCAATTAAGATATTTTACCGTGACGACCTCCCAAAGCTGTTGTTTTGCCATCGAATCCACTAACATCTAATCAAGATATAAAATATTAATCCTGCAATGGCTATGCATCACTATATATCTGAAAAACTGAACTGTATTTGGGCCAATTGCATTATTATCATCATCAAAACTGATGTGTACTCTATCATCATCATGATCATGTCATAGTTTTGATAAATGTGTAATACCACGTTTACCAACTTGAGAACTTGAATTTGAAGTAGTAACTGGAGAAGTCTCCTCTGCTGAGGATGCATCAGTAGTCCTTCAAAAAAATTGTAATTTAACAGTTTTATTTCCTTAAATAAGCATATTGATGAATAATTAATAATATATAAAAATATATATACCTCTGTAACAATTCCTCTCTATTTGTATCTAAAATTACTTCAAGTAGTGTAATGAAATTTTGTGTACATTCATATCATTAGAAAACTGAATATTTAGAAACAAGGAAAACAATAAGTTTGTATAAAGAGAGGCATGCATTTGTATGTTTCAAAAAAAGAAAAAAATATAAATATTTACCAGAAAAATTAAGAGACAAATTTAGTGTTTTCCTACATGTTGTCATCATGATCATTATGTACTGCATGCACTATGTCTATCTTATACTCACTATAATCATCTGGAAATTGTGTAATAGATGAATAAGGATTATGAAAATCACTAACATCATCAGCATCATCCTCATCACCCAAGTGGTATCTTTTTCCTTGAAAAATAACTGACCATTGATCATTTAATGGATTAGTGACATAAAATACTGGATTTGCATGTGTCACCATGATAAATAGTTCCTCATTGTAATTAAATATTTTCAAATCAACCAGTTTAAAACAATATTCATCATATTTCACACCACTATTTCTATCAAACCAATTACACATAAAACAGTGACTCTAAATTTAATATAATCAATTTTCCATATCTCTTATAGAACTCCAAAATATGGCGTTGATGCAGAAATTGGGTTTTTTATCTTTGGCACTCAAAAAATGCATCGCTACTGCAAAAACCATCACACCAATATTCTGAACAGTACTCCTGTCATCCAAGTTTTTGGGAAAAATTTGTATCCATTGATATCAAAACCAAAACATGTGATCACATTATGAGATGGTCCCCCTTCTAACCACTTTAATGTTTCTGATGCAGATATATTTGGGGTGACTTTCTCTTTAAACCCTGAAACAAATGTCTTTATATTCTCAATCATCAAACAATTTTTGTTTCTTTTCTGATATCATTACTTTAATTCAGAAATATGTAAGGATATATATGATTAAACATCATCCCTATTGTTCAAAATGTATAAATGTGTCTACATCACTTCAACACATGGAATGAACTTTACCATTAAGCCTCAAACCCCTATACCATCACTAGAAACTATCATATGTCGAGATACAGGAAGACCAATATACTCCACCTCATACAAATAATTAGTACAGAACTAAATCACCTCTTCTAATACATATTTCTGAACAATAGAGGCCTCTGGTCGATAAGTATTTTTAACACATCCCTTCAAAATTTTCATATATCTTTCAAAATGATACATCCATACTAAATAAACAGGCCCACATATTCTTATCTCACGCACCAAACGAATCAGCAAAAGAACCATTATATAGAGAAATGTGGGTGGGAAAGAAATTTCTAGAAGAAAAAGAATAATAGTTTCTTCATTATCCAACACATCAAACAAATTTGGATCAATTACTTTGCTACAAATGGATTGGAAAAAATTACATAACCTGATGATAGTATTTCTGATAGATTTCATCAATATACCATGCACTGATACAGGTAGAATTTGTTTCATCAACACATGGAAATCATGAGATTTCATACCTTCTAATTTACAACCCTTAAATGACACCAAATTATTCACATTTGAAGAAAACCCACTGGGAACTTTAATACCATGAATACACTGACATAAAATCATCTTTTCAACATTTCTTAATGTTTGGCAAGCCAGAGGTAAATATTTTATGTTTCCTTTCATAGTGAGAGCTAACTCCAAATGTAATCTCCTTAATATCAAGTCAAATCTATCATGAAATCCATCTTTTTTGCTTTCCTTTTACGTCTAACAAAGTTCCAATAAAACTTTTGCATATTTTTTCTCAACATGCATAACATTGATGGTATGTTTTATCTCTAGAAATATCCAATAATATAGTATGAAAAAAATAGACTACTTCTTCCAGATATTTCTTTAAAGACGAGAACTTCTTTTCTTTCTAAATGTAAATTCAATATCTTTCACCCTATCATAATATTCTTCAGCTGACAATTGTCGAGGGGGAAGGTTGTATTCTTGTAATCCGTTAAATTCAATTTTCTATCTATTATAAGAATTATCAATTCGAAAAAATCTTTGATGTCCCATGTATATTGTCATTCTTCCATTTTGAAATTGATAATATGAAGTTTTTTCTTCACAAATTGGACATGCTTTATGTCCCTTAACTATATCTAGATAAGCTTCCATAAGAAAGAATTTCCTTTATAGTGAACATTATCATATCATGGAAAATAAAATATTCTTTCTTTTATGCATCGAAAACATTATACACGCCTCCTATAGTAGTTTCAAATCATCAATAAATTGTGAAAGATAGACATCAATATCATTTATTGATTGTTTTGGTCAAGAAATCATCAATATCATTATAAAATATTTTTTCTTCATTTATAGATGTGGGGAAAAGTTGTAAACTACCAGAAAAATAGGCCAGGAACTATTTAAAGGCTCTGGGTGCAGCGGAAGCTCGTGGGTGGATGTGCCCACTATCCCTTTTGTCATTAGCAATGATCAATTCGGGATCAATACGATGATAAATGCCAGACTCCATAGATCGAATCAGAAAAATAGAACAAGAAGAAGAATAGTCCTGGAACCACAAACGAGGATCGTCACAGGTTGATTATAATTAAATAAATTAATTTACAAGAGGTATATTTTATGGAATTATTTCTTCGTTTATATTTCTGATCACGTTCCGATGTGATTCATCATTGCATCACAGAATCCAAGTGTAGACTTCCTCTAGCGGGGATCCACACATGCACCAAGTATCTCTAGACGTTACCAAAGGAATCTACGGGTGCTAGCGTAGAGAATCCTTTCCTTACATTGTCCATCTTAGATCACATTGGTCTGATGGACGTGGATCTCTCTCGGTCTTGAGAGCGTTCTTTGAAGAAGGAGTTCTTTCAAACTTGAGAGAATTCTCCAGAATTGTTGTTCACAATGATTTTTCAAAAAAGTGTTGGGGTTGTGAGGATATTTATAATCCGTTTTGAGGTTATAGAGTTATGATAATAAATAAACCTGTTACGTGTTTTATTTATTTCATTAACTCTTATTGAAAACCCCCATGTTGAATCATTAATTCCTTCACATGAGACCATGCTGATTATAATAAATATCATTTAATAAAATGATATTATTTCCTCAAAATCCCAACTAGAAAAACCACATGACGTGTAATCATTAATACACAGCATGTACTCATTTTTCATGAAAGCTCCACGACGTGTACTTTCAATGTACACAATGTGTATATCCTATCTTCATTTTTTATTTCCTTGCTGAAATGAAAACTACCCAGCGTGTACATTCAATGTACATGGCGTGTATACCTTGTTTTCATTTTATTCTTCCTCCAACATTAAAATGATTTATACTTCCTTGAATAAATATTAAACCACATATGGGAATAATCTTTATTCTACATGAGATACTTGGATACACTTAGTATGTGACCCTCTAGGCCTCTTTCTAGTTGGCATTAGGCGAGCTTGCCTAAAGTCCAAGATTACTGTCTATCAACAGGTCAAGGCACCCAAGAGAAACAAGTTGACGCCGCATTGACGTATCACCTCATACATACATTTACCATGAAATTTAATCCCTTTATCTCAATATATCATCAACTAGGTTTCATGGTAGTGTCATAAAACTATATTCTTGATCTTTCATTATTTGACTTCCAGAAATAAACTCATCGTAACACCATGTCCATGGTATTTGGGCGATAGTTCTATTTCAATCAAAGGGCCTGAGATATCTACTTCTATAAATATGAAAGGGAAAAATCCTTCCTCAACTTATCCATTAACAACATGTCAATTGTGACGCACCCAACGTACCCTAATTCTGGTCAACTATCTTCGTGACAGTTTTCATCAGAAAATCTAAGTGCACGAGTCATGACATGAGTTAACGATAATCTTCCAGCCTAAGGAACATTACACATACTCATAGATAGTAATGTTCGATGACACCAAGACATGTGGAATTATTTCTGGCGGGTCTGTTCTCATAATCTCCCATCTTGGAGATTACCAAGTGAGAAATCCATGGGATATAGTCTCATCTTCTTACGAGTACTCGCACATAATGGTTTGTATACTATGTATCCTATAATAGCACGTCATCCAACCGTAGAACTATATTTAATAATATTATAGCATTTCAAGGTTCTCATCATAGCGGGGATCTTCCATGACCTTATTAATGCAACAAATATTCCAGGATGTTATTATATTATAGTCATGCAAAACAATGAACAATATATAATAAGTGTACATTCAGGTAATCAAAGTACAAATAGTTGGTTATGAGGACACCAAATATAACAAACTCCCACTTGGACAAGAGCCAACTGCCTATGACTTTTAGTTCGCTAGACCTCACATGATGATCATGTTTCTGTTGATTCATGGCTTTAGTCAAGGGATCTTCCACATTGTATTTTGTGGAAATAATTCTCGCGCAAATTCACCTCTCTGTGAAAAATCCCTCGAGAGATGATACTTTTGAAGTATGTTCTTTATCCGCTGATGCGACCTTGGATATTTTTCAAGTGCCACCACTGCAGTATTATCACAATAAAGTGTGATAGGATCTTTACTAATAGGTACTGCATCTAGCTCTTGGATGAAGCTTCACATCCATACTGCTTCTTTAGCTACCTCAAAATCTGTGATACACCCGGACTCGACTGTAGAATCATCCACCACACCTTGCTTTGAGCTCTCACATCTCACTGCACCTTTATTCAAACTGAAGATGTATCCAGTCTGTGACTTCATGTCATCTTGATCAGTCTGGAAACTAGCATCTTCAAGTCCTCTGATGACTAGTTCCTCATCTCCTCCATAAAATAGGAACATATCCTTAGTATGCCTCAGATACTTAAGGATAGTGTTGACTGCCATCCAATGGCAGTCTCCAAGATCAGCTTGATATCTGCCTACCACACTTAATGCATAAGAAACATCTATCCATATACATAGAATATCATACATGACTGACCCAATCATGGATGCGTAAGGTATCCTTTCCATTTTCTTTATTTCCTCATGTGTCTGAGGACACATTTTCTTGGAAAGATGATTGCCATGTGACACTGGCAATAATCACCTCTTGGACTATTCCATATTGAATCTCTTTAGTATCTTTTCAATGTATTTTCTTTGACTCAAGCCCAGCATTCTCTTAGATCTACCACGATAGATCTTGATCCCAAAGATATATGCTGCCTCAACCAAGTCTTTCATAGAGAATAATTTATCCAATCATTCCTTAACTGACTGTAAGACAGGTACTTCATTTCTAATTAGTAATATGTCATTAACATATACTATAAGGAAAATGAGTGAACTTCCACTAAACCTTTTGTAGACACAAGGCGCACATTTGTTCTTAAAAAATCCAAATTCTGTTATGGCTCCATCAAAATGAATGTTCTATGACCTTGATGCTTGATTTAATCCATAAATGGATTTCTACAACTTTTATACCTTGTTGGCATCCTTTGGAGTCACAAAACCATGAGTTTGTGTCATGTAGATATCTTCCTGGAGGATCCCATTAAGGAATACTATTTTGACATCAATTTTCCAAATTTCATATTCATTGTAAGCGAAAATGGCCAATAGTATTCTGATGGATTTCAACATCGCAACCGGTGAAAAGGTTTCATCATAGTCAATTCCTTGATGTTGTCTAAAACCTTTTGCAACTAGTCATGCCTTATAGGTGTTGACTTGTCCCTCCATGTCTAGTTTCTTCTTGAATACCCATTTATTACCAATAGTATTTACATCAACTGGAGGATCTACCAAAATCCAGACATGGTTTTTGTACATGGAATCCATTTCAGAATTCATGGATTCTTGCCACTTGGAAATGTATGTGCCCTCAACTACTTCCTTGTAGGTAATAGGATCATCATTGTCAACTAATAATGATTCACCATCCTCGGTTACAAGAAAATTATATCGTTCTTGTTATCTCACCTATCTCATACTCCTATGCAGTTCTTGTGTCTCTGAAATAGATTGTTTTTCCATGGGGACTGGTGGAATATGTTCTTGTACCAACTCTTGTGTATCTTGAGCCTCAACTTCATCGAAGTCTATCTTTCTCCCACTATCTCTTTTGGAGATGTGCTCCCTCTCAAATAATATGGTGTGTCTGGCCACTGTAACCTTTTTATCTGAGGGGTTGTATAGGTAATATCCCCTTGTTTCCTTGGGATATTCTATAAAGATACACTTTGTGCCTAGGGGTGTCAGTTTGTTACCATAAGGGGCTTTAACAAATGCTTCGCTACCCCAGACATGTAAATTTGATAACATAGCTTTGCGTCCACTCCATAACTCGTATGGAATACCATTTATCGATTTAGTTGGTACTTGGTTTAGTATGTGTGCTGCTGTTTGTAATGAATATCCCTAAAGGATAATGTAAGACTCACATGACTCATCATTGATCTCACCATATCCAATAGGGTGCAGTTCCTCCTTTCACATACACCATTACAATGAGGCATCTATGGAGGAGTGAGTTGAGATAGAATCCCAAACTCCCATAAAAATTTAATGAAGTCCTAATTAAGATATTCTCCTCCTCTGTCTATATGGAGTTTCTTAATCTTCTTACCAAGTTGGTTCTCAACTTCATTCTAGTATTCTTTGAACCGATCAAAAGAATCAAACTTATACTTCATTAAGTAAATCTATCCATATCCACTAAAATCATCAGTAAAAGTTATAAAGTAAAAGAACCCACCCCTTTCTTTAACTTGAAATGGTCCACACACATCTGCGTGAACTAATTATAGAAGCTCATTAGCCCTTTCACCTTTACCACTAAATGGGGATTTGGTAATTTTGCCTTGTAGACACGCATGACATACACCAAGTGGTTTATTTCAAAAGAATCTAAATACCCATATTGATGTAATTTTGTCAAAAGATTCTCATTGACATGACCTAGCTGGTGATGCCAAAGTTGGGTGTGGTATGAGTCATGTGAATTAATTTTGTCATCGATTTCCATTACTTGGTTTGTGTAGTCTAATACATAAAGACCGTTATATAAATGTACCCTACAAAATCAAATGCTATCTTTATAAAAGTAGAAACATTCATTTGCAAACATTAAGATGAATCCATCAGTATCTAATCTGAATACTAAAATAATGTTTTTTGTTAAAATGGTTACATAATAACATCCTTTTAATACATAAACCATCCCAGTAGGCAATGTGAGGTGGTAGTCTCTGGCAGCTACATCAGCGAGTCTGGCTCCATTGGCTGGTCGCAGATCCACCTCACCTCGGTCAATATTTCTAAATCTAATTGGTTCTTGTATTTGGATACAAATGTGATCACCACAAGCAGTATCTAATACCCAATTGGTAGAAATATATAGATTTAATTCGAAAACAAACGCAACTGAAGCTTCCCCTTGCTTCCTTGGTTGAGTGTAGTTTTTCTTCCAGTGGCCCTTCTTGCCACATGCGAAACAAACAGCCACCTGTTCCCCTTTGATCTTCTTTTTCATGGAAGGCCTTGAAGAAGAATTTCGATTAAAGTTCTTCGCCTTCCATTTCATTTTATTCACCATAATTACAGAAGGATTTTCACACTTCATATAATTTTCCACTTGGATAATAAGGATAAGAAGATCAGATAGATACTTTTCAATGTTGTTCATGTTGAAATTTACAACAAAGCTAGATAAGATCTCAGGGAGTGATTCAAGAATGAGATCGGTACCCAGTTCTTCGGTGAGTTTGAACCCTAGAAATTCCAAGCGCTCAATGTAGACAATGATATTGACTACATGAGGCCCAAATGGGGGACACTCTCCATGCATTCTCTGAAATAGAGCCTTAGATATCTCAAACCTTTCCTATCTTTCTCTCTCCTGGTATAGACCACGGAGGTGCTTAAGCATGTTGTAGGAATCCATGTCTTCATGAGACATCATGAGATCACTTGACAATGATGATAGAATCAAACATTGAATGTCGGGTGCATCACTCAAATGTTGATTACAGACCAGGAAATCTTCATCACTCGCCCCTTGTGTAGGTGAATCAGGAAGTGGGGACTCCAGCACGTAAAACTTTCATTCATGGTGTAGGATAACCCGAAGGTGCCTAAACCATACTTTAAAGTTAATGATGGTGAGGATATTGTCATTATCTATAATTGATCACAGAGAAAATGTGGTTGACGCGTTTTTCATATTGATTCTACAAATTAAAAGAGCAGATTTATCAGTACTTTCTTGATTACATTTTTTGAGAAATAATAAATTTTATTAAGTCTACCACTATTTTATCATGTCCCAATGGCCCTCACCATTGAAATTGGAATTTCCAGTTGCTTTGACATTCTAGTGTAATGGATCCATATTCCCTTTTTCATAACCCCAATAAGGGTTGGTCTAGCTATTAGAATATATTTAGGTAGGTTGGTCTTCCAAATGTGAGATTATATTTCCTTGATTTTTTGATTGGACTCCTAAATCTTGAAATTATGACTTGTATTTCCTCAACACTTGCCTCCATTTTACAAAAATTCTAGCAAGGGATACTCCTCTTGATGTAAAATTTTTATGTTAACCTGAAACTTTCATAAGATATTCCTTTATAAAAGTATCTTTCCCAACAAGGGTTAGTCAATCACATAGTTTTATGGAGTCTTTCCCTTAATCAAGAAACGAAAGGCTTAGTCTGACTTAATATAGTATTTATGGGATTTTATTATTTATTCATAGTTTTTCATTATCACATGCTTGTTAATATTAAGAGATGCTTTATTAAGTGATTGACCATGTTCTGATAATTTTTACTCATAGTCCGGCTTTTATTTTATTCCATCCTTGCATGCTTGTTTGTTTCATTAATTATGTGATCGTGACAACACATACATAATAAATAAACCATGAAATAAGAAATAAATAAAATAATATGGCATGATCATGAGATTTTATTGGTAAGCTTATCTAGAGTTTTTGATAAGCTAACCTTGACCTAGGGAAAAACACCTTGAACCAATGGTTTGTGTTTTGCAGCACCCACCTGTCCACCTTTTTATCTTATTGGGTTGGTTTCGCCTCAACTTTGGGTTTTAAACCATCTCCTCTTACTTGGGAGATCCTCCATTACATGGGGTTTACATTAAAGAAACCATGGGCACACAAGCCCTACATTTTATTGGATGAAGGATCACAGACCAGCAAATTTAAAAAAATTTAAATGAAACCATACACACACAAAGGGTCGTTGGTCTAGCTCATGATCATCCATAGCATGCAACGACATTTAAAAATATTTAGAATTTAAATTCTTTTAATCGTTATATTATTCAAGATAAGCCATGCTTGAATTAATTCTGATCTTATAATTAATCAATTATTTATCTTGAATTCCTTTCTGAATTTCCTTGAGATTCTTCTCATCCATATTTCTTGTACAGTGTCTTTGTACTTTTAGAGGAAACCTGTTAAAATTTCATTACTGGAAAGTACACGGTGTGTAGGCTATTTTACACAGAGTGTATTGGTTTTCACCCTTTATCCAAATTACACACCGGGGGATGTGGCGTGTTTTTCATACATTGGGAATTTTGGAGTACATGATGTGTAGATTAATATAACATGGAATGTCTTTCCTTGTTACGTGGTTACCGGACTAGAAATCCTGTGTATGTGGTACGCAGCATCTCCTTGTACACGGTTTCACCTGGGATGGATCGGACTACACAACACGTTGATTCAACATACACGTAGTGTTTTCTGGTTTCCATGCACCATTAATTTCTGGTCAACATGGTGTAATAAATACTTAGTTATAATCAATTCACATGGTGTGGTTTGGTGGACTAGTACTGGTTCGTTGAACCTAAGTACACGGCGTGTAGTGTTCACTACACGCCGTGTATTCTTGTGTTGTATAGACAGAAAGAGTGGCACCTCCGGATGAGTTCCTCATTTTTATTTTAATAAAAATTAAAATTAAAAGGTCATTTCTATGATGTGAATCTTTAAATGAGTGAAGAAGAACAGATCTCATTCATTCATATTTATAGAACGATTTATCTTGAATTGAATCAAATATAAATGTATAATTTATCAACGAAAATTAAATAACTATAATAAACGTTGTAACCTCACTTTGATACAAATTTAAAGGTTCGGGGCACAACGGAAGCTCGTGGGTGGATGTTCCCACTTGGCTTTTTGTCATTAGTAATGATCAATCCGAGATCAATAAGACGATAAATACCAGACTCTACGGATCAAATCACAGAAATAGACAAAGAAGAAGAATAGTCCCGGAACCACAAACGAGGATCGTAACAGGTTGATTATAATTAATTTAATTAATTGACAAGAAGTACCTTTTATGGAATTCCTTCTTAATTGATATTTATGATCACATTCTGATGTGATTTGTCGTTGCGTCGCAGAATCCAAGTGTAGAATTACTCTAGCAGTGATCCACACATGCACCACGTATCTCTGGACATTGCCAAAGGAATCTTAGAGTGCTAGCATGGAGAATCCTTTGCTTGCATTGTCCGCCTTAGATCACCTTGATCCAATGAAGGTGCATCTCTCTCGGTATTGATAGCATTCATGGAGGAAGGAGTTCATTCATGCTTGAGAAAATTCTCCAGAATTGTTGCGCACAACGATTTTTCAAAAAGTGTTGGTGTTATAAGGATATTTATAATCAGTTTTGAGGTTATAGAGTTATGATAATAAATAAATATGTTAGGAATTTTATTTATTTCATTAACTCTTATTGAAAACCCCCAAGTCGAATCATTAATTCCTTCACATGTGCCCATGATGATTATAATAAATATCATTTAATAAAACGATATTATTTCCTCAAAATCCCAACTAGAAAAACCACACGACATGTAATCATTAATACATGGCGTGTACTCGTTCTTCATGAAAACTACATAACGTGTACATTCAATGTACATGGCGTGTATATCTTGTTTTTATTTATCATTTCCTTTCTAAAATTAAAACTACACTGCGTTTACATTCAATGTACACGATGTGTATATCTTGTTTTCATTTGATTTTTCCTCCCACATTAAAATGATTTAGGCTTCCTTGAATAATTATTAAAACACATATGGGAATAATCTTTATTCTACTTGAGATACTTGGATACACATAGTGTGTGACCCTCTAGGCCTCTTTCTCGTTGGCATTAGGCGGGTTTGCCTAAAGTCCAATAAAACTCTCTAGCAATGTGTCAAGGCACCAAAGAGAAAGAAGTTGATGCCTCATTGATGTATAACCTCATACAAACGATTACCATGAAATTTAACCCATTTGTATAAATATCTCATCAAGCAGGTTTCATGTTAGTGTCATAAACCTATATGCTTGATCGGTCATTCTTTGACTTCCAGAAATAAACTCGTCGTTACACCATGGCTATGGAATTTGGGCGACAGTTCTATTTCAATCAAAGGGCACGAGATATCTACTTCCATTAATATGGAAGGGAAAAATCCATCATTGACTTATCTATTAACAACATGTCATTCGTGATGCACCCAACATACCATACTTCCCACCAATTGTCTTCATGACGGTTTTTGTCATCAAATCTAAGTGCGCGAGTCAGGACATGAGTTAATGATAATCTTCCAGTCTGAAGACCATTACACACACTCATAGATAGTAATGTCCAATGACACCAAGACATGCAGAATTACTACTGGCGGGTCTGTTCTCACAATCTCTCATCTTGAAGATTACCAAGTGTGAAATCCATAAGAGAGAGTCTCTTCTTCTTACGAGTACTCACACATAATGGTTTGTTTACTATGTTTCCTGTCATAGTACGTCATCCAACTGTAGAACATTATTTAAGAATATTTTTATACCATTTCATGTTTCTCATCATAGGAGGGATTTTCCCTAACATTATTATCGCAACAAATATTCCAAGTCATTATAAAATTATAGTCATGGAGAACAGTGAAAAATATATAATAAGTGTACATTCATGTAATCAAAGTACAAACAGTTGGTTCTCAGGACACCAACTCTAACAGTATGTTGGCTACTGAGGCTCTCATATGGATTCATTTCATTAGTACATAGTCCCAATTTGTGATTTCTAACATCACTTCCAAAATCATGATTTTGTTATCAAAACTCTTCCACTGTGGTGAATTGGCAAGGTGATGTAAGTTACCATCAGATATGCGTTCATATGAATTCCATCTTAACCTTTTTGTGTCAATTGAATTTTCAAATAAATGCTTCAAAAAAGGAATTATTGGAAGGTACAAAATTTATTTAGTATGAGTTTTGATTCTAGTACCTAAAATTGAATCACAATTGAAATATCATTATTGTATGAAAAAAATATTGGATGATATTATTGGAAAGTAAAAAAATTTATTTTTCATGAAGTTGGATGACATCACCTGAGAATGAATCTGAGTTGACTTTCCCATATATCTTATAGCATGGCGTCTCACATATATGAAAACATGATAAATATTCATTTTCTTTCTTATACGGTACACAATCATTAGGGAAAGAATGTATCTTTTTATACCCCAATCCCATTGGGAATAATATTTTCTTCACCTCATAATTGGAATATGTAAGCCTATTTTCTAATAGAAGTAGCCCTTTTAAAAGCTCATGTAAGATAGAGAAACTTTTATCACTACACCCATTTTTTCCTTTTAAGTTAACTAATCTCAAAACTGCGGATAACACGGTGTATTTACTACAACTTGGGAATAATGGTTCTCAGAATCTCCATACAATCGTTCAACAATTACTATTTTTTCGATTGTTTCAACACCTAAATCATGAATTAATTCTTCAATATGATCCTCTTCCTCGTTATGAATAATTTCATCAACATTGGATGTTGAGTTTTCAATTTTTTCACCATGCCATATCCAATGAGTATAATTAAGGCTAAAAACATAACCAATGAGATGGTCCTTGATTTCTCTGGAGTATAAATTTCTTATATTTAAACACTTCACACATGGACAGAATATAAAATTAATGTTTTGAATATGTATATTAGAAAATTACAAGAATTCATCAACTCCTTTCTTATTCACTAGTGGTTCTTCGTAAATGTATCAAATTACGATCCATTCAATATTTGATATAACCAAATAATTAGTGAAAATATTAAAAAATATAGACATTTAAATATATATATACAGTTACAGATAAATTATAAACAAAAAAACATTTAATGAAAACTATTTTTAACACCCCAAGATTTCATAATACATTTTCTCTTCAATGTAATTCAATAACTTGCGCAACATGCAACACTGAGTTCGAGCGCACCACGACTTACCAAACTAGTCATTCAAAAAGCTGTTATGAATAATATTAACTGGATTTTTATTTTTATATACTCTATATAATTTTAGAATTCATATTATGTGTTTTTTAGACATTATATAAGAAAAAATTCATTTTTTCAGATAAAAAATGTATTTTTCAAAAAATAAATTTTCACCGCCTTTTAATGGAATTTTTTTTGTAAAACCAATATTTGAAACTTTAATATATTCAATTTATTGAAATTAAATTATTATTTAGAAACAGGATATAAAAATTTAGTTTTGATAAAAAAATTTACTTTTCTGATAACTTTCATTTTTTGAGGAATAGTGAAAAATACTAAATTTTAATTGAAAACAACTTTTTTAGTAGAAATAATTTATAGTGTTAAATTACACATTTAAGTGGTTTTAAAGTATCATTAAATTATATTTTTATCATTTAATATAATTTAGGTCATTTTATGTAATTTCACATTTAAAATTAACGTAAACAAGTGTCAATATTTTGATAGTTATTATTTCTTAAAAACACGCTTTTTGTTTTGACAACATGAATTAATTTTAAAATAATTTCTGCCACTTTTGTGTTTTTAATTTGGAAAATTGGATTCCATATTTGGAATCCGGAGGTCCAAATTGTGTAAATAAGTAACTTTTAATTTTAGACATTATGAATATTTACTTCAGTAAATATTTTATTTACCGTGGTTAAAAGATAAATCTGGTAATTAAGGGTAAAAAATTATTATTATAATAATAATAATTTACCCTAACATATTTCATGTACCTATTGGTTGATATATTCCAGACCATTGTCATCCTTGGATCAATTTTTGGACCCCATGGAGCCACTTGAGAGTGATAATTACACTTTATATTAATTAATTTAAAGTAACGACAAAAATGACATAAACATATATCTTTTAGTAAACAAAAATTTACACAGGGTTATATAAGTGATCTTTCTAACTATAAATATTCAATTGAAATACAAAAATATTTCCTACAACATGGTATTTTTTTATAATTTTTATACATCAAATAAATAAAATTATTTTTTTACACAATAATTATGCAGTGTTTACATCATTAATAAATGATTTAAATAAATAAGATTATAAAAATTAAAACAATATCCAAACCCTATCCAATTAATTTTTGATGATTTGATTTAAAACATGAGTCATCTTATATTCGTATTTATTGTGTTTTGGACCTTTATAAATCAAAAATAATTATATAATAAAATAATATTTTCAAACATTCCTAAAGTGACCCTCCCCTCCATTATAAAAATCCATCACCTCTAACCCATTAATAACACCTCTAAAGCCCCATGGCTCATCCAACCTCTTCCCAATTAAGCTTCCTACATCCATATATTCCTCTTAAAATCCTTAACTTAGGCGGAAGACACTTCAAGTAAGCCTTTTGGCTCGAACCAAAGTGAGTTACCCAATTTAAAGGTAATATCTCTTCTTAAGTTCTTTTCTTTTATTTTACTTCTCCACACCCTAAACTCTCTTTATTCCATTCTTTTGTAACAACACCAGCATCCTGAATATACTAGGTTGTTTTTATGAGAAGGATTTGAACTACCCTTACACACACCTCCATCTAATGGATATATAACATAATGTTTCTGTGGACAACGAACTAATGCCTCACGAAACGATGATTCTTCAATCATCTACAACCAACTATTATGGTGGCCATTATGATGGAACTGTAATTATATATGATATTTCTGATATTTATTTTATCTATAATCTTCTGTAATTCTCTTTTATAGCATACCTTTATTCTTTTCATGTTGTATATATACGATAATTTCATTTGAGGAAGTGTGGACTACCGCCTCCTGAATGTGATATAACTCATTCATACCATACATGGAATGTATAAAGGATGGTGTTAATGAACATGAGGAACACATAAAAAATTATATTATATTGTAATAATAATATGCTTATGTATCATTTGGTTTTATTCCCTTTTAAAATGAAAAAAATGAAATGGAAGTACCATTCGTGCGTGTGTACGGATTACAGTCTCCACAGACGCGATGAGATTCATTCCCCATCGTAATCATTCAAGAATATTTTTTATTTTATTATTATAAATAATTTTTAAGAACTTAATATCATTTTGGGTATGAATAAAATACATCCTATCCATAAAAAACATGGCTAATGTAACAAAACATATAAAGGAAAACTAATCAGCTAACACCCGAAACAATGATACTACTGAAATATTATTAACAAAGAAATATTAAAAGATCACACATGATATCATATTTAAGTATATGGTTCTTGTATAATTTAATAACAATGATTTAACCATTATATAGGAGGTTAATTTACCCTCTACCATGGAAAAGTACAAGGTAAAGGTTAATTTCACAATCTCTTTATTATTTGAGGTTGTTTTTATGTAAGTAACTACTAGGACCTCTTTTTCATCCACATCCATGTTTCTTAAAAATGAATTTCAAAACATTTTTACTATTTACTATACTATGGGTTAAATTCATTTATACCCTTGTTTGAATTTTTATAAAATGGTTTGAAATGAATCTTTCTGTCGTTTTCTAAACTAGGTACTTTATAACATTTTCGACATATTAAGGTAAGAATGTTATTTTTAAACTTATACAGTGGGTGAAGCTATCTTACATCATTATAACACATTTTAAGATTAACTTACTAGATTATAAGAATATTTTCAAAATATATTTTTTCTTTTATAATTACATGACTTTTAAATTATTTCAAAATAGAAAGAGATATTTCTCAAAAATAGATTTGATTTCATATATGTCAACATATTTTAATGGATTTTATATTTTTTTGAAGTTGATTAATTATGATACAAATATTCCATATTGTATTGAAGGATTTTTGATTTGTCTGAGAGTGGATGAGTTATTTTTATAACATTCATGGTTTATGGTTAATTTATTAACAATTCATATTCTAGTTTCAATACGAATGTTTATGTTATGTTTCAACCTTCTCATGTGAGGAATGAATTGGACTCGTAAGTAATGGGTGGAGCCCGCTATAGCTCCTCGATGCATCGGTAGGTCTAATGAGACAAACTAGTTTTTGGCACAAATCCTTGACAAAATATTATTATTAGTCTTCACATGAGGCCTTGACTATATAGTTATGATGTCAGACATTATGCATTCCATCATTATGAAATTATCTATTGATATTACATGTGATTATTCGACTAGTAGAATATCCATGTGAATAAATACATGGAATTATTTGATTTATCTTTTCCATATTATGATGAAGTTTAAGTTTAAAAGGATTTTTTAGTTTTATACATTTCCTTAAATGTTTGTGCTTATTTATGAAAGTTTCTGCTATATTGTTATCCTTACTGAGCATCTTAGAACAACCCTTTCTATGTTTTATTTTTCCCAGGATGCAAAGAATTATATTATGACTGACCTGTAGGGATAGTCGAAGGGATATTAATGTGTTCAATGGAAACAAATTTGTTTTTGTTTTTCATTTTATAATGTATTGTAAAACTTATGTATGTATTTAGTACTTCCAAAGATACTAAACTGATAAGTCTTTCAGGAAATGATTCCTTATATCATGAAAATGTATTAAAATAATGCACCGACTCTGGGTAACATGGGTTGGGGTGTTACACTATTGATAATAATATATAGAACATCAGATGTGAAACACATTTAAAAATAGTAAACTTTTTATTTTCATATTATATACATGTGTTTTATTGATATTATAATTACATTATAATATCAATATTCTGAAATTTATTAGTTCATTTTACATAGTTTTTGCATTATTTCGATGTTTCATGTGTCAAAAGTATTTAATATTTCATTAATTTAAAGGGAAAAAATTAGTTATTATTAGTAATAAGAAATAAAAATTATAGTAAATGTTCATATTATAAGAGAAATCAATCCTAATACTGCCAAAATTATAGTAGATGAAATTAAATACATAACTAAATTGATATATCTTACAACACATTTGGGTGAGATAATAATAGAATAATTGGAGGAATAATAAGTGGTTGTGGAGGTGGTATTTGGGGGTTACCCTCATATTCACTGTAGACCTAGGAGGGGTTATTAGTGGGGGGGAGTTGTAACAAATTGGCATCAGATATTTTGGTTAAGAGTTAGGGTAGCGGCTAGATCTAGACACTTGTAAGGATTACATGGGTTGTTATAGAAATGATACTAGCTGATCCCGATGTATGATATAGGCTAGGGATACCAGTTAAGATATAGGATTTTAGGTCTCTCCATGATTCGATGAAAGGAATCTGGGATGACCAAATGCCCAAGGGAAACTGTGCTGCTTTCAAGGTTGAGACCTAGTAATGGTACACACATCATTCCTGTTAACATTATTTTTGAATGCGGGATTATTTTATGAAGTTAAATCATCTAAATTAAATTAATTTTATTAAATAAATTCCACTCTACTAATATTTCATAAATGTGTGGGTATGTTTGAATAAAAACATAGTTAATTTATCAAAAACTCATTTAAACAAGTTTTTCAAAAATATGAGAAAATACAATAGCCATGGTTCTAAATGAAACTAAAAAATAAATAAAAATATGGATAAATGATTTTTTATTGTGACATATCCTAATCAAGGAATAATTATTTTCATGTCAAGGAAGGCATAAGAGGTGACATGACATAGCCAATTTCTATCAAAAACGTTGACTAATCACTCTTAGGGGTGACTATTAACAATTTTCAAACACATTTTAAATAAACTACAAACTAATATTTGATGCAAATTAAAATTAAAATTAAATTATTTATGATTTATCTTCAAAATTTAAAAAAACTTTCACATTTCGGAATTCAACATGAAAATAGACCCCCAATCCAAACTTTGATCTGTATTAATATTTGGAAAATTAAGCATTGTAAGATCTAGATATAAATTGATTGTAACAACAAAAATAAAAAAAATAATATAAAATCAAACCACTGTTGAAAGTCACTCAAAATAGAATTATGAAGAACAAATAATCCCTATAAGATTAAAGAAGATAATATAATATAGAGAGCAGATAACAGATTGTGAAAATATAACAAAATCATCAACAATAGCGGTTGGTGGTCACAAATAAAGCTTCGAAGTCATCGTGAGTAGAGAGGATCCACCATAGGTTTTTATTTTGAAGAAAGATTAAGATGAGGGGTTTTTGATCCCGTCATTTTTTAAATGACTTTCGGCGTCAGTTTTTACTAAAATGGATGCCAAAAATTTAAAAACAATTATGCATCGTTTTTTCTTAAAACTGACGCCGATAATATATATTTTTTACTTTTCTCATTGGTTTTGGTAAAACCCGATGCAGAAAGTATTCTGTATTTTTATTTTCAGCATTGGTTTTCCAAAAAACCGATGCCAAAAATTAAAAATATGGTGTTGATTTTAATGAAAACCGACTCGAAAAACCTGTTTTATTTTATTTTTGGCATCGGCTTTAGGAAAACCCAACTCCAAAAACCACACATAAAAATCCTTAGCATCAGTTTTCTAAAAACCGATGCTAAAAATGTATCATTGAATCCATCATCGTCGGTTTATAAAAACCCCACATTATTAAATCGGAGTTATAACCTGTATTTCTACTAGTGATAACATTTCCTAGAGGAAAGCCTTTTTTATTCCATCAGCCTTTTCTCTCATACTAATTGATGAATATCTTGTTTCATTATTTTTGGTGTTTCGCATTTTAAATTTGATTAAAGGTTTCATGGATTGTAGTTTGAAATAAAATAAAAACTATGAGTTTCATTATAATTGAGTTTTTGGAAAAAATAATCAAAAGTTTAAATAATAGATTAAAAAATGAATAATTTCATACATCAATAGATAAAACATTAAAATGTAAGAGTAAAACATTAAAAGTATATTATTGATTGAGGCCAGGGTATGGATAGTATAATATTTTTAATAGATTATATGGTCTAGTCATATCTTTGAGTAGAATTGGTATTGTTTATTTTAAGGGGTTAGTGAGGTCTATTGGCTCTCAGATCCTAAATTTTAAGACCGAGTTTATTTCTTTTGGTCGTTATTTTTTTTGGGTTAAAAGTGTTATCTCTTCAGTTCCCATGAATGTTATTTTTGAGTATTTTACAACAAATATGTTCATTGGGAACATTAAATACTTCATGAATTATTTTATCTAGGATTCATGGTAGGATGGGGGAGACAATTGGGAAAAGGGAAACCATATGTATTAGATAATAAACGACTGAGGTATTAACTTAAATTGAATCTAATATAGAATTTTCTCCCTCTAAGCGAATGTTTCATAGAATACCATTGGGGGATATTTTATTTAGGCTATATTCATGTGTGGAAAGTATGGGTATATGAATGAAACCTCTCTCTAAGAGTTAGGAAAATCATTATAAATTTAGAATCATATTCATGGGTATCTTTAATTTATTTACACTTATATTTTCTGGATTATTGGTCATAGGTAGATCAACTTATGGACTTAGAATTGGAAAAGGATCATGTACTTCTTTCCAAGATGACTAATGGTGGATCACACATTATCTAAAGCTTTTCATCATCATCTCTTCTTGATTGAAGTCCTACATAATACTTAGAACGTTTTTATTCATCATATATTTCTTTTGAGGGAGGAATATCAATGTGTATTAATGGATTCTGTGTCAAGAACTTTCAATATGGTCATTGGGAACATTAAATAATTCATGAATTATTTTATCTAGGATTCATGGTAGGATGGGGGACACAACTGGGAAAAGGGAAACCATATGTATTAGATAATAAACGACTGAGGTATTAACATAAATTGAATCTAATATAGCATTTTCTCCCTCTAAGCGAATGTTTCATAGAATACCATTGGGGGATATTTTATTTAGGCAATATTCATGGGTGGAAAGTATGGGTATATGAATGAAACCTCTCCCTAAGAGTTAGGAAAATCATTATAAATTTGGAATCATATTCATGGGTATCTTTAATTTATTTACACTTATATTTTTAGGATTATTGGTCATTGGTAGATCAACTTATGGACTTAGAATTGGAAAAGGATCATGTACTTCTTTCCAAGATGACTAATGGTGGATCACACATTATCTAAAGCTTTTCATCATCGTCGCTTCTTGATTGAAGTCCTACATAATACTTAGAACGTTTTTATTCATCATATATTTCTTTTGAGGGAGGAATATCAATGTGTATTTTTGGATTCCATGTCAAGAACTTTCAATATGAAGGATTTTCAAAGCAGTTCACATGGTTCTTAGGAGGGGGGCATTGGTGGGAAGGCTCTGGTCTTTTTTTATCTTGGTGATATATAATTTCATTTTTTTAATTTCATAAAATATTATATTTCTATCCATAATGAGGTTCAAAATAGATATATTCACATGAAATCCAAATTAAACAATTATTATAAGTCCAAAGAGATAATTTTTCATCTATTTGTAGAGGGTTAAAGTGAATCATTCAATTGGAGAATCATCCGAAGATTCATATGAATTATTTTAAAATGGTTTCTCATGAAATATTTACTAAAAAAGTGTATTTGTTTTATTATAGAGATCGAATGTGAAGGATATGGTATGATACATGGACATGAATTTATGATGTTGGGTCTTATATAATGCTTTTAATTAAACTAGGATTCATAAAAGGATGTTCTCTATGTTCGATCTGAAGTTGGTGGTGTGAGTCTTAGTTTTTGAGTTGAATGGGAAGATCAAGTCAAAGTAAATATCCCACTATATTAGGTATCTTTCTATTCCCCTAGAGTATGGGTCAAAGGATGAGGTTGTACAGGGAAAATAGGTCTCATCGTGAGCCCCTCATGAAGTCTTGAAACTTGACGTTGACAGATCAGGTATGTAGGTAACCATGAAAGGTTTAGGCATGGTTAAGAATAAATGGGGCCCTTTGAAACTATTTTATAATGATTTTCTACCCCAGAGATCTCCTCGATTATAGAGGCCAAAACATTTTTCACTAGGTTGTTTCTTTATATATAGGTTGAACAATGTTTTCTTGGATAGATTGGAGTTGGTCCCATTGTTGTATCTCATGCTCCAAAAAGAATTAATTTACCACACTATCCTATTATATATCAAATTTGGGCTTTCATAAGCCTAATTAATCAAAAGATATAGAATTATCAAACATGGAGTGAGGGGAACAGAGTGGTGGAAACCCTTTCTTCAAAGGGATGCAAAATTAACGTATTATTGTTTTCTCAAGTATTAGACCCCTTCTCCCAGATTTCCAGACCAATCTAAAGGAGGTTGCCTTTAGGATACATCATTTTAGACCACCATGATTTGGTGTGTATCTTTTCTTTATAATTTTATTTTGAATGATAATGATGAAAAATTAAAATTATGAAACATAATGATAATACTATGTGAGAAGATGTTAATAGTACATACCAAAAGGTTAATATTATATGTAATGATATTTAAATTAAATTATAATGAATTTATATTATGTATCAGAAAATTATTCAGTTTATTATAATTATTAGGCTGTGTATGATTAAAAATTTATTACATGAGAATAAAATATCAACACATAAGATAATCCACTTATGTAGAAATAAAAAAAATAAGAAATAAAAATCAATATATATATATATATATATATTCATTTAAACTAGAACAAAACTAAATCACCCATAATAAAATAAAAATGATCAAACTAATGGGTCTTAATAAATATATCATCAAATTGATGTTTATTTTCAACAAACTCATGTGATATTTCATGTTTTAAGAATGATAACTCAAGAAATGATTCATAATATTAATGTTCATTTCTCTAGAATGAATTATAGGTTTTTAATATATTTTTATAGTAATATATTCATTACATTTAATGGGAACATGTCTAATTTTGAACACACAATTCTTCAATGTGTGTTTCATCCACAATACTTGAGCACAAAATGTACCAGCTTAATCATATTCATCTTTGGAATCAGATACAGAAACAAATTGATGTTTATGGGACACTCTTTTAATCTAATATAATACCTTTAAAGTAAGAATCATAACAAAAAAATTAATAAAAATTATATTTACTATGAAATAAAAATTAAATAGAAATTAAACATTTATGAAACCTAAAAACCATTTTGAATATTTAAAATGATAGTTCATAGGATTATCATGAAATTTAAAATAGGTAGATAAAAAACATTATGTCTAGTTTACTAAAAGTTAGATTTGTTATGATCCAAATTATTCATCTAGATAACTTTTTATAAACTACTTTCCTAGATTCAATCATATCAAGGTTAATATAATAACTCATAGGAGTCACATATGTTTTACTATTTTCAATTCCCAACATTATTGATATGTTATATCAATAAATACATTGATTTAAAACAATCCCAATGTCCTTATAAAAGATTTGAATACTACAGAAATATTTAAACTCATCCACCATTCTTATTTCATACTATTGTTATATAATTTTATAAAATTAACTATATTATCTCGAGTTTGTTAATAAAAAATTACATCACCGACATATATTTGAACTAAAAAAATTTATAAAGACAATTTTTCCATAAAAAAAGTGTTTTCAAATCTTACATAAAAAAAATTTGATAAAATAAAAGAACTAATCCTCCAACACTAATCTCTAGGTATTTATTTACTACTATGTAAATATTTCTTGGGTTTGAAAATACCATCATGAAAAAATTGGAATAAAAAATAAGATATTATTTAAAATAAAATCATCCAAAATAAAAAAATTTGAAATTAAAATTTAACATCCATATAAAAAAATAAAACTCATATATAATTCACATGCTAATAGAATTATAATTGATTCTTACTAAAGAAGAGGGGAAATTTTAAATTCATAATCTATACAATCGTCTTGATTATAAACATTTTCTACTAATACAGATTTATTCCAATTGATCATTCATTTATAATCATACAAATTTTCATAAACCCTCTTAGTTATTATAAAATGTTAATCCGAAGTCATTTATATTAATTCCCAAATCATATACATTTTAACTTGGTTTAATTTTTTTTGTATAGCTAAAGAAATTATTAATCAAGGATTCCACTATGGTTTTAGGTTCAATATATGAAATAAAAGGAGAAAACTAAACACAATTTATAGAAATTATTCCAGTTCTAATGAATTTATCTAATCCAAAACTAAAACTATCTAATAGGTGATATTTTAAGGTTCTATGCTTTCTAGGTAGAACATTGTCATTTTCATCATGTTCTGACTTTTTAAGAATGGTTTTTACATGATCCCATTTCTCATCATCATTATTTTTAGTGATGATATGACTATTGAGTCAAGAAATGTTTATTGGACCATTAAGGTCATCAATAGAAAATTTTCTAGCAATAAAAGGGTCACTTTTTTAAAACATCATATGATATTATTTTTTAACTACCCTTGAATTAATTTTGAAATCACAAAAAAGTCATAGAAATATTAGAATAATAAAGAAAGGTTGTTTCATCATCCATTCGATCAAATTTACCATGATTATATTCAGTATTCAAGATATAAACCTTAAATCAAGAAAAATTAATGTATCAAACTTCTTTATTTTTCCATTTCATGAACCATATAATTTTTTATTCAAATTAAATATTATTAGAACACTATTTATGAAATTTGAAGTTATATTAATAGTCTCTTCCCAAAAATTAATAAGAAAAAATATTATCATAACATGGTTCTAGAAATTTCATTTAGTTTCATATTTCTTTTTTCAATAAATTCATTCGAATCAGGTGTTCTGGGGGAACAAATTATATCTAATACTAAGATTTGGAAAAATGAGTTAATTACACAACATTCAAATTCTATCCCAATACCACTTCTCATGGAGATAATTTTAGAATCATTTTCATTCTGAAAATATTTACCAAAACTAAAAAACATAGAAAAATATTCACTATAGAACCATAATATATAAACCCAAGTATATCTTGAAAAATCATCAACGAAAAGAAAATATATATATTTTACACCAAGTAATGTAGTACCCATTTTTCTAAATAAATATTAAGGATAATTTCCAACAATCTAAAAGTAGAAACCAAATTAACTAATTTAATAGAAGATCTAAATTTTGTTCCCATTTTACATGAATAAAATATTTATTTTTTATTTAATATTTAGTCAAGGAAATTTATAAATCATTTTTTTAAACAACATCATTAATGAATAAACATAAAAATATCCAAGTCTTCGATGCCTAATCCTAGATTATTTTATTTAAACATGAACAAAATTAATATTTTTTCTACTCAAATAATCCAGATATAATAAAAAATAACGTCAACTTATATTTTCATTAAATATATGAGACACTTATTTATAAATATAACATGTATTATTAGTAAAATAAATTGGGTGACAATTATAAAAGAGTCTTAAAATATATATCAAACTTTACTTTAATCCCTCAATATATAAAAATTTATTTATGAGGATATACTCTTGATATTAAATATGTATAACTACAAAAAAATTTCTTTAAATTTTTCTTGAAATGTAAAATTCCCACCATCAATATTTGATAATGAATATAAATGTGATAAATCTTTACTCATATGTCTTGATAATGAACTATCCATAAAATATTTTTCATTTATTTATTTCTTACAACTCTTTCTATAAAAAAGTATAAATAATTATCTATTTTTCTACCTATATAATTTTGGGACTAATTGTGTTTAGAATTAAATATTTATCTAACCTAATCCACTTTATTTTAGTATAATTTTATAATTTATTATTAGATAAAATTTTAAAAACATACAAATTATTATTACCACAAAATTGTGTAATCTTTTAGGAGATATCACTGGCATATTTTCTAGAAATATCATAAGGAAATAAAACTACAATAGGCTTTTTTTTCTATTAGAACTGGGAATTAAGTCATTTCTATGTGGATTTGTGTTTTGTACATCACTTAGAATCTCTATTTTCCCTTTATCTTTATTATGACTAATAAGAATTTTATAGGCAAGTTGAAGGGAACATATTTTTCAATAATAAAAAATTCATAGTATTTATTAAGATATTTATAAATTTTCATTAAATAATCATTTTAATATTCATGAATCAATTAATATTCATTAATATCGTCAAAATAACAATTTTTAGGTTCATAAATAACTGAGAGTAATGATTATATTACTTCAATTTGAGCTATAAAATTCATATTACTTTATTAGTCTAATTTTTGTGCTTCAAAGTCATAATGAGATTCATTACTATAATATTTATAAGCAATGTAAGATGACTTTATATATATTTTTATTTTTTGCAAGCAATTTAATATTTTCAAAAATGTTCCTTTAGATTAAATATTTTATTTTTTTAATGGACAATCAGGCTTGATATTACCAAGATTTGTTCATTTGCAGCATCTAACTCCTTTGAATTTTAATAATTATTTTTGAATATGATAAATGGTTCTCTAAATATTATTTTTATTTTATAAAAATTATTGAATATTCTATAATTTTTTTCTAGTTCATGACTATAATTTGAACAACTAGATTCTCCACTGTCATATGAGTCAAGAAATAATTATTTATCCTTTTTCTCATCCTTCGAAGTAGTGAATTTTGATGTGGTGATTATCCTTGTTAATAAATTTTTGATTATCAACGTCATCTTTAATTTTCACATCAAAATTTCTAGGGATTAAATGACAGTCATTAAACTCAATAGAAGCAATTATAAAACATCAAAACAAAGAACACTATATGAGACACCATAAATAATTTAAAAATAATATAATGAAGATATTTCATCTTTTTTAGTTTCAAACTGATTTTTCTAATATCTTTATCCCATACACTTTATGATGAACACTAATAGGTAGCCAAACCATTTCAATCCTCCATGATGTATCTAAAGGATGAAATAATCACTCGATTTTTTGGAAAGATTCCTCTTATCTCCCTATCATGATATGTCACGAACTAGCCCAGGTACCTAGGTAACCAGATAACTGTGCCTATCTTAACATAACTCAAAGCACATTCTTGATCCCCATGGGTCAGTGACTAGAACCTGAAATCATACAACGTGAATGTGGGAATGAATTTTCCACAAAACGTATAGAAAGTAAGACAATCACGACAATATTCATACAAAAGATACTCTACTCAAAGTAATTTATTAGAAGTAAACAACACATTAAAGCCCATAGTACTAAAAACCATGTAACAAAACATGGAAACACTACCTAAGTTCCTAATTAAATAACTCACAAATTCCATGGTTCAATAGCTAGATCCACCTCCAAGTGACCCATTACCCTTTCTCAAACCTATAAGGAGATATTCTGAAAACACATAAAGGCACATGTAGGGTATGAGACAAGCCTAGAAGGATTTCACAATAGATTCCATTAAAATATTCCAATACCAAATTAACCAATAACAAGATTTTAGTTTTCCAATAAATGGGTTTGTTATTTACAAATGAATATTTAAACAAATCATGATTTACAATTCAAATGATGGAAATACATTTATCAAATATTTGTCACATCTCAATTGATGGAGATAATTTTCAAAAGATGAAATTTAACATTAATAAAAAGTGTACTTTACACAAATGGATGTTTTCTAAAAATATATTAAATAAAGACATTTATATAAAAAATTTATATAAATTAATAAGGCATGTAAAAGAATTTATAAAAATGACATATACCTATATTAAAAATACAAACAAGTGAGCAACATGGCCATTTTACAAGTAGGTATGATAGTTCTAAGCTAGAAGGAACAAATACTTTGAGTATGGAGAATTATGTACATACTCCCCTTGAACTGAGGCTAAGAGAATTCATCACCATCGCCTAAGGGATGAGATGTGATGATATGATGTTTTAGAACATTGTAATTCATGAAGTGTTGTCTAATATAATACAATAACAAACAAAGACTTGAATGTGTCCTAGTTCAAAACAAAAATGGTAAATTTATTTTAACACTTCTTAAAATAAAATTAAACCCCATACTCCATTTTAATAATCCAATTTTCACTTTTAAAAACCATAAAAGGTTTTTAATAAATAAACATACCATTTAAAAAAGATTAAACCACTGGGTTTTAGTAAAATCTATTTTTAATATATTTTTCATAAACAATGTTTTAAAAACAATTCATGATATTTCAAAATCCATTACATAATTAAATTTAGCAATTTTAAATTTCAAACAATTAAATCAATTTCATCACAAACCCCCAATTCACTTGAATTTGGGTTTTTCACAAATCATTCCATCAAAACATTTTCTCAATTAAATTCCACAATTCAATTGATTCAATTTCCATCCAAAAAATAATTTGAAATTAATAATTTAAAAAAACACAATTTCCATAACGACACCACAATTCAATGGAATTGGGACCTTTTCAGTTTCTATCAAATAAATTATTCTTCTTAAAAACCCAAATTCACTGGAATTGGGTATTTCTGAAAAAAAAATTTAAAGCCACATAATTAAAACTAATTTATTGAATTAGATTAAAAAAATTTGAGATTAAATAATTTAATTTAATTTTAATAAAATTTGGGCATCATAATAGAACCACCTACCTCGAAGCTGCTAGAACTCTATGTGTCAAACCCGAATCAAGATTTATCGATGAAGAACAACAAAAATGGGATCTGGGAGAAAAAATAATCATTACCACGGTTTAGATCTATAATAGTGGGTATTAGATCCATAAATTAACACATGGGGCAATGGAACCCTGAGGAGGAAGACAGAGATCCTGGGAGATCAAGAATAAGGGGGAAACTAATAGAGAGGAGATCAGAGGGTGTTCCTCTAGTTTTGGATCACTTCTGGGAGGGATATGAGAGGTTAATAATCATCCTTAATTGATCTTTGGAAAGGGGAAACTAATTATGGTTTGTAATGGTCTGTATGGGATCTAAAAATGGGGTTCAATAATTTTTTATAATATTTCGCTTCTCTTAAAATCTTGTCCGCAAGGTTTCCTGGGAAACAAAAAATAGTTTGGAAAAAACATACATAGTTCGTGAACCAATTATAAATGGGATACACAATTATTCTTGAGAGGATTTATCTCTTGATTAATTGTGTGAAATCCTTTTGGATCTCTCTATCTAAAACATTCCATTTTCTTGCAGCAGGGTGCATGATATGTAAAATCATGTGTAGGTCGTGTGCCAATCATGCACCAGCCCGAAATTTTGAAAATTATTAAACATTCAACATGAAACAACCCCAAAAAACCCAACCAAAGATAAATTAAGATAAGAGTTTAGGAATACTGTAAAATAGTAACATGATGTTGTAACCACCCTACCATAGAAACTTGCTATCGCCAGAAAGCCTATGAGGAATATTCCATCTCAAAAGGATGAATCCAATGCTCCCTATTCAGTACCTCTATCTCCCACATATCATTAGAATCGAAACCTTTCTTCCATAGTAGATGAACTAAAGGTATCTTCCTCCCACAAATTACCTTGGTTTCAGAATCAACAATCCTAATTGGTCATTCAACCATGGATAAATTAGTCTCTCCTTTAGGATCACTCTAGCTTAGAATATATGATTGATCATATAAACACTTCCACACCTGTGATACATGGAACATGTTATGTATCAACATCAGTTGTGGTGGTTGTGAAAAATGTTAACAAAATTTCCCCACCTTCTCAACATCCTAAAAAGGTGCAACGAAACAATGAGAAAGCTTCCCTTGCCTCTTAAGATGTTGATGACCCAACCAATGTGAAACCATAAAGAACACTTGGTCGCCAACTAAAAACTCAAAATTTTTAAGGAAATGAGAAGCATAATATTTATATAAAATATATGCTTTCAAAATCTTATGAATAATCAAATTAATCCTTTCTATTTTATCTTGGTCCAAGCTCGGCCCAACAAAGTATCATTCCCCAATATCTGACCAACAGAACGAATATTTACAAGGTTGGTCATACAAGGACTCAAAAGGAGCCATTTAGATCACAGACTGGAAACTGTTGTTGTAGGAAAACTCAACCAAACCCAAGTGATCATCCCATACCCCACCAAAGTTGATAACACAAGAAAAAACCATATCCTAAAAAATACTTATAGCTATTTCTATCTAGCCATATGGTTGTGGATGGTATGTCATACTCAAACGGACCTAGGATCCTAGTGCCTCCTAAAGGACTCTCCCAAAATAAGAAGTGAACCAAGGATCCCTATCAGAGACTATAATATATGGAAATACATTCAAACAAACAATCTATTTTACATAGTGATTTTTCAACTCTTCAACTTTGGTTCTATCTTGAATGGGTCTAAAGTGAGATAACATAGGAAGTATTTCGATCACAACCCATATCACAATATTATTTCATTCGGTTAGAGGAAACCTAACTAATAAATACATAGGGATCTCATCCCACTTTCACATAGGGACTAAAACTGGAAAAAGTAAACTTGGAGGCTTCTGATGCTGGATTGTAACCTATTTGCATGTATAATAATGAGAAACAAACTCTGCAATTCCCCATCTCATACCTATGATTAGAAATTCAACCCCATTTTGTAGAACATCTTCAAGGTTCTTGGGTGCACTACCCACTTAGAACTATTGAAATCCCCCATCACATATTTCCTTACTGATGATGGTACCACAAAATAGTTCCTAAATCATAGGATGTCCTACTTGGATAATGACCGACAAAGTACGATCTCCCCACCATAAAGAGAGTATCCAATGCTATAGAATTAATCATCAAGTTTCTACTCCCAATGAATTAAATTGATAAGAGTGGTTGTCAATTGAATTCTGGTCAAGTAAACCGTGTCCTTTAATTCATGGACTTTGATGTGAAACTATGAAAAAATAACTATCTAGTTCCACTATTATGATTATTCCTTCATTTCATGGGTCAAATTTTTTTTGCTTAAATCATTAGCAACAAAATTTCATTTTCCTGAGGTATAGGAAATGTCGAAATTGTAATACTGCAGGTATTCCATAGAAAACCACTATTATAGATTCAAATATTTTTGAGAGAAGATGTAACTCAAGCTCTTGTGGTCTGAATACAGGGTAAATATTTCTTTGTAAAAACAATGTCCCCAACTCTTCATCACATTCCTCAGAGCTAAAAGTTAAAGATCATCGGTCATATAATTCTTCTTATGCAGACTAATATGATGAAAACCATAATCAACAACATTATCACCTGGCATTATAACACAACCCAAACCTAAACTCGATGCATCATAGAAGATAACATATCCATGATTGTCCTCTAAAAGATTCAACACCACTGCCATAGTGAAAAAGAAATTTCAGATCAAAAAAATAACTCTAAAATTTTTCATCCCAAACATTCTTTACTCCATTAGAAGTTAGTAAAGTCATCATTGAAGTCAACTTAGAGAAGTCCTTAAAAAACAGACAAAAAAACCCCGCTAATCCAAAGAAGCACCAAATCTTGAAGACATTTCGTTGTTCTTCCCAGGTCATAAAATCCTTCACCTTTTTCTGGATCAACTGATATGCCATGTTCTGACACCACATTCCCCAAGAACATCACTTCCTTGATCCATAAATCACATTTCTATAGTTTGGCATAAATTTTTGATTTCTAAAAAAACTCAAAACTGATCTCAGATGATATATATGATCCTCCTCAGACTTAGAGTAAACAATAATTTCATCCAAAAATACTACCATGAATGTATAAATATACTTATGAAAAATCAGGTTCATAAAATCCATGAAAAAATCATAATCACTGTTTAGGACAACAGGAATAACAAAGTACACATAAGGACCAAACAAGCTCTAAAAAAAGGTTTTTTGAATGATATATCATTTTATCCTCAATTGATGGTAACAAGATCGAAGGTTAATTTCTAAAAACGACTTTTCACCTTTCAATTGATCAAATAGATCATCAATCTATAGAAAAAAATTATTTTTCTTTAACATTAACCAATTGAGTTTTTGAAAATCAACATATGGGCAAAGTGAACCATCAGCCTTATTTTTATAGAGAACAAGTAGTGCCCAAGGTGGTATACTCAGGAGTATAAAAACTTTATCTAAATAATTATCCAACTGGGTATTCATCTCATTCATTTTAGTTGGGGCCATGTGGTAAGAGTGAATCAAAACTGGTTGACTACCGGGAATCAAGTCAATAGTAAACTCAACCTCCCTAACTAGTGGAAACTAGAGAAGTATAAAGGAACCATGTGTGAAAACTTGACAACGACATGAGGGAGAACACCACTAAAATATTCCCAATCCAAATCAAAAGAAAACACATATATCACTTTTCCCAACTCTGGGTAGGAAGGTCTATCTCTTCTCAACCTTAGGTCCCATTCTTCTTGAAAGACATGGCACACACCATTGGGTGTAGTAAAAAAGATATGTCAAAGGCTAAAATAAATTAAGGATTTATTGGAAAAATACAGTCCACCACAAAAATGATTTCAAGAGGTTTCATGTTGAGAATCATAAAACTCCAATCAATATCAACATATGATAGAGAGAAACCATAAGTCATACTATGGAGACTCTACTATCTCTTCCCACCAAGGGGTGTAGTAATATCCATTACACTATATAAAATCTCTATATGAAGATTTATAAGATTAACAACAAAATTTTAAATGAATGAATGAGATGCACTAGTATCAAAATGAGAAGTCACTAGTGATGAAGCTATTGTAATGGTACCTCTTACGATCGTTGGACCCATATTTGTTTCCTCTGGATACTCTTCCACTACGTGAAGAAGATTTTTTCCAGATTCCTTTGGTTGGAACCCTATTGCATGTGAATAATATGATTAAACCACTATTTTAGAAGGTGAATATGATCATGTTCCACTTCACAAAGTGGAATAACCATGTAAAAATCTCTTCAAGTCTCTGGATCATCTACAAGATCCACAATTCTTTGGTGCCTCAGTGAAAACCTTACTGAATGTCTTGCCTTTCCATATTGGTTTAAAATTAAAGTACCACTTCTCTATAATATAGGAGGTCTAAAAAACCCTACTATAAAGAACCCCCATGAGATTCATTATGGTCTATCTTTCCTTAATAGGAATGCACACTACCACTTAGAGGGAATGAGACCCCTTAAAAACATGATCTTCCAACCATGTCCTTCTCAACCATTAGCGATCTATCTAATACATCAGCATAAGTTGGTAGTTTTTGAAACAAAAAACTAATAATTAATATCTAATAGAAATTACAACTTTAATATTTGAGCCTTTATCCTCTCAATTGATACAATGTAAGATGTGAAATGCATGAGCTCAACAAAATGGTTTGAATACTCTATGATGGTCTTGTCAGCCTCCTTGAGTTTGTCAAACTATATAAACATGGCCAACAACATTGAATAAAGATAGAACCAGTCATTGAAAAGAACCTTGATGCCTTTATACTATAATACCACATGTTTCTTCACTGTTACCATCATGTCCCACCAACTCCTTCTTGGTCCTTCTAGGAATAAGGTGGAAAACATCACCTTGATTTCATTAGGTGTGTCAAAGAACACAAAAAACATTCCATTTTACTAAACCATTTATCATACTCTTAAAGATCATTTGAGAATTTGAATGGTGTAGGATTCTAATGAAGGAACTCTTGAGAACTATTCTGGATAACATCCCTCTGAGGTCCCATATCTGGAATCTAAAAGGGAAATAGAGGAGGTTCCTGTCTTAGATCTTGGGTAGTGCACTCAATCCCCTCAACAAGACTCATGTCCACAAGAGAATTCTCTCCCTGAGGTTCTTGAGCCACTTTATCTTGGATGTGATTTTCAAGTCTTCTAGGATGCATGATTCTACAAAACATTAATAGCCAATAGAAAATACATTTTATTAACACTAAAATAGGGAAGAAAGGTAAATTAATCCCAAAATATTGAAAAACAAGATTTTTTACTTCAATAAATCCATATCAAAACAGAGAAAATACTAGAACAAATCCATAATATGTCCTTCCATAACCACCCCTGGTGACTCACAGTTCATTTTAGTGAGATTTTTCTAGGCACATAATTGAAAAAACCACGTATTTCATAAAAATATTTCAAAAATGCATACTAACTTCATGAAAAAATATGAATAACCTCCAATGATACCACTTTTCCACAAAATATCATGGGTACCCAAGTAACCCAATAACTGAGCCAATCCTGACATAGCCTAAAAGGAATTTTTGATCTTTATGGGTTGCCAACAAGTAGGTGGAATCATACAACATGCATGCGGGAACAAATTTTCCACAAAACATAGAAGAAGTAAGATAAGAAAGACAAGTAAGACAAAATGCATTAAAATGAAACTCCACTAGGTGTAATGTACTAGGAGTTAACAAATAAATAAAGCCCACAGTACTATAATGAAAGTATCAAAATAGGGAAACACTTCCCGAGTCCCTAAGGACACAACTCACCAAGTATAAGGTTCATCAGTTAGATATGCCTCTAAGATATCATTTCCCCTTGCTCAAACCAAGAAGGAGATAATCTACAAACACTCAAAGGAAAAAATGTTGGGAGTTAGAAAAATCCAAGTATGATTTCCCCAAAGATTCCATAACAATATTCTAATATCAAAATAAACAATAATGTGCTTTCAATTTTCAAATAAATAGGTTTGGAATTTATAAAAGAATATTTAAACAAACCATGCTTTACATCTTAAAGAATGGAAATTCATTTTGAAATTCATGCACCAAATTCCAATTGATGGAAATAAATTTCAAAATATTAAATTTAACTTTTATTAAAAGGGTACATTACACAAATTAAACATTTCAAAAAATTTCTTAAATAAACATATTTATGTAAAACAAATTATACAAAATCATAATGCATCTAAAATAGTTTATAATCATGGTATATAACTACATTACAAATACAAACAACAAAGAAACATGGTCTTGTGCCTAGTTGGTATGATAGTTCTAGGATATAGGGACCCAACACTGTGAAGACTAAAAATCATATACATGCACCACTTTAACCAAGTCCTAGATAATTCACCACCATCACTTACTGGATGTGGGGTTTTAGAATGTTGTAAGTCATGAAGTGTTGTCCAATGCAACACACTAACTACCAAAATTTTTCATTTTCTCTAGAACAAAATAGTGATGGTATATTTTTTTATGAATTCTTAAAATACAATTAAATCCCATACTCTATTCCAATTTTCTAATTTTCCTGCTGAAAACCAATAACGGGTTATTAATAAAAAACATGCCTTTTCAAAAAGGTGAAACCAATGGGTTTCCATCAAATAAAATTTTATCCAATTTTCATAAACAAGTAATTGAAACCAATTCATTAAATTTTACAGTCCATTATACAATTGAATCCAACAAATTTTATTTCCAAATATTTATATCAATTTCATCATAGACCTTAAATTAACTGGAATTGAGGTTTTTCAGAAATCATTCCATCAAACCATTTTCTTTAATTAAATTCCACTATTCAATTGATTCAATTTCCATCCAAATATGAATTGAAATATAATAATTTAAATCACTAAAATTTCCATAACCACACATCAATTCAATGAATTTTTGGGTTTTCCAATTTCAATCAAAAAACCCATTCTTCTTAAAAACCCCAATTCACTGAAATTGGGTCTTCCCCATAAAATAATTGCAATAAACTTAATTAAAACGAATAAATTTAATTGAATTAAAAAAAATTGGGCTTGAATAAATAAATTTGGGTTTAATAAAATTTTGGTATCCTAACACAACCATCCACATCAAAGCCGCTAAAACTCGAAGCATCAAACCCTAATCATGATTTGATGAGGAAGAACAACAATAAGGGGATCTGGGAGAAACAAGAATAAAAAACATCATTTAAATCCATAATAATTGGTATTGGATACATAAATTGACATAAGGATCCATGGAACCCTAAGGATGAAGAGATATATCACGGGAGATCAATAATGTTAGGAGGAAACTAACTGAGAAGAGATGGGATGGTGTTCCTCAAGATTCATATCACATCCGAGAGGAATTAGAGGGGCCAAAAATCATCTTTAATAGATATAATGAAGTGAGAACCCAATTATGGTCTGTAATGGTCCATCGAGGTTCTAAAAAAAGGGATCACAAATTTGTATAAAACTTCAGATATTGTAAAATCCCATTCACACTGTTTCCTAGGAATGAGCACATAGTTTGGAGTACCCATGTATAGGTTGTGTGTCCATTATAAATGATCTACATGGATTTTTTGAAGAGGATACAAAGATTGTATAACCATGATCAAGCCACGTGAAGATCTCTATACAAAACTGTAACAGCCCGAGACTTTATGAAAAATATTCTTTTTTATTTCACTAATGTCTTGTGTTGTACGCTACACCAAAAGGAGCTTGCACAACACGCATCCTTGACTTGCCTTGCATTACACGCAATCGCGACCTTCCTCGATAGCGTGTGTAATACGCAATACCGAGTTTCACTAAACAACGATATGCTATTAAAATATTATTAAAACTACCCGTTATGAATAGTAATAACCACTTTTTAAAATTCTATAAATCTTATTTTTCAAAATGAACTTCATTTTTGGATTCGGAATATCTAAATTAGCTTAGGTTGAAATTTTGGTGATTTTCGGATAACTTTCATATTTTGATGAATAGTGAAAATTACTAAATTATAATTAAAAACAACTTTTTTAATCGAAATAATTAATAGTGATAAATCATTAATTTGAGTGGTTTTAAAGTATATTTAGAATATATTTTTACAATTTAATACAATGTTGGTCATTGGATGTAATTTCACATTTAAACTAGACATAAACAAGTGTCAATCTTTTGATAGATATTGTTTCTTAAAAAACACGCTATTTGTTTTAACAGCGGGATTTAATTATAAAATTAATTAATGCAACTTTTATGTTATGAATTTGGTAAAATAGACTTTATTTTTGAATTCGGAATATGAAATATAGCTTGGAATGAAATTTTGGCATTGTTCTGAAAAACATCAATTTTTGATGAATAGTGAAACTACTAAGTGGTAGGTTAAAAACTGAATTTTGCATAAAACTTAATTTTACCGCTTCTGTGAATGGAATTTCGAAAATCCGAGAGACACGGTTAATATGAAGGACTAAAATGTGGTTCAATGAGATGAAAATAATTTTTTGGTGAATAGTAACTTTTTACTTTTTTTTACCACGGTTAATAGTAAATAGGGTAACTAAGGGTAAATATGATATTAATATTACCCTAACACATGTCCTAATTCTATTGGACAAGTGTAATTCGACCAAAAACAAACTTAGGAATAAAATATGACCATTTAGGCCCACTTGGATTAGATTAGGACATTTATTATTAATTTATTTAAAGAAGGGTTAAAATAGTAAAAATCAAAGTTTAATAAGTAAATAATTTTTAATATGGGGTTATACATAAGATAAATTAGACTATAAATATTCATTAGAAAGCTAAAAAGATTTCCTACATGATGGTAATTTATTTGTAATTTTTAGACATCAAATAATATAATTTATTTATGACACAAAGATGATGCAGTAATTATCTTATTAATGAAATATTGACATAATTGATAATATAAATACCAAAATAAATGTAATTTAAGACTTTTTATGAATTCCACTAATTTTCTAGGTTACTATGATATATTATTTATGATTTAATCAACTTGGTTCGAAAATATAATTCTGTTATGACTTTCACAAAAATCATATATCAAATAGTATCAAAATTGACACAAAATAGTTTTTAAATCAAATATTATATTATTAAATGTTATTTTATTCCTAAAAATCTAAGGTTCGGCCAAATGACTTAGATAAGGATATATATATTAATAATAAACAATTTGGGGTTCTTTTGTCATGTTATAGTAAGTGTATTAACCATATTGTGAAAGAAAACAAAAAGACATGATAAAAGTTAAATTATTTAACTTAGAGTTAAATCTAATTGATAAGGTTAAAATAATATCCTAAACTTGTCTAAATTCTATTGGTTGATAGGATTTCGACCCATCCCCACTTTAGCTTCGAAATAAGACCCTTTGGAACCATTATGAACCGATTTTGACTTTAATATAAAATAATATTTTGAGATATTCCTAAGGTGCCCCTCTCCTCCCCTATAAAAGGACACCTCCTCCCCCTCCTCCTCACACCAATTTGAGCACTCAAGCTCGGCCAACCCCTGCCAAAATCCCTTCTCCACTTCCCTAGAAACATCCTAGAGGTTCTGGTCTTCCTCAAAGACCAATTCTAGTGCCCTAAGAAGAGGTCTCAAAGAGGCACTTCAAAGAAGAGGTAATTACCGTTACCAATTCTTTCATCTTTATTTCTTCTTCCACTTCTTCTTCTTAGGTTGTTTCATTATGAAGTAATAACATCAGTATCACTCATATACTGATATGTTATTATAAGTATGAAACAACCCTATTTCACCATCTATCCATCCTACGGAAAAAGAAATCACCGCGCGTGCGTACGTACGGAATACCGTCTCCACGCCGTGGTGTAATCTATTTTCCACCACCACCTTACATGGATGGGTATAATGGTGTAAAGAATAACAATACATAGTTATTACAACATCATATTGATTCTGATATATTGTATAATCCACTCCAATTCAATTCAATATTTATAGAAATGATATCATCGCTCGTGCGTACGTACGGACTACCGTCTCCACGACGCGATGAGATTCATTCTCCATGTTAACCATTTAAGAATGATTATAAAGTATATATAAGAAATAATAATGAAATATATGAAATTTTAAAGCTACTGGATTTATGTATAAATATATATTTATGCCATCTACTTACTTCCATTTCAAGACAATAAGGAAAGTAAAACAGCGTTCATGCGTACGTACGGACTACCGTCTCCATGAACTGTGTTTTTCATTTTATTTATCTATCTATTATATATATATATATATATACTGAATATATATGATATATAAATCATATTTTATATTCTGGAAGTAAGTAAATCATGATATAAGTAATAATGATGTCAAGAACAACAAGTCAAAACACCTACGATAAATGAAACGATTTTACCCAAAACGCTTCTTTAACATGGAATTTACAAAAGAACGGGTAATATAATGTCATAAGTGAACCATATATGATATCATAACAATGAATATGATTCTGTAATAAGTCAATAACATGATTTAAATCATTATACAGGAGGTTCGGACCCTTACAAAGCAAGTCGGACCTAAGGTAAGGGAAAATATCACAATCTCATTTTTATCCGAGATTGTTTATTCGTAAGTATTTACTGGGGTGTATTTTATCATCCACATCCATGTTTACTCAATATGTAATATTATTTCCATCCACCTAAAATTGTTTAAATCCATTTTTACCCTTTTGTGAGTTTTTAGTAATACGTATGAAAGGAATCTTTTGTCGTTTTTCGTACGAGGTACTTTTTGACTTTTCCGACAAAAGTACGAAGAATGTTTTTTTTAACTTATACGGCACGAACGGATTTCTACTGTTTTATAAAGCCTTATTTTCATGAAGCTTCCTCTAAAAGATTTCATGACTATTTTCAATAAAATCTCTTTCTTTTAAAATTGCATGATGTTTTGTGAAAAGAAATTGATTTTGAAGAAGAAAGGATATTTTCCTCAAGAATTCAATTCAAGTGTTTTATCAAAATTATTTTCCCATATAAGATAATAAAGGGTTCTGTTTATATCCATATTTTTACATTGATTTGACTATGTTGAGATGGAATTATGTTTATGAATTCTTTTATCTTATATGAATGGTTTCATGATGTCATGTTGTTTAAGAATCCCATTTTTATTACATGGGTTATGCAATGATGTATGATTTATGATTTTGTGGCACACATAAGAAAGGATTCATTAAGAGATGGGTGGGACCTATATCTCCCTCCAATGCATTGGGTAAAGATTTCATATCTCATGAGATAGACATGGCTGGAATGGTAGGTTATACCGGTTCAGTGAAACAGGACTGAAACGAGGATTACTCGATTCAGAAAGGGACTTTGTCCACTAAGATAGTCTTGGCAATGAGTCTTGACTAACAAGAAATGATTCTCTATGATTATGTGTGTATGCCACAATGAGTAATGTTTTAAGTTATGATTTCATTTCACTACTATGATTTATCCCATGTTAAGATATTATGATCTCTTTTGCAGGTTTTCATTTTCATAAAGATATGATATGATTTTTATTTCTTTTGTTTACCCTTACTGAGCATTTGAGCTCACCCTTTTATGTTTTCTTTTCCCCAGGATATAAAGAAAGGTTTTAGGTAAAAAAAAAGGGATGACCTTTATGGGAGATATTGAAGAACTTTCACCACGATTAGAAGATTACGTTCCGAGTTTCCAAAGACACTAAACTATTACGATCCTTTAGTGTGTGTTTTTGTTATGTACTAAGTATTCCGCAAATGTAATGTAATGTCCATGTACGTCAGGCTACGGGTCTCTACAAAAACATTCCATTTTCCTGTAGTAGGGCACATAGTTTGGAAAAGCATGCATAGCTAGTGTGCCAACCGTGGACCAGCCCAGAATTTTAAAAATTCATAAATTTTCAACCAGAAAGAACCTCAAATGAAAACCAAAAAAATATCAATTAAATAGTGTGTTAAGGAATATCTTAAAATAGTAACAGGATGTAACATGATTGAACCTCTTTAGGTAAATGTAAGAGAAGAATGAGAGCTTCAGTTGGAGAATTGGAAGAGGCTTAAAGAATATAAAATTCATAGTTATTGTTTCCTTATATAGTGTATCACTATGTCTCTGGAATTTTCATGAAATAAATAATATGTTATATATTATCAACATGGTTTCATATTAGATTTAATTTTTGTCCATTGTAATTGTCTCAGTGTTTTATCTTATGAAATATTTTTTTTATGATTTCTTACATGAGGATTTTTTGATTATTAACATTTGATATTCTAATTCCCATGTAAAGGGATTTTCTAGCCTAATAGTATTCATGAAGTATATATTACGTGAATCCATAAACTCATATGATGAGTTTTAGGCCATAGTGTAGTGTAAAACTATGGCATGCAATTGTATATGATACATCATGGCTACTGTCTTTTCATGGTATTGCAACGCAAAGTAAAAATGGAATAATGTTTTATGATAACATTAAATTTTATTAAAGTAATAATTTATTATTATTATATTATTTTATTAAATATATTTAGTGGAGATTTGTAACCTCCAATAGCTACAAAAGGTTTATAGACTGTATAATAACTTGTATGTTTCATAATGTATGAGTTATTATATGGATTACATAGGAGTTTCTTGAGAGGCTACAAAATGAGTTAAACAACACTAAGATGGTGTGCTTTGATCCAATTTAATACTTATATACTCAAATATAACTTCTATTTCTTCTATTACCTTGTGAGGAACTTGCATTTCATGGAGGGTGGAGGAGTCCTGCTTGAGCATTGATCAATTCGAACAACCCATAGATGCATCCTGAAGGAGGGATATCATTTGGCTACCTATTTTGCGATATTTATATATTTTAGGGGATAAAGAACTTGTATCATTAGATATATAATGTTAAAGGTGCATTAGTTCTTCATTTTAGAGTTTACACATGATTTTGATTTCAGGTATAGAGATCTTGGATTATTGGCTTCTTTTGTTTCCACAAAAATTTATATGTTTTATATAATCCAATGAAACCCTTTAAGGGGTATCAGATCCTTACCATTCACTTTTAATCACAAAATCATGATTTTTTTGAACCATTAGATAAATATATAGTTTTACTACACCATTATGATATATTTTATTTTTTAATGGCTGATATATTTAATGTTATATTAGAATAGTCATAATCATGGGTGCTTTAATCCTATATAGATATTATTTTTGTAAGATTAATCAATGGAATAACTAGATTGTTAATATCTTGGTTTTTATGTGTTTCATTTAATTTCATGTGGTCTAGTATAAAGTTATTTTTATATGAATTAATAGCACACAAGCTCCATTAGTTCATGATTTATCATACCTGGGCACTTCATCATTCATATATAACACTGTTTTAATCTTACACAGGTGCTTAGTTATTCATAAATGGAACTATAATAATCACACATAGTGTGTTGAGTTAACTAAATACTAGACATAATGTAAGCTACCTGTATAATATTAAACCATATTCATAATTTTGTATAATAACTGTTATGCTTTTAATCATACACAAATTTAAAAAACTGACATTGTTTTTATTAAATTGTATAATTTATAAAACGTTTATACATTATTGGAAAATGTAAAATAATATATTTATTTATTTGTATTGTTATATTTTAATTAATTAATTATAACATTCTTAGAATTAATTATTTAAAAAAATAAAGAATTTATAAATATACCAATTTATTAATTACTAATGTTTAAAATATAAAATTTTCAAGATATATGTAATGAATTAAAATTTCAGTATAAATGGTTTATATATTAATTGTATGGGTAATTGAAAAAAAGTTTATAAATTAAAAAATAAGGAAAAATATAATATACTTTATATTTAAATTATGAACTATTAATAATTATTAATTTGAATTGTTAAAATTAAGGCCTTATTTAGAAAATTATATAATCCATGTCAAAATGAGTTTATATGATTGATTTTATCATAGTTTAAATAATATTAAATTTATGATAATTATAATATGTAAATTGTTTATATAATAAATATTGTATTTTGGAATGTTTATATTTCATTTAATATCATATAATTAAAGTAATCCAAATATAATGAATAATGTGAAAGAGTTAAAATTTGGAAATAAATATAAAGTGTTTATATTTATTAAATTTAGGGAATTTTTATATTTATTAGCTAAATTTTAAATAGATAATTTTTAGTTATATTTATGAATTTTTCATAAATGTTTTTATCATATTTAAATTTTTGAATTGATAAATTTTATTCCCTTTTATTTATTATTTAATATTGTTTCTATATTATGAATTGTGTTGTATACTCTAGTTATATTTTTTAGATAAGCTTCATGAAATTATCATACATGTAGCTAATGATTTACTTGCTTGCTATGATAATGGATTTAGATTTATTATACCATGAATTTATCTTGTATTTAGTCACAAAAATGAATTGTGGAGTTAATTATAGATTATAAAAATTAGGTGTTAGAGTTATGATTTAATTGATATCTCTCTTGAGTAAAGTATCATTTGGTACAGGGACTTTAGATTAGATTACTCATAGAATTTGAAGCTTATTCCTTTTCCAGAAAACTGAGGGATGGTTATATATGGATCTAAACTTACTCGTGTGAGTATTATTAAATTAATAAAATTTTAACAGTTCACACAAAATGATTTTATATAACTTATTAATAGGATGCATTTATAATTATATAAATATTGCTGGATTCTAATTTGGGTTGAAAAAAATCAATAGTTTAAAGAGTTACACATCAATTTGATTTTATCATGTTTATTTGGTAGATGAAATATGATTCATAACAAAATAATTATATGAATAACTACACGTAAATGAATTAAAATGAGAAAAAATTGGATTCCTGTGAATTATCTTTTGTAATACATGGTATAAATGGATAACTCTAATATATAGGTAACAAAATCCCATTTTTAACTTTTCGATTCAATTAGATGGAAACTCTTAAACGTTGAGATATTTTTAGAATTTAATTGAGAATATATCTATATTACTGACTTGGTAGAATGATTTTACATTAAAATATCATGGAATTATATCTGATATGGTTTGAATTATTGACTAACTAAAAAGATAATTAGTGAGGAAAATTCAATATTAGACTCATTTATTAGTAAAATATAGATCTTATCACACTAGTGATTATTATGAATTTAGAATGGATCATTATTTTAGTGGGAAAAGATTTTATTGAATTCTATATTAAATGAATATACAACATTATACATATCTAGTAAAATATTCTGTTATAGATAAAGAAAATCATCATCATCATCAAATTCAATGTAGTGACCCAGACCCCAGAAGCCCAAAGTTGATGTGTATATCAATTATATTGTCAATATTACAAGGAATCAAGCCCTGAAGGAACAATTAGTTTAGTCGTCATGGAAAATTATATACATAGATGTGAATTGTATTACAAATTCATACACTAATTACAAAACATTTTTTTATTGTAAATAAATAAAAAACATCAAGGACAACATTAATCCATATAGTACATTCATTCATATCCTTTAAAGTATTCTTATCGGATTCTCAGGGAATGAAACATAATAATGTTGGGATCAAATTATTATTAAGGAAAAAATATAGCATAAGCAGTAATAAATCAATATTAATAGTTAATATGGAATGGTAAATAACTAAACACACATTCTATGTAACCGATATACTGAATGAAAGTACATAAGCAATATGGAAAGGTAATAACTGGAAATACAAGAAACTAAGATAACAAGATAAGGAAAAAAAATATGGTATGGTATGAAACTAAAACATGTTCCATTAATCAATGAAGAGAAATGAAATGTATGCATAGATATGTCAATGAAAAATCACATTGATGACTAATAACTAAAATTAATATGAAAGAAATTCGAAATTATTGGATGACATGTTTCCTAATTACATGGAACCAATACCGTCAAGACCTTTTAGAAGATGGTTTAGATATAGGATAAAAACCCATATATGGAAGCCAGCTAACTATTTAGTCTCATGAGACTACTGATGTGACAAGGGGTTATCACTAACCAGTCCCCAACTCATGTCTACCTTTCCTATGTAATCATTATTTTGAATAATAAAATAAATAATATTCCTTATCAAATAACTATATTAAATAACAAATAATAATTTAACAATAATTACCCAATTATTTAAAGTACGTCTAAAGTAGGCACCGTATAAAAAATGGTATATAGTTTAGGAAATATTAATATCCATGGAAATGAATGGATAATAAGGGGAAATTAAAAGTTCAATGATCATAATATATTTAATTATTCAAGGTAACTAACAATGAAATAAAGGATGTTATTGTTAATACTATCCTTGTAAAACATAATAATAAAGAATCCAGATGTATAATAATTATGGTATCAACAAAACAAATCCCATGTGGAGTAAAATTGTAGGTTATTGTCATTGATGAAATAAAAGACAAATTTTTTAATATTCTTGAGGAAGATATACTTTTATTTTATAAAAACATTTGAAAATTATTTAAATTTAAAATACCTTTTAAATATATTTTAAAAATAAACTATTTAAACTTGATATGGAGGATTCAAAAAAATTATGATGGATGAATCCATACATATTGTATACAGTAAAAAGAATATTCCTTTTTTATGGTAAAAGGGTATAAAATTCCTTGTTTGTAAAGAAGAAATAATATTAATTTGATGAGATTGGTAAAATAAAAAAGTATAAAAATATCATTCAAATATTATAGGGGAATGAAATAATATTTTTATAAACCCTTTCCAGGAAACATGGTTTTGAATATATTTCCAAATAAAGAGAGGGTGAAGTCAGACTTTCTTAAAAGTAATTTCTTAACTATCTTATGTACAAAAGAGTATAAATGGTACCAATACATTATTTTATCATGAAAAAATAGATAATAAGAAAATTCATGAGTGTTATTGAGATATGGATTATAATATCTCATCAAGGGAAGCATAAACATAAACAATCTCGAAAAAGCGATGAGATTGTCTCAATAAAGTCTTATAACTCAGTAACTGGGATCATAATCTCCATGTAAGAAATGTAAATTAAATGAAGCATATAATGTAATGATAATATTTATATTCATGATATATCATGTAAAATGAAAATATATAGACCTCAAAAAAGTTTTTAGGTGCACAATAAAACATGAGTTCAATGAAGGAAAATTGAGATAAAACATTTTACCAATTTGGTAACATTTTAATCATAAACCCAATGAACTAAGGATCATAAAATGGATATGTGAATACCATTAAATTTAATTATAATATTCATACAATATAATCATATTATTATATAAACCATACAAAAGGAACAAGTGGTAAACATAACATGTATCTCACAAGAAATTAAAAGTGAGATTAAATCCCCTTAGATTGAGTTTCCTTTCATGTGAATGTCATTTAACATTGTATATAATAAATTTATGTTAATTTTATACTTTATTAATAAAAATTTTCATGTTCATAATTACTTTTATTTAACTTATTACAATGTTGTGTACACTACTTAAACAATTATGTTTACAGCAGGTGTTTTGACCATATTCAGTTTATGTGTCAAAACTACTATTATTGGTCAACAATGATCAAAGTGTGAATTATATAACTTCTCAAAAATAATTACCATGATATAATTATTATATTTTTTATATCAATTATAGTTTTAAAATCAATCATTAAATATGGCTATGAAAATTAGATAATGTTAAAATCATGGAGACGGTAGGTCGTACGTACACATGAGTAACATTCAAATTTTTAAAATATCATTATGGAAAGAATTTAAGTAGCTCAAATATTTCAAGAATTATCATTATATAATAAATATAATTTTATTTAATCATATATAATGTAACATCTCAATTCTGGAAACCACCCAGTGTTTCCCCATACCTGGTTGGTCACATAGCCTCAAGCACATTTCCCCAAACTCCAGAGGCTTCCAATTAGCAGTGAGGGACTTGGGTGTGATATTGGAGAAGCTATTCCCTCATTGGCAGAGTAACACTGCAGAAATAAATAGAAAATAATAGTAGAAGCAGTAATAACATGAAATAAGTAAACAACGGAAGTAATAAACCACTGAAGCACACATATATAAATTAGGCATGATACATATGTCTATGAAAGTAGCCAAAAAAGTAAAAACACTAGAATACAGTACTAAAACAAAGTAAAATAGAAAAAAATAAACTCTAGCAGCATCACAAGCCTCACCTTGGTCCCATACTCTCCATCTTTACAACAATCAAGTACTTGAAGTAGAAGGGTGCTTTCCCTTATCTAGACCCGCAATAATATAATCTGTTTGGGCCCAAAAGTGTTACCCAAATAGGGTGAGAAATGAATACCAGTAGGAAACCACCCAATTATCTGTGCCTAACAGTCCGTGAATATATATGGAAGGAAATATTAAAAATGAGGCAGTAAACACGGAAGTACTCAAAGTAAACAATCCTATAGTTTAAATTACATCCATTTTGATTTATTTTTTATGAATAAAATCAAAATAAAGTAACCATCTGGAAGTAATCAAATCCTAACCCCTATGGTTCAACCTCCAAACACATTCAACCATCTGGTAAGTGTTAGGATAGTATGACATTGATTATGATATACTCTGTGATACCAAACGTAGGATCGGAATAATAATTAGATTCTCAGATACAAGAGGGGGTGAATTGTACCTTTTATAAATTACCTTAGGAAATTTTAGAATGGTTATCTGTAATAAAGTTAAACAAGATAATTCATAAGACCTCTATGAGTACTAAAGACTTGCTAGATTTTAGAATAGTGATTCCAAAAATGGAACTTCACAAAAGTACAAGAATTAAGATTCTACCTTAAAGCGTATAGAATCTAACTATATCAGAGTACAAGTAAGGAAGTATAAGAAAGTTTTACTTTCCTTAGAAATACAAAATGCAGAAGAAAAACAATTAGTAAAACTAAAAGTAACAAACAATAACTCTTTTAACCCAAAGAGAAGGGTATCCAACAACCTTGGATAAACGGCCCTTGATTTATAATTTCAAGAAAGAATGTCTTACCCACACCAGGGTAAGCCCTCGATTCGAAGATCGGAGTCTGCCTTGCTATCCCTACAAGCTTTCAACTATCAGGTAGTAGTAACCTCTGTCTTCCTCAATAAGGAAGCCCTCAACTTCAAGGTGTTGGAACCTCTATCAACCTATCCCCAGAATCCCTCGATTGTAATCAGCCACAATCAGAGTTGCACACAGCAAGTATGCACAAGGAATGGTTTGAACAAGCTGTTCAAAATTTCTACACGAAGCTTTGAGAGTTGATAAGAGCCTCTCTCTCTCTAGAAATCACTTCAAGAAGTTCTGATCACCAAAATTCCAAAATTTGTGAGCACGTTCAAATGAGCTCATATTTATAGGTGAAGCTCCAATGGTCAGCTCCCTCCTCCAATGGTCATATTTCTCATTGAATTTCATAAGGACCTGTACACGTGTCACTTGACCAACAGTTAGTCAATAACTGAAAGCATGACATCGTTTTGTAATGAAACAAGTGTAAGCATACACAAAAATGAAGTTCGGAATGTAAGAAAACAAAAGTTCAGAGTCTAAATAAAATGGAATTCAGAGTCTATAATAAAGAGATATTCAAATTCTATTTTGTAGGAATTCAAAGTCGAACCTGGTAGAAGTTCGCAGTAGAACTCATAGAATTTCGGATTTGATCTAGTAAAAGTTCGGAGTCAAACTAGTTACAGTTCGTATCCATAATTCGGAGTCGAACTATATGAGAGTTCGTATTCAGAATTTGGGGTCGAACTATATGAGAGTTCGTATCCAGAATTCAGAGTGGAATTTCATTAGAGTTCATATCCAGAATTCAGAGTGGAACATCATTAGAGTTCATATCCATAATTCAGAATAGAACTTCATTAGAGTTCGTATCCAGAATTCGTAATGGAACTTCATTAGAGTTCGTATCCAGAATTCAGATCCTAAAACAGAATTCTTCATATCTAAGTATTATATGATTCTGAGGTTTTAGGTATGAATTCGATTTTTATATTTAAAGAAAAATATTGATATGAGTAATGAAAATATGGTAGGGGTAAATTCCTTTGGGAAGTAAATTTTCCTTATAGAAGTAAAATATAGATTTACTTAAGTATAAGGTGTTTCTGATTTTCAAAACAAGAAGGAATGGAAAATTCATAAGGAAAACCTTATTGACTCAACAATCTCCCACTTTTTGGAAATCACAAACAACCTTTCGAAAAAGAAATAAAAGTTATTAGAAAAATTTCTTTAGACTTTGAAATTAAAACTTATCTCCCTTTGTCCATGGATGATGATGAATACAACTAACTCCCCCTTAGGCTTTGGAACTCTATGTATTGTATTCTGAATTTCTGGAGTGGAGTTTTCATTATCATTGGAAATGAAAAACTTCGTAACGAGGAACTCACCCTTACTTAATGATAGTTCTTAACTTAGAAATTTTTCTTCTCCATTTATATTTTTTTCTTCTCCCCCTTTGAGTAGTTCTTTTTTCCTTTTCCCCATTTGTGATTTTCAAAAATAATTGAGGGAATGGGAAAAAATATGGTACCTGAAATATTAGTAAAGACATGAAAGGAAAACAAGAAACCATGGTTCTATTATAATTGGAAGAATTTTTACAAGGAATATCAAATGGAACAAAAGATAGGATTGAGTTTATTTGTCTTCCTTTTCCTATGGGATAAACTTCTTCAAGAGGGTTTTCAGTTTCTTCAAGTCTTTCTGGTCCTCCTCAGCTTGCTTCTCTAAAGATTTTATCCTTTCTTCTTGTGCTTTCAAGACATATTCCTGAGCCTTCATGGCCTCTTCCTGCATCTTCAATAATTCAACTTTCTTTTCTATCTTCTCTTTGAACTCAATCCAGAAATCAATTTCCCCTTTCCAGTTTTGAGAAACTGAGTTAAGCTTCCCATTTAGATCTCTCACTTGTTGATTCCGAGTGTTTTTCTCAAGGGTCAGCTTATCCTAAAAATTCTTAATCTTGTAATAATCGGTGTCAAAACCATATTTTACATCATTCTAAAAATGATCAAACTCAGTTAAGTCATCATCAAATTTCTTAGACCAAAAAGTGATTTTGATGCAAAATTTTCTATGAACATCATAATTAATAAGGATGTTCCTATGATCAGCCTCAATATTCACAAACTTATCAATCACCATTGATAAGGATTCTGATTTCTGATTTAGGCTATGCTGAAGCATCTGGCATCTGGAGTCTATGGTGGGAAATATCGGAATGGTGTCCACCAACTTCTTTAAAGATTCAACAATGAAATCATGACCCAGTGCTGATGATTCTGAATCAGACACCTTGCTTGGGGATTGTTCTTCTTCAATCTCCACCAGATTTCTTCTAGAAGAACCACCAACATCTTTCTTCCTAATTATATCTTTTGTTGGGGTGGCCATATGTACTTTCTTCCCCTTATCAGCATTTAGAACTGCCTCATCAGGATATTCTTCATCGCTTTCAGATACTTGAACAATCTTATCTTTATCTGGTTTCTTCTTCTCTGCTCCTTCAAGAAAGTTCTTTTCATAGCTTACTTCCTCAGATGATTCATTCTATTTTTCTTCTTCCTTCTCATCATCTCCCTTACCATCTTTGTCATCTCCCTTTCCTGGAGTGACTAGAATTGAGGTCTTGGCGTTTTCTTGATAATCCTGAACTTGTTTAATCAAGTCATCTAGATCATCACTTCCTTCTTCTACTACTACTTCTTCTTCAATTTCTTCAACATCTTCTTCCTCTACTTCTTCACCAGCTCGTTTCTCTACTTCTACCACAACTTGTTTCCCTTTATACTTTTCTGGAGTGATGTAGTTCTTTCCAAGGGTCTCTGGTAATGGCTCAACAAGGAAGGTTTCCGGAATGGGAATATTCTCAGAGGCTACCTCTATGGCTTTCAAAAGGGATTGTACAACTTTAGCTTCAGACATATTTTTCTTTATCTTCTTATCTTTTTCTACCTTCTCAAGGTATTCAGCCATCTTCTCCCTTAAGGATTTGGCTTCAGTAGTGTCTAATCTGAATTAAGGATCCCCTTCTTTCCTTTTCTCCTTATCTTCCCTCCACTTAGCAGCTACCTCGTTTGGATATGTTTTCTGTTTCTTCATCTTGGGAGGTGTGAATTGGGTTTCCTTATCTTTAGGATTCTTGTCTTCAGCAACCACTTCTTTCAATTTCCTCTTCTTAGAATCCTTCTTTACTAGCTCAACCTTCTCCACATTTTCCAGAGCAGCTTCTGCCTCCCCCTCTGGCAGATCGTAAAACTCACATGATTCTTTTGAAAACCTGACTTTCATCCTCCTTAAAGTGTCATCAATTATCATCATCATATTACAAATTCTCGTCTTGGAAGTGCAAGAAACCTTGAATGAATCTAGACACTGAATAATAAGCTTAGAGATAAGAGCAGGATACATAATAATTTGTTCTTTCAAAGTGCAATCCTTGATGTTCTGAACTGTAATAAGAACATGCCTCATCAAATTGATCCTTCTTAGATTTACCAAGAAATAAAATATGTAAATATCACTTTTTTTAGGTTATCCTTATCTCCTCTTCTTGGAAGAAAAAATCCTTGAACCCACAATTGCAGAATCCGATTGTTGGTGGAGAGATGAGCAATCTTTGTTGTTTTGTCATCTTTAAGTCCAAGGAATTCCATTGCATTCACTTTGATAAAACTTCCCTATAAATTCGGTATATTATGTGAACAAAATTATTCTTCACCATCGTATGAGAGCCCCACCAAGTTTGCAGCCTTGGTGTAAGATAACATTTAAGTCTTACCATAGCCCTTAAAAGAAAATTTTTCTCTTCCATCTTCTCCATAGAAGGAAACAAACTCATAGAATTCTATAAGAAAATCTATTTAAACAGCATCCTGATCCCCTAGTTTGGATACACAAAAATTTTCCCATCCATTGAGTTTGATATTAGTGGATATTAAAGAATCATACTCACTAAAAAAGTCTGTATGGAGAAACCATTCCCTGTAGACTAACCATTTTGAGATTGGATTCATTGAAGACATATCTTGGGAAGCGGCATCTAAAAACATTCGGAATGGAGGAGCTCTGAAATATTTGGAATGACCTTTAAGAACTGAGGCAGGGCTTCAACACACGAGTGCTTTGAAAATAATGTGGGACACAAATGGGGGTTCGATTTATATAGGCGATGGAGATGACCTTTGAACCTCCAAAACCAGTCTAACAGTTAAAAATTTCATTGATCTGATCCGACGGTTGAAAAAATACCCACAAGGAAATCTTGAATCCGATCTTTGGTTTTTTTTTAAAAAATAGGATTGAAGAAGAAAATCTGAGAAATTTTATAAGAAAATGAAACTACCAGTAACTAAAAACGATTATGAAAACTTAAATAAGTAAGTCATACCTTTCAGATTGGTTAGGAAGTTTATTCGTAGTAGGTGATATTATTCTTGAAGAAACATTGACTACAAAAAACTCATTATGAAAGACTCACTAAGAAAAACTATAGTATGAAAAATATGAGTACAAAAAATTCCATTACGAAAATAATCATTCAGAAAATTCTCATTACAAAAATTCTGAGTACGAAAAATTCATTACGAAAATTTTCTGTACGAAAACATCATTACGAAAATTTCCAGTACAAAAACATAATTACAAAAATTTCCAGTACAAAAACTTCATTACAAAAATTTCCAGTATGAAAACTTTATTATGAAAATTAACAGTATGAAAACTTCATTACGAAAATTCTCAGTATGAAAATTTTGGAAAAAAAATCATTACAATTTTTTTTTTTGAAAGACCCATTACGAAAAATTGTGAAAGACTCATTACGAAATTTTTTGAAAGACTCATTACAAATTTTTTTGAAAGAATCATTACAAATGTACTACCCCTATGAAAAGAAGTTTATTACTATAAAGAGAATGGTTCAACAAGAATTTGATGAAGGAAGATAACCTCATGGTTATCATTCCTAACTTCTGTTTAATATATTCAAATCTATTGGAGGGTAAAGATTTTGTGAAAATGTCAGCAAGGTGATCTTGCGTTCTGATAAATTGAAGAATGATATATCCTTTTAGTGTGATCCCTAAGGAATAAAACATTTCAAATCAAAGTTTATCTAATAAGAACAATGTTACCTATACCAATAATTTCTCCCAAAGCATTATCTCCTAAAGTAACTCTTCCTCATTTCATCTTGATAATCATTTCAAAATAGATTTTTTTACCAGTAATGTGCCGGGAAAATCCACAATCCATGTACCAAGTATTGTTGTTGGTAATTTCCCTATTTTTCTAAAAATGAGAAAAAAGTTAGGTTTTCAGAATCCAGACATGCTTCGATACGGAATTTTTAGATAACAAAATTTTGGGTATCCACATTTGTTTAGAAAAATATGCTTTATGAAACCCAAGAGACTGAACTCTATTTGAGGAAAAAAATTTCTTCCAATTCCCACCACTTTGACAATTAGTGCAAAAGGGGGATCTAGAAGGAATAAAATAGTTATTTTTGAAAACCAGTTTTTGGTGAGTATAACATAATCTAGTAGTGTTTCCTTTTGGTTTAATTTGAGAATACATCGTGTCAAAATTTTCCTTCCCAGAGGTAAATTTTGCAAGAAGCTTCTTAAGAGAAAAAATTTCAGATTTCAGTCTGATGACTAAATTCCTATCCTCAGTAATCATTTCCCTAGTGTTAGATTTTTCTTCAAAAACATTTATCTTTGAAATAGAATTCTTATGATCTTTAGAAAGCTATTCCTTAATAGAATTTGCTTCTCAAGGTCTTTAGAAAGTTTTTCTGAAATCACTTCTTTATCTCTAAGGTTTGTAGAAATATCTTAAATCTCTTTTATAAGAATTTCTTCCCTAGTATTTTCCTTGTCTAATTTCTTAGAAATTTTACAATTTTTTGCTTCATGTAACATGGAAAATCTAGATACTTCTTCATATAAAGGTTCTTCATTTTCTCAGGATGAGGTATCTTCATTAGAAGTACTATTTTTAGAATAGTAATTCTTATCTAGAGAAAAATATGTTAAAGCCTCGGCAGAGTGTACCTTGGCTATAAGACATGTATGTAGAAAAGAAGTAGTAGCAATGAATCCCATATTCATCTGAGCTGATGAATCATATTCTAAAGATTCACTTTCTGAAGAGTCTCCACAGCTAGCACTCCAAGTAGTATTAACTTTCAGGACTTTCTTAGCTTTAGATTTGTAAAACTTCTTCCTGTTCCTTTCAGAATTCCTCTCTTTTCTTTATTTCTTTTTATGAAAAGGACAATATGGTCTTATGTTTCTACTTCTATTGAATTCATACCATGTGACCTTTGAATCTTTATTATGTTTCCTTTCTTTCTTCTTATAATTGTATTGGAAATTTCTTTTTCCCGCTTTCTTATTCATCCTTCGAGAAAGATTAGCTAACTCATTTTCTGAGACTTCACTCTCACTAGATTCGGATTGGATAACAACTTTATTAGACTTGGATCTAGTAACTCTATCAGAAGTCTTAGATTTTATGTGATTTGAAGTTGTAGTAAAAGCAACACTGTTGTTCCCATTCTTCGTCTTTATGTTGTCAGCATCTCTCTTCATTCTAGGTTCATGCTGAAGAAGAGTTCCAAACAACTCATCAAGTGAAATTTGAGTAACCTTTCTATTTTCATTGATAGCAGTTCTCTTTGATTCCCACTCATTGAGAATAATATCAATGATCTTGTCAACAAGGGATTCACCATCTAGACCTTTATCTCCCATAGATTATAATCTATTCACAATAGTCATGAATCTCTGTTTCACCTTACAAATTGGTTCTCCATAAGGAAAATTGAATCCATGATACTGAGCTCTAAGCACGGATCTTCTAGTCTCAATCACTTTAGATGTACCAAAATGTGTACCTTCAAGTTTCTTTCTTATACAGTCTTCTGTTTCACAAGAAGATATTTGGCTATATATGTTCCTAGTCATTGAACAAAGTAAAGTATTTTGTACCTTATGGTGGAGTTGGTATTCATGCTTTTCATGATTATTAAAAGCACTTAATTCTTTGTCAAGAATATTGTATCCACCGATAATCATAAAAAACTTATCTACCCTAGTATTGATAATGAAAGTCTTCAAATGATCTCTCCAATATTATTAATCATTACCATAAAAAATGGCTGGTCTGGTTGGATTAATATTGTCAATTTATCCAATATTTTATCCTGCCATTCTTAAGAAAATCCATTGCACACAAACTTGTTAGTAGTATGAGTTTGTAAACTAGAGAAAATATTCTAAGTAAGAAAAATTGTAACTCTAAGCAAAGTTGAATCCGAACTATGATTCTGAATTTTTGAATCCGAAAAAAAGATTCCAAAAAAAATATGAACCCGGAAAATGTGAATCCGAGAATTCCCTTCTAAATCTAATCGTGAGATTAATTCAGATTGAACAAAATCCTTTTATACCAAATGCTATCTTGGTATAGGGTATTATTTCACCTTCTCTGATTCCAATTTTTAGGATGGTATGACTTTGAGTATGATATACTCTGTGATACCAAATGTAGGATCGAAATAAGAATGAGATTCTCAGATACAAGAGAGGGTGAATTGTACCTTTTAAAAATTCCCTTAGGAAACTTTAGAATGGTTATGTTTAACAAAGTTAAATGAGATAATTCACAAGACCTCTATGAGTACTAAAGACTTACTAGATTTTAGAATAGTGATTCAGAAAATGGAACTTAACAAAAGTTATAAGAATTAAGATTCTACCTTAAAGTGTGTAGAATCTAACTATATCAGAGTACATGTACAGAACTATAAGAAAGTTATAATTTCCTTAGAAATACAAAATGCAGCGTAAAAAAGTAGTAAAACTACATGTGACAAACAATAACTCTTTTAACCCAAAGATATGGGTATCCAACAACCTTGGATAAAGGTCCCTTGATTTATACTTTCAAGAAAGCATGTCTTACCCACACCAAGGAAATCCCTCGATACAAAGATCAGAGTCTGCCTTGCTATCCACGCAAGCCCTCAACTATCAGGTAGTCGGCACCTCTATCTTCCCCAGTAAGGAAGCCCTCAAATTCATGGTGTTGGAACCTCTGTCTTCCTATCCCTGGAAGCCCTCGATTGTAATCAACAACAATCGGAGTAGCACGAAGCAAGTCTGCACAAGTCAAAGTTTGAACAAGATGTTCAAACTTTCTGCATGAAGCTTTGAGAGTTGATAAGAGCCTCTCTCTCTCTCTAGAAATCAGTTGAGGAAGTTCTGATCACCAAAATTCCAAAAGTTATGAGCATGTTCAAATGAGCTCCTATTTATAAGTGAAGCTCCAATGGTCGGCTCCCTCCTCCAATGGTCATATTTCTCCTTGAATTTTGGAGGGACCTGTACACGTGTCACTCAAACAATATTTAGTCAATAATTGAAAGCATGACATCGTTTTTTAATGAAACAAGTGTAAGCATAAACAAAACTAAAGTTTGGAATGTAAGAAAACAAAAGTTTGAAGTCTAACAAAAATGGAATTTGGAGTCTATAATAAAGAGTTATTCAGATTATATGTTGTAGGAATTTGAAGTCGAACTTGGTAGAAGTTCGGAGTCGAACTCATAGATGTTCGAAGTCGAACTAATAAAAATTCAGAGTCAAACTAGTAAAAGTTTGAAGTCGAAGTAGTTACAGTTCGTACCCATAATTCGGAGTTGAACAATATGAGAGTTTGTATTCTGAATTTGGAGTCGAACTATATGAGAGTTCATATCCAGAATTCGGAGTGAAACTTCATTAGAGTTCATATCCAGAATTCAGAATGGAACTTCAATAGAGTTCATATCCAGAATTCAGAATGGAACTTCATTAGAGTTCATATCCAGAATTCGGAATGAAACTTCATTATAGTTCCTATCCAGAATTCGTAATGGAACTTTATTAGAGTTTGTATCCAGAATTTGGATCCTAAACTAGAATGCTTCATATCTAAGAATTATATGACTAGGAGGTTTAGGTATGAATCTGATTTTTATATTTACGAAAAATATTGATATGAGTAATGAAAATATGGTAGGGGTAAATTCCTTTGGGAAGAAAATTGTCATTATATAAGTAAAATATAGATTTATTTAAGTATAAGGTGTTTGTGATTTTCGAAACAAGAATGAATGGAAAAGTCATAAGGAAAACCTTATTGACTCAACAGTAAATACTCACAGTCTAAACCCTCTGGATCAGCTTTAGCAAAGACACTCTAAGGAAGCACTCACCGTTAATTCCCCCAGTGGTATTTTATCAGTAAACTATACTCTCTAAGGAAGCACTCAACATCCAATCCCCTCTGTGGTCTCACAACTTGGAACTATAGGATCTTTGAGGGATCACTGATGTATATCCCCCCTATTGTCTCACAACGTGAAAAGTAAATAGACACTCTGGATAATCCCTCAATGTCTATTCTCTCTATGGTATACTACACTAGGTTCCCATAGCCCTGTGTAAGTCAATAATGCACAAATGATATATGGAAGCCACAGTAAACCTCAATAACTACTTGGATAAATTGTCTATAGCCTCTCACAACATGTAAGATAAAATCACTCCATCCTATAAATAATAGTCATAGAAAACAAAGCATCCAAACAAGAAAAGCTAGACCAAACGGTCATTATCATGCAAACATGGGAACACATCCATAGAGAGGTAAATAACCCTATTTACAATCATAAATAATATATCCAAGAACACAAGGCATATTAGACAATAATAGGGATAAAAACCATAAACACGCAATACCCCGAACAAGGGTATCAGGAACTTTTTCACACATAACTCAAAGAATTACTACAGAAAGGAACAAGCCTCCTACCTCGATATTGTATGATCGATATATGTAAGCCTCAGGCCTTGAATGACCTTAAAAATCTATAGATCTACATAAATGTCTAAACTTTTTAATCGAAGAAAACTCATAAAAGAAGAGGAACCGGGAAATGAGGCTCTAGAAGAAGGAAGAACTTACTGTGGTGATTCCAATGTAATCGAAGACAGTCGATTCAGAGAATGGATGGTGAGTCGGGGGATCGGAGAAGAATTGGCAGTATCATTCACTCCTGGATGAGACTAATGGAGAAGAAGGGTATTCTATTGATTTGATGAAACCCCTGTTCGTTTAATGAAATAAAAATAATGTACATTGCATGTTCTTCAAGAGTACACGGTGTGTACTTTCTTTAACCGTACTCTGATTTAGGCAGTCTCCAGGTCACCCCACATGGACATGTGCTCAGCCGTTACATAGCCAGCACACGGATACCCATGGAAATTGGGTACATGACATGTATTCATATGCTCATTGTGTGTACTCCAGAAATTTCTAGAAACTTCAATTTTTCTCAAAAACAACCATAAAAAAAATACATACCTAAAAAGAATATCCATGTTCTTACGAACTTCCCCCTTAAATATATTCATCCCCAAATTTCCCTAGCAAGGCGGTGTAGAAGAAGGATCCTCAAACAACTCCAACCACTCTGATTATACATCAGTGTCCCTCTCCTAAGTCATATCCTATACTCAATCGTGCTGACATAGCACCAGTACCAGAGGAACATAGCAGCCACAGAAAACCTTCGCACTGTGATCAACAATTTGGATAGGATTATCCTCAAATTATGTTTCAACCTCTAGCTCAACCTCCTCTGGTTGAAATACATGATACAGGTCTTAGAAGTAATGTCAGATCTAGGAAACATAGAAGACATCATGCATAGTCTCGTGCCTCTGAGGTAACTCCAACTGATAGGAAACTGGCCCAAATCTCTCCAAAACCTCAAATGGCCCAACATATCTCATCGAAAGCTTTCCCTGTATCCCAATCCTCCTGTGTCCCAACCTCAGTATGACATGTAGAATAGCATGATCTCCGAACTCATACTCCATATGTCGTCTCCCATAAATCATCATAAGACTTATGTCAGGACTTTGTATTAGTCATCCTCATCTGAATCAACTCAATCTACTCTGTGGTCTCATGGATATGATGAGGTCCCAGCATGGATGCCTCTCCTACTTCAAGCTAACATAGGGGTGATCGGCATGGCCTACTGTACAAAGCCTCATATGGTTCCATATAAATTGTTTCATGAAAACTATTATTGTAGGAAAATAAAACAAGAGGTATGTGCTTCTCCCAAGAACCTCCAAAATCTAGGACACATGCACGTAACATTTCCTCCAGCACCAGAATCATACGCTTGACCATCTGTCTGGGGGGGCAGTAAGCTATACAAATAAGTACATGTGTACTTAAATCCCTCTATAGTCCCTACCATACCTGATATGTAAAACGAGCATCCCTACATGAAACAATGGAGTATAGAACTCTATGTAGATGTAAAATCTTCCAGATGTACAACCTTCCCAGATCATCTACACTAAAGGTCTACTTGATCGGACATAAGTGAGAAACCTTCGTCATTTTTTCAATGACAACCCAAACTATATCATTCCCTTAATGTGACCTTAGTAATCCTATCACAAAGTCCATCACTACATCATTCCACTTCCACTCGAGAATGGGTAATTACTACAAAACCCTGCAGGTCACTAATACTCCTCCTTCACCTGCTGATAGGTGGAACACCTCATGAAAAAACTAGCAACATCTCTCTTCATACCTAGCCACCAATACTGATAGTGTAGATCTCGATACATCTTGGTGACACCGGGATAAAATTCCCAAACAGAGGAATGAAATTCCCACATCATCTCATCGGGTATGTCTACTGACACCCATAGGCGCCCATGAAAACTCAAGATCTCATCCTTTCCCTTGGTCCATCCAATAATAGGGTCCCATCCTAACACACTCTCTTGCAGGACTAAACCTTCAGAATCTGATTGATTCCTCATTCGAACACAATATAGAAGAGTAGAGGTAACTGCTACAGAAGAAAGAAACGTCTTCCCCTGTCTGTCGTGCACCTCCAAATGCATCTCAGAGAACAGAGCCCTAAGCTTCCTCTTAATGCTCGCCTCCTGAACTACTTGTATCTGAGTCTTCATACTCAACACATCATCCACTATGTTATCATTCCCAGGCATGTAGGTAAGCTCAAAGTCAAAGGACTAAATGTACTCAACCCACCTCTGTTGTCTCAAATTCAGATCACACTGAGTAAAGATATACTTGAGACTTTTGTGCTCGGTGAAAACCACAAAATGCTCTCCCAGAAGATAATGTCTCCAACAACAAAAAGCATGAACAAGTATAGCCAACTCGAGATCATGCAACGAGTAATTCCTCTAATGTGGCCTCAAATGTTGAGACATGTATGCAACGACTCATTCTCCCTACATAAGGACTACTCCTAGACCGATACCTGATGCATCATAGTAAATAGTATAGCTCTTACATAGCTTTGTAAATTCTAGTATCGATGTTGAAGTCAGCATCCCTTTCAGCTTTGGAAATGCTGAATCACAAGAATCTGACCATAAGTACTTCACAATCTTCTTAGTGAGCCCTTTCAATGGTGCTGCTAAGCATGATAAGTCTTATATGAAATGTCTATGGTAAACTTCTAGCCCTAGAGAACTCCTTACATCAAACATTTTCTCCGGCTTCTCCCAGGAAACTAATTCCCTCACTTTCTCTAGGTCTACTAATACTTATATATCTGAGATTAAATGACCTAAGAACTGAATCGGGTTCATCCAAAAGTGGAATTTTGAGAGAATAGCACATAACTGATGCTCCTTAGTGTACCCAAAATGATCTAAAATGTGTGGCATGGTCATGTTGAGTGTGATAGTACACCAAGATATCATCCACGAAGACTATGATGAATAAATCGAAGTATGGATGGAACACTTGGTTCATAAGTTCCATGAAAATTGTAGGTGTGTTCGTGTGACCGAATGAAATAACCACATAGTTGTAAAGACCATACCTACTTCAAAAAGATGAAAGAGGTATATCAGATGGTCTAACACGCAACTATTGGTAACCATATATCAAGTAAATATTTGAGAACACCTGGGCTCCATGAAGTTGATCAAAGAGATCATCAATCCTTGGTAAGGGATATCGGTTCTTGACCGTCAACTAGTTCAGCTTCTGGTAATCCACACAAAGTCTTAGCATACCATCCGCCTTCTTTGTAAATAGTATAGGTGAACCCCAAAGAGAAATATTGGGTCGGATGAAACCCTTTGCATGTAACTCCTATAACTGATTCTTGAGCTCCTATAACTCTTGTGTAGCCATCCTATAAAGAGGAATGGACACTGGTGCCACTCCTGGCATGATCTCAATAGAAAATTTTACCTCTTGCTCTGGAGGTAAACCTAAAAAGCCCTCTGGAAAGACATCCTTGAAATGATCAACCATTAGAGGAAGGTCCAATTTTTTTGTCCCCTAGTCATCCAGATATAGATTAGAAATATGGTATGTAACTCCTCCCAAACCATGATGCTCGGGTCCTACTTTGTTCTCTTGGACATCCCATTCGCCTTTGTGTAAAAACAAACCACCCTCTAGTGATGTAAAACTCACTCTACAGTGATAGAAATCGACAAACTCATAGAAGGGAACTAACTAGTCCATTCCGCGAATGATGTCATATCCAGTTATCTTTAATACATAGAGGTTCCATAAGAAGTGAAACCCACCAACCTCAAGAGAGAACTCTGTGCACTGTTGTACACTAGCCATTCTGGTCCCCAATGGAATGTCTAGTGTCAAGACATCATAAAAAAGATATAGTTCCCACAAATCTCCACAAAAACAACAGATATGAATCTATGGGAAGTCCCTTTATCGAAAAGTGTATAAGATAAAACTGAGGCAACTAGGATCGTACCTCAAACTGTAGAGGGACCAGGATCCTACTCCTACTGGGTATACTCCACTGCAAAAGTATGACCTGTACCGTGGCCCTGTGACCCTGCCAGACCACACTGAGCAGATCCATCATGTTGTCGATGAAAGCCTACTGACTAGATACCATGACCGCAACCTCCACCTTGTCCTGAACAGCCAGAAGAACTCTATTTTCTAGAATAATGAGAAACTGGTGGTACTTCTCTTAAATGTGGAGTCATAAAAGAACTCATATCACCAGATGTCAGTGAGAAGAACTGACAGAAATTATGAAGATGTCCCATCTTGCCGCATGATTGACACACCACTGGGACTCTCGGGAAATGTGGCCTCGTATACCCGATCTTCCCGCACTGGTAGCACACAACCTAGCCACCAGAATAAGTATTCAGCCTACTCGAGTCTCCACATGTAGACTCCCTATGATTATTCCTGCTGTCAGTCTGAGGGGTACCAACTCCAGATGACGAACTTCCCTAGTTCACAGCTCCAGAATCCCTTAGATTGCACTACATGATCAGTACCTAGATGACTATAGAGGTTATGGAAGTCAGTATGAAGATGTTCACCTGAGATCGGATGTCATGACTGAGACCATACTCAAACTTCCTCACCAAAAATAACTCATCACATCCTGGAATAGGTGTAAAGCACTGAAACTCTATGAAGCGAGAAGAATACTCCATAACTGAAAGAGTACCCTGCTCTAGACTCATGAACTCCCAAGCTCGATCAGCCTTCAATGTATCTGGGTAAAATTAATCATAGAAGTCACACTAAAACTTATCCCAATCCATAACCTGCTGGAATCCATCCTGTGAGATCACATCCCACCATCACATGGCGGAGTCCTGAAACATTTTATGTAGCGAGCTTCACCCTCCTCTCTGGAGGTGTCTCCAGATGCTTGACGGTAGAAAGAATAGCTTCTAACCATGACTCTACATCCTGAGGTCCTCCTTCCAATAGGAAAGTGGGAGGATGATACTGTTGAAAAACTTGTATCTGCTCTGCCATAGAAGGGGCAGGATGCGGTACTCCTCGGACTCTGAACTGTGCATCAGTACCTGTAATAAGAATAACGGCTAGTGCCAGGACTTGCACTATAGGAGGATCTTCTTATAGTTCTTGATCATCCATGTCTGGTGTCTAATCACTGCCCTGTAACTAGCATAAAACTGTAGGGCATCTTGGTGGCTTGAATCTGCAACGTCAAACACACACCTTAGTTCAAGATTATCAAGGACTAAAACATATAAATGAAAGAAATGAAAGAGAAATAAAGCATTCACGTTTCTCAAAACTGAGATACATGGTGTGTATAACCCCTAGACATCGTGTTCCACTAAGCCTTCTCATGGGTGTGTACTCCTTCCAACTCTGGTCGTGTAACACCCCACACAAACATCATTTGTCTACAAGACATAGTGTCTACTTGAATCGTGTTTCCCTGCCCGGGTTCTTCTACATGACTTACCCACATGGTTCCCCTAGAACAAGACTACATGGTGTGTTTGTGCCAAACATGTCATGTACTAGATGAACTTCACCAACCCATGTTGTTAGTCCCACAGTTGGTTACACGACTGACTCTACACAACATGTTTATATCTGACACGATTTGTAATAACTACCCATTATCCACCTATGTAGTCGGTCACACAATTGGACACATGTTCTATACACACGGTGTGTATGTCTGGTACATTGCGTGTTCCACCAAATATTTCATAACCCTGTGTTTCTACCCACACAGCCACTGACACGGTTAGAGACTACAAGGTGTGTACATATAGTACACAACGTGTACTTAAGAAAAAAATTTCTTTCCCGAATAGAAGGATACATAGCATGTATTAATAATTACACAACATGTATTATGGGTTTTTCCAGACAGTAAGCCTCAGAAACTACTCCGGAACCGAGAAAAACACTGAAACAAACCATAATATTCTAAATTCTGATCAGTGAGGGCCCATACTCTCCATGAATGAAGGCTTGGAATCTTTTACATGTAATATACAACATAACAGAGAAATGTTCCACCAAATTCCAGTCCATGAGTCCCATAAAAATCAAGAACCAATGTTTAGAATTAATTCAAATGAAACCTTATATATTAGCAAAACCCTATCATATAACAGGGATTCTATCAAGGCATCTATCATAATAACATGCATATCTTTCACAATATATTTCACAAAAAAATACAGTAATTAATGCATCCTAAATGGAATGGAAAGAATGCATGACATGTGATCTCCAGCAAGTGACTATATAATGCATGAGATGGCATACCCTCATCTCATCGGGTTTCAACCGAAATAGAACTGCAATAATATCAATGATAACAACCCAAATCATGTGAATCACCCAACGGTGAAATCAAATCAACTATAATAATTGCAAAACCAAAAAAATCACAATATACGAGGTAAATTGGATTTTCCCTTTACACAGGTTAGCTACTCCCAATCAATTCTTATTACCAAGAACCTATTTCTTCTTATACCAGGCTATAGGCTCCAAACAATTATTCAAGAAGAAAAGAACCTCCTCTGATACCACTTTATAAAATCCTAGTTCTGGAATCCACCCAGAGATGCCCCGTACCTAGTTGGTCACATGGATTCAAGTGCATTTCACCAAACGCCAAAGGCTTCCAACTAGAAGTGAGGGCCTTAAGTGTGATAGTGGGGAAACTATTCCCTCATTAGCAGAGTAATTCCACATAAATAAACAGATGATAATACTGGATGTAGTAATAACATGGAATAAGTAAATAGTGGAAGTAATAAAAAACTAGAGCACACGTATATAAATGAAGTATGATACATATATCTAGGAAAGTATCCAAACAATTCACAAAGTTGGAATATAGTACTAAACCAAATTACAAAGAAAACAAATAAACTCTTGTAGCATCGCAAGCCTCAGCTTGGTCCCATTCTCTCCATCTCCATAGCAATCAAGTACCTAAAGTAGAAGGGAGATTTCCCTTATCTATACCTCCATCAATATAATCTGTTTCGGCTCAAAAGAATGACCGAAACAGAGTGTGAGACAAATACTACTAGACAACCACCCAAAGATCTATGCCTAATAGTTGGTGAATATATATTACCGGAAATATGAAAAATGAATCAATAAACAAGGAAGTACTTAATGTAAACAATACTATAGTTTAAATTACATCCATTTTCATTTATTAGTTAAGCATCCAATCAAAAAAAGTAACCCTCTGAAAGTAATCACAACCTAACCCCTTCGGTTCAACCAACAAACACAAGAAACTCTCTGGGAAGTACTCTCTCCTCTAGTTCATCTTTAGAAACGACACTCTGAGGAAGCAATCACCGTCAATTCACCATGTGGTATTTTATCGGTAAACTAGAGAAACTATGTGGAAGCACTCATTGTCCAATTCCCCCTATGGTCTTACAATGTGTAACTGCATACACTCTGAGGGAGCACTCATGTCCATCCCCCCTATAGTCTCGCAACGTGAAAAGTAAACAGAGACTCTGGAGAAGCCCTCAATGTCCATTATCCCTACGGTCAACTACACAAGGTTCCCACAGACCTGTGTAAGTAAATCACGCACAAATGATATATGGAAACCCAAGTAATACTCAAGAAATACTTGGCTAAATAGTCTACAGCATCTCACAACATGTCAGATAAAACCACTCCACACTAACAATACTAGGCATGGATAAAAAAGCAGCCTAATATGAAAAGATAGACCAAACAATCAATATCACCCAAACATGGGAAAACATACATATTAAGGTAAATAACTTTATTTACAATCATAAATCCTCTACTCAATCACACAAGTCATAATAGACAATAACATGGCTAAAAACCATAAACACGCAATACCCCGAACAAGGGTATTGAGCACTTTTACTCAACTAACTCAAAGTTCAACTACAGAAAGGCACAAACCACATACCTCGGTGTTCTATGTTTGATATACATGATCCTCAGGCCTTGAATCTCCCTATAACTCCATATATCTACAAAAATTTCTAAAACGTTCAACCGAGGATAACTCATGGAAGACGAGGAATAAAGAATTGAGGCTCTAGAAGAAGGAAGAGATTACCATGGTGATTCTAAAGCAATTAGGAGTGGTCAATTCAGAGAATGGATGGTGAGTTGGGGACTCAAAGGAGAATCGATGGTCTTATTCACACTTAGACGAGACGAACAGAGAAGAAGGGTGTTCTGTTGATTAGACGCGACCCTGATCCGTTTAATGAAATAAAAAAAGTACATGACGTGTTCTTCAAGGGTAAATGACATGTCCTTTCTTTAAAGGACCTCCTCTTTAGGCAGTCTCCATATCACCCCACATGACCATGTGCTCAGCCATTACAAGGAAAGTACACGGCTACCCATAGCAACTGGGTACACGGCGTGCACTCTGGAAATTTTCAAAAACTCTACTTTTTTTCAAAACAACCAGAAATGAAAGACATACCTAAAAAGAAGATATGGGTTCCTACATATACTTATATATATAATTATTTAATGTAATATGAATCACATAATGTCTAATAAAAGGTAGTCTACACATCCGCGAATGACGTTATCTCTTTTAAAGTATATAAAGGGGTAATAAAGGAGATGATTTAAATAAATATATATTATATTTCCAAAATCATAATTATTTCATTAATATATTATTGATGTTTTTTATGTCCCTTATGTTTAATTATGAACATTAATTTATACATTCCAAGTATTGTGGGAACAAATCACATCGTATTCAGGGGGCGGTAGTCCACACACCCTCAAACTAGATTCACTACTGGAAATCCCATTTTTACCAATGCTTATATCCCAACGGTTTAAAAAACTGTTGGGAATGGTTATGTATACCGACGGTTTTAAGAAAACTGTTGGCATAGAGGCTTTTATGAATATTTTTACCAACGGTTTCTAAAACCGTTGGTATAGGGCTCTATTAAGAGACTTTTACCAACGGTTATACACTAACCGTTGGTATATGTTGGCCTTAGGTAAACATAAATTCCCAACGGTTTTTAAAAACCGTTGGGAAAGTTTTCCCCTAAATCCAGTAGCCCCTTTGCTCGAATGCAGTCCCCCTCCGCTCGATTGCAGCCCTAAATTGAAGCTCTCCAGACGCACTCTCATTACCCAATCTCCGAAACTCCTTCAATCCTCTTCAATCAAACAATTTTTTTGTTCTACACTTCAAATATGTAAGTTCTAATGTTCTTCATCTATTTTTTTATTTTCTATTTTGATTTGACCTAAACGTCTCGGATCTCTCTATACAAGGACTCATTAACATGTTCCACTCATAGATCCATATTAAATCAAACAATTTTGTAGTTCTACACTCTAAATATGTAAGTACTACCTTAGTTTTAATGTTTTCCATCTATTATTTTTGTTTTCTATTTTAATTTGGTATAAACTAGGTTGTGTTGTTTATGGCATGTGAAGGTTAGTGATATTGAGGATTAATTGGATGTTGGTTGGGTGATGGATTGGAATTGTGATGTTTTTTGGATTAAGTTTAGTTGATTTTCAATGAATTATTTGGGGATTTCCTCCCTTTAACAGAGCCCCCACTCCTCATGGACCCTATACACCCCCCCTCTTGGACCCTGGACAGTCCCCCCTCTTGGAACTTGGACAGCCTAGCCCCCCTCGTTCCTGAAACTTGGACATCCCCCCTCCTGGACCCTAAAAAACCCCCCTCCACCCTCCTCCCAGGACCTTGTATAGTCCCCCCTCCTTCCTGGACCCTAGGAAGCCCCCCACCCTCCACCCTGGACCATGGATAGCCCCCCTCCTCGATGGACCCTGGACAACCCCCCTCCTTCCTGCACCATGGACAACCCCTTCTCCCCTTCTCCTTGTCCCTGGACAGCCCCCACCCCCCTTCCTGGACCCTGGACAGCCCCCCACCCCCCCCCCCCCCTCCTAGACCTTGGACATCCCCCTAACCCCCTCCTCAACCACCAAATACCCCCCCCCCCCCACTTCAAAACATTGACCACCAAACCTGGACATGCTGGATTTTCTCTAAAAAGATAGATTTATCCTCAAACCACCTCAATAATATCCTAAACAATGCTTATAATGTTGTTTTCACCACATAACATCCAATTGTATTCCAAGTCACTGGTCTATCCTCCCTTGGCTAGATTTTACAAAAAGCGTTCAACCTTAAAGATCCAAATAAAAATAAATTGATATAAGACATTTGATAATGGATTAAAATTTCAAATTGGGATCCAATGAGGAATATTTGAGATATTATGCATCATTTCCATGAGTAAATCAATTTTTATATATCCGATAAGTTATTTTTCACAATTTTCACACATTAATTGTTTGTAAAAATGGGACAAACATTTATAAAGGTTCTAATATATAAAAATGAATCTATTTGTGGATGCAACTTAACCAACAATGTCTAGCTTGTCTGCCTCTTGCATGATCATCGATGTGCACATCCCGTCTCCATCTGACCTCGCACAACGGGTGACTCAGCATCTGACTGATGACGAGCGCCGGATTCTCTTACTTCCACACAATATTCATGCCCGCTGCGCTCTTGAAGTGATCAATCCCACTCAGCGTCTGGCTGATGATGAGTGCCAGATTCTCTTACTTCCAAACCAAATTCACGCCCGCTACGCTCCTGAAGTGATCAATCCCACTAAGCGTCCATGTGAGCTTGATGACACGACCACCAGTTCTTGTAAGAGGCAGAGGAGTTCTGAGTTGATGGACCATGATAATTGACCAGTGTCCATCCATCTAGCTGAAGACATAAAAATTAGCGCTTCCTGGTAGGCAACCCATATTCTAGAGTTTCATCAATTTTATTTTTTACTCTGTTTTAGGAAATAAACATTGTATGTATGCAACAATTTTTTAGCTGCTTCTGATCTGTATGTGCACTTGTCATTACTCTGCATGACTGCTTCTATTTTGTCTAATCCTTGGTGTTATTTATTATGACATGATGCGGCTATGTACTTTTTATGTGTAGATTTTACAGGTAAATAAGTATGTGAACTTTTTATTATTCCATTCTTTCATTTCTTCGGCCGATGGTACGAGGGAGGTTCGTACGAGAGGTAGACGAGCATCTCCTTGTACCCGACTAGACCCTTCCCCTCTGACCAAACACATTCGGATTCTGTTGAAAGTTAAGGTAAACACTACATGGGTCAAATTTGATGTGTATAAGTCAACCTTGCCTCAATAAAAGGCATGGTGTGGCCAGGATCACTCAAACTGCCTCTCTTTTGTTCAAAATTGACTTATTTTTAAGTGAAATCAACAACTGACATATGGGAAACTGACCAAATGGATTCGTATTGTGTTGAAACTTTAGGAAAACGATACATTGGTCATATGTGACATGTAAAAGTCAACTCCTCCTCAATCCGATGCGCGGTGTGGCCGGTATCACTCCAAGTGTATGTATTTTGTTTAAAATGGACAATATTTTACGTACATACACCAATCCAATAAAATAGATTTTGATTGTGTTGATACTTTTTAACAATGATCCATGACACATATGTGACGTGTAAAAGTCAACCCTGCCTCAATTTAAGGCCTGGTGTGGCTGATACCACACAAAGCGCCTCTGTTTTGATAAAAAGTGACTTAATTTTAAGTGAAATCAACAACTGGCATACGCAAAACCGACCAAACACATTCGTATTCTATTTAAACTTATGGAAAACGATCCATGAGTCAAATGTGACGTGTATGAGTTAACTCCGCCTCAATACAAGTCTCGGTGTGGCCGACACCACTTAAAATGCCTCTATTTTGTTAAAAATGGACCTAATTTTAAGTGAAATCAACAACTGACATATGGTAAACTAACCAAACCCATTCGGATTCAATTGATACTATAGGAAAACGATCCATGGGTCATATTTGACATGTATGAGTCAACCTCACCTCAATCCAATGCGCGGTGTGGATGGTACCATTCAAAATGTATCTTTTTTGTTCAAAATGACTTTAATTTTAAGTGAAAATAACAATTGACATATGGAAAACCGACCAAATGCATTCCAAATCTGTTTAAACTTTGGGAAAATGATACATTGGTCATATGTGACGTGTACGAGTCAACCCCGCCTCAATCCAAGGCACGGTGTGGCCGGAACCACCCAAACTGTCCCTCTTTTGTTTAAAATGGACAATATTTTACGTACTTACTCCAAACAGATCAAACGGATTCTGATTTTGTTGATACTTTTTCACAACTATCCATGACTTATATGTGATGTGTACGAGTCAAACTAGCCTCAATTCGAGGCCTGGTGTGGCCGACACCACTCAAAGTGCCTCTGTTTTGTTAAAAATGGACTTAATTTTAAGTGAAATCAACAACTGACCTACAACAAACCGACCAAACGCATTTGGATTATATTGAAACTTAAGGAAAACAATCCATGATTCAAATGTGATGTGTACGAGTTAACCCCACCTCAATACGAGGCCTGTTGTGGCCAACACCACTCAAAGTACCTCTTTTTTTTTAAAATGTACTTAATTTTAAGTGAAAACAACAATTATCATACAGAAAACTGACCAAACGCCTACGGATTCTATTGAAACTTTAGGAAAACTATCCACATGTCATATGTGATGGGTACGAGTCAATCACACCTCAATCCAAGGCACGGTGGGGCCGAGACCACCCAAATTTCCAGTCTTTTGTTGAAAATGGACTAAATTATAACTGAAAACAACAACTGTCATACGGGATACTGACCAAATGCATTCCAAATCTATTGAAACTTTAGCACAAAGATCCACGGGTCATATGTGATTTCTAAGAGTCAATCTCGCCACAATACAAGGTGCAGTGTGGCCAACACCACCCAAACTGTCTCTCTTATGTTTAAAATGGACAATATTTTTCATACATACGTCAAACCGATCAAACGGATTATGATTGTGTTGATACTTTTGAACAACAATCCATGACTCATATGTGATGTGTAAGAGTCAACCCCGATTCAATCTGAGGCCCGGTGTGGCCGACACCACTCAAAGTGCCTCTGTTTTGTTAAAAATGGACTTAATTTTATGTGAAAACAACAACTGACATACGCCAAACTGACCAAACACATTCTAATTATATTGAAACTTAAGGAAAACGATCCATGAGTCAAATGTGACCTGTACAAGTCAACCCTACCTCAATCTGAGCCGCGGTGTGGCCAGGACCACTCAAACTGTCTCTCTTTTGTTCAAAATGGACTAAATTGTAAGTGAAATCAACAACTGACACAAGAGAAACCTACCAAACACCTTCAGATTCCATTGAAACTTTAGAAAAACGATTCATTGGTCATATGTTATATATATGAGTCAACCCCGCCTCAATCCGAGGCTCTGTGTGGACGGGACCACCCAAAATGCCTCTCTTTTGTTCAAAATGGACAATATTTTACGTACATACGCCAAACCGATCAAACGGATTCTGATTGTGTTGAAACTTTAGGAAAATGATCCATTTTTTATATGTGATGTGTACGAGTCATCCCCGCTTCAATCTGAGGCCCGGTGTGGCCGACACCACTCAAAGTGGCTCTCTTTTGTTTAAAATGGACTTAATTTTAAGTGAAAACAACAACTGACATACGTCAAACCAACCAAACGCCTTCATATTCTGTTGACACTTTAGGAAAAAGATCCATGGGTCAGATGTGACATGTTAGAGTCATCATCGCCTCAATCCGAACCACGGTGTGGCCGGGACCACTAAAATTGTCTCTCTTTTGTTGAAAATGGACTAAATTGTAAATGAAAACAACAACTGACATACGCCAAACCAACCAAACGACTTCTGATTCTATTGAAACATTTGGAAAACGATCCATGGGTCATATGTGACATGTATGAGTCAACCCCGCCTCAATCCGAGTTGTGGTGTAACCGAGACCACTCAAACTGTCTCTCTTTTGTTCAAAATGGACTAAATTACAAGTGAAATCAACAACTGACATACGGGAAACCGACCAAATGCTTCATATTATGTTTAAACATTATTAAAATAATCCATGGGTCATTTTTGACGTGTTCAAGTCAATCGTGCCTCAATTCGAGGCACCGTGGGGCTGGGACCACCCAAACTGCCTCTCTTTTGTTCCAAATGGACAATATTTTACGTACATAGGCCAAACCAATCAAACGGATTCTGATTGTGTTGAAACTGTTGGAAAATGATCCTTGGATCATATGTGACGTGTACGAGTTAACCCCGCCTCAACACGAGGCCCGGTGTGGCCGACACCACTCAAAGTGCCTCTTTTTTTTAATGTACTTAATTTTAAGTGAAAACAACAACTGACATACGGAAAACTGACCAAACGCCTACAGATTCTATTGAAACATTAGGAAAACGATCCATGGGTCATATGTGATGTGTACGAGTCAACCCCGCCTCAATCAAAGGCTCGGTGTGGCCGAAACCACTCAATGTGCCTCTGTTTTTTTAAATGGACTTAATTTTAAGTGAAAACAACAACTGACATACGCCAAACCAACCAAACACCTTAGGATTCTATTGAAACATTAGTAAAACGATCCATGGGTCATATTTGATGTTTACGAGTCAACCCCGCCTCAATCTGTGCCGCGGTGTGGCCGGGACCACTCAAACTGTCTCTCTTTTGTCCAAAATGGACTAAATTGTAAGTGATATCAACAAATGACATATGAGAAACCTACTAAACACCTTTGGATTCTATTGAAACTTTAGGAAAACGATCCATGGGTCATATTTGATGTGTACAAGTCAACCCCGCCTCAATCCAAGGCGTCGTGTGGTCGGGACCACCCAAACTGCCTCTCTTTTGTTCAAAATGGACAATATTTTACGTACATACGCCAAACCGATCAAACGGATTCTGATTTTGTTGAAACTTTAGGAAAATGACCCATGGATTATATGTGACGTGTATGAGTCCACCCCGCCTCAATCTGAGGCATAGTGTGGCCGACACCACTCAAAGTGCCTCTTTTTTTTAAAATGAACTTAATTTTTAGTGAAAACAACAACTGACATAATCCAAACCAACCAAACACCTTCGGATTCTGTTTAAACTTTAGGAAAATTATCCATGGGTCATATGTGACATGTACGAGTCAAATCCGCCTCAATACAAGCGGCGGTGTGGCTGGGACCACTCAAATAGTTTCTCTTTTGCTGAAAATGGACTAAATTGTAAATGAAATCAACAACTGTCATACGGGAAATCAACCAAACACCTTCGGATTCTATTCAAACTTTAGGAAAATGATCCATGGGTCATATGTGATTTTTAAGAGTCACTCCTGCCTCAATCTGAGGGGCGGTGTGGCCGACACCACCCAAATTGTCTCTCTTATGCTAAAAATGGACAATATTTTTTGTACATACGCCAAACCGATCAAACAGATTCTGATTGTGTTGAAACATTAGGAAAACGATCCATGGCTAATATGTGATGTGTACGAGTCAACCCTGCCTCAATACGAGGCCCAGTGTGGCCATCACCACTCAAAGTGTCTCTTTTTGTTTTTTAAAATGGACTTAATTTTAAGTGAAAACAATAACTGACATACACCAAACCAACCAAACACCTTCGGATTCTATTGAAACTTTACTAAAATGATCCATGGGTCATATTTTATGTGTAAGAGCCAACTCCGCCTCAATCCGAGCCGCGGTGTGGCCGGGACCACTCAAACTGTCTCTCTTTTTGTTAAAATGGACTAAACTGTAAGTGATATCAACAACTGACATACGGGAAACGGACCAAATGCCTTCGGATTCCGTTGAAACTTTAGGAAAACGATCCATGGGTCATATGTGATGTGTACGAGTCAACCCCGCCTCAATTGGAGTCACCGGGGGCTGGGACCACCCAAACGTCCTCTCTTTTGTTCAAAATGGAGAATATTTTACGTACATACGCCAAACCGATCAAACGGATTCTGATTGTGTTGAAACTTTAGGAAAATGATTCATGGATCATACGTGACGTGTACCAGTCAACCCTGCCTCAATCCAAGGGCCGGTGTGGCACTTATGGAGTCACAAGTGATGAGACTCCTAAGAAAATACCTTTTCACCATATATTAGAAAAGTGGATGTCATATGAAGATTGAAATGGGTGTAAATAATATTTGAGTTATTGAAACTCTTATTCAACTATACTGGATGATTGTTGTCATATGAAGATTAAAATGGGGAATTATTCACCATGTCTCTAATCAAAGAGGTGGTCTTTTGTTTTGTTTTAAGTTCTCACTGTTTTAAGTGATGTTTTGTATGCAGGTGTATGCACAGGAGGGGCTGCTGTGCAACAATTCTAGAAATACACAATACCAACGGTTTACAATCGTTGGAATACTTTGAGAAAGAATTATAAAAAAGGTTTATAACCGTTGGTATAATATTTTTTATTGAACATATGCCAACGGTTTCATTGAAACCGTTGGGAAAAAAACTATACCAACGGTTGTAAACCGTTGGTATAATATCAAAATCATAGAATTCCCAATGGTTTTGAACTGTTGGGTAAACCTATACCAACGGTTCAACAAGAACCATTGGAAAATCAAGACATAGAGTGGGCTATACCAATGGTTTAGTTCAAACCATTGGTATAGATCTTTCCCCACGCCTTACTTCCCTACGGTTTGGACAACCTTTGGTATAGAATATACCAACGGTTTTCCAGCCTATAACAACGGTTTAGAACCGTTGGTATATCCTCCATTTCAAGTAGTGATTACTATATTTACAGAACAAAGAAAAGTATAAATTTTTGTTATAAATAGAAATTATATAAGCCTAAAACATTATAAATAACATATATATCACATATAAATATATTTTCTATCATAATGGCCACCATAAGAGGTGGTAATGAATAATTGAATTATCATTGTTTTGTGAGGCAGTAATTCACTTTCTATAGAAAAAGTACGTTCATTATCCATTAGATGGTGGTGTTTGTATGTGTAGGTCAATCCCTTAGAATAAAAAATCCTATTATATTGAGTATAATAGTTTTTTATGTATTCATTGAATAATAAAATTATAGGGAGTGGATAAGGGAAATGAAACTAAAAAATCATGAGAGAATGTGTTACCTCTTAATCAGGTAACTTCTTTGGTTTGAATCTAAATACTTTTTTGGAAGGATTTCATCCCAAATGGATGTTTATAAGACTAGTAGAGGACTTATTTGAGACTATTTGGGAATGTTTTTTCCTACCTTGAATGATTTTAGAGGTGTGAGTAATGAGTAGAGATGTTGGCCTTTTATAGGAATGGAAAATGACCGACTTTGTATTTTTTTTTAAAGATAGGTCTACACTTGTTATTGAAAAAAAAAGTCATAAAAAACAAATAAAACCCAAAAATGGAAGTTTCATGGCCGAGATATTTCCATAAAATGGATGTTGTACAAGTTTCAAGGTCACTCGGGTGCTTAAATTAAAGGATTAGTCCTTTATTAAGCTTAATTTTTCCTTAATAATTACAAATAATTTTAATAACTTTCACTAATATTTTTTGTCAAAGTCAAAGTTAGTATTATTAGAAAATATAAATTATTCTAAATCCTAATATATAATCCATTATTTAAAATTCAAATCATATCAGTCGCATAAATTAAATTAAAATTAATCCCGTAGAAGGGACAACAATGTAAGGTTTTAAAGTAAAAATGTTCGAAAGTTGGCTATGTTTTTATAATCAATTTAAAAGTGAAATTGATCGAAATAACCAAAATTGTATTAACGGGTAACATTATTATATAATAAAATTTAAAACAAACTAAAATTATAATTTAATCATATAAATAAATTAGATGAAAAAGTAGTTTTGAACCAAAGTTCAGTATTGTTAGTTATTCATTGAAAATTGAATCCTTATAGAAAATTACCAAAACATCATGATAAGATAATTTTAATGTTTCAATAGTAAATATTATGTTTATTTTGAAATGTTATATAAATTTATGTGTAATAATTTATATTTAAAATGGGTTCCCCATTAAAAGGTGGTACAATTTTCTTTATAAAAATATAGGATTTTATGTGTAAAATAGGGGTTGTTCCTATCTTATGAAAATAAAACCTAATGAATGAATATCAAAAATATTTGATTGAATATATAACATATATATATTCCATTAAAATAGTAATCTAATCGTAATTTCAATAAATTTTTAGGGTAAAACATCTTCGTGAGCCTAAAGATGGTTTTATATAAAAACATTCCATTTATATTCAATTGGTTCCTATATTTATTTCTAATTAATTTTTAACCTATAAATTAATAAAATATTATTAAAAACTATATATTTTCATAAGATATGTAATAAAATTCATAACCTCTAACATAATGGGAATGTTATTTCATATTATACTAAATAATAATATTTTCATAACACATTGTTATTTGGTGAAAATAGGTCTTGAATGTAACAAAAACTCTCAAGGAAGGAAGATCTTTCATGTAACACAAGCTTTCAAGAATGGTCTCTATTACATGTAACATATTCTAAATTGGTGTTTCATGTGTGGAATATATTGTAAATAGTAAATATATTATAAAGTATTCAGATATTATATTAAATTACTCACCTGATGTCGCATGTCATACACACTATTGAATAGAATTCAGTTTTTCAGGGCATCATATTCTTCCCACCTTATTTAAATTGAGTCCTCAAAATTTAAAATCAACCATGGTTATATATTTTTTGATGCTTCAAATGTTTGAAATCCCACATTGTGAGATGGTTTTATAAGTAATCCTCTATAAAATAGAGGATGGAAAGTACAAAGGTCACATGGAATACCATGTAAATAGGTATATAAATAGGATAACATTAGTGGAATGTATAAATACATACATTAAGGAAAATAATAAATATTTATAGTTATTGAATGGTTTAATCAATCAAAAAAAGTGAATGATAATTTGAAAGTTGAGGGACTCAAATCCATAAATCTTTTATGATTTAGAAGGCCATCAATTCAATAGAAATTTAGGTATTATGAAAACATTTTATTTCTAACTCATTTTACTAATGTTGGGTAATCCTTTTACAAACCATAAATATAAAGAAATATTCTTACATGATAGGTTTAAATATCATATGAACAATATTAAATTTTGGTTATTCTTTGATCAAATTCTAAATCATTCCTTTACCCCTTAAAATTAATTACAATCAATGAATTTTTGTTATGTTGGAAGCACTAATTTTTTTAAGGATTTTAATGCCTATAAAAGATTGAGAAGACATATTAGTTTCATTTAACCATCTCCCAAAATAATAATGGACAAGATATTAATTTATAATCCAAAATTTCATTCTAATGGTTCATCATTAATATTTATGCATAAAATTATTTAACTAAAAAAATGAAAATTATCAATGACACTCTATAGGTTAGTGGTTGGTGTGAGATCCTTATCATCCTTTATTCATGGGTTCAAGACCCGTGGCATTTAGAAATTTTATTGGTTTTCACCCTTCTTATAGGTTTTCCTTTTCTAAGACCATATTAATATAATTTCCAAAATATATATGATGGACATCCTTGAAATTAGGTTAATCACTAAACAACCTTTTAACTAAGGTTTTCAATACAACCTATATACATAAATACTTCATCCACTTATTTCTATATAGATCCTTCCATGATATAAAGTTTATCCACAAGGAGATAAAATTGATTTGGTTAATTTCTAGGTTCCCCACACATAAGACAAATAACTACAAAGGGTTTCTTAGAATGATCTTCATTTCCTTCCATCATACTCTTCCATTTTTTTCTAAGAAATACTTTGCTTAATGTCCTTTTTTACCACACATAAATAATTTATCATTCCAATTGAGACACATTCCTAGGTGTCTCCTTCCAAACATATCACATGTTAAAAATAGATACTTATTTTCTTTACATCCTACAACACTTGAGCTCTTAGAAACCTCAATCCTTATCTTCTTTGGTGTACTCAAGAGTGGGTAAAGGTATATATTGTTAATCATATTTTGGAAAAACATATTTGAAAAAAAAACATGATAACCGTCACTCCTATCAGGAAATCATTTGTTTTCTCATCTTCACCACCTTCTTATTTATGTTAGATGTTATCTTGAATCCTTAGGGTTCCAACAATTGACTAAAACCAGAAAGAATAGTGTTAGAAGAAAAATTAATAGTGAAAAAAAGTATATAATAATCTATATTATCTATAAATTCTGACACCTTATTTATAAATCTAAAACACCTTAGGTTTAACCTGGATTATTCACTTTCATTATCTATCCAAATCATTCATAATGGTTTGTAAATAAAATGTTGGTTTCCCAAATAATATACCTCCGGAGTGTCAAATCAGGTGTGTAGTAAGGTCCATTTTCATGTAATAGATTACCCCAAGATAGGCCTAGAACACCTTGTCAGGGTTCTTACTCCTAGTTACATTTGTGCCAGAACCACATCCACTTATAGTATCTATACATGGATGTATTTCTAGTATGACCCGCATAATCTATACATCAAAAAAATACTAGGTTTTTCTTCTATATTTATCCTCAAATTATATATTAGGGTTATGTTCACTAATATATGTTTTCCTAAATCTAGTTATAAAGGTTTATATTAAAATTTCCTTGATACCAACTGTAGTGATCAAGACCCCAGAAGCCTGAAGATTATTTCTTCTATCTATTACATTATCATGATTACAAGGAATCAAAAATCTAATGGACTGACCAGTTTAGTTTTCTTGGAAAACTAGATGCATAAATGATAATTTTATTACAAATGGATACACTAATTACAAAAAAATGTCTAAAAAAATAAACTAATTATAGGATAAATATAATCCCTATATTATATTCCTATGTATCTTTCATAGTACGATTCATGGATTCCTAGGGAAAGAAACATAATAAGGGTGATCTCAAATGCTCAGTAAGGGAAAAATATTGTGGGAGAAATAATTAATCAATATTAATAGTAAATATGGAAAGGTACATAACTGAAAACATGTTCCATGTAATCAATAAACTGAACGGAAGTACATAATGAATATATAAAGGAAATAACTAGAAATATATTCCATTAAAATAAATAGATAAGGAAAAATAAATATTATATGTTATGAAACTAAAACACATTCCATTAATCGATAATCTAAAATGAAATTAATCCATAGATATATCAACGCAAATTATCACGGATGAATAATGACTAAAACTAATATGAAAGCAATGATTAATTATTAGACGCCATGTTTCTTAGTTACATGGAACCGGAACCATTAAGACCTTTCAGAAGAAGTTTTAACTATAGGGTAAAAACCCATCTAAGATGGCTAGATAACTATTATATCTTGTGAGACAACCGATACAACAAGTGGATTTAATTAACTAGTCTTCAAACTGTGTCTACATGTCCGAAACTTTCTTCATATTGAATAATCAAATAAATAAAATGCCTCATCAAATAAACATATTTAATGAAAAATATAAATTTATCAAGAATTCACAAATTAATCAAATTTCTTCAAATGTAGGCACTATATTTATTATTTTACATGGTTTAAAAAATAGTAATATCCATGAAAAATGAAATGGATAATAACGAGGAATTCAATGTTCAACGATCATCGGAAATTAAATACATCAAGGTGTCTAAAAATGAAATTAAAGAAATGAATGTGAATACCATCCTTGGAAAAATCAATAATGAACCATCTAGATGAAGAATAAGGATGGTATCAATACAAAAAATCCCAAGTGGGGTAAAATAGAGGGTTGTTTTCATTGATTAAATAAAAGAATAACTTTTAAAAATATTATTGAGGAAAATATAATTTTCTTTTAAAAAATATTTTATGAATACTTTTCATTGAAAATATCTTTTAAATATATATTGAAAATAAAACTTTTAAACATTATAATGAGGATTCCAAGAAATGATTGTGGATGAATCCGTACATGTCGTATGTCGTAAAAACAACTTTTCTTTTTTTTCAATAAAAGGGTAGAGAATACCTTATTTAGAAAGATAAAAAAAATTCATTCAAAGATATTAGAAAAATAAAAAAGAGGTTAAAAATGTATTTCTAATATTATAGGGGAATGGAATAATATTCTTGTAAACCCTTTCTGGGAAATATGGTTTTGAATATATTTCTGAACAAAAATAGGGTAAAGTCGGGATTTCTTATAAATACTTTCTTAACTATATAATGTACCAAAGAGTAGAAAATTGATCCAATACATTATTATATAACAAAATAATATAGAATTAAACTCAAGATTTTTCTTGAGAGATGTATCGTAATATTTCATCATAGGAAGCATAAACATAAAAAATCTCGAAAAGGCTATGAGATTGTCTCAAAAAACACTTATAACTCATTAATTGGGATCATACTATCCATGTATGAAATGGAAATTAAATAAAACATATAATATCAGGAAAATAATTTTATTAATGATATATCATGTAAAATGGAAATATATTTACCACAAAAAAGATTTTAGAAGCATAATAAAACATGAGTTTAAAGAAGAAAAATTGAGACAAATTTTTTTACCGATTAATAACTTTTTAATCTTAAACCCCATAAAATAAGTATCATAAAAGGGATATTTAAATAAAATTAAATTTAAGTATAATATATGTACTATACAATCATGTATGTATATAAAAATCGAGAAATTAAATATTTTTGAACATAACATGTATCTCATGGAAATTAAAAGTGAGATAAAATCCCCTTACCCTGAATTTCTTTCAGGTGAATATCCTTTAAAATCATGTATAATAAATTTATGTTAATTTTATACTTTATCAAGAAAATTTTTCATGTTTATAATTAATTTTATTTCACTTATTACAATGTTGTGTACACTACTTAAACTATTAATTTTACGTCCGGTGTTTTTGAAAAAATTTGGTTTATATGTAAAAAAATGATTGATGGTCAAAAATGGAAAAAGGGTTAATTATATAACATCTAAAGATTAATAACCATGAAAAAATTATCCTATTTTTTCATCAATTATAATTTTAAAATCAATAATTAAATATGGTTATGAAAATGGGATAATGTTACAATCAAAGAGACGATAGACCGTACGTACACATGAGTAACATTCCCATTTTTAAATGATTGTTGTGGAAAGATGGTAAGTAAATCAAATTCTTCCTGAATTAAACTATATAATAAATATAATTTTATTTTATCATTAATATTTTTATATATAATTATTTTATGTAAAATGAATCACATCATGTCGAGGAGGTGGTAGTTCACACATCCACGAATGACATTATCCCTTTTAAAGTGTGTGAAGGGGTAATAAAGGTGACTATATAAATATAAATATTATATTTACATAAATATAATTAGGTTGTGAAAATATTGGTTTATGTCACTTATGTTTAATTATGACCATTCATTTATACTTTCACATATCGTACGAGCGAATCACATCGCTTTGGGGGGCGTTAGTCCACACTTCTTGAAACGAGATTATCATATTTACACAACTTGGAAAGAATAAAGGTAAGCTATAAATAAAAATTACAGAAGAATAAAACATCATAAATAACATATATCTTATATATAAAAAGATTTTCCATCATAATGGCCACCATAAGAGGCAGTAATAGAGAATTTAATAATCATCGTTTCACGAGGAAGTAATTCATCGTTCACAGAAACAATATGTTTGCTACTCATTATATATAAGTGTGTGTAAGTGTACATATAAAAAAATTGAGTAAAAACATAATATTATATTTATGATACTAGTTTTTTTATTTAATCATAGAATAATAAAATTGTAAGGAGTAGAGAATGGAAATGAGACTAAAAATCATGAGAGAAGGTGTGACCTCTTAATCAGGTAACTTCTTTTAGTTTGAACAAAAAGGATTTTTAGGAAGGTTTTATGACCAAAGGGATGCTTCTAGGTAAATTATAGGAATTAAGGGCGAATATTTGGGTAGGTATTCTCTTATCTTAAGTGGTTTAGGAGGTGTGAAGAATTGGTAGAGTTGGTGGCCTTTTATAAGAAAGGAAAAAGACTCACTTGGTATTTTTGAATAGAAGTAAGGTGTGCACATGTCATTACCGAAAAATTTCAATGGCCCATTCTAGCCCACGATCATGATATTGTCCGATTTGGGCCTAGCCCACATGATTTTGTTTTTCCTCTAAGTTCTGGCCCTTAGGCACCCCCAAGAAAAGGCTTTATGATGGGAGAGGTATCCACACCACCTTATAAAGGGATGATTCATGATCCTCCTCCTTCGATGTGGGATTTCCATAACCCACTCCCCATAAAAGGGCCTCGCATCCTCACTGTCACATCAAATGGACACTGGCTCTGATACCATTTGTAATGGCCCAATCTAGCCCATGATCATGATATTGTCCACTTTGGGCCTAGCCCGGACGGTTTTGTTTTTCCTTGGGTTTTGGCCCTTAGGCAGCCCCCCAAGAAAAGTCCTCATGATGGGAGAGGTATTCACACCACCTTATAAAGGGGTGATTTGTGCTCCTCCTCCTTTGATGTGGGATTGCCATAACCCACCCCCCTAAAAGGGCCTAGCGTTCTCGCTGTCACATGAAATGGACATTGGCTCTGATACTATTTGTAATGGCCCAGTCCAGCCCACGATCATGATATTGTCCGTTTTGGGCCTAGAACGCACAGTTTTGTCCGCTTTGGGCCTCTCCCATCATGAGGCCTTTTCTCTGGGGTGCCTAAGGACCATTACCCATGAAAAAAAAACACGTGGGCTAGGACCAAAGCCAAAAATATCATGATCGTGGGATGGATTGGGCAGTTACAAATGGTATCAGAGCCAGAGTCCATTTGATGTGCCAGCAAGGACACTGGGCCTTTTAGGGGGGTGGGTTATGACAATCCCACATCGAAGGAGGAGGAGCGCGAATCACCCCTTTATAAGGTGGTGTGGATACCGATCCCATAATGAGGACTTTTGTTGGGGGTTCCTAAGGGCCAGAACCTAGGGAAAATCAAAACTTTGTGGGCTAGGCCCAAAGCAGAAAATATCATGATTATGGGCTGGACTGGGACGTTACAAATGGTATCAGAGCTAGTGTCCATTTGTGTGCTAGTGAGGACGCTGGGCCCTTGGGGGGGGGGGGGTTATGGAAATCCCACATTGAAGATAGATGTTCATGAATCACCCCGTAATAAGGTGGTGTGGATACCTCTCCCATAATGAAGAATTTTCTTGGGGGTGCCTAAGCGCCAGAACCTAGGGAAAAACAAAACAGTGCGGGCTAGGCCCAAAGCGGACAATATCATGATCGTGGGCTAGATGGGGGTGTTACAAAAATAAGAATACCAAACCAATGAACCTAAATATTTTAATGTTAATGGATGGGATATGGTTATAAAATGGTTTTTGGATAAGTTTCTATTCATTTGGGAACTTAAATTAAAGGTTTAGTCCTTTATTAAGCTTAATTTTGCCTTATTAATTATAATTAATTTTAATCAATTTCACTACACTTTTGGTAGAAAACAAAGTCGGTGTTATTATAAAGTTGAATTTATTCTTATTCCAAATATGGAATCCATTTTTCAAAATTTCAATCATATAACTGTCAAAAATAAAATAGAAATTAATCCCATAGAGGCGACAATAATGTGAATTTTTAAAGTAAAAACATCTGAAAGTTGGCTATAATTTTATAATCAATTTCACTGTTAAATTTACCCCAATAACTTAATTTGTATTAACTGATAAAAATATTATCTAATTATACTTAAAAACCAATTAAATTTATTATTTATCTTTATAAATAAATTAGATGAAAAAGATGTTTTAAACTAAAGATCAGTATTTTTGGTTATTCATAGAAAATTAAATCTTTACAAAAAATTACCAAATTATCATCATAAGATAATTTTTATGTTTATATTTTTAATATTAAGTATATTTTTTCATATTAGATTAATTAAATTGTAAAAAATTAGATTTTAAATGGGTTCTCCCTTAAAAGATTGTAAAATTACCATTATAAAAATATAAGTTTTTATGTATAAAATAGGGATTGTTCTTATATTATAAAAAGAAATCCTAATGTATGAATATAATAAATATTTAATTTAATATGTAACAAATACATATTACATTTAAATAATTAACTAATTGTAATTACTTTAATTTATTAGGGTAAAACAGCTATGTGAGCATGAAAATGGTTTGATTTAAAAACATTCTGTTTATATTCAATTGGTTCCTATATTCATTTCAAATTAATTAGTAACCTCTGAATTAATATTACAATATTACAAACTATATATTTTCCTAATTTAGGTAATACTATTCATAACTACTAACATAATGGATAGGTTATTTAATATTATATTAAATAAAAATAATTTAATAAAAAATTGTTATTTGGTGAAACATGGTCTTTCATATAACGAAAGGTATCAAATGAGATCGTTTTTTTTTCATGTAAAACAAGAAATCGAGAAAGTTCACTCTTGGATGTAACACACACTAACATGGTGTTTTATGCATGGAAGCTATTTTAAATATTAAAAATATTATAAAGTATATGTATATTAAATTACCTTATGCGCTTTTTGTCATTTGTCATACACGTTATCGAATACAAGGTTCTTACTTCAGTTTTTTGGGGAATCATATTCTATCTAACTTATTTAAATTGAGTCCTCATAATTTAAACTCGATCATAGAGATGTATTTTTTTGATACTTCCTTTGTTTTAAATCCCACATCATGATAAGGATTCATAAGTAATTCCTCTATAAAAGATAGGATGAAATGTACAAAGGTCACATGGACTACCAAGTGACTATGTCTCTACGTAGAAGAACATTAGTGCAAACTAGAGATACGTAATTAGATAAAACCCATATATATTTATAGGGATTAAATGAGGTCATCAATTGAAAACATTTCAATGATCAATGGAATGTTTGGGGCCTCCAATCCATAAATCATTGTTGATTTAGAAGGACATAAGTTCAACAGAAAATTAGGTATTAGAAGAAAAAAATTATTTTTTAGTCATTTTACTAACGTTCGGTAATCCATTTAAAGACCATGAATATAGTGAAATATTCTTAAATTATAGGTTTTAATATCATATGAACAATCATAACTTTTGGTTTCTCTTCGGTTAAGTTTTAATTTATCCCTTTACTCCCAAAAATTAATTACCAACAATGATTTTTTTTATACCTGAAGCACTAATAGAAACTTTTAAAGTATCATAAGGCCGATAAAATAGTTACAAGTCATACTATTTTACTTTAAAAATATCCAAAAATAAATATGGTTAGGTTATTAATTTCTAATCCTCAAAATTTATACTACTGGTTCTTCATTAATATTTTGTCATTAAATTGTCTAACTAAAAACAATGAAGATTTACAAGGACATTTCATAGGTTAGTGGTTTCCATGAGAAACTTATCATCCTTCGGTCATGGGATCAAGAACCACGACCTTTTAAATTTTTTTGATTTTTAACCAGCTTATAGGTTTTATTTTTCTAAAACAATATTAATATAATTCACAAAATATATATGATGTAAATTCTTAAAAATAGGTTAATAACTAAATAGAATTTTTACTGAGGCTTTCAAGACAACCTCAATACATAAATACTTCATCCACTTATTTCTACATTGATACTTTAATGGTCTATAGTTTATCATATAGGAGAGGTAATTGACTTGGGTAATGTTCAGGTTCCCTACACTTATGACAAAGAACTAAAAAGGGTTTCTTAGGATGGGCTTCATTTCCTTCCATCATAATTTTACTTTTTACTCAGAAATACTTTTATTTATGTCCTTCTTTTCTACACATAAAACATTTAACTGTTCCATTGTGACACTTTCATTGGTCTCTCCTTCCACACTTCTCGCATTTCAAAAATCTATCCTTATTTTATTTATAGTCTACACCACTCGAGCTCTTAGTATCCTCCATCCTTCTCTTATTTGGTGCGCTCAGGAGTGGGTAAAGGTATATATTATTAATCATATTTCAGGAAAACTAATTTTTCATAAACATGATATCCTTCACTTTTATCAAAAAAATCTGTTGGATACTAAATTTAACCACCTTTTCCTTCATGTTTGATGTTATATTTAATTCTTTTGGGTTCTATCTATTGACTAAAACTGGAAATAATAGTGTGAGAAACAGCAGTCATAGTGAGAAAATTATATAATAATCTATAAGATCTTGAAATCATGACACCATGTTTATAAATCTAAAACACCTTAGGATTAACCTATATTATTCATTTTCATTATCTATTCCAATACTTATTAATGATTTTTAAATAAAAAGTGGGTTATACTAAGCATATCCCTTATGAGTATCAAACTAGGTGTGTAGTAAGGCCCATTTTCATGTACGAGGTTACCCCGAGTCAGGCCAGGAACACATTGCCAGAGTTGTTAATCCTAAGAAAATCTGTGCCAGAACCACATCTAATTTTAGTATCCAGATAGAGATTTACTACTTGGAATACACACATAATCTATACATTACCAGAATTCTATGGGTTTCTTCTATACTTATCCTAAAGTTCTATCTTAGGGTTTTTTTCTCCAGTATATGTTTTCCTAAATCAAGTTCTCATGGTTTCTACTAATCTTCCCCTAAAACCAATTGTAGAGACCCAAACCCCAAAATCCTGAATCTAGTGTTTGATATCAATTAAATTGGAATGATTACAAATAATCAAGCCATGAAGGACTAATCGGTTTATTATTCTAGGAAAATCAGATACATTAATGATAATTGTATCACAAATGGATACACAAATTACAACATATTTTATTTCATTTAACCAAATAAATAACTTTGAGGATAACTCTAATCCTTTTAGAATATTCCTTCATTTTTTTCATAGTATGCTTATTGGATTACTAGGGAAAAAAACATAATACGAGAGATCTCAAATTCTTAGTAATTGAAAAATATAGTGGAAGCAATTATGAATCGATGAGAATAGTCAATATGGAAATGTAAATAATTGAACACACATTCCATGTAATCAATAAACTGAATGGAAGTACATAAGCAATATGGAATGGTAGTAAATGGAAATACATTCCATTCAAATAACTAGATAAGGAAAAATAAATGATTCATGGTATGAAAATAAAACACTTGACATTAATCAATGAACTGAAATTAAATGTATCCATATAAAATTCAATACAAAATATTATGTATGTAAAATAACTAAAACATATATGAAAACAATTTTCAATTATAGGATTCCATGTTTCCTAGATATATAGAACCAGTATAATCAAAACCTTTCACAATACGATTTATCTATAGTGTAAAACCTCAACAATAGTGGCTATATAACTATTTCATTTCATGATACAACAGATTCAATGAGGGTATTTTATTAACTGGACCCCATCCTATTTCAACCCATCCAAAGCATTATTCATATTGAATAATAAAAAAAATAATATTCCTTATCAAAAAAACATATTGAATGAAAAATATATATTTATCAATAATTCCCAAATTAATCAAATTACTTCCAAAGTAGGAACTGTATGTAAAATATTATACGGTTTAGTCAATAGTAATATACATGACCAATAAAATGGAAAATAAGGAGAAATTCAAAGTTCAATGATAATAGGATATTGAATACTTTCAGGTGACTAACAATGAAATCAAGGAAGTGAATATGAATACTATCACTGAAAAAATCAATAATAAACCATCCAAAGGAACAATAAGGATGGTATCAACACAACAAATCCTAAGTGGGGTAAAATAGAGGTTTATTGTTGTTGATGAAATAAATGAATAACTTTTAATAATATTCTTGAAGAAAATATCATTTTATTTTAAAAAAAATTCTATAGATACTTTTAATTGGAAATACATTTTAAAGATATTTGAAAAATAAACCATTTAAACTTGAGAGTGAGGGTTCAAATAAATGACGGTGGTTGAATCCATACTTTTCGTACGAGGAAAAAAGATATTCTTTTTGCATTGTAAAAGGGTAGAAAATGCATCATTTGGAAAGCGACAAGAATATTCAATCGAAGAAAATAATTAAATAAAAAAATGAGAAAAATGTCTTTATAATTTCATAGGGGAATATAATAATATTATTTTATACCCTTTCTAAGAAACATTGTTTTGAATATATTTCTGACCGAAGAGAGGGTAAATTCTGGCTTTCATAGAAAAACTTCCTTAACTATATTATGTACCACATAGTAAAAAATGGTACCAATACATGATTATATCATAAAATAACTGAGGATAAGTAAACACATGAGTGTTCTTGATATATGGATCACAATATTTCATCAAAGGTAGCATAAACATAAACAATCCTGAAAAGGCGATGATATTATCTCAATAAACTCTTATAACTCGGTAATTGGGATCATACTATCCATATAAGAAAGGGAAATTACATGAAGCATAGAATATCATAAAAATATTTATATTTATTATATATCATGTAAAATGGAAATACATGAACCGTTAAAAAGTGTTTATGTGCATAATAAAACATGAGTTCAAAGAAGGAAAATTGAGACAAAACATTCTACAGATTTGGTAACTTTTTAATCTTAAACACCATGAAATCAGGATCATAAAATGGATATGTGAAGACCCTTAAATTTATATATAATATAAATATAATACAATAATTTTATTATATACACCACACAAAAGTAAATAGTTGTGAACATAACATATATCTTGTGGAAATTAAAAGTTAGATGAAATCCCCTCACCTAGAGTTTCATTTTCAGTGAAAATCCTTTAGCATAATTTATAATAAATTTATGTTAATTTTATACATTATTAAAAACCTTTTTCAAGATTATAATTACTTTTATTTTACTTATTACCATTTTTTTTATAGTACTTAAACAATTAAGTTTACATCAAGTGTTTTTGACCAAATTCATCTTATGTGTCAAAAGAACTATTGTTGGTAAACTATGGTCAAAGAGTTCACTATATAACATCTCAATAATAATAAAAATTAAATAATTATCATATTTATGCATCAATTATACTTTTAAACCCAACCATTAAATATGGTTATGAGAATTAGATAATGTTAAAATCATGGAGACTATAGGTCGTACATACCCTAGAGTAACATTCACATTTTTAAATGTTTGTTATGAAAAGAAGGAAAGTAACTCAAATCTTTCCAGAATGTTAATTATATAATAAATATAATTTTATTTCATCATATATAATTATATATCATTCTATGTTTTAAAAGTAATCACATCATGCTGATGAGGTGGTATTCCACACATCCATGAAAAACATTGTCTCTTTTAAAGTGTGTGAAGGGGAAAAAAAAGGAGATGATATATATATATACACATATATATATATATATTATTTACAGAAATTTAATTATTTAATTAATATATTATTGATGTTTTTGAGTTATCTTAAGTTTAATTATGACCATTAATTTATACATTCCATCTAACGTGTGAATGAATCACATCATTTTGAGGGAATGATAGTCCACACTTCTTCAAATTAGATTATCATATTTACACCACTTGGAAAGAATAATGTTCTGTTATAAATAAAACTTAAAAATACATAAAATATTATAAATAACATATATATCATATATAAATAGGGTTTCCATCATAATGGTCACCATAAGAGGTGGTAATGGAGAAATGAAAAATTATCGTTTCGTGAGGAAGTATTTATCCGTTCATAGAAACAAGATGTTTGTTCGCATTAAATAAAGGTGTGTGTAAGCATAGGTAAAAACATAATAATAAAAACATCCTAGTATATTGAGGATACTGGTTTTTTTATGTATTCATATAATAAGAATATTATAGCGAGTGGATAATGGAAATGAAGCTGAAAAGAATGAGAGAAGTTGTTACCTCTTACTCGGGTAACTTCTTTTGGTTTGAACCAAAAGACTTTTTTGGAGACTATTTTGGCAGGGACTAGCCGAACATGAGTGGTTTTAGAGGTGTGAGGAATGGGTAGAGGTGGTATACTTTTATAGGAAAGGAAAATGACTCACATGGTATTTTTGAAAAGAAGTTAGGTGTGCACATGTTCTTACAGAAAAAGACATAAAAACCCAATAAAACTCAAAAAATGGAAGTTTCATGGTCGTGATGTTGCCATAAAATGGGTTCTGGACAAGTGGCTAGGTCATTTGTGAACTTAAATTAAAGGCTTAGTCCTTTATTGAGCTTAATTTTTACTTAAAATTTATAATTATTTTTAATCACTTTCACAAATATTTTTGTTCAAAAAAATATAGTCTTATTGATCATTATAATTATAATGGTTCCAAATGAGGAATCCATTTTTCCAAATTACAATCATAGAAGTAACAAAAATTAATTTAAAATTAATCCTATAGATGAGTCACAATGTGGGTTTTTTAAGTAAAAACGTTCGAACGTTTGTTATGTTTTTATAATCTATTTATAAGTGAAATTGATCCCAATCACTTATGTTGTATTAATTTTTAATAATATTATCTAATTATAATTTAAAAAAGAAATAAAATTATAATATAAACTTATAAATAAATTAGATGAAAAAAAGTTTTGAACTAATGTTCTTTTTTTAGTTATTCAATTAAAATTGAATCATTACAGAAAATTACCAAAAAATCATACTGAGATAATTTTTATTTTTCAATTATAACTATCAAGTTAATTTTTTAATATTAGATAAATTAAATTTTAAATCTTTATATTTAAAATAAGTTCTCCATTAAAAGGTGATAAAATTTCCTTTATAAAAATATAATTTTTTATGCGTAAAATAGGGGTTATTCTTATCTTATTAAAATAAAATCTAATGAATTAATATAAAAAATATTTGATTAAATATATAAAATATATTTATTCCATAAAAATAATTAAATAATTTTAATTACTTCAATTAATTAGGGTAAAATAGCTTCATGAGCTTAAAAATTGTTTTATATAAAAACATTTTGTTTATATTCAATTTTTCTTATATACATTTCTAATTAATTTGTAACCTATTATATAATATTATATTTTAATAAAACATATATTTTTATAATATTGGTAATAATATTCATATCCACTAATATAAGAACTATGTTATTTTGTATTATATTAAATAATAATATTTTAATAACACAATATTATTTGGTGAAACACGGTCCTGCTTGTAACACAAACTATCAAGGAAGGTCGCTCTTGAGTGTAACACAAGCTACGGAGAAAGGTCACTCTTTCATGTGACACACGCTAACATGGTGTTTCAAGAATGGAATCTATTTTAAATAGTAAACATATTATAAAGTATTCAGATATTATATTATCTTCTGTGTTTGATGTTGTGTGTCATACACTCTATCAAATATAAGGTTCTTACATCTGTTCTTTGATGCATCACACCTAATTTCGAGATTAATCCTTCAAGAAGAGAAATATAATATAATAAAACTTTGAGAATAGAAACATCAAAAAATTTCATATGTAATAATAAAATTATTTATTTGAGTAACCCATTTTTGATAACCAAATATTGAAGTAGATTAACATTTGGATAAAATGAATGTTTTTTAGAAGTGTAGAACTATTTAATCAAGATTTAAAAATAATTAGTTTCATTAACACCTATGGGATTATATTTTCCACTCATATACTTAATATTGTTCTTTATTTTAATGAATTTATGAGTTTATATTTCACTTTAAGGATTGTTATAGTTATGTAATTCATTTTGTTTCCATTGATGAAATCTTACTCACAATGTGAAAGAGTTTAAAAAATGTTTACCCAATTTTATGGAATTATTAAAAATAGATGAACTAGTACATGTGATTTCCAATTTATAGTGTTGTGTTGATAATTAAAGTGGGTAAAAATATAAACTATAATAAGTAAAGTAATATGGAATTACAGACAATATTTCTTCAAGTAACATTATAAGACAACAAAAACCTATAGTTATTAGGAAGGAAGGATATTACATCCATTATATGAAATTATTTAGTATAAATGGAGTGGTTTTGACACTCCATGGAATGTCCATATCGGGTATCAATGTTATTGAAATAATTTTATTCTTTTTAAAGGTTATATGATGCCAAATATATAATTTAAAAGTTTTATAAATATATATAAATCAGAAACAAATGAGAGAATTAATTGTTATTTCAATTTAAATTAATTTATAAAGAAAAGAGTTTATAAATTAAATATTATTTTTTGAAGTATTATATCATTCTTAAATATATATAGGTAACATATGGCATCTGGCATTTTTATTACATAATGTTTCATTACATTTTACAAATAGAGGATCTTTAATGTCTAGTGTCTTGGAAATCGGGAACATAATACATGAAAACAACATAAAAAATTCTTCTAAACCACTCGTAATGCTTCATCATAGGTTCATCCTATGTATAATTACCTAATCTCATATCATGGAGACATAAATCAAAGAAAAGGGTGAGCAAAAGGCTCAGTAAGGAAAACAAGTGAAACAGTTGACATGTGATCTTGAGCAATATTAATAAGAACATAATAAAAAACATAGACAGTAGAAATGGAAGAATAGAAATATCATGATAAAATAACATAAATAATAACTTTAATATGTGTCTACAAAATTGAATTTAGATATTCATGAACATATTACCAAGGTTAATCCCCGAGGTTTCATAAAAATTACCAAGGTTATTCACCAAGGAATCGTGAAACTTGTCATATCTAGATATTAATTTCCATACCCAATTAATTGGAGAGATATCAAGGCGAACCATTAATATGGATTTATTTACATGTGAGCCACATATATTATAATAAAACATTTCATAAATAACCCATAGAGAACAAAACAAATGGGTTTCATTTCAAAAGTGTGACGTTTTAAATGTTAAAAAAGGTCATTATGTCATTTATAACCTAAGTAAAGGGAGTGAGGGTTATATTTATGTCAATTCTAGAATCAAATATATCTTTTTTTGTATATTTATGAGAAACCATAGAAACAAAATAGGTCTGGGTATTCACATAAATAAAACTAGAGAGAAAGAAGAAAATTTTGAGGCGAGATTTCTACATCATAACGGCTATATATCATGGTTTTAAAAATTAATAAAAAGAGAGGGTACAGGGGTAGCCCATCCATAAACGAACCATTTATAAGTAGATGTACATAATAAAAATAAATAAGATCATTTTGTGGACATTTGAATGACACACCACATGAAAAGGAATCTTGAAAGGAAAGAGAAAGCATGATTTCTTTTACGAAAATTCCGCAGCCTAACGGTGTCGTATAAAAATTCATAAAATCAATTGATGAGAGTGGAAATAGTCTCTAATAATTTCGAAATGAAATATACAGTAGTAAAGATATAGAATAACAAGCCCCCTCATAATAAAATGAAACTATAATACATAATATAAAGGAAGTCAGGACTTAAAAGAGGAGGGTAAACGGATCCCTTACCTTGAAGAGTAACTTCAAAAGCATAAATTTTGGGACCATAGGAGGCTTGAGGGAACCTTCGGAGGACTCTTTTAAATGTAAGGAGACCATAAATTAGTTTATGAGGATTTTTTAATGAAATGGATGAGATAAATGGCTTGTTATTTATGGAAAAAGTGAAGGAATAAATTATTAATTTCCAAGGAACACCTTATCGGTGGTATTTGAAAAACCATGGGCTTTCCCATGGTATTTTCCCATGGTATTGGATACTTGAAACACTTCATATAATATCTCACTATTAATAAGTCTAATAGAAATCTTACATCATTATTACATCATTAATGATGTCATTAAACACCTAAAACTCAAAACTGTTTTTGTACTATTCACTGAAAATTCAACTGTTTCCGAAAAATTCCAAAACTTCACCATAAAATAATATAGATTCTCTGAATTCAAAAATGAACTAAATTTTATGAAAATAATATTATAATTTATTTAATTTAATTTTTATATAAAATAATTTTTATTCCAAAAATACAACTTTAAAACTATAACTCATTTTGTAACACCTTAAAAAAAGTAATCAAGGTCCCATAAAATTATCGTATAACCATAATACAACAAAGTAACAATTTATGATTAAATTTTATGAAAATATATTTCCATTATAAATTATAAAATTTATTATAAAATTTTAAATAATATATTTATGTCATACAAAAATACAAAAACTTATACTATGATCTTTTTTTCACTTTGTAGATGTTTAAATTGTATTTATACATTCATGGGTGAAGTTTATATTTTTTTGGCCAATTTACTATTAATTACTATTCATATGGGTATGATACTATTCAGGCATTACTATTCACTAAAATTCAGGTTGATCTTATTAGACTCTAAAATTCTCACTGTTCACAGCTATAGAAACCCATTTTTTGAAAATCATTTCACATTATTAATTATTTAAATAATACAAAAAATATTTTAAAATACCCCTTTTCACCTAAATTCATCAATAAAAAACATCTTATATTTATCCGGATATTTGAAATTCACAAAATTTTCCATAATAAGAAACAACAATTTTTTTATATAAAAGCATTACAAAAAGCAGCTAAGGTCTCGTTACATAGCCCCTTATAACACCAACATAGGACCTAAGTACAGGGTGTGCTATGGTGATCGAATCTTGGGGTGGCTCAGACAACATTGCCTGAGTGGTGACTTCTATCAACTTGAAATTCTACCTTAGGCGATTCTATTCAAGCTTCATATGTTGAAGTTCGGATTGCGCTTGGTCCAGAGCAAATCCCAGTGATGATGCCTCCTTCACAAGCTCCGATAGATGGGCTTCATATGGACCGAGTCGACTGGATGAGGCCATTCAATCTTCTTTCTATATTAATTAACCAAGATAACTGTATTTATAAAAACACAACGTTATGATTATAGTTTTCAATGGTCATATTGACCAACGGTCATATAACAGTCAAAACCCAAAAGTCTCATTTTAATTATTCCCACTTCATTAATTAATGGATATAGTTTTGTTGAGTATAAAATAAAATAACACACAAATTTAGGAAACAAATATAATTAAAAAGTTTAGGTCGTTATATTCTTCCCCCCTTAGGAAATTACGCCACTGAAATTTTATCTCATTCCCTATGATGAGAAAAGGTGTGGGTACTTCTGTATCATAGACTCCTCCGGTTACCATGTGGCTTCTTCACATTTTTGGCTCCTCCACAACACCTTAACAAGGTGAATAGTATTTTTTTCATAGAACCTTGTCTCTTTAATCCAAGATCTCCACTTACTGTTCCTCATAAGAGAGGTCATGTTCTAGTTGTACAGTTCCGGATTTAGGACATGTGAAGGGTCAGGTATGTACTTCCTTAAGAGCGATACGTGGTAGAAATCATGAACATGTGCTAGATTTGGAGGAAGTGCAAGACTATAGGCCACTGATCCCACACGATCAATGATTTAATAGGGGCCAATGTACCTAAGGCTGAGCTTCCCTTTTTCCCCAAACCTCATGACTCTCTTCCAATGAGAAATCTGAAGAAAGACTTTTTCACCAACATAAAACTCCAAGTCCCTTCGATGGTTGTCACCATAGCTCTTTTGCTGACTCTGAGCAGCCTTAATGTGTTGTTGGATGGAATGTATCTTTTCGGTTATCTCTTGAACAAGATCAGGCCCAAGAAGCTTTCTCTCACCATCTTCATCCCAAAAAGTAAGAGTTTTACATTGCTTCTCATATAGAGCATCATAGGGTGCAATTTGAATGCTCGAGTGGAAGCTGTTGTTGTAAGAGAACTCAACTAAAGGGAGATGTTGATCCCATCCACCATTAAATTACATTGAGCATGTTCTTAGCATGTCCTAGAGTGTTTGAATAGTCCTTTTAGATTGGCCGTCATCTTGGGGGTGATAGGCCATATTGAAATTCAATTCAGTGCTCAGAGCTTGTTGAAGACCTCTCTAGAATTTTTATGTGAACCATAGATCACGATCAGATATGATAGAAATTGGGACTCCATGTAGCCTTACCACTTCCTTCATGTAATTCCTGGCAAGTTGATCAAGAGAAAAATATTCTCAGATAGAGATAAGATGGTCATTCTTGGTGAGATGTTCCACAATAAATCATATCGCATTGATTCCATTGGATGTTCTCGGGATACGAGTGACAAAGTCCATAGTGATATTGTCCCACTTCCATGATGGTATGGGTGGTGGTTTTAATACCCCTTTATGAAGTTGTCTCTTAGCCTTCACTTGTTGACATACTAGGCACCTTGACGTGTAGTCAGCAATCTACCTTTTCATATTATCCCACCAATAATGATCACGAAGGTCCTTATAAATTTTCGTGCTACCAGGATGTATAGAGAAAGTAGATCTATGAGCTTCATCCATCAGTTCTTCATTATTTCTAGAATAGATGGAACACATAGTCTTGTATCAAATTTCAGTACCCCTTCTTGATCAGTATTGAACTCAGGAAACTTTCCATCTTTCACAGCCTCAAACATCTTCTGTAACAAAGGATGTTCTTTCTGAGCTTTCATGATCTTCTCTAGTAGTGACGATTGAGAAATCATTTGGTTTAGGGTTGATGATGTCCCTTCTTTTATAATTTCCCTGTCTAGTTTTACTAGGTCATTGTTCAAAGGATCTCTTTGAATCCTCATAATGGACAAAACAACTTGGTCTTTCCTACTTAATGCATCAGCGACTTTGTTTTCTCTTCCGGGAAGATAATGAATTGAACAATCATAGTATTTAAGTAGTTCCAACCATCTCCTTTGTCTCATGTTCTATTCATTTTGTGTGAAAATATACTTCAAACATTGATGGTCTGTGTATATATCACATTTGTCCCCATAAAGATAGTGCCTCCATATCTTCAGAGAAAAAACAATCCCAGCCAGCTCCAGACCATGCGTAGGATAGTTCTACTCATGAGTCTCCAACTATCGAGATGCATAAGCAATGACCTATTCATTTTTCATGATAACGCACCCAATCCCTTTCAAGGATGCATAAATAAAAATAATGAATCCTTCTCCACTTGATGGAAGATTTAACACGGGTGTAGTAACCAATCTCTTCTTCAGCTCTTGGAAACTATACACACACACCTTTGTATAGATGAACTTGACACCTTTTCGAGTTAACTTGGTTAATGGATTAGAAATTCGTGAAATTTTTTTAAAAAACCTCCTATAATATCCTGTTATCCAAGGAAACTACGAATCTCAGTTATTATTGTAGGCTAAGGCCACTCCTCTACAACTTTTGTCTTTGTAGGGTCAAATGTGATTCCTTCATTGGTAACAATGTGCCCCAATAAAGAAACTTTTTGTAACTAGAATTCAAATTTAATGAAATTCCTGAAAAGCCTCCCCTTCCATAAAGATTGCAAAATAACCCTTAGATGATCCTTATGTTACTCATGACTTTTGAAATGTATCATAATATCATCAATAAAAACTACCACAATGTTATCAAGGTAGTCTATAATAAAAGTATTCATCAAATCCATAAAAATAGAAGGTGCATTAGTCAGTCCAGAAGGCATAACAACAAACTCATAATGCCCATATCTTGATCGAAAGGTAGTTTTTGGAATATATTCTTTATTCAACCTCAATTGATGATAACCAGATCGAAGATCAATCTTGGAGAATAATTGAGCCCCACGAAGTTGGTAAAATAAGTCATAAATTCATGGAAGTGTGTATTTTTTCTTTAATGTGATCTCGTTCAGTTCTCTATAATCAATGCATTGCTGCATCGATCTATCCTTCTTCTTCACAAGGAGAACAGGTGATCCCCAAGGAGACACACTCGGTCAATAGAGAACTCTACCACTCTTTCTTGGGGAGGTCCATGAAACTCTTTAGGAAATACATCCATGTATTCTTGGATGATGGAGACATTTTCTATCATCAAACTCTCATTTCATTCTTCTTTTTCACCGATCAATTCCATATTTAAGGATATAAGAGGTTATTCTAGACAAAGAGCAGGTTGAGATATCTATCCTTGGATGATAACTACAGGTTTTCCATTCAAGACTACTGAGATTTCCTTACTTCTGCATTTAATCCTAGCATCATACATTGAGAGCCAGTCCATCCCTAGTATAATGTCGAATTCCAGCATGTGAATGACTACTAGATTTGCGATAATATTGTGCTCACCAAAGTAAATAATAGAGTTTATAAACACTGACGATGCTTGGATAATCCCGCCTAGAGTCTTGACTAATAACTCTACTTTTAGCAAGTCAGGGGTTGATTCCAAATTCATTGCAAACATGGAGGAAATAAAGGAATGCGTAGAACCATAATCAAACAAAGTACTTGCTAGCTTTGAGAGAACAATAAGAGTACCTGAAACCACATCATTTAGAGGTTTAACTTCAACTGTCATGATAGAAAAAGCATGACCATACTCACTTGGCCTTTGCTGAGGCTGATGGTGGTTCCCCTCTACTGCCCTTAGATTTGGACATTGATTAGCAAAGTGCCCAAGTTGTCCGCACTTAAAGCAGAGGACATTAGGTAGGTCCTACACCATCTTCCCTATGCCGTTGGTGTTTGGAAGTTAATTTTTCACCTCACTACAACAATTCCTTACAATATGGCCATCTCTTCCACACTTGTAGAATTTCCCACTGCCGAGTAGGCAGTTCCCCAAATGCTTCTTCCCACATTTATTACACATGGGACATTGCACTTGCTTGCCTCCTCTTCCCTGATCAAAGGTCCTCCCTAATATGGGACCCATATATATATATATATTGTTTTATTTATGAGACCATTGCATCTCACCGAACTCTAGTTCAACTTTCATTGCACTCCGTACGATCTTATCATAGCTGTCATAGTCTCGATTGGATAAATTCTTCCACAGATGAGGTCTCATTCCATTGAAGAATCTGCCAACCTTACCATTAAGATCCATGAAAAAGCTTGAGGTATAATGTAAAAGTCTTGTAAAGTTCATATCATAGTATCCCACACATTCATTCTCCTTCTTCTTCAGCTCGAGAAACTCCTTCTCCATTCTTGTTCTCATGTAACGAGGGAAATACATACTGAAGAAGATCCCTCTGAACTCTTAGAACTCCATAGATTCAACTTCCACTCTTGGCCTCGTGTTTTTAATCAGTTCTCAGCACTGTTCAGCTTTTCCCTCTAAGCTACAGACAACCAGAGTGACCTTCTCTTGCTCTGAACAGTGAAGCACAGAAAAGATCTTCTCTATAGAGATGATCCACTATTCAGCAATCAATGGGTCGGTTGATCCAATGAAGGTTGGTGGTCGTTGGAACATAAAGGACTCAACAAAATGTTGTTCCCTTCATGGTGAGATCAGTATCTCATCTAGATTTAAGTTATTTCCCATAACTTGAGTCAGTTGGTTCATCATTCGCATGAATGTTTCCATTACAGCTTCCATTGGAGGGCCGTCAGCACATGGTCCATTGTGGTCACCATTTGCACACTTCCTCCTATTGACCACCATTTCTAAAATAATAAACCCTTAGTGAGAAACTTATTTCATTTATGAATCTTTTAAAAAAAATTATGTCTTAACACCTCTTTAAACAAGTACATTTCTCTATAAATCCTTCATAATGATTCATAAAATGATTATGATTAACCAAACATATCACTCGTGAGAGTCATAACCAAGAGGGTAGCAAGGCCCATTGTCTTGCACCAGGATACCCTGGGTCAAGCCCAAAAATCCTTGTTGGAGTTTTCACTCCTAGGTACCTCTGTTCCAGAGCTGCCTCTACCAGCTCGTATCCAGACATGGATATAATTCCTTGATAAACCACTTACTTGATACTCTCCAAAATACCAAGAAGTTTTCCTATATTTAAAATTTTCTATAGGATTATTCCTAAAGTTTTCATAAACTAATTTCCATAAGTAACTAAACTATCCATTGATAACATCTATGGAATCCCTACTTTTTATTACATAACTTTTCATTACATTTTACCAATAGAGGATCTTTGAAGTCTTGTGTCTTGGAAATCAGGAACATAATACATGAAAACAACACAAAAAATTATTCTAGACCACCCATAAGGATTCATCATAGGTTCATCCTATGTAAAATTACTACATATCATATCTTAGATACATACATCAATGAAAAGTGTGAGCGGAAGGCTTAGTAAGGAAAACAAGTGAAACTGTTGACATGTGATCTTGAGCAATATTAATAAGAACATGGTAAAAATCAAAAAGACATGGTAAAAGGAAGAATAGGAATATAATGATAAAAATAACATTAATAATAACTTGATTATGTGGCTACAACATTTAATTTAGACATTCATGAACATATAACCAAGGTTTATCCACGAGGTGTCATAAAAATTACTGAGGTTACTCACCAAGGTATTGTGAAACTTGTCATCTCTAGAAATTAATTCTTTACCCAATTAATTCGAGTTATATCAAGGTTCACCCTTAATATGTCTTTATTTACATGTGATCCACATATATCATAATAAAACATTTCATAAATAACCCATAGCGAACAAAAGAAATGGGTTTCATTTCAAAATTGTGGCGTTTTAAAAGTTACAAAAAGGTCATTATGTCATTTATAACCCATGGAAAGAGAGTAAGGGTTATATGTATGTAAATTAAAAAATTAAATATATCTTTTTTTGGTATATTTATGAACACCCATAGAAAAAAAATAGGTCTAATTATTCACATAAATAAAACAATAGATAAAGAGAGAGAAATTTTGAGGCGAGATTTCTGCAGCATAATGGCTATATATCATGGTTTTAGAAAATAATAAAAAGAGAGGGGAAAAAGGTATCCCATACATAAATGAATAATTTTTATGTATAGGTACATAATAAAAATAAATAATATCATGTTGTGGACATTTTAATGACACACCACATGAAAAGGAAACATGGAAGGAAAGAGAAAGGGCGATTTCTTTTACGAAAATTCGAATGCATAACAGCGTCACATAAAAATTAAGAAAATAAATTGATGAGAGCAGAAAGGGTCTCAAATAATTTGGAAATGAAATTTACAGTAGTGAAGATATATAAGAACAATCCCCTTCATAATAAAATGTAACTATAAGATATAATATAAAGGAAGTCATGACTTAAAAGAGGAGGGTGAAAGGTTCCCTTACCTTGAAGAGTAACCTCGAATGTTTGAAGGTCGGAACTTTGGGAGGCTTGGGGGAACCTTGGGAGGACTCCTTGGGAGGTAAGGATACCAGAACATCTTTTAGGAGGGTTTTTGAATGAAATGAATGAGGGAAATGGCTTTTTATTTTTAGGAAAAGTGAAGGAATAAATTATTAATTTCCAAGGGACAGCTCATCGGTGGTATTTGAAAACCCATGGTCTTGCCCATTGTATTTTCCAATGATATTGGCCACTTGGGAAACCTCATAGAATATCTAACTATGTATAAGTCAACCAAAAATCTTATTTCATTATTACATCATTAATGATGTCATTAAACACACGAAACTCAAAACTGTATTTTTATTATTCATCGAAAATTCAACTGTTTTAGAAAAATATCAAAAATTCACCCTAAACTAATATCGATGCTCTGAATTCAAAAATAAACTCCATTTTATGAAAATAATTTTCTATATATTTTTAATTTAATTTTTATATAAAATCATTATTTATTCCAAAAATACAAGTTTAAAAATATACCTCATTTTGTAACACCATAAAAAAGTAATCAAGATCCCATAAAATTATCGTCTAACCATAATAAAATAAATTAACAATTTATGATTACATTTTATGAAAATATATTTCCATTTTAAATTATTAAATTATTATAAAATTGTAAATAAAATATTTATGTAATACAAAAATACCAAAACATATACTATGATCATTTTTTCATTTTTAAGATGTTTAAATTGTACTTATACATTCATGATATAAGTTTATATTTTTTTGGCCAATTTACTATTCATTACTATTCATATGGGTATGTTACTATTTATACTTTACTATTCACTAAAAATCAGGTTGATCTTATTAGAATCTAAAATTTTCACTCATCTCAACTGCAGAAGACCATTTTTTGAAAATCATTTCACATTATTAGTTATTTAAATAATACAAAAAAATTTAAAATACCCATTTTTTCCTAAATTCATCAATAATAAACATCATATACTTATCCGGATATTTGAAATTCACAAACTATTCCCTAATAAGAAATAACAATTTTATTTATATAAAAGGATTATACAAACCAGTTAAGGTCTCGTTAAATAGCCCCTTATAACACCAGCATAGAACCTAAGTGTAAGGTGTGCTATGGTGATAGAATCTTGGGGTGGCTTGGACAACATTGCATGAGTGGTGATTTCTATCAACTTGAACTTCTCCCTTAGGTGATTATGTTCAAGCTTCATATGTTGAAGTTCCGCTTGGGCTTGGTCCATAGCAAATCCCAGTGATGCTACCTCCTTCCCAACCTCCGAAAGTTGGGCTTCATATGGCCTGAGTCTACTGGCTAAGGCCATTCAATCTTCCTTATGTATTAATTAACCAAGATAATTGTATTTATAAAAACATTATGTTAATATTATAGTTTCCAACGGTCATATTGAATAACGGTCATATAACAGTTGAAACCCAATTGTCTCATTTTAATTATACTCACTTCATTAATTAAATGATATAGTTTTGTTGAGTATAAAATAAAATAACACACAAATTTTGGAAACAAATATAATTAAAAAGTTCGGGTCATTACAAAACATATGTGTATCTTTATCTCATTTGTATTTTATGATAATAGAAGTTTTTTTACAAATAATTATTATAGACAATATGTGAAGATGTATTAGATGTGCATGGTTTATGATTGATTAGATTCTATAACATGTTCGAAAAATGATACAAGTATAAAAGTAGTTTACTAAGGATAAAAGTGTTTATCCATATGTTATTTGAAATATGATGTATTGGGATCCCCACAGTATCATTTAAAAATTTTAATAAATAATATTCATTTAATTAAAATACTCTAAACACAAATAAGATGATATTTGATATGGAATCAATACATTATTTGATAAATTGTCCTACAAAAATAAAATAAGAGTAACTTCCTAAGCATAAAAGAATTTTTGAATCTTATCATAGTATTTTGAAAATATTATACTATCTATGAGGACATTGAGAGTACATATGGAATTAAATTAGTTTAATGTTAACAAATAAAGGATTATTCCATTGAAAGGGAATTTCAAATTTTCTTAAAAGTTCTTACGATGTGTTGTTGAGGTAGTAATATAATTAGTTAAATTATATTTTAATGAAAATGTTTTATGGAAAGGATTCCAAGAATAATTATGATTTACTTAGAATGAGTTCAAAATATAAAAAAATATTAATGTTATGATATTTGATGTTTTGATGGTTAGTAGTTTTAATATGTTCTAAGAGTTGAACATTTGGAATATGATTCCTAAATATCACCATTATTCAAAAAAATTCATTTTTCATAGTTTTCAATCACTAAAGTGTTTTGGGGAAGGGTTTTATTCGATGATCACATAGAGATCTATCAAGAATTACATATAGATGTAATGAGTTTGAAAAACCCCTAAATGTGCAGAAAACATAATAATGATCTCAAATTATCATATATGATATGTTAGATAGGTGTTTATTTTCAGTTTTTTTGATTATTATTAATATGAGGTTAAGAATAAAAAAAATTATCACGTTATAAAAAATAAAATATATGCTTTGTCATTCGTTCATGTTGGCTATATATATATAATATATAAATATATCATGAAGCAAAATTATAATTGACCACTCAATGTATAACATTTAGTTATCCCTAAATGATGTTAATCATGGATTATTATTGGCTAAATTAAATTAATATGGTTATCATGAGTCCAATTCATGTATCAACATAAAAAATATCTTCATGAGGTAAAAAATTGGTTTTTTTGTATTTGATGTTCTGTGAATTATACAACATAGAGTTCCATACACTATGTATTTGGTATATTATGGTCGAATAGTTATTATTTAGAGTCCCAACTACCTATGTTCAGTGACATACCAAACATTAAAAACTTTATACTTCGACACCTTTCACATATAATCATTGATAATTACATAATTAGGCTACGGTTGAGTATGTTATTGACCGTGTTTTCAATTGGAGGTTACCAATTATAGGATTTTTCATCAAGTATGTTTGGTATGATAGTTGTGTCCTTAATTGAGATAATATTTGGAAGTGTATGGCCATACATCAATAGTAAATATGATATGTCTATCTATTCGGGTGTGGGGAATGTGATGTTCTCATTAAAAATGATGAATTACATGTGATGTATTCATCGATCTGCCCAGTCTATACAGGGAGAATCAAGAATTTTTTAGTAGGTTGTATTGTATTTCTATGATTTATATCCCATTTTTAATCTATTTCATCGAAAAAATGGTTATATAAGATTCCATTATTCAATTTTATGAACCAGGTGAACACCGGTATAGATATATATGTGTTTGATGTAAATAAAGCTAGATCCCTTAGAATCTTGAGTAACATTGATGCTTTGATATTGGTAAGTCCTTGCTTACATTTATGGATCCGAGATTCATATTTCTTTTCAATTTATTAATGGAACATGGGGACTGACTCTATAGTTAGATTAATGAGGATATATTTTAAATTAGTTGGATACACTAAAATAGTTTTAGATTTTATCCAAAAAATATTTTTCAATGAGTATTAATAAGGTATTTCATATGATGTGATACACTATAATGAACTGGAATGGGCTTCCATCTATACCAGCACACGACATAATATAACACCAGCCCAAAATAAATTCTAAAACCTCATGGTCTATAAACTATTTCTTGGGGATTATAGCTTAACTCATTAGGAATGATTTCACCAAAATAAATTAAATTAAATTAGAAAATAAATTATTCAAAAAATTTGCATGTCCCATCCATAAGCTAGATGTACATGACAAAAACAATATGTAACAATAATAGGTATAAATAGTTTAAAGAATTTAAATAATATAATGAAAATAAATTTCTTTTTATCTCCTAAAAACCCATTTCAATGAACATCCTTCAACTTTGTCATCCAAAATTATATATATATAACACACCACCAATTTAGGTAAATAAATAAATAGTATAGATGGCTAATTTGGCCAACATAATAATATATCCACACCAAAGATTAATAAACAACCATCCTCATAGTAAATCCATAAGTAACATAGACTAAACTAATCACCATTCATTCCCTAAGGGTAATAAGGAAATAAATGGAAACATAAAAAATAAATATATAAAATTAGCATAACCTAAACAAGCTTAGTAGGGCACCACCTTTTTTTTCAAGAGAAAATACTAATAAAAATCTATTTTTAATCTAGTTTGACATTTATTTAGAAAAAATGTTTTTAAAATTTATTTCCATGAGAAACTAATACCAAGTCCATATCAATTTTATAAACTTCCCTTTTTATTTTCTTTAAATGAAAACAATCACATTAAATATATTTCCTCATTTGAGACCATTTTATCCAAAACACCCACTTTGAAACCATTTTATAACCCACATTTAATTCCTTTAATGCAAAATTGATTTCTAATCATCATTTGAAACCATTAAAATGGAAAAACCCCAAATCTAAAAGGATAGGACAAGATTGAAATTTTAAAAATAAATATACCCTGAAAATTATTTTTCAATAAATTTACAGAGTGTGAAAGACTAAATCCAACATAAACTGTAACCACACAAAAAACTAATCAATATATAATAAATTAGAAATAAACAAATCATGAAATGTTTCCCTAAAACAATTAAAATGGGATAAAATTATGTAGAAATATAATGTTATCTCCTATGTAATTATATAAAAGGATCTCGGCTTAATGGGAAATCTCCTAGGTCTAACATAACATGATCTGGACTAGCAATATAAAAATTGAGACATCATTAAAAACAAAAAATTTATCTTGTATTCTAGTCAAACTATCTTAGAATAAGACCACCAAGGATACCAGTACTACCATTATCTACAATAATCTCTCATGTTAGATCCATCGGTCTATGAACCATGCTTCATTTTTTTCAGATCACTCAATCTAATGGAAAACCTAATTTAGTAGATGCACCATCCACACTATGGATTGAACTAAAATAAATATCACCTAATATAATAGGAACTCCCATGAAGTATACCAAATAGAGGTGAGAAATCAATTATCACAAGGATAAATATAATTAATTTAAAAAATAACACATACCTTATCTTCTACAACCACAAAATAAACAACCCTTTTCATTTTTTATTCACATCACATGAAATTTAAAGTGTTATACTTGGGAAAAATCACTTATCAATAACACCCTCCACCCCTTGGGGATTATAATTCAAAATTGGTTATCAATATGGTTATAATCACTCACGCATTTCAAAAACCATTTAATGATTCTAAAATGGTATTTCACCAAAAAGAACTAAGAGTCCCAAATCATCCCTTTCAAGGGTTGCAGTCTCATTCAAATTAATTCTTTACAAACCCATTGATTAAAAATATCTCTTTTATTTATTTCAAACATTTCTAAAAATCATAATTCTTATGATCAATTGGAAATTAATTGAAAAACCAAAAAAATTTATTAAAAACCTCCAAGTGTTTGAAACACCACCCATCAATTATTCAACAAACCTAATAAGTTCAAATAACTTGTAAATTTTAATTTTTAAATAAATTTATGCTTTAAACACTTTATCACCACTTGTATTTTCCTCTTTAAATTAAAACACTAAATAAATACTTTGGGAATTTACTTTAAAAACCTAAAATAATTTTGAAATCACCAAATCCCCTCTTTAAGTCCATTTTAGAAATTTAGAAAATATGTTGTGAATAGTTTATTCAAACAAATTAGAAACTGACCATAATAGTGGAAAACCATTTTCATTCCATGGAAACTATGATGAAACATGATTTATTTCCTATAAATCAAAGATACAAATGCAATATCATGATTATAAAATCAAAAAAATTATAAACCAATGCATCAATAGTTCAAAAATTAAAATATATAACTTTGGAAAAACCTACCTAAATTGAAATTTGAATTGTATAAATATTTAAAGATGAGATAAACTAGATTCTATAGGGGATCAAACAATCTAGAAGAAATAAAACACTAAAAAATAGATCAATAGTACACCCCTAGTGTTTTTCTATATAACAAAATTGTAGAGGAGAAGATGAAAAAAATATGAAAGGGAAAAGAGATATAAGAAGAGTCCTATCATAATATTTTCATTCCCAAATCATGAATAATGCACTATAATTTTCTAGAAATTAAAGGAGAGTATAAGAGGGTAGGTACACTATGGAGGAATCTTGGCTCAGGGTGTAACGTGATGCCCAATGGAGGCATAATATTCAATTTAAGCCTTTTAATTTGATAGAGGAAAATCCATAAATTTATAAAAATTAAAAATATGGGATACTTGTATTAATTCATTGCATGGTTTATTAAATAAGTTTTTGAACCTATAAGAGATACTAGATCCTCCAAAACATGTCGTACAGTTTCACCTGGGACCCTGCATGGTTTGAATAAACATGTACAAATTAATCCAAACGATGCTATAAAGTAGCCAACCCAAATGAATTGTTGATTGGAAATTAATTTTAATTGTATGAAACCCATATGATAATAAAAAAATACATGAATTTTAAAGTCTAATCGCAAAATATCCAATATTATAATTTTCACAATAATTATATTAAATAAAGAACAAACCATAACACATGGTGTTCTAATTTCTCTACCATAAAACTTTCTTCCCTTATAAATATATTTTTAATATATGAAATATATTGGAGACATAAAATTCAAACATCCCAAGAGATGAATGACATAATATTCTATAAAAAACAATAAAAAAGAACTTCCAAAGTGATCTATCCCCATGAAAAACTGGGAATCTCAAAATAAAACGTAACTTATTCCAAGAGACATAGGGTATAAGTAACATTGATACTATTAAATGTCACGTCACCATTTATACTTCACCTAAAGAAGTAATTTAAGGGAAAAAATTCTCTCAAAGAGGCAAAAACAAATTATAAATCTTCCATCAAACACTAAAGGAACCCACAATTTATATATCAATTATACCAATATTTCAAAAAACTAGATAAAAAATCCCATAATGAATGAACCATCATAAAATGTATACTCTAAAAGATTACAACACAATTTACAACCAAATAAATTTCATCTCTAATTCAAAATTAAGAAATAATCACTCACAAAATAAACAATCCTCATATTATATAAACACAAATAATACTTTAGGTTGAGGACATCAATGGTGGGTTACCCATACCCAACAAAAATTCTTACAGATTCGACTAAATAATAACTAAAAAATATCATTTTAAGACCTGAAATAACCCACCCAATGATCCCATGTTCAATCAATTAAAACCAAGTATTTACAACATTCCCACAAATGGATAGATGAGACAAGGGGTCCACTAATAAAAAGTCACCAGAACCACAACCATCAAACCAATATCCCAATCTCAATCCACAAACAAAAACCATCAAGGATAAAACAAGATCTACAATAAATACTATTGAGTCATTTCTATCACATCCCAACATCTATTTCAACTTTGGGTTGTATTTTGTGTTTTTTTAGTTGATCAAGGGTCCATAGGGTTTATCATAATAATGGGGTGAATATAGACATTGACTTGTAGTTGGTAGAGCTATTCGTAATCCACTTTCTTGTTGGTGAGGACCTTTGGGTACTTAGTAAAATTTTGGTAGTTTGGGTATCCTACAGGTAACCCACTATCCAGCTAGAGAGATCCACTATCCAAATAGTGGGCTTTCCAAGAACCAAATAATTTTATATGGAACCAATGGAAAGATATTGGTGGCCACCTGGGATCCAGTTGTGTCACTGGACATGAGATATACTAATGATTATGATGAATTTAATTGAATTAAATTGGTATACTTGATAAAGGGGAATGTTACTATGTGGGTTTTCAGAGGTGTGAGAAAGATTTATTATTATTTTGTAACTATGATTATATGATATGATATATGTTATGATATGACCTTTTAAATAAAAAAATCCATCTAAATATCATGGAAAAACTAGGGGTTATAGGTGTGAGGTTTACGTACACATGTGAACTAATTTAGAATCATGTTATGGATAAAGACCTTAGGTGGGCCATTGATCAATATAAGGTGATTTCCCCTCAGTGAGTCCAAGATACTGTAATATTGGGTATCTTGGATAAGTTCATCTGATGTGTTGATTTATTTTTATTGTACAAATTTTTCTATGTTAATTTTCATTTTTACTCTATTCAAGCCTATTTACTTTTTCCACCTTCAGTTTACATGATGCTGATTTGTGGGTATTTTTTACGGTAAGTACATTTTGTAATGTTTTTAAACGATGTCAAAATTCCCTTTGATGAGACTTTAAAACTATTTTAAAACTAATATCTAAAAATGTTTTGATACGAGTAAATGAATTATATTTTTATTTGGTAAATGGTTTGGATTTGTGATAGTAGTGTTTTTAAAGATAGTTCCTGAAATGTTTTTTCATCAGAGTAAACATGGAAAGCCTATTTTCATTATTATTTTAAGACCTCTATAATATGAATTCTCTTTTAAATTTTTATTCTTTAGATTGGATGGTGCTGACCTACTTGGAATTATGATAACACCTATATATATTATAGGTTTAGCAGGTTTCATAGTGTATTGGGTGTTCTTATATCTTTTTGTTTTATCTTTCATTGTGGTTCCTATGTTATTGCACCACTTTCACAAGGATATTTGGGTGTTTAGTATATTTTTCATTAATTCTAGTTGTATCATCCATCGACCTTATTATCCAGTTTATTTTACTTCCTTTATTAATGGATATCTTAGATTAATAATTGTTTGATTTTTATTTCATTTTCGCTCTAGTTATCATTCATTTATCTGGGGAAATATAATCCAGACATCATTATCAATGATGCTTGGGTGCTTTTACCCAACCTTTTTGGATCAGCAATACCCTTCAAGCTAGTGGAAGATCGATTCACGTGTTTTTTATATGGCATTCTAGGTTAGATTATCAAAAATGTTATCAAATTAAAAGCATTTTATTTTTGTTATGTATAGTACTTTAGATATTTTAATTTTGTTACTTAGGTATTTAATCATGAGAGGGGGTTTATTAACAGCCATATGAGATGACTCTTAGGTTACCAGGGTTCTTTCAAGATGAGTATGTCTCTAGTTTGATCTTAATAAGATAATGTTTTGTGAATTTTTATTTTTATTTGGGTGTTTATTTATTTCATTTGGAGTAAATTATTTATTTTAAAAATTTCAATGATTTAGAGTGTGTTTTGGAGGGACTTTTGAGGGTGAATGTTTACTATGAACTGTTTGTTAAATCATGTATTGACCATGAAACTGGCTCTAGGTGACATTTAGTAGTATTCATATGATTTGTGTATGGTCTTACAAACTGTATGACCAAACCATGTGAAACTGATATTTCATTGGAAAATTTTTCATTTAATTCCTTCATGTGTCGAATTCATTTTATTCCTCTACATACCTTAGGTTTAGTAAGATTTTTTGGGTTTTATGCTATAAAATTGATTAGTGCCATGGTTTTTTTGAGTAAATCATTTAAAATAAAAACATTTGGTTTATTTAAAAATATAGGGGAATTTATTTTAGATTGGAAAATTATTTAAATTCAAAATTTCATTGGGTTTCTATTTTTTGTATAATATTTTGAATTTAAAGTGATGAAGGGATTTTGGAAAATATGGTTGACATATATTGGGAAAGGGTTAGAGTCATAATTTTTTACAATTTTTTTATATGGTGTTAATAAAGTATATTTGGAATCTTTTAAAGAGTAATGTGTGAAATATATTAAAACTCATGTTTTGATAATATTTTAAATATAAGAAATTCTTATTTAATTATTATCAAGTGGGCATTAATTTTTGATTAAATAATGGATTTTTTTAAAGGATTTTTTTAAAACCCTCTTTGATTAAATAAGTGAATTTATTTTTTTAAATAAATCAAGACTTGGGTTGCTTGTTTGGGTTTTTTATTTTTAGATTTTTATTTTCTAAAATAGTGTATTATTTCTATTTTTTTTCTTTGTTTTATTTTTTGAGACTTAACTTATGAAATTTTTTTAATGGGTTTTTTATTTTTATAATTAAAGTACACACCTATTTATATTTAATGGACTCTTTGGTTCATCAAGATTCTCTTAGAATGATAGTCCCTTCAACTACAGACTCAGAGTTCCATGTTATTTCTATCATACACCAGTATTAGAATTTTGTTCAAATAACTATATAAATAACACTCAAAAATTATTTGGACAATGGGGTTATCAAGAAATAGTGATGTTACTGATAAATATTGAGGATATCTTTTCCCAACATAAGCTACTAAAATCTTTCAAGGTTAATTTTAAGACATTCATGATTAAGAGTTTGAGTTTGACATGGTGTAGGTATATTACTTTGGATAATACATATAAGGACTATTCATGGGTAGATTTCAAGGAACAATTATTTCAATAATTATTTTCCATTTTAGTGAGTGTAATGAACACTATATTATTTTATAGCCTCTCCTAAAGAGAGAAAACTGTGTTATAGTGAACTCCATCATTTGTGGATTTGGTACCATATCCTCTTCATATAGAATGGGATGAATCACTAATGGATTAGTGGTTTTATAAAATTATTTATCTATAACTATCATAGTCTAGGTTCCCTTTTATCCTTTACTCTTACATAACATTGATAGAGCATGCTATTGTAGTTAAAGAAGGCTTAGAAATACCACTACTAACATTGGAAATTTATCTAATTCATAGGTGTGAAAGAGGAAGATCCATGAAGGGAAAGGGAACTGTTCCAATTAAGATCCAATGATTGGTGATATTAAAATTCTGTCATGTTTCTTCTCACTAGACATATCAAGAAACACTCACTTAGATTGATACGAGTCATGAAAGGAGGGTCATAAAAAGAGTTCTTCTTAGAATCAACCTAATGTATTCTTTTCTTATGGTCATCAGGTAATTTTTAGATGTTATTTCATGTTCTTTTTATAAAATTTCATGGCCATGGATTATGAAAACCTAATGAAACTATTCCAAATCAATAATATTTATGAAAATAGTGCTCCAACCATAATCCTTGTAGTGAATCCTTAAAAAAATTGGTCGATATGCTGATGGAAGTTTATGCTCTTCCAACTTATTAATCTAGATGTCGGAGTAAAGGTTGTTTGTGTTTTGATTGATGTATTTATTTTTCTGTTTTGGAACTAGTGAGATTAGATTTTATTTTTATGTTAAGAAATTCTTCTATGGTAAGGTTTTGTGTTTTAAAATTTTGTTTTGGGATTTTAACATGGTGATATATGAATAGAGTAATAAATAATTTCCCATCCTCTTATGAATTTTTGAATTCATATCTTTTGAGGAGTTAAGTAGAGGAATTTTGAATCTGATGTAAATTAAAATATGGTGGAGAAGACACCATTGTTGAATTTATCATGTTAAATGGTTATAATTATAGATTCTGGAAGATTTTATGGTCTCTTTGATCTTGATCTTTATTCTTCCTAATGTAATCAATTAAATGTTTTCATGCATGAGTGGATTTTTCATGTTATTTTAGTAGTTTATTTGGTGAATTTGGATAGATTTTAGATATAAATTTAACTCATTGAGTGATATTACTATGATTTCTTCATTGTGTTAGTTTTGGCTCTTTGTATTTGTTTTTTGTGTGTATATTTCCATATGTGATCATTTTGAAAAATTATTATCGGATTGTGGTTGTTTCAAAAATACATGTTTATTGATTGTTGTTTTTATTAACTTTGATCATGATGAAGTGGACCTAATGTTGGTATAGATGTTCAAATTCTATATTATACATAGGAAATCTTGGGTAAGTGTTAGGGTGACCTGAAGATTCTGCTGATGATGATTTGATGTATCGATTAGAATTACCAAAAGTTTATTTTCTAAGATTATTGTTTTGTGTTACTCCCACATGACCTATATATAGACTATATATCTCTATATGATTCATGTTCTATATGATTTATTTCTAATTATTATTTATTTTCTCTTACATTACTATTAGGTTAGATTTTCTTGAAATTGTAATATTTTCAGGATTCTTGTGTTGACATGGTTTTGATTCTTTGCTATGTGGTTATTTTGAGGTTATCTCAAATATTGGATCTTTTTTTCAATATAGTTTAGTTTTTAGGGACTTTCGTCCATTTTTTGAAGGATTATTTCCTAGTTAATCATCTTTGGAGATTTTTTCTTCCTTTCCTAAACTAGTTCTCTAATTTTACTTAGAAGTGTAATTTTGTGGATCAAGCTCCAAGAAAATTTCATCTTTTGGTATCAATTTCATAACTGATGTGAATGGAATACATTTTGGTTTCCATATATGATAGTTGAAAGTTCGGATCCTCTTTGATGTTTTAGGATCATTAGTGTTTCTTGGGTTGACGTTTCTCTAGTGTTGTCAATTTTTTCTTTCTTATTGATTGACCAATGTATTTTGATGAATTTTTGGGGAAGAAGCCTTATGGTTTAGAGAATTTTCAAATATTATCTTTTTTTATCCTTGGGTGTCCTTTTTTCAGAGTGGGTTGAGGGTTGGAGGGTAACTCGAGAGATTGAAGTGTGTGTAGACATTAAACCATAAAATGGAGAGATATAGGAAGTCCATTAGCTAGATGATGAGGTCCAATGGATCGCTTGTAGAATTTTAGCAGTTTTGGTTTTTATGGGAAACCCATTCACTAACCAATGGTATTTCTATATGATCATGCATTCTATTTGGAACCACCAACTAGCCAGTGGTGGCCACTGAGTAGCTGATGGTTTCAATGGACATAATATTAGGTACACACTTTTCTTTTATTTCCTAAAAATCCATATTTTATTATTTTAATCTTTTAACTCAAACTTTACTTGACCTATGTTAATCTAGAGACAATCCTTTGGAAATTTTAGATTATACAACCTACCATCCTTGTAGATCTATGTGTCGTTCTTCTTGGTGGTTCTCAGTCAGTAACTCTTTCTCTGTTTTGATCATGGATCCTCTACTTATCTGTGTTCCTCTTTATCATTGTATATCATAGATATGATATTCTTTAGATCCCAATTTTCTAATTATAATTATTAACCATATGGAACACAATCTTGCATCTTCATGGTGTTCCTCTCTTTTGTTTATAGTTTCCTTCTATTGATCAACATTTTGAGGTGGGTGTCCCATTCATATCACATTGGAAATTGACCCAAGATTTTTCTCTTTAATTTTAATTTTTTAGGTGTATAAATGTTTACACTTTTTTATAGTACCTATATCAATGATTGATGATTTATGGAGATTTTTACAAAAGTGTAAAAATATTATTTTAATATGATTCAATGTGATAACTATTTTAGGAATTATACTCTTGTTTTTTAATTTATATGCCTAGTTGTCTCATGATAACTGAACATCAGTTTTTTGAGATGATTGTTTCCAAATTGAAGAGAAAATGTGGTATTCTAAATCTTGGGCACACTCAACCATTTTTAAAATGATTCTTCAGAAACAAGTATTTACTGAATTGAAATGTTATATAAATAATTTTAGAAAATTCCTTTTATTGTTTTAAATGGATCAGTAATCTGAGTGGATTGTGAAAGGGATTGAATGACACCTTAAATGATTTATTATAGTATTTAAAACCCATAGAACATTCACTAAAATGCATGATTGAAATGAATGATGCTTAGTGAAATTTAATGAGATATCCCTTTTGATGGTGATGAATTGAATTGAATTGGTATGCCAGATAAAGGGGAACTTTCCTATGTGGGGGTTTGAAAGAATGAAAAATATTTATGATTTATTTATAAATACGATGATATGATATGATATATTATATGATACCAAAATTTAAATTAATTCCTCTATGATAGTCATGAGAAGTGTTATGTTTCTAGGTGGGAGGTCTAGGTAGACATTTTCACTAGTTTAGAATCATGCTAGTGATAGTGACCATAGGTGGGACTTAGGTAAACAAGTGGATTTGTGCTTGGTTAGACAAAGATATGGTAAGACTGAGTGTTTATACTTTGGTAAATGGATATGTTTTTTTTTATTCCAACATGAAAAAATTTCTTCATTGATGAACATGTTGACTCTATTCTAGATTGTTTCCCTTTAGCACTATCTGTTTACATGGTCAAGATTTGGGATTATTTATCAATGTATGAGTGTTTCTGTGATTTTTGAAATCATATCATATTTTTATTTGATGTCCCTTTAAAATTATTGAAAACTGTAATTTAAAAATGTTTTAACACAAATAGATAAATTAAGGATTTAATTTTGAAAAAGGATTAATTTTTTGAAAGTGGTTGTTTCAAAGAAAATTCATGATACTTGTTTTTAGTGAAAAAAACCTATAAAAAAATTGGGTATCCTTATTTTCAAACCATTATGATATTGATTCAATTTTAAAGTGTTATTATTTAGTTCATCGGGTGGTGGCCAATTGGGATCTTATATCACGCCTATATAAATTGTAGGTTTTTAGGTTGTTCAGTGTAGTGTATAGTATTATTTCTTTGTATTTTATCTTTGATTGTGGTTATTGTGGATTTTCCTCACTTTTACACAGAGACATGGGTGCTTGGTATCTTTTTACATGATTTATTTTATATCATCCACTAACCATGTAATCCATTTTTTTTCTTTTATTATTTCTTTTACAATTTGATATCTATTTTTGAGAATTATTTAGATTTTTTTTTCCACTAGTGATCTCGTTATGATTTATTTTTTTGGGTGAAATAATTCTAAATTCATTCTTCTATATGTTTTGGAAGTTTTTACCAATCTATAGGGATAAAAAATTCACTTCAGGCTCATGTTAGATCAATTTTGTTCTCATTAAAGATGGTTATCATGGCCAGTCATTACAATAAGTAACTATAATAGAAACCAAGATCCCTAAAACACTAATAATATAACAACTCAAGTACACACATGTATGAATCACCATAAAATTTAAAGATACCAAACTATCATAATACTTGTGTAGGTTCTTGGGACATGATCAAAGGGAATCTAAATCACCAAAAAAGAATGTGTAATGAATATAAAATATTTGGGTAAAATTTATATGACTCCAATATTGCTCTAAAAGCCCCAATCAAAACAAATCCACCAAGTAAACCACAAGACACAAGATCAGTCCACTTCAGATCACACTGGAAATCCTTACACTTGATAATATGCTAACGAAACCTTGAATATGAACTAGAAAATCACAAAAAGCATAAACCTAAACTCACTATATGGAGAGATGAAAATTTTCTAACTCTAAAGTAGGGTTCATGAAAAATAATTATTTTGACCATAACACTTGATCTTGAGATGTGGTAGAGCCACCTACTATATAAATCACCTCTAAGTGATAAAAAAGATCACTTGGAGTTTTATAACCTGAGAAAAAACCGTCATCCATTCCCAAGACATTATTGGGAGGAAAGAAAAAAATAAAAAAGTAAAATAATTTTACAAGTCTCTCATATATAAGTTCAAAATATCCTTTTTAAACAACCTCTAAAATAGGTTTAAAGCCCACCATTTTAGGCCCTTTAAAATGGTTCATTATATTATGTGTATTAGTAAAATTCAGTACTTTTTAAAACTTATATTCCCTTTAAAATGGATCATTATACTATTAAAAAAATCTAAAAGAAACTATTTTCCATAAATAAGCCCAACAACCTCACTCTAAATACAAAATAATTAATACACACTAATTACCTTATAGAAACAGGTCCTAAGGAATCATTGGAAAATTGTAAAAATTTCATGAAATCTCTATTTTAATATAAATATACTTTCTTAACAACCACACAAACAAAACACATTACAAATCTAAATAAAATCCAATTCATTCATATCAAATCATCATAATAATCTATTCAATTCATCCCTAATTATCGAGATTATCTCTATTGTTGTTTAAATCTCAAGAATAATGGAGTGTGGAACCATATATAACTTGGAACCCTATTTAAAATAACATGTTCCAATCATTCAACAATCCTAAATATGCTTCCAGAACCAAGAAATGGGTCTTTTCATGGGTAGTCTGGTTGTGTGATTTAACCTTACATCACTGGGGTTTTTTATTCTCTCATCCCAAAACTAGATAATTATTCAATTAAACCCATAAATTCTAATGACGACCAACACATAATCTTCAATAATAAAAAAATTATAAATAAAAATTGATATCTCACTACCGAGGGAAACTAAAGTGTTATCATTATAGGTTGTGATCAGACACCCACTCACACCCAACCACTTAATTATTGATGAAAATAATAAATTACTATCTATCCTGACAAATTTATAAAAACATAAGGTATTCATAAGAACCTTAGACACTATTTATGAACATATGAATTGATACAATTTTTAATGAACCAGTATCTTTTTTCATCTGAATCGGTGCCAGACCTGGTCCACCACTAGCCAAAGTGCATTCTCGATCCCTATGAAAGGAACGTAGTGTTTACTCATCACAGATAACCTCATGGGGATTGATATTTTCCAAATAAATTAAATTAAACTAGTAATGTATTTCTACTAGAATATTGGAATGACCTGTCTATAATTAAAAAATGTTTTCCAAAAATAAATACGTATAATGAAGTAAAAAATAAGCAGTATAAATAATTTTAAAAAAATTAATTAAATGTAATTCACACTAACCACCTCTAACTCACTCACACAGAACATCCTTCATCTTCAACAACAAAAGCACCACATATATAATGCACCACTGATTAGAGTAAAAATAAGGGGAAGGGGGTGATTGTTCTAACTATATAATATTATAGTTATAACTAACATTAATAAACTACCATCCTCCAAGTGACTCCTCAAGTCACATAGATTAATCATATCATTGATCACTCCAAAAAGAAAATTAATAATTGAATAGAATCCCAAAATTGGAATATATAATATAGGAGTGAGAAAAAAAATGCTCTGTAACCAACTACCTACCCTTCCACATGCCGATATTTTAATCGTAATTCCATTATAAATATGTTTCAAATATATTAATAAAGGGATTTTTTCCAAAATAAGATTCTGAGAACCAGATATTAAATCTGTAATCTTTTTATAATCTTCTATTTTTTACTTTCCATAATTAAAAAAAATCACATTAAATATATTTCCTCATCCCAGGAAATTGTATACCATTCTCCCATTTTGAAACCACATTAAAATCCCAAATTTAAATCCTTTTATTGAACATTGTTTTCCATTAATTATTAAAATCCATTTAAAATTTAAAAAAAATACAATTACGAAAGGATAGATCATGAAAAAAAATTTAAAAGGCAATAAAAACTTTAAAATCATTTTAAAATAAATTTTAAAATTAAACTAAAGAAAAAATCAAGAACAAATATAATCAAACAAAGAACTGATCAATAAATAAAACATTCCAAATGAGACAATAATGAAATTGTGTTGTTATGCAATGAATAGGGGATAAAAACAAGGCATAAATATAAAAGTATATTGAATGTGATTATGAAAAAATGGATATAGGAATAATGGGAAATCTCTTTACACTCGTGTAACATGACCTTAACTGCATACATGGAACCAAATTTATCACTAAATAATATTTCATGTCCCTAGTAGTCCTAGAAAAATAACTAAGAACAAAAAATATAAAAATACAACCACAACCATGGGTCATAATAATATCTCTTATTATCTCTTATAGTCTAACGATCATGACTCACTACACTAGAACACTTTGTTTAGTAGGACACCACCCTAGTTGACACAACATCCTCATAAGGGATTTCACTTACCCAAATCTATACCTAGTCTCTTAGGAATTCCCTAGAAATATTTCAAATGGTGGTTTGTAATAAAAATTCACAATGTGAAATATAAATAATATAAATAATAACCCAAACCTCACCCCCAACAACCTCACAACAAATTTTGTTTCTCACATTTTATTCACATCAAAAGAAATATATTATGTTACCCATATGACAAAAACGTTGATAAATAAAAATATCCCTCCAACCACCAATCAATGGAAATAGTGTAATAAGTGGATGATGAGGGTTTCGCTCACATATACATTTCGAAAAAAATTTAAATATTCTAAATGAGACGTTCACCAAAACAAACTCAGAGTACAATTTCATCCCTTTTAAGGCTTTGAAATAAAATTTAAAATCATTACATATAACACTATTCACTAAAAATTACTCTATAAATCATTTAAAACATTTTTCTAAAGTATCATACTTAATAACAATTAGAAATTAATTTAAATAACCAACCACTTACAATTAAAACATAAAAGGGTCTGAAACACCACCCTTTAATTATTACAAGACCCAAAAAGGTAAAATTACTTGTAATTTTATGTTTTTTTTAAATAATAGTTGAAAAAATTTATCACCATTTTTAATTTCAATTTTCGCATGAAATTACTATTAAAACCTTTGAAAATTAACTTTTTAAATACAAAATAATCATTAAAATTTTATATCCCCCCCCCATAATTTCCAAATTTGTAACATCCTAGAATATATAAACATGTAAATGGTAGTTATATTACATTATTGGTATAAAATACAAAATTTCATGAAATATCCAATAGTTTAGTAGTATTTTAAGAAAAGATACATGAAAAAAAATAAATTTTAGATTATAAGATATATAATAAATATATTGTGATAACATGATTAAACCTCCCATCATATCCATTTTAATTACACATAAAACCTATACTATATTTCTTATGTAAAAGAGAAAATAATTGTGAGCTAATATGATTAGTAAGGAGTATAATACAAAATAATCTTTCACAACATAAATAATGAATATGTGATATAGAATGAATATATGAACAATATAAATCCATAATAAACTAAAAATGAGGTCATGAAATGTCTATAATAATAAATGAATATATGAATAATAATATCCATTATTATCGTACTCATGGAATGCAAAATTATAGACATTGAGAAATGCTCATGGATTTTTTACAAGTCACTATCTTGTCATGGGAATTGGTACACACTAGATCCCATCCTATATTGTTCCATGAGACATATTAATTCATCAAGGGGTGTATAATTTCAGGCCCTGACCATCAATTAATTATGTCCAAAGGATTCACCATAAGAGTCAATAATACCATTCATACATTCCTTAAGGAACCTATTATTGAATCAAACATGACTATTTGTATAATGATGAAATATGGAAATAAAATACTTTTTCTATTCAAATAAATAATTTGGTTGTATAGGATAACATCCATTAATCAACTTGGAAGCCTTTCAATATCATTAATGTAACCTAAAGTAACCTTATTAATGGAATATAATGGATAAGGTATTTAGAATGTTCTAGATTATTCATATAAGATCGTAATTAGATTAAACATGTTTCATTTGTAGGATTATAAGAAAATGGAAGGAAAATACCTCCATCATATTTTTTAAAGATCATTGAAACATTCAATATTATATCCCTTCAAATTTTCTATCTAGTTTACAACCTTAGGACCATTCATCATGTATCAAAGTTTTGATTGATTCAATGCCCAAGAAACCCTCTTCAAGGTGATTAATTCAAGGATAATTGGTTCCACTTCCATATCCACTTGAAAATATTTATACATGTATATATTTTCTATTAAATTACACATAATTTTACTTTACCACAACATATAATGGTTTCTACTATGGGAAAGATTGTGTTTTACAATAATTTTGGTAACTCTAATATAAAAATAATATCGTAGATGAATTAAAATATAAAAACACAATTACCTTAAATTTTATTAATAATATGATAAAATTATTCCATGTTAATGTATGCACGACACATAATGAAATAATTGTTGAATAAAAATGAGTCTTAAAGAATGAAAATTGAGACGGAAAACCCCCACTTATGGATTTAGTGGAAATTCAATTATAATATCTTGAAGTTAGGTATTAAACATGATCTAAAAATACAATAAATTAATTAATTTAATTATATTAAAAATAAAATAGTTATCATACAAACCATATAAATTAAATTAGATGAATAATAAAAAAACATGTCTCAAGTGTAAATTCTGATAGAAATCACTTACCTATTATCCCAACATACAAGAAAATAATTCAACCACCTATACTATAAACATAGATATATTAATAATTTAATTAAAAACTTTAATCATATCCATTTACATTCATAATAATCATAATTACACATTATCTATATGAATTATTCTAATTTTTCGTATTAGGTATTTACAGTTTTGATCATTTGTACAAGCATCATTATAACAATATCGGTATTAATTATTATTAAAATGTTAATAATTACTCGGAAATTAAGGCTAATATTATTTATTTTTTATAATACTTTTTTATGTTTCAAATTAATTTAATTAGTGTATTAGTATCTATCCATGATGATGACATTGATAAGAAGCATGTTTTGGTGATTTTTGATGAACGAAGGGTGTTTTCTTAAATGATGAATTAGATATTGATATAACATCTCAAATTCAAAAAAAATATGTAAATTTTTTTATCATGTTGTACTAGTAAATATCTTTTCATAGTCTTTCATGAAATAAATTCCTAGAATTGTTTAAGTAGGTGGTCAAAACAAACCAAACATGAACATACCTAGATTTAATGAATGATTATGATATGGTTTTGTTGTAATATCATTATAACATATGAAAAATAATATTATTTAGTTTTTATTAGAGTTTTATTTTATAATTTTATGAAATTATAATAATAATTAAGGGGTATAAAAAACTTAAATGATTTGAATAAAATAATATCCTCTTAGGGAACATTTTTAAATGATTAAATTAATGATGATCATTTATTGAACATAAAAATTAAAATTTCTATAAAATGTAATATGATAACTTTAATTATATAATAAAATATATATTTATCATTTTACCCCATCCATTTATCCAACCTTGTAAGGTGGTGAAGGAAAATAAAACATGTTGTGTCCTGGTGGCGGTAGTCTGCACATCGCATGAACGACAATTTTTTTCCTTAATTGGTGAGGTATATAAATAAAATATGATAATAACCTTAATATAGTAAAACTACAGTATATAAATTATAATAATAACATTATATTAGTTTATATAGAATAAATTTTAAAGAAAATAATTTACAAGAAAACCTAAATAGTAGATAATACTCATGTTAGGGACTTGATTTTTTCTTGGAAGTCACATTTGATATGAACGCCTAATGTGAAATAATGGTGACCAAAATACTTTTAACATGGGAAAGTGTTATATGAGGGTAAAATTGGTATATTTTTTAGAGGAAATTATAAGTATTATTGAGTCTTGAGGTGTTTTAGATTTCACTATTTTATTTGATAAGATAAGGGTAATTTTGGGAGAAACCCTTAATTTTTCAATAATGTAAGGTTACTATTCAAGTGAAAAATACCAAAAAAATTAGGAGGTATAAATTAGTTTGGATATATAATCCCCTATACCACTACCTTTAAGAACACTTTAAGTGTTTTATAGATTTTTTTTACATTTTTATATATACCATAATTTACTTTTACCTTCGTAATTAATTAATATCCTTAGTAGTCAATTTTATTGAAAAATATTAAGATTTAATTTTGTTACATAACTTTATAATTGTAATTTAATATTTTAAAATATTATTGTCAAATAATATTTTAAATTATGGTTAATGTAAAATCCTAAGTAAATACACTTAATCAAGTAAGAATATGTTTAGATAAATAATGTTTGTATGCTTTAAATATATATATGATAAAATTAATTTGGATATTGATTTTAAGGAAATACATTAATTTATTATAGAAAAAATAATGTATACGAGGCTTTTTAGGAAATATGAAACTTAATAAACCTTGTAAATACTAGATTCAAAAAAACTAGAATTTTTTTTATTAATGTTACATTTTAATTAGGTTACGAAACATTATAAATATGATTTTTCAGTTCAAATAATAGTTAAAAATGAACTTTACTATTACATAAATTATTATTTTATTTCTTAAAATGTTTTATAAACTTCTAGTTCATTCTTATATAATGCTAATTTCATAAAAAATTATATTTTTGTGAAAACCTATATTTTTTTTACTGAAAACAAACCATTTAAACAAAAGATCAAAATTTTATTCTAAGAAAATTTTGATACTAAGAATTAAAAAATTAAGATATTTTTGTCAATTTCAAATTCTAAAATTTAACATTCAAATGTATTCTTCAATAAAGTCTCTTTATATTGTGAAATTATAAGATATGGTGTTTTACTACTATGGTAGGTTCCCAAGTATTAATTTTTCCCCAATAAAATAATTTCATACTAAAAATTGGGGAATATATCAAAAAATTAAAAAATATAGATAATGCTTATTTATATATTCCTTAGGTTCATCAGTTTCCAATTATGGTTTTTTATTTTCCCAAAGAACATTCCCCAACTGAGTTATTTGATTCTATAACACATTACCTTTAGTGTCAATAATATGGATAGGTTCCTCATTAAAAGAAAATCTAGTCTCAAACTCTATTCCCTTATATGTGAGCATGTTCATTGGGTGTAGCTTATATTTATATAGTAATGAACCATGGAAGACATCATGTACTTTATGAAGGTTTGTTGTCATGAACAACTAGTAAGATATAATACAAATTCATTCTATATTTCAAATGGACCAATGTACCTAGGGCATAAAATTCTATTTTGACCCAATCTTATTATTCCCTTACATATAGAAACATTAAACAATACACTATACCCAACTTTAAATTCAAATTAATTCCTTAAATTATCATCAAAACTATTTTTTCTACCCTTTGGATACATTAATATTATCTTGAGTAGTTCATACATAAATAGTCATCTCCTACATAGGTGATGGGACAACTAACTTGTTTTCTCCATCTTCATCCCAATAAGTGAGAGTACAACACCTCTTCTCATACAATTCGTCAAATGGTTCCATATGGATTCTCAAATGAATGAAATTATTATATGAACATTCAACTAAATGTATATAATAATCCCACATACCTTGGATGCCAAAAAAACATATTCCCAATATGTCTTTGAAAGCCCAGATAGTGCTTTCAGATTGCCCATCTATTTGGGGATGATATGTGGTGTGTAAATGTATCTCAATGTTGAGAGACCATTGAATACACCTTTTTAATTTTCATATGAACCTATAGTCATGATCAGATACAATTTATATGGGTTCTTTATAAATCATTATGATTTCATGGATATATAGTAGTAAAGGGTTCTCATGAGATTGATATTTTCATATGTCTAAGACATGAGTATAGTTTGTGAGGTGATCAATGATAACCCATATAACATAGTTAATCAATGGATTATATGGAAGACTAGTGAAAAAGTAAATTATATAACTATTGCATATCCATATAGGTGTCGGTAGAGGTTTCATGACTCCCTTAAGATATTTACATTCATCCTTCATATGTTGGAATAGAAATCTCTAAGTCACACAGAACAAAAATTTCCCACTCCATACCATACCACCAAAAATGTTCTCTTAAATCCTTATTCATCTTTATTATACTAGGTTATATATAGAAATCTGAGTAATGTGATTTTTCTATTAGTTCACATTTCAACTCTAGTATGGATGGAACTCAAAACCACTTCCGAAACATCAATAATCGATCTCTATAGATTATATTTCTCAATTTATGATCATTCATTACTTTAGTCTTAATTTTTATTTTTTTATCTTACTAATAGAAATTTAAATGTTTTATTTACGTTAAATTCATGGGTTTGTTACAAATAATTTCTATTCTGCAAATAGTTAAAACATTGAACATTAGTAAATTTTTCATTTCATTTATATTTGTGAGCTTAATGGAATTTTTATCTATACTTGTAACAAACACTTATTCCCTTCCAAAAATACCAAGGATATTTGTTCTCATAGTTATAAAATGTGGGAAAAAATTCCCTTTATTTCTTCCTCTAAATCAAATTTTTCTTCCTATGATGTTTAGTTGGCCTCTTCTCCCCCTGCTTTCCCTTGAATACATTTATCCTATAGAACTATTTCTTTATCTTAATGGTTCTTGAGATTGTATCCACGTATGATTAAAAGGTATGAGATACCAACTCTCTTATAAGTATCATATTTATTCCATTAAATAAATGATCAATATTTTTATATATTCTATGTACATAGTCCAAAGCATTTCGAGCTAACTGTGTAGTGTTTGCTTCATACTCAACAAAATTATCCTTTCCCTTATGTATAGGATTGAGGAACTACCTTTCAATTTCCAATCTATGCTCAAGATTAATTTATTATTCATATAATACATCCTTAAAAGTTATTTATTCCATTAATTTGAACTCATATTCCTATTTAATATTTTTAATTATAATTCACTAATAGTATGAATCTCTATTCAAATGATATACCACCATGATGACTTTTTCCTTTTCACTAATTTCCAAAGAAAGAAATATATTCTCTATGAAATTCATCAAATGTCCTACTACCAATGGAATATTAGTACCACTAAATGTTTATGTTTTATCTCATGAAATAGTCCAACATAGTTACACCATTTTTTGGATAAAATATCTCTCTATGAGAGTGGTATTATTTTTCATAACCAAGGTCAATTTCCCAAATATTGTTATGTTCTTGTTAGTTACAACTCCAACATCATTAACATTTTCTCGAGTAATATCCCTGAACTGACTATGGGTTCTGATAAAATTCACATTTAAAATATTAATATTTATGTTACTATAATATAATACACATAATTAGTTCATGATATTTAATTGTAAAACATAAATCATAATATTGTTTCTAGTGTGTTCTCATGAAATATGAAAGGTTTTCATAGTATGTATTCTATCTCAACTGGTTAATCTAAATCTAGTCCCCGTTTTTTATAATGAAATTCCTTTGATACCAAATGCAATATCATATTATCAAATAACTCATTTCATGTAGTAATATTTCATTATTAATAAAAAGTACAGTAGTTACCAAAGTATCTGAGAATTTACTAGTCTTGGAAAACTAGATAAATACATACACTATAATTGATAACATAAAATAAATCATGAAAATATTTCAAAAACATGATTATACCTCCCATCATATGCCATAAAATTACACTTAGTACTTCTCTATATTTCCTTAGGAAAGGAAAAAACAAGGGTGATCTTTGATACTTAGTAAGTAGTATCATATATTGGAATATTTCATAAAATACTCATAGAATAAGTGGTATCATAGTAATAAGTAGACAACATGAATCAATAATGAACTAAAAATTATGTTATACTATATCCATGAAAATAAATTAAAACATTGATAATAATAATCATTGATATAATAATGATGGAATACATAATGTTGAATATAAAAAACATTTTAGAAATGCCTTTTTTCAAGACATTATCCTATTATGTGAATAGGTATAGCCAAAATCACAACATGTTTTCTATCAGGAGTCCTATTTACTCATCAAAGTGATATATATTTCTAGGTCCCACTCATCTCCTGGCTAATTGTAGTGAATTAACCATAAGATTCATCAAGACCATTCATACTATTAATTAAGAAACCTCTTACTGAATAAAACATTCATAACTATATAATGAAAAAATTAAAAAATCAAATACTTTTACCATCCAATAGAATAATGTGGATGTTAATAATTACATCCCTTGATCAGCATGGAAGTCATGGGGTATCATCAAACTATCATACGATGCCCTTATCAAATAAATATACTCACAAGGGTACATATAATGTGTTTGGTTATATATGGAAGATAGTAATTGGATTCATTATCTTAAATTTTTTGGAGACCATGGAATTGGTAGTAAAATTACTCTATCATTTTTCATAAAGATCTTTTTGACATTCTAAATAATATCTCTTGGGACTGTCTAGTCATGTGTGAAAACTTAAGTCCATTCATTGTGAATTAGAGTGAATATTGAGTCAATTATCAACCACAAATTTTAGTGTTATTACCCCTAAGTGAATATTTTCTAAAGATACATCAACTTCCCAATTTCTAAATAGGGATGTATTTTCTTGGATAATACAAATACTTTTACATTACCAAAACTTTTGATTACTTTCCACTATGGAAATTATTTAGTTTTACATAATCATTGTTAACTCATGAATTAAAAGAGTATGGGGGTTTGATTGAAATATAAACATAAAAAATCCATTAAATTTGATGGATTATATGATAAAAGTTTTCCATTGTAATGTATGAACTACACATAAGGAAATATGTGGTGAATATAACATGTGTCTCAAAGAATGAAGATTGAGAAGTAGACCCCACCACCTATGGATTGGGTGGTAATTAAATCCCATCATATTGAAAGATATGGATTAAGTATGATACTAAAAAAAATTTAAATAAATAATTTCATGATATAAATTCTCATATATAATTTATATACACTGTATGGAAGAAATTAATTTCATAATACAAAACATTTCTCAAAGAGAATAATTTGAGATGAAAAATATTAACTCTTTTCATGAATTGAATGAAAATAATTTAAACTCATGTATCATAATCATAAATACCTTAATAACTTAATCCATAACCTGAATCACATCTATTTTCATTCATAATCTCAATAATTAGTCACTATCTACAAGAATTTGTTCAATTTTTCACATTGGGTGTTTATAGTTTTGAACATTTATACTAGTTTCAAAATACTAGGGTTTATATTCAATAATATTGAAAATTTAATCATTAATAAGTTATTGGAGTTATTTTTAGTGTTGATTTATAGAAATTTATGATATTTAAAATTCCATTCATGAGTGTTTTAGTCTTTTTACTTCAATATTAAATTTATAGAAAAACATGTTTTAGTGATTTTTGATGAACAAAGGGTGTTTTATTATATAATGAGTTAGACATTGATATAAAATCTAAAAAACCAACAAAGTTATTATTTAAAAATTTATATCATATTATTCTAATAAATAATCTATCATATTCATCCTCTATATAAATTTAATGTATTATTCAAGTATGTGGTTAAACATACACAAAAGTCAATATACCTTGATTTAATGAACGATTATGAGGTTATTTAATTATAATAAAAATATAAAAAATTAATAATGACCCTATTTGGTTTTTATATTGTGATATTTTATAATTATATGTATGTATAACAAGATTAAATTGATATGAAAATATTATAGGATTTGAATAAAATATAATCCTCTTACGATGCTTTCTCTAAATGATTAAATTAACGATGATTATTTATTGATCATGTAATTAATAAGTTCTCTAATTTTATCATACTATAACATTAATGTTATCATAAAAATAATATTTATATTTTAATATGATTCATGTATCTAATATTTTAAAGAAGCGAAGAAAAATGAAACACATTACGCCACAGAGGTTGTTTTCCACACAACACACGAATGTCAATTTTGTTTTTATTAATGGATGGGGTATATGAATAATAAATTATAAAAAATTAATATAATTAAATTAAAGTATATAAATTATACTAATACCATTATATTATTTTTGATAAAATACATTTTAATTAAAATAATTAGGGAGAAAATCTATGTAGTTGATAATACTCACGTCGGTGACTTCGATTTTCCTTGGATATATCCTTCAAAATGAAGGCCTTATGATAAAAAATGGTGATTATAAGAATTTAAAAGTGTGTTAAGGGTATATGAGGAGTAATTTATGATAGTTATAGGATTAAATATTATGGATTTGTGAGTCTTGAAGTGGAGGATATGTTAATCTTTTACAAGAGATGAGAAGGGTAGTTTTGGGTGTAACCCATATATTTTCAATAATGTAAGATCACTATTTAAGTGAAAAAGAAGAAAAAATGGACACAATATGAGATTAAAATTAGTTTGGTTTTAAATCTCCTCAATCACTCATTTTTTAGACAAATATGAGTGTTTTATGGATTTTTGTGTTATGTTTTTAACTTTTAACCTAATTTACCTTTAACTTAGTAATTAATTTATACCCTTATTAATTAATTTTAATGAAACATATTAATATTTAAATTTTATTAAAATTGATTATTATAAATTCAAATTTTAAAATTATTTTATCAAATATAATTTTTAATGTTATGAAAATTTAATTATAAAATAAATACTCTTAATTGCGTAAAATGTTTTTTAGAGAAATAATTTTTTATTATTTAAATTTATATATATTAAAAAAAATATTTTAATAACTTATTTATTTACATAAAATTATTTATAAAAAAAAATATTACATATGAGGATCTTAATGGAAGAAAAAATAGAATCTCATTCTATAAAATTTGATTTAATGAAGATACTGAAAATTGTTTTTTTGTTAACGTTTCATTTTTAAATGGTTCTAAAAAATATACATGGGATTTATAAGATCCAATGATATTTAAAAGTTCATATTTTTATTAATTAAATTCACATTTTATCGAAGAAAAGTATTTATGAACTTATACATCATTATTATATAATGATAAAAAATACAAATCACATGTTTCATGAAAATCGTGTTTTCGACTAAAAACAACCCTTTTTAGAAAAATAAAAAAACTTCATACTAAACTAAATTTTATATAATGAATTAAAATATTATGTTATTTTGGGAAATTTAAAATAAAAAAATTTCTCTTTTAAATAAAATCATGAATAATGGATATTTACAGTGTGATAGTCCAGGATATGGTGTTTGCCTTCTACAGTATGGTTCGAGTATTAGTATTTGGAAAATTTAGAAAAACTCATGGTAAAAATGGTTTATTAAAAAACCATTATAGTGTTAAACCCATAACATAAAATTTCTTTCTTATAAATCCAATAAAAACATACAATTCCATTTTTATAAAATTAAACAATAACTTATAACTTAATCCATCAATAGTTCTAAATATTAATGTTATGAAAAGGGGAAACTTACCTCATATTCATGGTGAATATGATGGAGATTTGAATACATACTAAAAATAACTTTAATAAGGGATCACACAACCAACAATCAATAAGAACACACAAATCGGGTCAATTTGACAGCCCAAAGGGTTTGGACAAATCATAATGTAGTGCAAGGGAAGAAGAAACCAAGGAAAAAAGGAAAAGGGAGGGGAGACGAGTTTCGTGTTTAGATATTATCCTGAAATAGTGAATAATAAACATATAATCACCAAAAAATAAAGCTATATTAGAAGAGTGGAGGCACACTAAGGTTGATTCTTAGCTGGGGGTGTCATGCGGCACACAATGGAGGACTAATAAGTATTTTAGTATTTTAAATTTGTGATGGTACAATCTATAAATTTCAAAACATTAAAAATTTTGGTGACCCACATTGTATAGATATATATTTTAAAAACATTATGGATAAATTATGATACAATTAATATAACTTAGAAAACATGCCACATGGTTTGAAAAACATTGTGCTAATTATTTCAAATGACACTATCTGGTAGAAGACCCAAACACATGATTTCCACATAGTTACTCCTAACTGTGTTCAACCCATGTAACTCTATAAAAATAAATTCCATGCCCAAAATATCTAAAATTATAAATTGGACTTAAAATATTAAATAAATAAAACAACTATAACATGGGTTTTTACATACAGGTTGAACATAATGATATCTTCCCAAAAGTGTTTTAGAAGATATAAAAAGTGTTTTTGGATATTCCATCTCAAGTTATTTTATATGATACAATATATGATGAAATTTCACAAAGTATTTGATTATTTACTCTAAGTGAGATATTAAATTATATATTCCTTAAATCCTTAAACTCATATGATGAATATTGGACTATATCATAGGATTTGATTATATCATGATGTGAGTTATGAAACATCATAGCTATTGTCTTTTCATGGAAGAACTTTTTATGGATAGGATAATATAGCTGAATGTTATATGATAAAATTCAAATCTATAACCCTAAAAAGATATCATTATCAATTTTCTTAAATAAATGGAACACATGGGAGATTCAGAATAACTGAGGGTTACAAAATATTGGTAAAATTCATGAAACTCATATATTTTGTAATGTATATGTTACTGCAAGGATTAGTTGGGAGTATCCCGATATGTTATAAAAGGAGGTATAAAAACATTAGGATAGTCTGGTTTCAGACAATATAATACACTCAAACTAAATATCTATTCTAATTCAACCTTTACCCGAAAAGGAACAAGCATGTCATAGAGGGTGGATGAGTCTTGTTGGAGCATCAAGCAATTTAACAATCCCAATGATAACCCAAAAATGAGGGATTTTATTTGGATACATATATTGTGGTCTTCATCAAGTAAACTAGACGGTGAAAATGAAATAATGGAAGTCTATTCTAAAAGTTATGTGCATTCATTTATTTTATAGATTACACATGATTAAAGATTCAATCATAGTTGTCTTGGTTTACGAGTTTTTTTATTCTTTATATAAATTTTATAAAAACCTATAAAATCTTTCAATCCCATGAAAAAAATAAACTATTCATTAGTTTTCATTCATTTTATTCCATATGAAATTATCATAACATACAATATGGCATATCCCTCATAAATCACATATATAAGGGTTTTGAAAATGTCTATAACATTCATCTTCTTGCACTAAAGCCTAATTTTACATGACCCATCCCACCGAGTCACCACCTAGGATAGTAGTTTGATGAGTGTAAACATATGGGAGTATTTATGATATATAACATGATTTATTTATACATCACCATCCAACTATGAAATATCCACAACTATATTGGAAATACACATCTAACCGAAATGCTAATATGAATGCATACAACTATTAAACATCACATGGGAGTACAATACAAGATCTAACATAAGAGGGAAACATAAAATAGATGATAACATAGAAAATAACATTAACTTGAGGGTCTAAGAAAATGGGGACATCATTACATTCCAACATTATCCAGGTAGTAATAGGTATGAATCCCATCAGTTCCACTAAGCTCTAGTACCACTATATCTACTAGTTCTATAGCCACTAATATCATCATTGACCTATGCACCATCTTCATGGGAACCCAAATTGGGGTAATTATATCCATTTAAGAGTTAGTAAAATAATAAATAGTATGGTTCCATGAACACATAAATAGAAGTATGATTTTAGGTCAACACCCAACCAATAACCTCACCTCAAAACAACTCAACTAAAAAGAGGGGTAAAGAAAACCTAAGGAAGAAACTATGAAATTTCTTCCCAATATGAATCAAGAACTATATCATGAAATTACCTAGGGTAACCCAAAATTTATACTCATTCTATAAAATTAATACTCCAAAAAAATAACAAAAATAATGGAAAGACACCTCCCTTCTCAGCAACCTCAGTGGAAAAAACTACCTTGCCCATCTGCGAAAGATACACATCATTCATCAATGATAAACCCCTCCCTACTCATCTGCGGCTTCGTAGATCAACCACTTAAATCTATATAATGGGAACAAAATCCAATCATCAAACCAAACCCTATAGATTTATTAAAAAATATACCATATCAAAGGGAAACACACCAATCTATAATCTACTCTACATGCACTAATAACACAATTTTCTCATCCTAAAGGGCATAAGGTTACCTCACCAGTGAATTATTGTTCCCATAAAATGCCTCTTACCACCAGATAACCCTATAAAAATATCTCCTATCCAGTTTATAATCTCTAGTATAATCAATAATTGGTTAATTTTACCTCAAATATGTTATTATTATCAAGGGGGTAATCATCCCCCATGAATGTGTAACCAACAGTCATTCACATTGGGGGTGTTCATACCCACTAAACGAGAGGGAAGAGACCTTAAAATCTATTCCAAGACACAAAAAATGAGTTCTAAAACATAACCACGCTCATGAAGGGGGAATTAAACTACCCTAATGTGTGGCCCTTCCCACTTCATTCATGTCAACCAAAGCTATGCACTATTGTCATACTCAGAGTGTCTTGTGCACCATGAGTCCTAAATCACTTGAACATATCGACACAAAATGAATATCGCCACCATCATACCATCAATAAGAAAATACAACAACGGTTCATGCCTCTTTTGAGTATATAAACTATCCAAGGGAGTATCAATACCATGGAGGACCTCATGCTTCACTAAGGTCTAAGGTTGATAAAGGAAAAAAATTATATCTGTCCACATAAAAATAAACGCACACCTCAAATAGGGATCTATAAGAAATTATCACCTAACATTGTGTAACCAAAACCCCAATCATCGAGGGAGTACCAAATCTATCAATTTAAGGGATGAATTTCACCTTATCCCATGATATGAGATTAAGGGAGTATCCATGTCCCATATCCATACTGATTAAGCAACATAGTTATCATAATTTTGTGGTCCAATGATAATTCTACCTTTATTTTCATGATTATACTTACATACCTCCCTTGGTTACCCTTATTGATAATTCTATCTCACCCCATTTTATGTTTCATTCCATAGGTTATAAAGATATGTATTATGTTGTATGTGTCGAAGAAGGGTATGAGTCTATAAGAACCTAGTGGTAGATAATGTAGCTCACTTATGTACTGGTGTTTATGTCTCTATGTTTTTAAAGGCTCTAGACTAGTATGGCCTTTGGTGTCAGTTTGTATAATGTTTTATGTATTCCGTAAATGTTATGTAATGATAATGTATAAAAGATATGATCAATATAATTGGTGTCAGAGTAAGGGTTAAGTTAAAACATGTAATCTAGGATAAGAAAAAAATAGTGAGAACCGTAATGAAATGTATAAGAATAAGTATAAGGATAAGGAAATTATAGGAAAATGTACTATAATTTAGTTAAAGGATAAAGTGAGTGGATTCCAATCAACACAGAAATGTCGGGATACTACAAGTGGATTTGGATCAAACACAAATGTACCTATGGGTAACAAATATGATAAAATATTTCAGGCCTTACTTAGGGTAATCTAGTACATGAAAATAGGCCTTGTTTCAAACCTAGTTTAACTGAAATTCCCTGACCGTAGAAGCTCCGAGCCGGTTTATTATTTTATCACATTGGTTTGATTATAAGGAATCAAATTCTGAAGGAATGGATAGTTTAGTAGTTTTGTAAAACCAGATACATATATAAGTTCAACATTACAACATGAAAGGAAAAAATATATATAATTTTCATTGAAAATATCCATAACTCCTAGATTATCCCTGTAAGTCATTCACAATATTTATCTTCGCCACCCGGGGAAATAAAAAATAAGAAATGGGTGAGATCAAATTCTCAGTAAGGGTAAGTAATATAGTGGAACTAGTTATAAAAAATAATAAGCATGTTGAGAATCTAAAAACACATGCATTTAGACATATACTTGATATTAATATGATATGAATAAAATTTTATTAAATAATTCCATAATAAATCATAACCATGGATATTATACTAGATGAATAATCACTTGAACTGTCAATTAATAGTGTTATAATTAGATAAATTCATCAAGATGGATATATAAAACATGCCATAAAGGGTTAATGCTAAGAATATATCAATGCTTCATGCCAGAATATATTATGGTCCTGGCTATATGCCAATAATCTATTCATTTCAAGGATTCATTTCAATAATCTATTAAATGTTTAAGGCCTTGACCAATAACATATCTAGTTTGTATCATCAGACCTACTTAATAAGCAAAGGGATATAGCTGGCCAGAGCCAAAAATTTATACATCCAATTCATTCCTCATATCAAATGGGTTAAACATAACAACATATACATTCATATTGAAACAAACATATGAAATGTAAATCACTTTTCCGAATAATTAAACATAACACTAACCATTCAATGTAATATGGTGAATGGTTTCAAGATAGCACATCCATAATAAAACTAATCATAAACTGTTAAATAAAATATGGTAGATTATATCATAAAATATTTATCCCAATTTCCCATATGAATCAATAATAGTAATGAAATAGATGAAAATACTCTTATAAAATCATCGTGTAATTCCTGATAGAAATTCTCTTCCACTCTGAAAAAAAATTCTTTTGGAAAATATATGTATAAAACCTTAAGTGAATAAAAGTAATGTTTTCATAATAAAAACAATGAGTATACCAAAATAATGGTGTCATAAAATATATTATAGAATGAATTTGAAAATTGGTATGGATTTGAGAAGTTCATTTGGAATGGGCTTGTTTATAAGGGAGAATTTTTTAAATATCCTTTTAAAACATATAACTCAAAAAAAGATGTTTATGATTGTTACACAAATATAGAACATTTAAATATAATTTATAAAGAGTAAATAAGAATAAATAATAATTTAATTGAGTTAATATTAGAATAAGGGTAACCCGAATGGAAATGAAGGTTCGTATAAAATACCCTTACCACTTTGTAATCAATCAAATCATATGCCCCAAAATTAATAATAATAATAATAATAATAAAATGAAACATTAAATACCATAAAAATAAATATATTAATTATATGATACATAAAAGGGACAGTATACCTACAACACACATAATAAATATTGGGGATTAAGGCATATCTCATGGAAATGAAAGTGAGTTGAGAAAACCCTTAGCTTATTTCTGAATGTGTTCTGCAATTGACAATAAAATCCTAGATAATAAAATTAAATCCATTATCTAATTTATCCATAAACTTAACTTAAATTATTTTATTTATTATAATTTTATTTAAGTTAACTTTTTTCCTTTTTTATGATTTATATGATACAAATTTATCGCTCGGGAGCGTTTTTTTCTTTGGTCAGAAAGATCGATATAATTGTACATGAGTATGGATGTTCTTGTGGAATGAATATTGTTATAAATAATTAAATTGATATATTATTAATGAATATAAAAAAGTTTAAATGGTTATATATATCATTTTGTAACATTTTATGCAGATTAATTATTAGATAAATCATGAATGATAATCATTTAGATTATTTTAGAGGTATTTAGATTTTTACGAACTAGTTTTCTCATATGAATTAATATTATGAATATATACTAGTTCTAGAAAGTTAAATAGGTCATAATAAATATACTATAGTTTTTTTAAACCATAAAATGGTTGCATGACCGGATTTGAAGGATAAATTAAATAATGAATGTTTTGTCGTCAATGAAGGATGTAAATCGGAACCTCCCGGATGATTTCATTTTTAATATAAAAGAGATAGAGTAAGGATATTGATGATGGATATTCCATTAACATGGTATTATAAAATAATATAGGTTAAATTGGATTTATCAAGATCATATGGACTTATAAGGTGAGTATATAATAAGAAAATAAAACAAATTGAAAATAAAAGTAAAAGAAAAAGGATGAGGGTTTGCTTCTTGAAATATCCTCCTTGAGAACCTCCTTAAGAAAAAGGGGTTTTGGTCTTTTGTAAATACCAAGAGATCCTGGAAGAGGGTAGATACAAGTGAATAGTATTTTAGTAAAGCTTTGAGATGCTTCAAGTCTTATAGGATTTAGGAGAAGAGGGAGTGAGGGGTGGTTTTTATAGTGGAGGAGAGGAGTAATTTTTGAATATCTTATTCATTATTTTATTATTTTTCTCAAGATAATAAATAGTGTTTGACTATTGTGACCAAACAAATTAATAGGTTCATGTTAGTTCCAACCAAGTGTTCTTACCTCATCCATGAGGATAGTAATAGTGTATTTTACTTATAATGTATATATACGAAAAATTATCGCATTTCACTATTCAATAAAAATTAAAATATTTTAGAAAAATTCAAAAAATTCAACATAACCATTTTTAGATGTTTAAAAATAAAAAATGGACTCTATTTTATCAAAATAATTTTCTAAATATGAGAAATTAAATTTTTAACTAAAATCTTCATTTATGCAAAAAATATAGTATTTAAAATTGAAACTTATTTTATAAAACCATAAAAATTAACTAAGGTCTCATTAAATTATCCTGAAATCATAGTAAAAGAACATATATATTTAGTAATACATTTTATAAAAATTAATTTTCATTTATTTAAATTTATTAAATATAAAATCATAATTAAATATTTATTACTCACAAAAATACCAAAACTTAATTATTATTTTTTAAAATATTCTATTTCATTTATAAGGTTACTAAATTTTATTTACACATTCATGGGTATTGTTTATATTAATAAGGTTTATATTATAGTTCATAAGGGTACATTACTATTCATATGGGTACAATTACTATTCATAAGGGTATGTTATTATTCACCAAAAAATAAGTTGATCCTATCAGACTCTAAATATATTATTGAACACAACCATGTATGTATTTTTTTATAAATTCAAATCACATAGGTGTAAAAATTATGTTTCATGGCTCAGTAATACCGATATTTCTTAGATAATTATAATAATAATGTATTATTTCGTATAGACTCATTGTTTTGTGCATCACATTTTCTATTATATTTATTTGTAAATCCTTGGGGTGTTACATTCTCCTGTCCTTTAATGAATTGTGTCCTCTCAATTTTTACTTAGAAAGTTAAAGTTTGACACTTCAAAATTCCTCTCTGGGAAATCCACATCGGATATGGGGTTAATCAAACATCCATGTAATAAGAGGGAAAGGAAAATGCGAAGGTCACCGAAAATTTTGGACTTCGAATAAGATTACATTAGAGTAAAGTGAAAACATAAACATGGAAGAGAAATATAACAACCAATTTCTGATAGAGAGTTATTGATAATATGTTCATTAGAATGTTAAACACTATAAATCCATAAATCTAAGATCGGTTAAAATTCCATTTATTTTTAATGAAAAGTAAATGGATGACGTTTTTTTTCAAATATGATTTTCTTAGAGTTGAGGGTTTCTTTTACTATCCATAGAAGAACTTCAAAAAATAAACATACATGATGATATAATCTTGTCCTTTGGTTTTTCATCGATCTATCTCCACTTCACATCATAAACCAAATGATAGATATTCAAGATGAATTTTTATACAAGAAAATCATTGATCAAATGATCCATAATTCATTCCCGCAACCTTTAAATACTTAATGAAACAAAAAATGTTAGAGAAGTTTATCAAAAATAATTATTTAGTCTTAATCCATTCCATAAATAGTTAACCTTAATGTTCATCTAAATTATGCCTGTAAAAAATTTAAAGTCCAAAAATTTAGAAAAATATCACTTAACATCTTATTTTTTCCCAAAACAATATAACGAATCTCTTATAAAAAAACATTTGAATAACTTGATCACCTTTAATTTTTTATAAAACATGCATGCTTTTAATACCTTGATGAAGAAGTATTGTAAAAAATAATTCATTAAGCTAAAAAATAATTTAATTATTCCTCTTCAACTATAGTAACAACATAAGCTGGTCATTGGTACCTTTTCTTCTTTTTGGGTATATTCCCTTTGTATTTTGAGAATTAATTTATATAGTTCCACATATCCTTATAGTTAAAGTATTGTTCATTATAAAATTCTTTATTTCTATTGCAATCCTCATCATGGTGGCCATTTTCTTCACACTGGAAGCAATATACATTTCTTTTAAAGCATGTACCAAGGTGTTTCATTCCTCAATTATCGCATGTTGTAAAATCTATCTTTCTCTTCCTCCCATTATCCATATTTTTCTCTTTCATCCTATTTTTTTCCTTTTTTACATTTAGAACCATAATACATAGATAATTGTTTCTTATTCTTGATAACACAAGATATTATATCATTATATGATGAGAATTTTTAGGAGACTAATTCCTTGCTTATAATTGGGCTTAATCCATCAAAGATACAATCAATATTTCAACTTGGATTATGTATATAGTATATAGAATGCAATTATAACATTATAATGTTGGATTCGTACATTGAAACATTTTCATCCTCTTTATGTCTCATACTTAAAACTTTTCTCTCCATATATGCTCTTTATCCATGAGGGAAGTATTTCTCTATGAAAATTTATGTAAAATCCATCCATTCAATATTTGATATTTCTTCCTCCTCCTTTGTGTTTTGAATTAATTACAACCATTAATATTCATCCCCTGATACATAATATACTACCATGATATCCATTTCTTGATTGTTATATCCCAATGTTAGAAATATCATCTCTAAGGAACTTATCCATTGTTTTTCTAGAAATGGTTTTGTAGTCCCATTGAATTATAGAGTTTTTTGTCACTTGAATCGATCAAACATTTATTCTCCATGTTTTCAGTCAGGATGATCCATATGGGTAATGTTATTATTCATAATCTAAGTCAGTATCTCTAGTATAGTTATAAGTTACTTAGCACGAGTCATAGCTCCAGAACCAACTTCGTAATCTTGCATAGGTAGGAAATCCCTACATGGGATACTCGTGTTCATTCGATTATCTTTCCATCCACAAGGAACCATTTAAAAATAATATAGTACACTAGATTAGGTTATGAATCATAATGTATAATCTAAACTATAAAATATTTAAAATAAATTTAAATCATATGAAAAACTAATCCCATAATCATAATCCTAGTTTCTTTGAAGAAAAAATTACTTTTAAATCCTTCATAATAAATTGTAAAGAAGATTTGAATTATCCTAAGCATAACCCTAAAGAGTGTCAAACAATGTGAATAGTAAGGCCCATTATCATGTACCAGGTTACCTCGAATCAAGCCTATAACACCATGTTAGATTTGTTATTCCTAGGTACATCTTTATCAAAACCACCTCCACTTGTAGTATCCATACAAGGATGTATTTCTAGGAAGACCCACATAATCCCTACTTTACCAAAATCATGGATATTATTCTATGATTTTACTCAATGTCTATCTAAAAATTATGTTTCCTAAACCATTATTTCAAAATCCATCTCCCAAGATTTATACTAAACTTTTTCTAATGCCAATTATAACGCCATGACCCTAGGAGCCCAAAGACGGTGCTTTATATTACTACATTGGTATGATTACAAGGAATCAAATCCCAAAGTAATTGGTAGTTTGGTAGTTTTATAAAACCAGATACATACATAAGTTCAACATTAAAAATTTAAAGGAAACACAATCTATAATTTCCATTGAAAACATCCAGAACTTCTATATTATCCCTGAAAATCATTCATAATATTCATCTTTACAGACTAAGGTAAATAAAATATAAAAAATGGGTGATCGTAGATGCTCTGTAAGGGTAGGTAATAAAATAGAAGTAATCATAAAAATAAACACTTAATGCATTGATAAGCTAGAAACACATTCCTTTAAACATATACGTGAGCATAATATGGTAGAAATAAAATATGAATGAATAATTACATAATAATACTTAACTATGGATATTCTACTAGTCGAATAATCACATGGACTATCAATTACTAGTTTCGTAATGAGGGAAATACAAAATTATAGATATCTAAAACATACCTTCAAGGATTCATGCAAAGAATCTATCAAGTCTTCATGCTAAAATCTATTATTGTCTTGGATACATGCCAAGAATCTATTAATATCAAGTCTTCATGCCAAGAATCTATTAAAAATGTAAGGGATTGACCAAAAAAGAATCTTGTTTATCTCATGAGACCTACTGATGAATCTAGGGGCTATAGTGGGCCCCACTAAACACTTTTGATTCCTAGTCCATTTCTCATATGAAATGGTTATAACATAAACAAAAAATATATTCATATTGAAACTAACATATGAAATGTAAATCACATTCCCCAATCCTTAAACCTAACACTAACCATTCAAAGTAATATGGTGAATGGTTTCAAGATAGCACATCCATGGTCAAACTAATTATAAACCATTCAATAAAATATGGTAGATGATATCATAAAATATTTATCATAATTAAACATATGAATCAAAAAGAGTATAGAAATAGATGAAAATACTCTTATAAAATCTTCTTGTAATTCATGATAGAAATACTCTTTTACTTTGAAAATAATAGTTATTTTGGAAAATATTTTTATAAAAACAAAATTTAATTAAGGTAATTTTTTATAATAAATTCAGTGATTTTATAAAAATAAGTGTGACTTAAAACATATTATTTAGTTCATTTAAAAGTAGGTAAGATTTCGAGATGTTTCTTTGAAACGGGCTTATTTATCATGGAGATTTTTTGAAAGATCCTTTTAAACCATATAACTCTCTATAAAATAAAGAATCATTATAATTGGTAAACAAATATATAAAATTAACATTTAATTTATCATTATTTAATATGAATAAATAATAATTTCATTGAGGTAAGTAGAGAACATGTGTAACCTGAATGAAAATGGAGGTTCGGGTACAAAACCCTTACCACATTGTATTCAATAAAATAATATGCCCAAAAAATAATTATTATAAAATTACACAATTAATACCATTAGAATAAATAGATTCATGATATGTTACATAAATGGACAGTATACCTACACGACACACAAGAAATAGTGTTGAGTAAGTCATATCTCACATAAATGAAATTGAGTTGAGAAAATCCTTACCTTATGTTTGAACCTGTTCTTGACCTGAACGTAACATCCTAGATAATAAAATTAAATCCTTTAATCAATGATTAATAACCTTATCTATGTTTATTTTATTTATAGTAATTTTATTATGTTCATTTATGGACTTTTGAATGATTTATAAGATAAAAATTTAACGCTCGAAAGCATTTGTTTCCTTCTTTTTCATGATCAATATACTTGTACATGAGTATGGAGGTTCATGTGAAATGGATATAATTATATAGAATTCAATTTATATACTATTAATTAACATACAAATTTTTAAATGGTTATATATATCATTTTGTTCCATGATATGAGGAAGAATTGTTAGATAACAGACTAATGACAATCATTTTGATTATTTTGGAGGTATTTTGATTATTACGAACAAGTTTTGTCATATGAATTAATATTATCTATATATACTGGTTATAGAAAATTAAATAAGTTATAATAGATATTTTATATTTTGGTTCAACCATAAAATTTGTTTCATGACTATAATTGAATGATAAATTGAAGAATGGTGGTTCTTAGTCCATGAATGTTGTAAATCACTACCTCCTGGATGATGATTTCATTTTTTAATTAAAAGAGAGAATGTAAGGAGATATTTCATGATTATACCATTAACATAATATCATTATAGTATATGGGTGATACTATAGTTATCAATATCATTTGGATAGAGTTGGTGAGGAGAATATAATAAAATAAAACAAACTGAAAATAAAATTAAAAGAATAAGGAAGAGGGTTTACCTCTTGAAATATCCTCCTCGAGAACCTCCATAAGAGAATGGGTTATGGTATTTTTAAAATACCAAGATCTCATGAAAGTATAAAGAGAATAAATAAGATTATTTTGGAAGATTTTTTAAAATTATCAAGGCTTAGAGGAGTGGTTAGAATAGTGAGTGAGGGGTGGTTTTTATAGTAGAGGAGATAAGTAATTTTTGAATATCTCATTCATTATATTATTATTTCACTCAAGAAGAGAAATATTGTTTGATTATTGTGACCAAAAAAAGCAATAGGGTCATTTTAGTTCGAACTAAGTGCGATTAAATCATCTATGATATCAATAATAGTGTATTTAACTTATAATATATATATATGGTAAATTACTGTATTTCACCATTTAATAAAAATTCAAATATTTCAAAAAAATTCTAACAATTAAACATAACCATTTTTTAATATATAGAATTCAAAAATAGGATCAATTTTATCAAAGTAATTATCTAAATATAAGAATTTGTTTAATTAAAATCATCCTTTACTCAGAAATTATAGTCTTTAAAATTAAAACTGATTTTATAACACCCTAAAAATTAACTAAGGTCTCATTAAATTATCCTAAAATCAAAGGAAAGAAAAATATTGATTTAGGAATACATTTAATGAAAATTAATTTTATTTTAAATAAATTTATTAATTATACAACTTTAATTAAATATTTATTAATCACAAAAATAACACCACTTAATTATTTATTTATAAAATATTATATTTCATTTATAAGGTGCCTACATTTTATTTATAATTTCATGGATGATGCTACTATTCATAAGGGTCATATTATTATTCATAAGGGTAAATTACTATTCATAAGGGTAAGTTACTATTCACAAAAAAATTAGTTGATCCTATTAGACACTAAATATCTTACTGAACATAACCATGTATGTCGGTTTTTCTAAATTCAATTCATGGAGGTGGAAAAATTATGTTTCTTGGCTAAGTTATAACAATATTTTTTATATAATGATAATAATGGAGAGTTGTTTTGTAGAGCCTCAGTTTTGTTTGCATCCCATATTCTATTATTTTTTGAAAATATTTGGGGTGTTACATTGGCACTCTCGAGGGATATGATTTAGAAATTCAAAAACTCTTCATGAAGCATCAAGAAAGATTTAAATAGAATTTACCTACGAATAACCTATGATAAATATAGGGTGTCATTAATTAAGGTGTGATTATTTAGACATCCTATAAGTGACTGTTCATGATTATTTGGTACCTCAATATGATATATGTTTCTTACTCTATGCTTTTGTTTTAGTCAATGGATAGAACCCCAAGGAACTGCATTAATAGTTATTGTTATTGATAATGAAAAATGTTTCCTCCAGAGAAATATAATTCTATGAGAGTTTTCATGAAAAACCACTTTGTTATGCTTACACAACTTTCTCAAGCTATGAATCATGGATTACTTCCAAATGAGTAAAGGATGGAAAAATATTCTGTTGAGTCTTTCATGAGGTAATATCCACCTTTTTTAAAAGGTTCTTCTGATCCACTTATTGTGGAACAATGGATCAAAACTACTTAAAAGATATTCTTTATTCTCTAGTGTTCGAATCATGAGAATTTTATTCTAGATATCTATTGGTCGGAAGGAAAAAAGAAGACTTGTGCTGGAATATAATCAAGAATATAAGGCCACAAGATGAGACTGAATTTATGGATTTGGATGATTTCAAGAACTTATTTTTCAATAAGTACTTTGATCATATTCATCACACCAAGGTGGAGAAAGAGTTCAATGATTTGAATAAAAGGGGTGAGGGACCTATGAGTACATACGAGGATAATTTCATGATACTTTTGAGGTACACATTAAGAATTATCATCTAAACCAAATGTAAAGTTGATATGTTCTTATGTATATTAATGTAAAATATCCTAAGGGTGTTGTCCATAAGAGACATTAGTAACTATGAAGAGACTATGTGTTTTGAAATAAATGATGAAATAGAGTTTGGAGTCACGCATCAACCACATAGTTCTGATAAGAAAATGAAGATATAGTTCAATAAAAACTCTAAAACCCATGAAGAAAATAAAATGAGTTTTCCTTTATACCCTAAATATTTGAAAAGTATTCAAGAATTTGTCTCAAGGTATCTAGTAAATGTTTTATTTTCATAAAGGAAGGTCAATGGGAGATTGATTTTCAAAATAATGGTAAGAAATTATCTCAAATTTCTAATGGAGAAAATTCATCATAGAATACACCTCCCATGATTCAGTGCTACAAGTGTATGGTGAATAGTAATTATGCTAACCACTTCCCAAACCCAAGGGCCAGTGATGATGATTGAAAATATTAACCTATTAAGTCGAGGGACAGTGGAAAATCACATGAAATCGCTATTTAAGATGATAAAAAAGTGATGAAAGGAACACATTCCATCAACTATAGAACTGTGAATGTCATATTTGATTTTGGATCTACCCACTCTTTCATATCTAATGAATTTTATAATGGTGTTAGGATTCGACCAAAATAATTGGATGTGGAATTAGTAGTGTAAAATCCTAATGGTGTGATGATTACATATCAAGTCTATGATTCCACTATGGTTGAAGTTTATGGGAATGTGCTTCTTGAAAATCTTTACATTATTACATTTTCTGAATTTTATGACAAGTTAGACATGGATTATCTTTCTCTATATAAATCCTACATCAATTGTAACTTTAGGGAAGTTAAATTTGATATTTTAAACCCTCCTATGATCATTCATTAATTTGATGATAATTATGAACATATTTTGGAGATTACATCCAATATATGGGTCTTAATTACAAATCAAAATGGGTTTTTTATCTAAAATAGTTGGGGAGAAAGTTGACATCAATGATATACCTATTGTTCAGGATTTTTTTGATGTCTTTACAAAAGAGATTCATAGTCTTCCACAAAAATAAAAAGTTGATTTCTCAATAAAAATTTTACATGGTTCAATAGTAATTTCAAATACACATTATAGAATGGCTCTGATTGAGTTACGGGAATTGATGAATCATATCCAATAAAATCATGATGAGGTATTTTTTCAGCTTAGTGTGTCACCTTGGGGTGCACCAGTTCTTTTTGTGAAAAAGGATGACATATCAATGAGACTATGCACTAATTATCAAGTGTTGAATAAGATCACGACCCAGAATAATTATCCTCTCCCCTGTACTAATTACTTGTTTGATCAATTTTGTGGAGCTCAATACTTTTCTTAGATTGACTATTGTCCTACATATCATCAGTTGAGGGTCAAGAAAGAGAATATAACCATGATTGAATTATATACAAGGTATGGACACTATTAATATATTGTAATTCATTTTGGTCTTACCAATTCCCTGATAGTCTTCATGGATTTAATGAATAGATTTTTTAGAGATCACCTTGACCATTTTTTGGTAGTCTTTACAGATGATATTTTTATCTATTCAATGAGAAAGGAAGAGTATGAATATCACTTGAAAATTGTACTAAATACCCTAAGGAAAAATAATCTCTATGGAAATTTTATAAAGTACGAATCTTGGTTGGAAATGGATTCATTTTTGGGTCACATAATCTCAAGATATGGTATAATAGTAGATCCATAAAAAATGGAGGCTATTTAATGCTAGTCTAGACCAACCACAGAGAATGGGATCTATTTATTTATTTGTTTAGATATATATTATGGTTTGTGGAGAATTTATAATGACTATCTAATCCACTAACCACATTTACTTAGAAGGGTGTCATGTTCCTCTAAACAGATTAATGTGAGAAAAATTGCAAGGAACTAAAGAGAAGGTTAGTCAGTGCACATGTTCTTGCATTTCCCTATATTGGAGAAGGGTTTATAATATATAGAAATGAATTCAAGAAGGGATTGGGATGTTTTATTTTTTAGAATAACATGGTTATCACTTATGCCTAAATGTAGTTAATGATTCAAGAGAAAAATTACCCTACTCATGATTTGGAGTTAGCAATGGTAATTTTTTCTTTAATGATATGGGAGCATTATCTTTATTGGGAAAAATGTTATATATATACTGATCATAAAAGTTTGAAATATATATTCACACATAAGGTGTTGAACATGCACCAAAGAAGACAGTTAAAGTTGTTAAAAGAATATGACTACACAATACATTACCAACCTAGGAAAGAGAAACAGTTTGTCGATGCTTTGAGTGGAAAGCATCATGATAGCTTATCCATGATGAGAATATAAAAAGATCCAATATTCCTAGACTTTCAAAGGATAGATATAAAAACCTTGAAGGTAGGGGAAAATTTTATCTTTCTAAAATGAATGTTAATCCTTATATCCTAGTAAAGACTAAGGACTCGTAAAAGGAAGATGAAGAGATGAAAAAGAATGTTAGTAATGTTCAAGAGTATAACCCTGATTAGGATGTAATTGTAAGGTTTAGAAACCATGTATTTGTTCCTTCCATGCCATATTTTAAGAAGGAGATGTTAGAGGAAGATCATAGTTCTTCATTCTCTATTCATCCTACAAGTACAAATATGTATAGAGACCTAAAATAATACTTCTGGTGGGATGGCATGAAGAGAGACATTGCAATGTTTGTATCTCATTGATTGGTATGCCTACAAGTTATGACTGAATGACAAAATTCAAATTGGATGTTGAATCCATTACACATACCCGAATGGAAATTGGAGAACATCACTATGTATTTTTCATGCAAGCTCGAAAAACCTCTAAAGTATTTGATGTTATATGGGTGGTAGTGGATCACCTTATTAATCCATCACACTTCATCACTATCAAATAAGACATATCTCTTGATCATATTTCTAAAATATACATTAAATAAGTGTTAAGGTTGCATGGAGTACCACATTATATTGTATCAGATCGGGATCAGTGGTTTACCTAAAGGTTTGGTGAAGTATTCAATACAAACACAATATAGAATTGATTTCTAGAATTTTATTTTATCCTTTCATAGATGGTCAGTCTGAAATAACAATTCAAACCCTAGAGGATATGTTGGGATCATTTACCCTTGATTTAAAAGGTGGTTTGTATCAACACCTTCCTCTAGTTGATTTTTCTTAAAATAAGATATTTTACTCAAGTAATTGTATTGAAATATATGAATCCCTCTCTGGGAACAAATTTATAGCTACAACATGCTAGAATGAGGTGGTAGAATTAAATCTATTAGGACCTATGATTACTGAAGAAATGGTTGAGTAGGTTAGAACCATTCAACAACATATCAAGGCAGATAAAAGTCAGTATGAAATTTAAACTGATAACCATTGTCATGATCTCGAATTTGGAGTTGGTGAAAAATTATTTCTTTGAATCTCACCATGGAAGACATTTATGATATTTAGAAAGAAATAGAAACTAAGCCCAATGTATATCGGTCCTGTTGATATTTTTGATTGTAATGGGATGGTAGCATATCGCTTGAAACTTCCACAAAATATCTCTCAAGTCTATGATGTGTTCCATGTATCTCTCTTGAGGAAGTACATACTTGAACCTTCACATATACTGAACTAATAGTTCATACTGCTAGAGAAACATCTTTTTTATGAGGAGAAACCTTTTGATATTTTGGATTGTGTAGAGTAAGTTATAAGAAACAAGACCACTCACCTAGTCAAAGTTTTGTAGATAAACTACTAGTTATAAGAATATATGTGATAAATTTAAGATATGATGAAGTAGATTTATCCTCATTTTTTTTACACAAGTGATGAATTTATAGGGAAAATTACATTTAATGGGGGTAGAATGTAACACTACAAGTTTTTATGGAACATTTTTTCAATAAAAATTAAATTTTGATTTATTTCTTGTAATGAACTAAATCTAACATTCCTTTAACATTACACCGACTTGGTGCACGTTATACACAACTAACTCATTGTATGTTACATGTAACACCGACTCAATGTATGTTACATGAAACACTGACTCAATATACATTATGTGCAAGACCGACGTTTCTACGAAAAATCATTTTATATCTATAATTATTTAAATAAGATAATTCTAACCCAGTCATTAAACGTAGTAATATGAACATTAATAACTACTTTTCAATTAATTTTTTATAATTTTTCATATAAATAATACATATTGATAATGAAATATGTTATTTTTGGTAAAGTCTTTATGATTAAAAATCTCATTTCCTCAAATAAACTGCTTTTAATGTCCTTCTATGAAAATTTAAAAAATAATTTTAGACAAATTTAAAAATTTAAATTGATAAAATAAATTAAATTTTTAAATTTATAATTTATAAATTATCTTATGGAAATTGTTTGGGATTTTTTTGAGAATCTTTTTTTTATTATGAATAGTGAAAAATACTGCATTTAGGTTAAAAAATACCTTTTCATTTAAAACATTATTAATATTAAATTATATTTTAAATTTGTTTTAAGGTATAATTAGATCAATTATACATCTATTAATACAACATAGATCACTGTAATCAATTTTACTTTGAAATTGAATATAAAAACCTAATAAACTTTTGAACTTCTATCAACTTTAAAGACCTGCAATTTCGTCTCATCTGTGAGATTTGCATTAGTCATAATTTTATCTCTTATTTGAATTAAATTTTTAAAAACAAAAAACACCATTTTAATAATAATAATATTTATATTATAATTATATCATGTCTATTTTTTACCGAAATGATTAGTAAAAGTGATTAAAATTAATCATAACGATTAAGGTCAAACTAAGCTTAATTGGAGACTAAACCTTAATCTTTGGGGGAAAATGATATAGGGGGTTGTAAAAACCCAATTTTATGGCTTTATTTCAGGAATAAAACTTCCATTGTTGATTTTTTTGGTTTGGTATGACTTTTTTTAGGTAATAACATGTGTACACCTAACTTGTTTTCAAAAATTCCATGTCAGTCCTTTTCTTACTCTATAAAACACCACCACCTCTTCCACTTCCACACACCTATGAAAACACTTATATTTGGAAAATATCTACCTGATAAACTTCCTATAAATCCTACCTACCTCCTAGAAACATTATCTTTGGAATTAGGCAATATAAGGAATTGTTTTGGAACTAACCAAAAGAAGTTACCCGATTAAGAGGTAACATATTCTCTCAATTTTTTTTTCTTTCACCACTCAATCCTCCTAATTTTTCCATTCATGTATAAAAAACCAGTATAAGAAATAGAATAAGATGTTTTTATTCTAAGGTTTTAACCTACACTTACAAACACCTCTATCTAATGGACAACGAACATACTGTTTATGTGTACCTAGAACTACTGCCTAACTAAACGGTGATTGTTCAGTTTTCTTTACACCTATCATGGTGGAAATTATGATGGAAACTGTATTTATATATGTTATATATTTTATTTTTTATTTATTTAATCTTTTTTATTCATTTCACAACACATATCATTTTACTTTCCATTTGGTGTTAGTACGATAATTTCATTTGAGGTTGTGTAGACTACCGCCCCCTCAAAACAAAATGATTCATTCATACACCACATTGAATTTATTAAGAATGGTTTCAGTGAATATATAAGGAACATATGATATCATAAATCTACTATAATACTAATATATATATTCATATATTTCTTTTACTTTATTTCTTTCAACATGATAATTAAACGAGAATGGTTTTCATGCATACGTACAGCCTACATTAATCATGAACGGTGTATTCCATTTCAAACTTATATATTCTATTGATAATTAAAATAAAAATATAATTTATTTAAATGATATTTATATCATGTTTTACATTATTTAAATAATCATATAATGTATAAATACCAAAGTTATAACACATTAAGATACTTGTGAACAATAAAGATAATATTACCCAAAGTGAAACCTTAAAATATGATTACTAACAAGAGGGTAATGTAAGGTCATAATAAACCCATATATATAAAAATATGGTTATGTAAAAAATGTATAATAAATTTATATGTATTAAATAGGTGGTTTGAATGAGTTTGACGAGATTCAAAACACATGGTAAGGGGATTTCATCTCACATTTTATTTTCATGTGATACATACTATGTTCTCCACTATTTTATTTTGTTTGGTGTATTTACTTCTCATGATTTTATTCCATGTATCATATTCATAAATTTATTTTTGTTAATATATCCATTTTATGATATTTATTTCATGAGCTTTAGGTTTTAAAAGTTACCAAATCGGTAAAATAGTTTTGTCTCAATTTTCCTTCATTGAGACTCATGTTTTGTCATGAACCTAAATTCTATTTTGAGTTGTCTATGCTTAAATTTTACATGTTATATCATGAATTTAATTTATTTCATGATATTTTAATCTTAATTTAATTTCCATTTATAAAATAGAGTGTATGATCGCAAGTTTCCAAGTTATAAGAGGTTATTGAGAGAATCTCATCGCTTTTCAAGATTGCTTATGATTATGCTTCCTATGATGATATTTTATGATCAAAATCTCAAGAACACTCATTAGTTTCATTATCCTATATTTATTGAATATTATCAATTTATTATAACCATTATCACACTCTTTGGTACATAAGATGACATTTTTAAGTAAAATCTGATGGTCTCTCTCTCAAGTCAAAAATCAATCTTATTCAAAAACCATGTTTTCAAAAATGTTTTCAAAATATATTTGAATCCCATTTCAATGAAAAGGGATTTTAATAATTTTTTAGAGTTTTCAATACTTCCTTTATAATTTTTCAAATCTATTTTCAAAGAAATTTTTTTTCATAAAGACTTTATGTTTTAAAAAGAGTTTTTAATGCATAAAGGATATTTTCCTCAAGAATTGTTTTTAAAATATTTTTAAAAATTATTTCACATATAAGATAACATCCATTGATATTAATTATTTATTTTTAGAAAATTATTTTATATTTCCATTCATTTTATTCCTCTAAATGGATTTTGTTTTGATGTAATGAGGTTTTTGAAACCTGTTTCTCCTTCAAATGTTATATGATTTTTAAAATAACTTCATTTCACAAGTTATGTTCATGAATAATTGACTATGAAACCTATCTCTTTCCATATATTACAATATAATTTCTTTTTTATAATAACCATTTTATTTCATGGGTTATGATATGGTTATTAATGATCTTTTGGAAACGTAGGTATGATTTCACTATGAGATGGGTGGGACATATATATCCCTCAAAATTCATTGGATAAATATTAATATCTCTTAAGATAGACATATATGGAATGGAAAATGATCATGGTACAATAATATAGGGTTGGAATAGAAAAGGAACTTAGTTCAGTAATAGAGGTATAGAATGAGGGGTGAACTAGGTTTAGTAATAAAGGGTTGGAATGGGGTGTGAACCCAATTTAGTAAATGAATTTTTCCACTATATTGGTATTATAATAAATGTATTTTACACTGTAGAAATAATTATATATTGTTATGTGTCTTCCACAATTCCATGTTTTTCCTATGTTATTCTTTCATGGATTATTTTCTTTATTTCAGTATGATTCATGTCTCGTGAACATCCATGCTTATTCCATGATTCATGTATATGATCTTGGATATGCAGGGTATGATCTTTTATTTTCATGATATTTTTCTCATACCATTATTCTCATGATTATGCTTACATATCTCCCTTGGTTACCCTTACTAAGCATTTAATCCCATCCCTTTTTATGTTTCCTTTCCTTGGATATTAAATTATGTATTATGTTTGATGTGTTTAAGAAGGGTTATAGTCAATAAGAACATAGTGGGATATAATGTAACTCACATATGTATCAGTGTTTATGTTTCCATGTTTCTAATGGCCCTAGAATAGTACATTCTTTGGGAGTCTATTTTTAAAATGTTTTGAGAATTCCACAAATGCAATGTAATGTTAATTTATGAAAAGATGTGGTCCATATAGTCTACCCCCACCCCCTCTGTTTGAATAAAAAATCATTAATAAAAATCTAAAGGATATAAATTCGTGAAGGTGATTTGAGAAGTATTTTTCTTATGTGAAGAAATTCATAAGATCATATTTAGTGTAAAGAAATGATGTTTTTTTAAGGTCGTGTCAGTTTCATGAATGTTGTGATCTTTGTTAATGTTGTGAGCATCGTGAAAGTTGCGAGATTCACGAATGAAACTTGATGGTATCATGAAAGCATTTGATTTTGTGAAGAATTGGTAGGTTTTACGACGGGTTTAATTTTTTTTACAAAATTGAATCTTAAAATAACTCAAAGAAATTTTCCAATAAATATTTTGTAAAGTTTTTTTCATAAATTAGATGAAATTGATACTTAGTGTTGCACCAAATTAGGTTTAAAACATAATGATCCAAGTTATAAAAATAAGAATCTTCACATGGAGTAATGTAGACACTTCAATTGAGAGATCAGTGAGATTTCAAATTATGATTGGTTGGAAACTAGGAGGGACAATGATTCTGCTCCAAACATTATAACATTAGTGCACATTAGTATATTTGGTACATATGATAATTTCTTTTGTATGCTCCTTAGACATAGCCCAATGTGGTTGAACAGAGTTAAAGTGTTGTGTCTCAAGTATTTTATCATTTATGTTCATATATTACATTGATAAAGGGAGAAAATAGTGTTTTTTAATGATGAAACAGGATCTGAAAGGGCAGATTTTTAATCGATCATACCCTGATTAACCCTCTCTCCACTCTAAGAGTATTGATTTTAGTTGTTCAAACAATTGGCATCAAAAGGTAATGTTAATATCAGTGTTTCTCTCCCAATGGTTTTAATGGGTGTTGTTAATCATAAATGGATTATGGTCTTTAATGGAAATTAATTTTAGTTATAAAAGAATCAAATGCATCACTACTTATGGTATTTGGGTATGGATGTCTTTACAATAGAAATGCATGGTATTTGTTCCAGTGTAGAAAGTAGTGGTTTATCAAAAGCTGGAAATATGGAATTGGATGATGATTCTAGATGAATCATAGCATTACGGGAAACCTTATCAAATGAAATATATATATGAAGGCGATGTACTGTGGGTCATCACATGATATGTTGTAAATGTTTCTAAATATTTACTATTGAGACTCCAAATTTAGAGAATAAAAATTATAGGTTCTATTGAAAAAGTATGAGGATCTAAGAAGGCACTTTAATGATTCCATTGATTCCTTTGTTGACTGGGTGAATGTTTTTATAGAAGATATGTTTGATATTAAAAAAATACTAGATGATATAATTATTGGCATGTGAATCCTTAGAATTATTTTACCTTAGTTTAATCCAAAATTTTCTTAATTAAAAGATAATGATCCATAGGATCTAACAATGGATACATTGCATAGTATGCTTGTCATATACAACATGAGAACTGAAGATATTAAGTCTAGAAAAAATTGAATTCAAAATAGGTTGAATTCAAGGCTATAGAGAAACACACTATTAATGATGGCCAGGAAGAAGAGGAGACAGATGATGCCATGTCATTCCATTACTCAAATATATAAATGGGAAAAGGATATTTCAAAGGGAAAATTCCACATTCATGTTTTCAACATGGACATGATGGACATCTTTTAGCAAGGTTCCCCATGAAGTTTCAAGATGATGATAAAGATGAAGTAAAAATTCCTTTAAATAAGTCATCAACCTATGTAAAGTTTAATAAAAAATTTAAGATAAATTTATTAAAAAATAAGAATCTTATTTCCCAATAAAATTATTGTTCATAAGAATCTAAGGTTGAAGAGATGGATGACAACAAGGATCATAGAGAAGATGATATGGTTTCAGTTATATATATCTCCAAGACAAGGGAATATATAAACAATGATGAAGAATAATTTGAAGGAATAATTGATGTACATGATGAATTAGAAGCCTCACTTAAGGATATATGTAATGTCTTAGATTTTCCTTGTATTAGTTTTAAATATTATGTGGAATTATTTCGAGACTGGGAGCGAAAAAGTATCATCATTCCGAGGCCCAGTGATCCCGGAATGGTGGTTTAAACTTTTTGTATGTTAAGTGAGTCGGCACTTGTGTGCGGTTGTGGTAGTTTCCAAACGGATGCCAGGATTAAAAATCATAGGGCACCGTTTCATCCGAGGTGATGAATTTACCTAAGAATGAGCCTAACCTTGACCGGCGTGGTTTGAGGGAAAAAGTTAATTTTTGGACGTTTTAACAAAAATAAAATAAAATAAATTCACAAGGTTATTTTATTTTTCTTTTATGGAAACATCCACTGCAGCGCGGCAACGGGGCAACTGTTTCCTTAATAAATGGCATGTCATAATGACTCAATAATGGAAAGTTGGACTCATTAATATCGTAGAGTATTTTTGAATGTCAAATATGTTTACGAGTTTTTTGGGATAATCGAACGTCGATCGTTGGAGAAAGATCGAGAGAAATGATGGAGAAAACTCTTGGCGATGAACGACGACAGATCGAAGCTGCGAATCACTGCACCAACAAGGTTAGAGGATCTCGATGACGACAGTAGCACGACCTCTTCTTTGGCGTTCGATCCCATTTTGAGGTAGGGGTTTGTTATTTAATTTTTCTGTTCCCCGATATTGTTTTAAATGATGAACGCGGATCAACCACGAACTAGTTGATCCACGGATTTGTGCGTTCTTGCGGGAGGGATTTTCTTTGGGATTATTATGGGGGAAATTAATCAATGTTAATTTTTGTTGTTGATTTTCTGCTTCGTTTAAGCCTATTAACGGGAGCAGATCAACGTTGTGACGAATGATGGTGGAGGTTCATTCCTCTTTTTGGTTGATTGGTTTTCCTTCCCCCATTTTCTTCTCCTGTATTGTAACGACCCGGATCCGGGTGCCACTCAACGGGTGCCCCAAACCTGGTTCGCCACATGACCTCAAGCGCATTTCCCCAAACGCCAGAGACTGCCGACTAGCAGCGAGGGCCCAGGTCTGATAGTGGGGAAACTGTTCCCTCATTTTTCAAAGTGTAGCGCAACGGAATATAGTATAAATATACAACAATAGTGTGCAAAGGTAAATGCAATAAACTAATTAGTACTCAAAAGTAACTAACTTTACCAGTTATTGACATTTTAACATTCATTTCATTATTTATTATTTAAGAAACCACCACAGTGAATTTATAAGTAAAACAGTCAGCGTTATTAGACAAAAAAAATGTCACCCTTAGGTAATTAGAATCCAACCCGCAGGTATTGCCCTTAGGTGTAATAGAAATTGACCTCAGATGTACAAAGTGTCGCCCTTAGGCATAGAGTTTATTGCCCACAGGCACGGAAGAAGTTTCCCTCAGGCGAAGATAACAGCATCCCTTGGGCTAAGTAAAACAATGCTCTTGGGCTAAAGTAAACGGGCCATGCCCAACATATCACAAGCAATTCAAATACAATTCCTCTCAAGGAAAAATTAATGCAGAATATTAACAAGGCATACCCTCGGGTATCCTGGCCAAATGGCTAAACAGAGGAACGCACCCCCGGGGTGGTCCTGGATCCAAGAAATGATCTCTATCAACAGTTCTACAACTTTATTTAAATCACCTATACAAATATATGTATCAAAAATAGCCACGGCCTCAGCCACACGACACCCCAAATATGGGTTCATAGCTCAAAAACACACAAAACACACGACAGTTGGAATATAAACACCAAGACACCTACCTTTAACACCCATGAACGATATATGCGAACGATACCTTCTAAAATATCCATGAATTCCATAGATCTGTGCGGTTCCAATGAGATCATCCGAGGTGGAAACAGATTCCAGACGTGTGCTGGGCAGATCTCCAAAGCTTCATCCTCCTCTACCGAGCTCCCTCTTCCTATTATAAGCCTTCCCTATGAATAGGGGAGGCTACTGCCCATTTTGAGCGAAAAAAACAAAGTACACGGCGTGTACTTCCAAGTACACAACGTGTACTTCCCATTTTTAAACTGTTCCTCTAGCAGATTCCCACCAGCGCGGCACTATTCACCTACCTACATGACTAAACAGCGTGTCTTCATGATTACACAGCGTGTGCTGCCCCACAGCTGGCCACTAACTTACTATTCGGCTGCCGACAGACTACATGGCGTGTAAGGGACCACTACACGGCGTGTAGTCGGTTCCTACACCCTTCATCACCGACATGGCCACATGCCCCATGTACTCATTCCACACGGACAAATGTACAAGGTATGTGGACAAAGTACACGGCGTCTACTTTCAAAAATTTAGGATTTTTCCCCATTTTCCATATTTTCTCAAAAACACTTAAGGAAAAGAGAAAAGAAGAAACTCATACCTCAAAAATAAGAACTGGGTTCTTACAAACTTCCCCCCTTAAAAAATTCTTCCCTGAATTTCCCTTCCAAGGGTGACGAAGATAAAGCTGAGAATAACTCTGTCTATTGAGCACGTACGTTGGTCTCCCGCTCCCAGGTTTCATCCGGCACTCGGCCATGATGCCATAGCACCCGTACGAGAGGAACTGACCGGCCTTAGAGAACCTTAGTGCTCCTATCAAATATACGAATTGGATGCTCCTCAAAGGACACATCTACCTGAAGCTCAACCTCCTCAAGATGAAAGATGTGAGACTGGTCTGAATGATAGCGGCACAATTGAGATACATGGAAGACGTCGTGCATGGACAGGTACCTCTGAGGTAACTGCAACCGATAAAAAATTGGCCCGACTCTCTCCGGAATCTCAAATGGCATCACATACCTCGGTGAAAGTTTACCATGTCTCCTAATCTGTCTGTGTCCCGGCCTCGGTGAAACAGGAAAGAAAACCTGATCGCCGACCATGAACTCCAAGGGTCTTCTGTGGCGATCCGCATAAGATTTCTGACGAGACTGTGTGGTATTCATCCGCTTCTGAGTCAACTGGACCTACTCAGAAGCCTCTTGTACAAGACGTGGTCCCAGTAAAGCTGCATCACCTGCCTCTAACCACCACAAAGGTGATCGGCATGGACTACCATATAAAGCCTCGTATGGTGTCATCTCAATAGTTGACTGAAAAACTATTATTATAGGAAAACTCGACTAGGGTTATGTGCTTCTCCCAAGAGCCCCCAAAGTCTAGGACGCATGCACACAACATGCCCTCAAGCACCTATATCGTATGCTCTGACTGGCCATCGGTCTGAGGGTGGTAAGTTTTGTTTAGAAGCACCTGTGTACCCATAACCCTCTGAAAAATCTGCCAGAAATGAGATGTAAAATGGGCGTCCCTATCTAAAATGATAGAACGAAGGACCCCATGAAGACATACGATCTCTCAGATATAAAAACTTCTGAGCTCGTCAACACCGAAGGTCTCCTTGATCAGCAAAAAGTGGTCTATCTTTGTGAGTCTGTCCACAACAACCCACACTACATCATTACCTCGAGGTTACCTCGGCAAACCAGTCATGAAATTCATCGTGACATCATCCTATTTCCACTCCTGGATGGGTAACTGTTGTAACAGCTCAGCTGGTCTCTGGTGCTCCTCCTTCACCTACTGACAGGTGGAACACCTCGTAACAAAACCAGCTACATCTCTTTTCATACCCAGCCACAAGTACTGACATCTCAAGTCTCGGTACATCTTGGTATCCTCAGGATGAACTGCCTAATATGAATCATGAAACACCTGCATCAGCTCCTCGCATATATCCCCTGGAACCCACACTCATCCATGGAAACGCAATACTTCATCATCACCTATCTTCCAACTAGGAGGAGGTTACTTACTTTCCACCGACTCCAGTAGAACTAGGCCTTCTAAATAAGATAGTTTTCTCATCCTCACTCATTCCAGGAGGGTAGAAGTCATTGCTAAAGAGGAAAGATAAGTTTTCCCCTGACTATCATGCAGCTCTACATGCATCTCAGAGAACAAACCCATAAGCTACCACTCATCACTGGCCTCTTGCACATCCTGTATCTGAGTCTTCCTGCTCAGTGCATTAGCTACGACATTACCTTTACTAGGTGTATAGGCAAGCTCGAAGTCGAAGGACTGAAGGTATTCAACCCACCTTCGCTGTCTCAGATTCAAGTCACGCTGAGTAAAGATGTAATTGAGACTTTTGTGGTTGGTGAAAACCACAAAACGTTCTCCCAATAGATAATGTCTCCAAAAACGCAATGTATGAACAACTACAGCCAACTCGAGACCATGCGTCGGGTAATTCCTCTCATGTGGCCTCAACTGTCGAGACCCGTACGCAACAACTCGATCTTCCTGCATCAACACTGCTCCTAGCCCAATACTTGATGCATCATAGTAGACTGTATAGCTCTTCCCCTGCTCTGGGATTATCAGGATTGGTGCTGATGTCAACATTCCTTTTATGTCCTGAAAGGCTGTCTCGCAAGCTTCCAACCAAATAAACTTTCCACCCTTCTTAGTCAAACCCATCAATGGTGCTGCTAAGAGGGAGAAGTCCGGTATAAAGTGTCTCTAGTAACCAGCCATCCCTAAGAAACCTTGTATCTCAAACACGTTCTTAGGATGCTCCTAGGAAACTACCGATCTCACCATCTCTGGGTCTACGGAAACTCCTAACTTTGAGATTACATGACCCAGGAAGTGAATCTGGTCCATCCAAAAGTGACACTTTGAGAGCATAGCATATAGCTGATGCTCTCTCAGTGTACTCAATACGATCTCAAGATGGGTGACTTGGTCGTGTCGAGTGTGAGAGTACACCAATATGTCGTCCACGAATACTACCACAAAATAATCCAGATAAGGATGGAACACACGATTTATCAGAGCCATGAAAACTGTTGGCGCGTTCATGAGCCCGAATAGCATAACCAAGTACTCGTACAGACCATATCTGCTCCAAAAAGGTGTAAACGGTATATCTGATGGTCTCATGCACTATTGATGATATCCTAATCTCAATTCAATCTTCGAGAACACTCATGCTCCACGAAGTTGATCAAAAAGATCATCAATCCTCGACAAGGGATATCGGTTCATAACCGTCAACTGGTTTAGCTTCTGATAATCCACACAGAGTCTGAGGGTAACATCTGCCTTCTTTGCAAAAAGGACCGGCAAACCCCAAGGAGAAGTACTGGGTCGGATGAAACCCTTTTCCTGTAACTCCTATAACTGCCTCTTAAGCTCCTGCAACTCAGGTGTAGCTATCCTATAAGTAGAAATGGACATCGGTGCTGCTCCTGGCACAAGCTCAATAGAGAAATCCACCTCACGCTCCAGAGGTAGACCTGAAAAGTCATCTGGAAAGATATCCATGAAATGATCAACCACTGGAGGGAAATCCTTCTGACAATTCCCCTAGTCGTCCAGATATAAACTCGCAATTTTGGCTATGACTCCACCGCGCCCACAATGCTCTGGTCCAGCTCGACTTGCCTGAACATCCCATTCACCCTTGTATAGAAACTCTTCGCCCTCTTGTGATGTGAAACTCACCCTGCAATGATAGAAATCTACAAAGGCTCAACCGGTAACCAACCAGTCCATCCCAATAATGATGTCATAAGCTATCATCTCTAAGACATAGAGGTCCCAAAGGAAGTTACACCCACCAATTTCAAGGGGGTACTCCTTGCACTGACACACACCAGCCGTCCTAGTCCCCAATGGAGTGTCTAGCATCATGATACCAGAAGAAGTAGAAACACAGAGCCCAAGGATCTCCACAATGGGTACAGATATGAAACTATGTGTAGCACCCGTATCGAAAAGTAAAAAAGATAAGACAGAAGCTACTAGAACAGTACCTCTGACTGTAGAAGGTCTGGGATCCTGCTCCTATTGGGTCTATTGCACTACATATGTCTGCCCAGTGTCACGGCCCTACGACACAACCTGGCTACCCTGAGCTGTCCCGCCCAGCTACCTCTTGTTAGGCGGAGAAAAACGGGAGTGATGGCAAGAGGGGGGGTGAATTGCCTTTTAAAAAATTATTATCAAATTAAAATCAAAGTTGAAAGTGCAGCGGAAATAAAGAGGCAATCACACAAGAAATTGTTAACGGAGTTCGGCCAAAACCCGGCCTACGTCTCCGCTCCCAACTCAACCGTTGAGAGATTCCTACCGCTTGCTTTTCAATGGTTTTAGCAAGAAACCCACTAGGCTTTGAGGTAGCACTAGGACCTATTACAGCTTGCTTTTGGTGGTTAAGCAAGAACCCACTTGGTTTTAATGGTTTAGCAAGAACCCACTATCCTTCTTACAGGTGAAGGATAGCTCACCTATGACACAAGCCTTTTAAAAGGAAAGGCTTGAAGAAACCTCTTCACACCTTAGTGGTGATGTGAAACCCAAGAGAAAGAGGGATGAGAAAAGATGTTGGGGTTTGTAGGCACAAACCCAAATTTAAAGCTCAAAAAGATAAAACAATAAAAACCGTAATTGGAGGAAGACTTGGGCGCCAAAGTATGATGGAGTTGATGTAGCGTGCTCTCCCAAGCTTCTTGAGGTGCTCCTTGGATTGGAAATTGGTTGGAGCACTTGAGGATCCTTGAAGGTGGAGCGCCGGAGGTTCGCCAAATGTTCAACAATATGTCCGAGCGCTTGGTATATGATCCGGTTTTTTGTGTACGGGGCTTCCTTGGCCTTTATTTATAGGCATGGAAACCTTGGGGAGTCTTCGGAGCCATTGGAAAAGGCCTCGGAGCTGTTGGAGGCCAAAAGAGGGTTGACTGGTCAAAGCCAACGGCTAGTTTGACTGGGCTACCGGCTGGCCGGTACAGCTCCACCGGCTGGCCGGTGCCTTGGCAGAGGGGAAGAGTTTTGGTCCAGGCTCCACCGGCTGACCGGTGGAGGAGCCACCGGCTGGCCGGTGGGGAGACAGTAGCTGCCACTATTGACTGGATTCCACCGGCTGGCCGGTGGTCAAGCCACCGGCCGACCGGTGGAGCCTGGCAGTGGGCAATGCCTCTGCCAGGTCCACCGGCGGGCCGGTGCTATTACACCGGTTGGCCGGTGGACTGAGTATTAGTCCACTTGATGTTCTTTCTTGGGCCAATCCTTTGGCAATCAATTGCCTATCAACAAAAACACTTAAAACACAATTAGATAAACATGAAAGTGATTGTGATCATGAAAATTAAACCACGAGGGGATACGAGAGGTACAACAATCTCCCCCTATTTTGATGATCACAATCACCAAAACAATTAATGTAAAATACTGAAATTGAAAGGAAATGCTAAGCATGATGAAAAGGATTGTCCCCCAATCAATCAAGAAATTTATCCCCCTTTGTGATTATCAAAATAGCGTGGGGCATAAAAATTTGATTGAGGGAAATAAGAGATTTTAAACCAATTGAAATTTTTGAAATTTGAATTGAAAGTTTTGAATCAAAATTTTGAAATAAAAAATTGAATAACAGTTTGAATTGAAAGTTTTGAATGAAAATTGAATAACAGTTTGAATTGAAAGTTTTTAATCAAAAACCAATTGAAACTTGAAATTTGAAACCAAATGAAATTTTTGAAATTGAGAGTTTTGAAAAAATGAATTTAAATTGAAAAAAGAATCGAAAGAGATTATTGAATTTAAGAAAATTTCTCCCCCTAAATAAAACAAAAGATCATCAGGGAAACGAAACTATTTTTGGCCCGGAGAGACTCACCAAAAGGGATTTTTCAATCCAAATTTGTTTCATGGCGGGTCTTCTCCTATAAAACTCGTCCGAATAAAAAATAGATTTGGGTTGACCGTACCGGGCATTTTGGCAATCACACTCATAAATGAGGTGCCCGGGTTTTTTACAATAATTGAAAAATTTATAACTAGAGCTCCCCCTTACAAAAACAGTTGGAGCATGGGAGGAGGAAGCTTGGTTGGTGTAGCCAAGTCCTTGAGTGGTCCTAGAGACCCTTTGAGAACCCAATAATTTGGTGAAATTTTGTTCACCTTGGGTGAACTTGGCTAAGGATTCTCTAAGGTCCTTGATGGTTGATTCCAAAGAATCAACATTTGGGAAATTTTGGATTTTTAGGGAGAGTTCCTCCTTCTCTTTGAGAAGTTGTTCTTTTTCGGAGGAAAGTTTTTTGAAATTCTTTTCCAAAGAAACAAATTTAGAAGAAAGTTCATGAAAACCATTTTCTAATTTGTCTCTAGCATGTTGGAGTTCTTCATATGATAAATGATTGAAAGAATTAGAAGAACTAGAGGATGAGGAAGAGGAAGAGGATGATGATACCTCATGTTTTTCCATTAGGCATTTTGTACCTTGGTCGCTTGAGGAGGAGGAGGAGGAGGAGGTTGATGAGGAGGTGTCACTCCATGTCGCCTTGAGGACCTTTTTCTTTCCTTTTTCCTTTTGCGTGGCCCGTTTCTTGTTGAGTGGGCAATCGGGCTTGTAATGGCCCTTTTTGCCACACCCGTAGCATTTCACCTTGGGCTCGGATTTTTCGGTGGGTTCTTGCTTTCGGTGCATGCAGGATTTCTTCTTCTTGTGATTCTTCATAAACTTGTGCATTTGGCGGGCGAGATTCTCCATTTCGGAATCGCCGCCTGAAGATGAAGAAGATGAAGAGGATGATGAGGAGGAGCTTTCTTCCTTTTGTACCTTGAGGGCGATGTTCTTTGGAGTTTTGATAGGGGTGCCCTCCTTTTGAGCTTGCCTCCTCATCGTGATCTCGTACGTCATTAGGGATCCGATGAGCTCTTTGACCGGCATGTTCTTTACATCCTTAGCTTCTTGGATAGCCGTCACCTTAGGTGCCCATGAGCTCGGTAGGATCCATAGGATATTCTTCACCATAGTTTCTGCAGAAATATCATCACCAAGGGACTTTCTCCCATTTCAAACATCAGTAAAACGCGTAAACATTTCAGTAATAGATTCAGATGGATGCATGGTAAAAGACTCAAAATCTTGACGATACATGTCCAATCGAGTATCCTTGACTTTGTTGGTCCCCTCATGGGTAACCTCCAAAAGTTTCCAGATTTCGTGTGAGGAGGTGCATGTGGAAACTCGACTGAACTCATTTCGGTCAAGGCTGCAATGAAGAGCGTTCATGGCTTTTCCATCAAGCTCGAAATTTCTAATATCGGCTTGGGTCCATTTGGATTCATCGGGGGAAGAGAGAGTGTAACCTTGCATGACAATTTTATAAATGGGATATCCTATGCTTCTAAGAGAAGTGGTCATGCGGGTTTTCCAATAATTATAGTCGGTCCCATCAAAAAATGGAGCCCGACCCAATGAGTAGCCCTCGGGGGCGAAAGAGGTTGAAGCGGTAGAAGCCATCAAAAAGGATCTTTAATTTGAAACCGGTTAGGGAATTATTCAAATACGTGCTCTGATACCAATTGTTAGGCGGAGAAAAACGGGAGTGATGGAAAGAGGGGGGGTGAATTGCCTTTTAAAAAATGATTAACAAATTAAAATCAAAGTTGAAAGTGCAGCGGAAATAAAGAGGCAATCACACAAGAAATTTTTAACGGAGTTCGGCCAAAACCCGGCCTACGTCTCCGCTCCCAACTCAACCGTTGAGAGATTCCTACCGCTTTCTTTTCAATGGTTTTAGCAAGAAACCCACTAGGCTTTGAGGTAGCACTAGGACCTATTACAGCTTTCTTTTGGTGGTTAAGCAAGAACCCACTTTCTTTTAATGGTTTAGCAAGAACCCACTATCCTTCTTACAGGTGAAGGATAGCTCACCTATGACACAAGCCTTTTAAAAGGAAAGGCTTGAAGAAACCTCTTCACACCTTAGTGGTGATGTGAAACCCAATAGAAAGAGGGATGAGAAAAGATGTTGGGGTTTGTAGGCACAAACCCAAATTTAAAGCTCAAAAAGATAAAACAATAAAAATCGTAATTGGAGGAAGACTTGGGCGCCAAAGTATGATGGAGTTGATGTAGCGTGCTCTCCCAAGCTTCTTGAGGTGCTCCTTGGATTGGAAATTGGTTGGAGCACTTGAGGATCCTTGAAGGTGGAGCGCCGGAGGTTCGCCAAATGTTCAACAATATGTCCGAGCGCTTGGTATATGATCCGGTTTTTTGTGTCCGGGGCTTCCTTGGCCTTTATTTATAGGCATGGAACCCTTGGGGAGTCTTCGGAGCCGTTGGAAAAGGCCTTGGAGCCGTTGGAGGCCAAAAGAGGGTTGACTGGTCAAAGCCAACGGCTAGTTTGACTGGGCTACCGGCTGGCCGGTACAGCTCCACTGGCTGGCCGGTGCCTTGGCAGAGGGGAAGAGTTTTGGTCCAGGCTCCACCGGCTGACCGGTGGAGGAGCCACCGGCTGGCCGGTGGGGAGACAGTAGCTGCCACTGTTGACTGGATTCCACCGGCTGGCCGGTGGTCAAGCCACCGGCCGACCGGTGGAGCCTGGCAGTGGGCAATGCCTCTGCCAGGTCCACCGGCTGGCCGGTGCTATTACACCGGTTGGCCGGTAGACTGAGTTTCAGTCCACTTGATGTTCTTTCTTGGGCCAATCCTTTTTCAATCAATTGCCTATCAACAAAAACACTTAAAACACAATTAGATAAACATGAAAGTGATTGTGATCATGAAAATTAAACCACGAGGGGATACGAGAGGTTCAACACCTCTAAGATCCTAGTGTCAGGCTACCACGACCACGAACACCATCTCTGCCTGCACGCCCTGATGTATTCCAGTTCCCCGTCTGGTAAGAATTCACTGATCCTTCTCCTGCACGCGGAGTCTGCACAGAACCCATCTCACTATCCACTGGTAGAAACGCCTTGCAAAAGCGTTGAAGATGACCCATCTTGCCGCAATCTCAGCATTCCACTGGATCACATGGACACTATGGCCTCTTTTTCCCCTCTCTGCCACACTGGTAGCACATGAACTGGCCACCTGAAGCCTTCTTCTGAATGGTACTGCCACCTTTAGAGAATTCCATCTATCTCTTCCTCTTGCCAGTTGAAATTGTACCAGTAACTGGTGCTGAACGGCCCTGGCCCACACCACTATATTCCCTCAGGTTTCTCTCTGAAATCAGCGCCTGGTTCACAATATCATGTACTGAAGGCAACCGGAAACCAGTTCTCAGATATCATAACAAAGACAATCCTCAAAACGTCTGGCTCTCAACGTCTCTTCACCCACCAACACGGGCGCAAAGCGCTGAAGCTTAGTGAAATGAGAAGAACAATCCATCACTGACATAGCGCCCTAATGTAGATTCATGAACTCTCAAGATCGAACTTCCATCAGCGTCTCGGTAAATTAGACATTATAGAAGACTGCCTGAAAATCTTCTCACACCATGTCTCTATGATTCTCTGACTGGGTGGTAACATCCCACCACCTCTTGGCGGAATCACGCAGCATGTATGTCGCGATCTTGACCCACTTCTCTAGAGGCATCTCAAGATGCTCGAGAATAGTCTGCATTGACCCCAGCCAAGACTCCGCAGCCTGTTGTCCGCCATCCCCTAAAAACATAGTCAGATGATATTGCTAAAAGATATGTGTCAGCTCAGCCATAGATGTGGCAGTCGGTTGTGCTCCCTGAAAGGTCTTCATGAACCGCATAAAGCCTTCACAGAACTATGTCTCCACATCTATGTTCGGTATAACAGCTGGTGCCACATCTGGATCTACTGTAGGATCCACTGGTAGCCTATGGCCCACCATCTATAGACTATACTCATTACTGCTCTCCTGGAAAACAACGTGTGGTCGTCTAGGCAGCATGACTCTACAAGGTCAAAAACACACCTTAGATTCAAAATTAACAAGGCTGAAAATGAAGAAACCAAAAATGGAACAAGGGGAAGAAGTCATTTCAATATTTTCAAAACAAGAATACATGGTGTGTATAATATCTACACGACATGTAATTGACTTCCCTTCCCCTTCCCGGGTCCTTCGACACGGCTAAGCCACATGAATTCCATTTGAACGAAACTACACGACGTGTATATCATCTACACGGCATGTATGGTGTTATTTCCAACTGCCTGTGTCGCTTATGACACAGCCGAATACTGGGCTTGACACTACACGGCATGTACACCACCCCGTTTCCTAGCCACTCGTCTAACTCCACACGGTCTGTCCTCAGACAAGACTACACGGTGTGTTCCCACAGGTACACGGTGTGTTCTAGATGAGCTTTGCTGACCCATGTTGTTATTTACACAGCCGGATACATGGATCAACCTACACGGCCTATTCTATATACACACGGCGTATACAAGAGAGGATATCACCGACCCATGTTTTTAGTTACATGGTTGGGTCCCCAGGTCACACTACACGGTGTGTTCTTTATTAAAACGGTGTGTTAAAGAAATGATTACACCAGCCCGTGTTTATTAGTTACACGATCGGGTCTCTTGGTCAACACTAAAAGACGTGTACAAGGGCTACACGGCGTGTTTTCCCCAAGATCTTCCCTTCCCCGTGTCACCGCCCACACGGTTTGTGACACGGGAAGAGACTACATGGCGTGTACTCAGGGTAGACATCGTGTACTCAAAAATTTTATTTTTCTTCCCAAAAAGAAGAACACATGCGTTGTGTGTAAAGCACTACACGGTGTGTATACAATGTTTTCTGGACAGTATGCCTCAGAAACTACTCTGGAGCCCAGAAAATATTGAACAACAACACCTAAGTGCCAAATTCTGACCCATGAGGGCCCATACTCCCCATGAATCAAAGTTTGACATCTTATCTGTTTTATAACAATATAAATAGTCAATGATCCACCAAATTCCAGTTAATGGGGGCTCATAATCCACAAAAACCAAAGTTCAGCGTTCATTCTATAAACCGGCTCATACAAAATACCTTATCCCATAGTAGGTATTTATCAAGCAACTATCACTACACCATGCTTTTCTAGCACAACAACTACCACAAAAACATGAAATTTCTAATGCACCTACATGCCATGTGATTTATTGCATGTTCCTAAATGATGCATGAGATGGAATACCCTCATCTCATCAGGTTGCAACTAACTAGAACCCAAGGATAAGTTATAAACAACACAATACAAGTCCGTCACCCTTCGGTGAAAACAAATCAACTGTAAATTTCAAAATCAGTAAAATCGCAATACGAGGTAAATTGGATTTTCCCTGTACACGGGTTAGCTATGCCCGGGCACAACTTATTACCAACTACCGTTCTCATCCTATCCCTGACTAAGGCTCCAAATAGTAAGTCAAAGAAAATAATCCCTCTGATACCAAATGTAACAACTGGGTCGCGGTGATAGCACAACCACCCCGCCTTAACATGGTCGTCGGGTCTTGGCCCACGAGGTACCACCAATTGCACCGCAGACACGTGGGGCCCACCCTAGGGCCTACCCACATGACCCAACGGGTCATCTGACTATTGATTTTCCCCACATGCCAACTAGGTCTCGGTGAGGACCTACATCTCAACCCAGGCAGTGCACCACACATAAGGTTGGGTACCACCTCTGATACCACTTTGTAACGACTCGGATCTGGGTGTCACTCAACGGGTGCCCCGAACCTGGTTCTCCACATGAGATCAAGCGCATTTCCCCAAACGCCAGAGGCTGCCGACTAGCAGCGAGGGATAAGATTGATAGTGGGGAAATTATTCCCTCATTTGTCAAAGTGGAGCGCAGTAGAATATAGTATAAACATACAACAAAAGTGTACAAAGGTAAATGCAATAAACTAAGAAGTACTCAAAAGTAACTAAATTTACCAGTTATTTCCATTTTAACATTCAATTCATTATTTATTATTTAAGAAACCACCACAGTGAATTTCTAAGTAAAACAGGCAACGTTCTAAGACAAACAAAATCTCACCCTAAGGTAATCAGAATCCAACCCACAGGTATTGCCCTTAGGCATAACAGAAATTTCCCTCAGCCGTATGAAGTGTCTCCCTCAGGCACATAGTCTATTTCCCAATGGCATTGAAGAAATTTCCCCTTAGGCTAAGATAACAGCTACCCTAGATCTAAGTAAAACAACACCCTCGGGCTAAAGTAATCGGGTTATGCCCAACATATCACAAGCAATTCAAATACAATTACTCTCAAGGAAACATTAATGTAGAATATTAACAAGGCATACCCTCGGGTATCCTAGCCAAATGGCTAAACAGAGGAACGCACCCCTGGGGTGGTCCTAGATCTAAGAACTGATCCCAAAAAACAGTTCTACAACTTTATCTAAATCACCTATACAATTCTAGGTATAAAAAATAGCCACGGCCTCAGCCACACGACACCCCAAATATGGTTTCGTAGCTAAAAAGCACACAAAACACACGACAGTTGGAATATAAACACCAAGACACCTACCTTTAAAACCCACGAACAATATACGCGAACGACGCCTTCTGAAACGTCCAAGAACACCATAGATCCATGTGGTTCGAACGAGATCGTCCGAGGAGGAAATGGATTCCAGGAGTGATCTCGGTAGATCACCAAAGCTTCGACCTCCTCTCCCAATATCCCTCTTCACATTCTAAGCCTTCCCTATGAACAGGGGAGGCTACTACCCATTTTAAGTGAAAAAAACAAAGTACACGGCGTGTACTTCCATTACACGGCCTGTACTTCCCATTTTTAAACTATTCCTCTGGCGGCTTCCCGCCAGCGCGGCACTATTCACCTGCCGACATGACTACACGACGTGTATTCATGAGTACATGGCGTGTGTTTCCCCAAAGCTGGCCACCGCCTTACTATTCTCCTATCGACTGACTACACGGCGTGTAAGGGATCACTACACGGCGTGTAGTCGGTTCCTACACCCTTCGTCACTGACATGGCCACACGCCCCGTGTACTCATTCCACACGGACAAATGTACACGACGTTTGGACCAAGTACATGGCGTGTACTTTCCAAAATTTTGGATTTTCCCCCATTTTCCATATTTTCTCAAAAACACTTAAGGAAAAGAGAAAAGAAGAAACCCGTACCTCAAAAATTAGAACCGGGTTCTTACACATATTCTTCACGTTCTTTGTGGGACAATAAACAATGGATCATTGGGAATTTTTTATGCGATGAAATGATCCCAAATTAAAGAATAGACACCCAATGACCTTTCAGAGATGCGACGACGATAGCAGACGAAAAATGAGACCGGATCGGGAAGGGCTGTTCTTTGAGTGTTCTTCATGCAGGAAGATAAAAACATGTTTTCAGGGCCGATCAGAGGTCCGGAAACACCATAAGCAGCTTCACGGTGTTGGGGATACCAAAACCTGGGAGTTTTGTGGTGATCAGATGGCCAGATCGATAAACGAAGCATCGCTGGAAGCACAATGGTGGAGGTCCGTGTTTCTAGCGATTTTCAGAATACATAGCATGTACCTCCAAAGAACACAACGTGTAGTACTAGCTTTGGTGGCCCGGGTTTTGGGGGTTATAGAGGAATCACATGGTGTGTGACCCTGGTCACACGGAATGTTAGACTTTCCCTGACGTTCAGTGTGTATTTTGTTATGTACACGGACACGGGTTGGACTACACGGGTTTAGGCGGCACCGTGTGTACAGCATGGCAGAGGCGGATACGCGGAACTCGGCATGTATCCAGGGGGTACACGGACACGAGATGGATTACACAACCATGTACTCCATCACATGGCCAGGTGAGGCCAGTAACACGGGCCACCCCGTGTACTGATTAAACATGTTGGAGTACACAGGTTGATGAACGTGTACGAGAACATGTCTAGCGCACACAGATCCAACCCTAGTCACTCGGACACTGCCTGTACACTGTACTACACGCTGTGTACTTAGATTTTCTACATGAACAACCTTACAACACAGGCCATTGTACACAGGCAGTACCCAGGGTCAGACAACATGTCGTATACCTTTACTACATGCCCTATACATTTTGGAAAATGGGGTGGTAATCTTGTTCACAGTATCTTGAACATCATTCATTTGGGTTAGTACTCCTTATTCTCATTCCCCTGAGGGTTAGGCATCATTTACTCACACAAAAGTATGATCCCTTCAGCAGCAAATTCTGTGATAGAGTCAAGCATCCATCCGAGAGGCCCGGATTGAGATCCTCTATCCATTCTTAACCCAAGTTAGAGTCGTGCATCGACGTGACCAACTCCACTGGGAATCGATCCTATACCTGTCATGTGAATTCCAGATGAGTCACAGTATCTTCCATGGACCTGATAGTGATCCTCATCTATGTATCATGATATTTCCCACCCAGAAGTGTGTCTCCCATAATGAGTGCATTTATCTACCATAACCTTCTCACTCGGGAGTGTTTCTCTCGTAATGAGTGTAACTACCTCTCGTGACGCTTCCCGATGCACATTACTTCTCAGACGGACTTAATTAGAGCTATAAAACTTGTGAAGTGTGTTCTCCCGGAACGAGTGCTTCGTGGAATCTTCGAACTGAACCCCTAGCTAGGGGTATGCGGTTGTGTGACTTGTCTCTAGACTAAGGGTCTGGGTTTTGAGTGTATCATGTTTGTGTTATATGTTCTGTAGACATATATTTTTCATAGCTGACTATACCTTTACTTTGTGTACTGCTTTGTGCATTTCGGTTTCCTCTACTGAGTATTGTTATACTCACCCCTTCATGGGTTTTCCCTCATGTGTCGTGTCTTGTGTAGACAAGAACCCTTTTCACAGAGTCCAGGGTGGATCAGGAAGGGATCGAGCTTTATGAGTTCCCTACTGGACGAGGAATTCCAATGACTATGAGTGGTAGTCCCAGTTCCTTTTGTGTTTATAGGTTGGACTTTTTAGTTTTTAGACTTTTGTTTTGGTGGGATTGTATTTCTGGCCTAAAATACATTTAGTTCTTTACCTCCCATCTTACTCTATTGGTTGGGTTTATTTGTATGCACGCATTTTGTTCCTTAGTGTTTTTACATGTCATCATTTTTGGGCATGGAGATGAGTGCATGTGTACGGGTACTTAGGCAATGCCTCCCATAATTAGTAATATGCCTACTTGGTGCTAGTCACCATCCCTGGGGCTATTGAAGGAAGTCTTGGGGAGTCACGGCGTGGGCCACACTAGGACGGTTAATGAAAGAGTGTTATCAGAGGTAGTCGGTTCTACTTTAGGACCAAGAGTCTATGAGTTGGGTTTAGGGAAACAGTGTTAAGTATTTCGATCTCATCTTTCAAGCCAGATACTCTGGTGTTAGTGCGGTGGATGATGTATCCATACATGAGGACTCTGATAACCTACTTTTTGACTCGGTACACAAAGACACTAGTTGTGGGGAAATAAAAAATGGTACATGCATCATATAAGAATGGGTTCTGTTTTTCATATCCTTTGATTCAGCTATCGAGATATACTCATTCACCATGGTACATCTTGTTTCATTTTAGGATGCCTCCGCGACGCATACCCACTAGGATTCTGCAGCCTGATCACGAGGATGACCCCCTCAGTGATGAGGCTTTGATACCGGGGCCAGTCCCCCAGGCGTTGCCACCAGGTGGTGCACCTACTATGCCACCACCAGTGAAGCAGCCCGTGGTACCTGCGGTACCGACCGACAAGGATCACGGGCTTAGCGCACTCCATGAGTTCTAGAGATAGAGACCCCTCATGTTTCAAGGTGAGCCCGATCCTCAGGCGGCTTAGGAATGGCTTGAGGTAGTGACCAGAGTTTTCCATCTAGTGAGGACACCAGCAGACCAGATGGTGATCCTAGGTGCGAGCCTTCTTCGGGATTTGGCGGGATGATGGTGGAGTTTGACCACACATACTCACGACGAGTAGACTCTCTCGTATATGGAGTTCGAGCGACTCTTCATGGAGGAGTTCTCTCTGGTTACACTAAGAGAAGTATAAATCCAGGAGCTTCTTCATCTCCAAAAGGGTAGTATGATCGTAGCTGACTATTCATCAAGGTTCACCAACCTCACCCGTTACTCGATGGATATGGTCATGGATCAGTACTTCAGAGCTCAGAACTTCGAGTGACGTCTACAATAGGACATCTGAGCTAGTGTTGTGCCTCTATGAATATCGACTTATGCTGGAGTGCTCGAGTGGGCGTTGGTGATCGAGAGCTTCATAGTGAAGCAGAGGCATCCGAAGACAATCAACAGCAAGAAAACAGGTGCGGAGACACCGACAGTATGGATCCGGTGTCAGACACAATGATCTGGACGTGGGAGGAATCATAAATGGACCCAAGACAAAAGATCAACAGTATAGGGCTCTCAGGATGGATCACGTCAGCCTGGGGAGAAGTGATTCTATGCATGCGACGATAAGGGACATGTCGCAGGAGATTACCTGACTCGTCGAGCTGCTGACAGGGAAGCAGTGGATGGACCACCGAGGTAGAGGCAGAGAGTAGAGAAGATAGACCCTCCAGGAAGTGGACATGGCAGTGGAGTAGGGAGAGTTGTAGGTGGTGGCAGACATTTTGACTTACTTCCACCACCACCCTCAAATGCCCGCACCAGGTACAGGGAACTAGAGGACATGGACGAGGATAGCTGCATGCGGTCGAGGTGTATGACCTAGGGACTCCATGGATGACTCGAGGTACAATCTGTGTCTTTTCTACCTAATCTATTGTACTTATAGGCATAGGTTCTAGTCATTCCTTCATATCCACTTATCTTGAATGAAACCTCAAGATTCCGGTAGAACCGTTGACTCGATCCTTACTCTTGGAGACACCTACGGGAGGAGACTCAACGATCAAACAGCTTTACATAGAGTGTGATAATACCCTTAGATGAGAGAGTTTTAGTTGGAACCTCTTGGTGGTATCATCGAGGCCTTACGATGTCATTCTCCGTATGGATTGGTTATCTCCGGTCCATTCCCATGTTGACTATTATAGGTGAAGAATGTGGTGTGTCCGCCGTGATGGAATGAGGTTTTCTTTTTTCGGAGAAAAGGAAACCCAGACAACACAGAATGAGCTTCTGCATAGAAGGGTGCAGCTAATAGCTCAAGAGTTGGCTAGCCTTTCCCTTGGAGTAGTGGATGTTGTGAGATCCAATTTCCTAGTAGCAGTGGTGGAGTATGAGTACATATTTCCCAATGATTTACCAGGATTACCTCCCCGACAGGAAATTGAATTATGCATCGACTTACACCCCAGGAAGACACTGATTTCCTCATCAACATATCGGATGGCTATCACAGAGCTTCACAAGCTGAGGGTGCAGTTGGAGGATTTCCAGATCAAGGGTTTCGTGAGACCCAGCGTTTCACCCTGGGCGGCCCCAGTCTTGTTTTCCAAGAAGCCAGATGGGAGTCTGAGGTTGTGCGATTGATTAACAGTGCCTGAACCAGGTGACAGTGAAGAAAAAGTATCCACTGCCAAGGATCGATGGCCTCTTCGATTAGCTAATAAGGGAATAGTGGTTCTCGAAGGTTGAACTTCGATCAGGCTATCACCAGTTATGAGTACGGAACAAGGATACACCAATGATAGATTTCAGATGCCACTACGGTCACTATGAGTACTTTGTGATGCCTTTCAGCATAATGAACGCCCCTGTAGTGTTCATGAGACTGTTGAATTGTATTTTCTGGCCGTACATGGACTGGTTCATAGTGATCTTCATCGACGACATACTTTTGTACTCAGCGTTAGAAGAGGATCATGCGATACACATACGGATGGTTCTAGACCTACTTCGTTAGCACCAGCTTTATGGGAAGCGCTCAAAGTGAATGTTCTGGATTCAGGAGGTCCACTTTCTAGGACATTTCATCTCAGCAGATGGGGTAGTTGTAGATCCGGCCAAGGTGGAGGTTGTGTTAGCATGGGATCCACCTCAGAGCATAAAGGAGATGTGAAGCTTCCATGGATTGTCAGGATATTACCAGAGATCCATTCCTGACTTCTCCCGGAAATAAGCACCGATGAAAGCCTTGACCAAGAAGGGGTAACCCTTCATTTGGACAGAGAAGTTCTAGCAGGATTTCGAACAGTTGACATAGAGTTTGACGAGCACCCCAGTCTTGAGATTTCCAAAGGAGGTGTCGAGTACATAGTTTTCTGGGACACATCAGAGACCGATCACGGTCGTGTCATTATACAAAGGCAGGAAGTGATTGCTTATGGTTCACACTAGCTTTGGCCACATGGGCAGAAATATGTGACCCATGATCTCTAGTTGGCTGCAGTAGTCTTCGCATTGAAGATGTGGAGACACTACCTTGTGGGCGAGTGATTAATCATCTACTCTGACCACAAGAGCCTCAGTTACATATTTTCACAGAAAGATCTGAATATGAGACAGAGGCATTGGCTAGTGTTCCTCCAGGACTATGATTTTGAGATCATCTATACTTCTAGAAAGGGGAATAAGGTGGCGGATGCTCTGAGCAGAAGATTGAACTCACAGCTATTGAGTGAGGCGGCAGAACAATTAGCCACGTTGAAGTTGTCTTCGTGGATAGGGAAGATGCATCCTACCTACAGTCGATGGTTGTCGTCCATCCACTCTTACAGCGGTTTAGGGAGGCGCAGCTAGAATATGTCAACTGTGTGGCTTTACGTGCTTAGTTATCCAAAGGACTTGCTCATGATGGATATTCACAAGGTGGGAAACATGTACTTCTTTTTAGAGGACACACTGTTGTACTGGTGTCATTGTAGGAGGAGGTTCTGAGGGAGTTTCATACATCCCCCTTGGAAGTACATCCTTGAGTGGAAAAGATGTATCGGGATCTCCGACGACAGTTCTGGTGGTCTGGCATGAAGAAGGCAGTAGCAGAGTTCTTTTCTCGATGCCTTACATGTCAGCAGGTGAAGGCCGAGCACCAGGTTCTAGTAGGATTAGCTCACCCCTAGGAAGTTCCAGAGTGGAAGTGGGATGGAATATCGATGGACTTCATGACAGGATGACCACAGATGTCTAAGGGTCATTATTCAATCTGGGTGATTGTTGACCGGCTCACCAAGTGGGCCCACTTCCTAACTATCAGGGAGTATAGTTCCGTAGAGAGCTTGGGACACCTCTACATGCAGGAGATAGTTCGGATCCATGGATTCCCCTCAACAATACTATCGGACAGACACGCATGTTTCACATCCCGGTGGTGGAAGGTATTGCAGGAGGATTTTGGTACTCAACTACGCTTGAGCACAGCGTTTTATCCCCAGACAGATGGTCAGATGGAGTGGAAAATTCAGATTCTGGAGGATATGTTAAGATCCCATGTCTTGGACTTTGGTCATAGTTGGGAGGACCACCTACCACTGGTGGAGTTTAGGTACAACAATAGCTACCACCCCACCATTGGTATGGATCTATTCGGGGCCTCGTATGGGAGACCCTACCAGTCGCCGCTTTGCTGGATCGACCCCGGAGAGTCAGCACTCATGGGTCCAGAGTTTGTGTGAGCTACCACTGATAAGTTGCAGGTCATCCAGGAGCGGATGAAGACTACACAAATCTAGTTGAAGTCTTATGCTGACAGACGATGGAGACCACTGGAGTTCGAAGATGGAGACCACGTCTTTCTTCGGGTCTCACCTCGACGAGGGTTACAAAGATTTGGCCTGGGTGGCAAGCTATCTCTGAGGTTCATCGGACCTTTCTAGATACTGTGCAGAGTTGACGAAGTGGTGTACCACCTAGTTCTACTGTCACAGTTGCATCAGGTACATGATATCTTCCACTTGTCGCAGCAGAGGAGGTATGTGCATGATCCATCGCATGTCATCGATTGGGGTGAGCTAGACATTGAGGATGGAGTGACCATTGCTGAGTACCTAGTGGAGATCAAGGATTGGAAGTAGAGGATCCTTCATGGGAGAACGATTCCCTTGGTGCGTGTTCATTGGAAACACGGAAATCATCATGAGAGCACATGGGAGCGGGAGGCCCAGATTTGTGCCCAGTACCCACATCTTTTTTATTAGCCTTTGTTTTGGATTTTCGGGGATGTAAATCCCCAAGGTGGGGAGAATGTAATGTCTCGGATTTTCCATGTATTATTTTTAAATATTATATGGAATTATTTCGAGACTGGGTGCGAAAACGGCACATCATTTTGAGGCCCAGTGAGCCTGGAATTGTGGTTTTGAAAGTTTTTTAAGTTAAGTGAGTCACCACTTGTGCGAGATTGTGGAAGTTTTCAATCGGATGCCCGAATAAAAATTATGAGGGCACCGTTACGTTCGGGGTGATGCATTTACCAAATAATGAGCCTATCCTTGACCGGCGTGTGTCGAGGGAAAAAGTTAATTTTCAGACATTTTAAGTAAAATAAAATAAAATAAATTTGCAAGGTTATTTTATTTTTCTTTTAAGGAAACATCCGCTATAGTGCGGCAACAGGGAAGCTATTTCCTTAATAAGTGTTGCATCATAATGACTCAAGAATAGCAATTCAGACTCATTAATACTGCACCCTATTTTTGAATGTCAAATATGTTTCCCTTTTTTGGGATGATCGAACATCGCTCGTTGGCAAAATATTGAGAGAAACGTTGTAGAAAACTCTCAGCGGCGAATGACGATGGATCAAAGCTGTGAATCGTTGTGCCAACAAGGTGGGAGGATCTCGACGATGATGGCAACACGACCTCTTCGTTGGCAATCGATCCCATTTTGTGTTAGGGGTTTGTTATTTTATATTTTTCCCCTCTTTTGATTTGAATGAAGAATGCGGATCAACCATGAACAAGTTGATCCGCGGATTCATGCGTTCTTGTGGGAGGGATTTTCTTTGGGATGATTATGGGGGAAATTAATCCATGTTGATTTTTGTTTTTGAATTCTGCTCCATTTAAGCCTATTAATGGGACCGGATCAACACTGTGACAAACGACGGCAGAGGTTCGTTCCTCTTTTTATTCAATTGGTATTCTTTCCCCCATTTTCTTCTCGAGCATTCATTGCGTTCTTCATGAGACGATGAACAACAGATAGTTTCACACCCGTTCTATAATGCAACGATCCCAAATTGAAGAATCGACACCCCAAAAACCTTGCGGAGATGCGACGACGATCGAGGATGACGAATCAGACCGGATTGGGAAGGGCCGTTCTCGAGTGTTATTTATGAAGGAAGATCAAAACTTGTTTCCGGGACTGATCAGAGGTCTGGAAACACTGAAAGAAGCTTCATGGTGTCGGGGAGACCAAAACCCAGGAGTTTTGTGGCAATCAGTTGGCCAGATCGACGAACGGAGCATCATTGGAAGCGCATCGGTGTGGGTCCGGGATTCTGGAAATTTCAAGAATACATGGCGTGTACCTCATAAGAACACGCCGTGTATTAATGGTGGTGGCGGCTAGTGTTTCGGGGGTCAGAGAGGAATCACACGGCGTGTGACCCTGGTCACACGGCATATTAGCCTTTCCCCAAAACTCGGTGTGTATTTTGGGAAGTACACGGACACAGTTTGGACTATAGGGCTTCAGGTGACACGGAATGTACAACATGGTAGAGGTGGATACGTGGAACTCGACGTGTATCCAGGGGGTACATAGACACGGGATGGAGTACACGACCGTGTACTCCATCACACGGACAGGTGAGGCCAGTAACATGGGACACCCCGTGTACAAATTACACGGTTTGGAGTACACTGGTTGATGACCATGTACAGGAACATGGCTAGCGCACACGGAGCCAACCCCAGTCACTCAGACATGGTGTGTACACCGTCCTACTTTCCGTGTACTCCTCTTTTCTACACGACCACCCTTACGACACTGGCCATTGTACACGAGCAATACCTGGGTCCAGACAACACAGTGTGTACCTTTACTACACGTCATGTTCCTTTTGGAAAATGGCATAGTCCTCTTGTTCAACATATCTTGGACTTATTTCGTTTGGGTTAGTGCCCCTTCTTCTCATTCCCCTGAAGGCCAGGCATCATTTCCTCACACAGAAGTATGATCCCTTTAGTAGGACTTTCTGTGATAGAGTCAGGCATCCATCCGAGAGACCCGAATCGAGATCCTCTATCTGTTATTAACCCTAGTAGATTCGGGGACCGACATGACCAACTCCACTAGGCATCAATCCTCTACCTGTAATGTGAATTCCGGATAAGTCACGGTATCCGCTGTGGCCCTGGCAGTGATCCTCATCTGTGTATCGTGATCTTTCCCACTCAAGAGTGTGTCTCCCATAATGAGTGCATATATATACCAAAACCTTCTCACTCTGGAGTGTGTCTCTTGTAATGAGTGTAACTACCTATCGTGATGCTTCCTGACGAATAGTACTTCTTGGACGAATGTCATCATAGCTATAAGACTCGTGGATTTTGTTCTTCCAGAAAGATTGCTTCGTGGAATCTTCGAACAGAACCCCTAGCTGGCATTATGCGGTTGTGCGACTTGTCTCTAGACTACAGATTTGGGTTTTGATCGTATCTGGTTTTTGTTAGATGTTTTGTAGACATATATTGGGCATAGATGATTGTACCTTTACTTTGTGTACTGATTTGTGGTTTTTGGAGTCCTCTACTAGGTATTGTTATACTCACCCCTTCACGGGCTTTGCCCGCACGTATCGTGTCTTGTGCAGACGAGAAGCCTTTTGACACAGTCCAGGGTGGACCAGGACAGGACCGAGCTTTCTGAGTTCCCTACAGGCCAAGGCATTCCTACAGCTATGAGCAGCAGTCCAACTACCTTTTGTGTTTATAGGTTGGACTTTGCAGTTTTCAGACAGCTGTTTTGGTGGGCTTGTATTTCTGGCCCAGTTTACTTTCAGTACTTTACCTTCCTTCATAATCTGTTGTTTGGGTTTAGTTATATGCATGCATTTTATTCCTTAGTGTTTTTAAATTTCAGCATTTGTGGGATTGGAGATGTGTTCATGTGTACAGGTACTTAGGAAATGCCTCCCATGATTAGTAATATGCCTAGTCGGTGCTAGTCACCAGCCCCTGGCCTATTGGAGGCGGGCTTGGGGAGTCATGGCATGGGCCCCACTGGGACAGGTCGTGACAATATAGATCTCTAGATATCTAAAATAAACCATGGAAATATAGTGTTTCATGATTCCAAACATTATATACATCACTAGGAAGAATAGAAATATGAACTAAAGGAAGAAATTAAGAAACTCAAGTATTAAATTCTAGAAATTTTGAAATGGTCTTTGAGTATAATCTCGAAGTTGAAGAATATATTAGGGAAATCAATGGTTTGAATAATATAGAAAAAGATCAAATAAAATTTATTAAAGAACATGAAGAAGAAGTTGTCGACCTAAAAAACAATTTAAGATCCAGATAGACTGTAGACATTTGGTATGAAATTGGGAAAGCAGAATACTCTAGAGATAGAAAATATAGAAGTGGAGAATAAAGGTCAAACAATATAGAACAAATAGTCAAATCCAAATTACAAGGTTGATATAAGATTTGATAAAAAATTGAAATATATAGTGATTGGTATTATACCACATTCACCCACTCTAAGGAAGAAAATAGATTTGTGTATAATTCAAAATTAATAGAATCATATAACCCAAAGAAGAACTTGTCTGAAAAAATGGTACAATAATATACCTCATAACCGGTTTTATTTTGTGTGGAAATATGGGACTTTCTCTAAATGTATTTTTAGACCCAAAATATACCGAATGGAAGAATAGAAATATATACAGCCACATAGAGTTCAATATTCGATGAATGATTATGATGGTCACTATTTCAAGTGTAAAGGGTTAGAAAACAAGGAAATATATTTCTCACCAACAATTTAGTTGAATATGATAATGTGAACCCAAATTTGTTGTAAGAATCTTCCCAATGAATCATCTAATGAGTTGAAAATGAAAAAAATTATTTCAAGCTCTGAAATATGAAGTTGGTCAATCATACTCAAAGGAAGATCAATATTATCAATTCATAATGGATATAAAATCCAAGAAGTGGATCAAAAAGAAAAGAGTAGAACATATAGTGGTTGTGTAGAATCCACTTAAATAATTAGATCATACATGTGAATGGATCCTTGAGAGTGGATGCAAATCCCATATGATGAGAAATAAGTATCTTATTATATGAATGAAATATTATATGGATGGTTTTTTCAAATTTGGAAATAATGTAATATTAAAGATTATTTGTTAGGTTAAATCTAAATTTACAGGAAATTACATAAGACATGATGATGTCTTGGTATTTGAAGGTCTCATTCATAACAGGCTAAGTGTTAGTCAATTATGTGACTTGGGTGATGATATAAAATTTACCAAGAAGTTATGTATCATAAATGGAAGTATGACACAGTTTATTTATAAGAAAAATGAATAGGGGGAATCCTTACCTTGTTAGTTGAGAAGAAGTTATGTGTTGTCTATATAGAGTTGAAGAAAAAAGTTATGTAATAAATATATTTAACATCTATGCCAACCATCCTTGGAAGATCTGGTAAAATGTGGTATATTTTGAGATATCTTCTAGATATCATGTGATCATACACATATGTGCAATCCTTGTCAATAAGGGAAGATTAACAAAAATATATACAAATAAAAAGACCAAAAGTCAACAAATATTCTTGAATTTGGTGTGTGGCTATGTTTTTAGACTTAACTCACACTAAGACACTAAATTGAAGAGTTATTATGTTCGTTTCATTGATTATTTGTTTAGGATGGAATGAGTTTTTTAAATTTCTGAAAACATTATTTATTCAGTTGCATAAAAAAATATTGTAGGGAATCTGTTAGAATTCTTGGATAGAAGATTATAACGTTTCAAACTGATAATAGTACATAATTCAAAAAATGTGTAGTGGAGGATTATCTTGAGGAACATGGAATAAGGCATCATGTTTTGGAATTGACAACTCTTACAAAATAAAGTGGTTGAGAAGAGAAATCATATCATAAACAACATGGCATAAACAATTCTTATTGAAAAGGACCTATAATAGATATTTTTGAAAGAAGAAGTCTTGGCATCAAACTACATATCCAATAGGTATTTTTATATTTTAAAGAATAAAATACTCGGTATGAGTTGTGGTATAGAGTGAAGACATTATTGAAATAAATTAAAATATTTCTATGTATATTTTTTATTCTCAATAAGGATAAATACATGAAATTTAAATCTCATAGAGATAAGAGAAAATTACTTGGATATTATAGAAAAATAAAATAATATAAGTTCTTCCCCATAAGGATGGGAAAATAGTTTAAATCAATTATATCACTATAGTAGAGAATGAAAATAATATTCAACAAAATAGTGAATAGTTTCCCAATTACATTGATGAGAGTGTAATTAACTCAGGGAGAGTAGAAGTGGAAAATGATGATTTATAAGAAAATACTAATGATGATAAAGAGAAATCCAAATTTATAATAGCAAGAAAGAAGACTAGTTGAGATGAAATTGAATGATAAAAATTTATTGGTGATCAGGTAGTGACAGTTGAAACATAGATAATGAAGTCTTTATAGAAAAAATCATTCTTATCAAATGTAGAGACTATGTGTTTTGAAGAAGCAACTGGATATTGAATTGGGTTTAGGATTTGAATGATGAGCTTGACCAAATTAAGAATAATAAGACATTGGATATTGTTTCGAGACCAATAGATAATAGTCATTTAGACCAAATGGGTTTTCTGAAGAAAACTAAATGATGATGGATTAGTAATTCAGAACAAATCATGAATAGTATTCATGAGATACTCCCTGATCAAGGGAATTGATATTGATGAGACATTTTAACCTACTGAAAGGATTGATACTATTCTCCTACTATTTATCATATAAGTGAAAGAGAAATTTCATGTTTTTCAAATGGATTTCAGGAAATAATTTATGAATGGGTTTCTAAAAGAAGATATTTATATTGATCATCTAGATGATTTTCTCATTCCTGAAAATGTGGATAGAGTTCATCATCTGAGGAAGGAACTATATGGGTTGAAGCAAGCATCGAGAGTGTTCTATTAAAGAATTAATACGTTTTTTAAGAAGATTGGTTTTCATAATAGTGTATTTGATTATAATCTCTTTTTCAATAATAATAGTAATCAAAGGATGATGGTTCTGGTTTATGTTGATGACATAATATTTTATGAATCAGATGAAGTGTAGTGAAAAATTTTCTCTGAATTCATTATAAGTGACTTCAAAATGTCAATGATTGGTGAACTATCCTTTTTATTTAGTTTATAGGTGAAAAAAATATGTATTTTCAAATTTTTTTATCAATACAAATATTCAATGAAGCTTTTGAGAATATATGGAATGGAAAATTCTAAGGATATGATTACTCTGGTGGCTAGTCAAATGAAACTATCATGAGATAAGGAATAAAAATCGATTGATGTCACAAAATATAGGCAGATCAATTGAATTTTGTTTTACATAATCATGGAATCAAATAATACTCACTTTTTCACATTTCATATAGCACGAAATTAATTTATTCCTAAGGAAATCAACTTACTTATAGAAAAAAAAATACTTTAGTATATCAAGGGAAAAGTGGATTCTAGTTTTCTAGATAATGAAAAATATCAACAATAGTTATTGGGATATACGTACTTAGATTGGTTTAGTTAAATAGATGATAGAAAATCAATGGCATGTGGTGCATTATATCTTTGGGATTTTGTATTTCTCGGATAATAAATGTAAAATATTTCATTTTAATTTAGAACCATAGAAGTTGAATCTATTTATTCAACTCAATATAGCATATAGTTATTGTGGATAAAGAAATATCATAATGAAATTGGAGTTGAATTTATGTTTCCAATCATAATCCAATAAATTATTTAAAATTCTAAAAATCATATAGAAAATCCAGTCTATCACTATGGAAGAAGCATGTTGAAATCAAGTATCATTTTATCAAGGAGAAGGTGGGGCATGGGATTGTGAAGTTGAAGTATGTGCCTACTAAACTACCAGTGGTAGATATTCTGACAATGTCCTTACCCAAAGAAGAATTCAAATGGAATTTAATAGCTCTTATAGTTAATTTTACTCCCCATTCATTAATAAGTGTGTATATTGGACCCTCTGTCACTAAGGTATATTTTTTACCTTACGTGCTGATATGTCTTCTTTATAATGTCGGATCTACAATGGAGTGATATTTTGGTTCACTAAAAAAGGGGATAAAATATATTAATCAAGACAGGTGGAGCAGCTAATAGTGGGAGCCATGATGTTGGGGGATTTTTAAATTTAATGATGCTAAAGATAATCAATCAAATATTATATATCATGAAATATAGGTTTTTTGATGAAATCAGTTGTGTAGTTTGAGAATAAAGTTATTCATTGATGAATTTTTCATGCTACTCTTGTTTCTCATACCAAGAATAGATCTTATGAGATTAGGGTTTGTGTTAAATAATTTTCAATCTAAATCTATAAATACAATAAGTGAATTTTGGTTAAATTTGGAAGAAGCGTTAAAGATGTATCAAAGGGTGAATAGTTGTCAACATTCTTGAAGGGGATATTGTTGGGAAAAATCCCTCAAGGTGACTTTGTAGTGTTTTTGGGATGATTGTGCTTATTGATAAAACAGGTTGAAAAGGTCATTTGTGAAGTTATAATGTGATTTTTGACAAGGTGTGTTGAAAAAGGTGTAATAAAAAGGAATGTATTCTTAGGATGTGGTATAGAAATTTATGTGCACAATGTGTCCCAATTTCTTTGTTTTTGTCAAATTTTTGGGGTCCAAAATTTGGGTAATGAATCATGCTTTTTGAATGTTGGATTTCTAGGGGTACTTTATAAAAATATAGAAAATTAATGGAATTTGTGAAGGTTTGATGTTTTGTACTAGTCTGATGCTTCAATAACGTTTAATGTTTCATGAAGGTTTGAGATTTGTGAAATATTGAAGAGTCCCAAAGAAAATAAGGTAAGATGTGCGATTAAGAGAAGGTTTGTGAATGGAAAATTTTTCTAAAAGTTTTTTGATGGCAGGGAGCATGGTGAACAAGAATGAAGAGATTTATAAAAAGGTCTTATAATGGTTGAAAGCTTCATGAATGAGATGCAATATCATTAAATAGTAATCTATCCCCCGTCGTTTTAAAGAAAAATACTTAATGAAAGTCCAAAGGCTCTGGATTCTTTATGGATTTTTCTTATATAATGGTTTTCATAAGATCATCTATGTCATGAAGAAATGATTTTTTAGGAAGGCAATTTCTTCTGTGTGAAGGATGCGAGAATCAAGAAATTTGAGAGAATCCTGAAAGTAGTAAGTTTTAATAATGTGGTGAGATTCACTAAATTTTGGGTCTCCTGGAAAAAATTGAGAAGAATTGTGAGATTTCTTAAAGTTTTTAGAAAGGTTTTTTTCAAAAATTAAATATTATATGAACCATAAATCGATTATATAGTTAATATGTGGTGATGTGGTATTCATTAAGTGGATTAAATTGGAACATAATTATTCACCAAAAGTGGAGTAAAAAATAATTATTCAAGTCATCAAAACAAGAATCTTATGAAGGATAATGGTTCAGAATTAGGTTGAGATATTAGTGGGATTTTTAATTTTGATTGGTTGTGAACCAATAGGGACAGTGAGTATGATCCAACATTTGTAGTAGCAGTTTTCTATAGTCGATTTGGTACATTGGAAAATTTCATTTCAATTCTCCTTGGATGTATACCAGTGTGGGTGAACCAAGTAAAGTTTATGTGTCTTGTGTATGAATTCCTTTTTGTTCACATATTTCTATAGGAAAGTGTGATAATAGTGTTTTGTTTAATGTTGAAACAATATCTGAAGGGGTATTTGTTTTAATCTGTCATACCTAGATTCATCCCCCCCCCCCCCCTCTTAGGGTATTTAACCTAGTTGGGATAATAAAATTTTTATTTAGGTAATTCATCTTCCCAATTATATCATATATGAATCTTGGTTGGTTAAGTTGACAACTATTTTTTTTAGTTAATCATATAGATAAAATCAACATCAATCTTCTAGTATCCCAACAATTATGGTTTCCCAATTAAGAAAAACCTGCATCTCGTAGAATTATTTTGATAACTAAATATTAGGGTTGTAAATTTATATCACACCTTAAAAAAGATAATCAATGGAAACCATGCCTTAGTAGAACCTACCTGGTTAAATTATTGAGGTCTTAAAATGTGATGACTTTATATTAAATCAAACACTTTGTACTTTAAAGGTGATTTAATTTCACTATACTTTCTTTTAGTGTTCCCTTTCCATGTATTCATTCTTATAGTGATTTAGTTTATGGAATCCAATTTTTTACAACAAATTAATATGATCAAACCATATTAATGTGTAAATCTTTACACAACCCATATCTTGTCCTAAAAACCCAAATTAAAATCAAAATATATTCATACATATCCAAATTAGTTGTATGAATAAGTTTTATGAAACCCTTTCGTGTTATGTATAAATAAAACAATAACTTTCTAATTTATATTCATAACCTGATATAAGTCTAAGACAAGATAAATGAAATACAAATCCATTATTATAACTTGAATTAAACTACATAAATGAATGTATGCTAATTTTAAAGAAGTTTAACAATTAAATATTAACAATAAAAATTTATAATATAAAAAATTTATATCTATGTGTAATAATCAAGGGAATATAATAAATAAATGAATAATTTATAAATTTAAACATGATATTATCTATTAGGAAAAATATAATAAAACATAATTATAAATATTTTATAATTTATTTATTCATCATGAATAATATATAATTACATAAATATAAAAAAAAATTATTTTTAATATGAACTCTTTCATATTATTTATTTTATGGAATTTTACAAAAATACATTATATTGTTTGAAATATAAATAATTTGTATTTATATTTTATTAATTAAGTGAAATAGGTAATAAATTCATTATATTTAATTGATATTCAATTCATTTTATTTTATAAAATTTATTAAATAATTTTTGAGATATTGTTTGTATTAAGGGATCATTTTGTTGGATATTTTTATATTTCTTCAAATGGTATTAATTGGTAATTTAGTTTATTTTTTTAATTAATAGAATTAAATTAATGGTCAGACTTCTTAGAATGTATTTTTTCATGATTTTCATGTTAATTGAAAACAATTAGATATTCTTTACCTAATACATAAGAAATTATGAATATGATACATAGGATTTATTCCTTCATCATAGGAAAACAATGGATGATAAATAAGAAATTGAATTATGTATATATTTAAGAAAATTAAAGGTTATATGTAATATTATCATCCCTTGAATAAAGTTATTAAAGGAGATATGTATGATATTCATATTATACCTGTAAAAAATAAAACAATATATAAATATGTTTTCCTTTTTTATAGAATATAAATCGATGATACATAAGACTTTTTGGTCAATGCGTAAGGAAATTTCCATTGTGTATGAGATAAAGAGTCATGTTTCAATAAGGATACATAATATTTTTTGGATTCATGGATTTAATTATTAGATTTTTCTATTTTATTTGGAAGTCATATTAATTGAGGTTATATATTGGGAGAGTTTTGGAAGGAATATTGTAAATTAGTGGTTTGAGGATTTATCTGTTTTTGAAATATCCATGAAAATCACCCTGTTCATTTAAGGTTCAGTAGAAAAAACATAGGGTTATTTTTGTGGAAAATTTATGAAGTCACCTTGGTATCATAAGGTTGAGTTCTTAGTAATGTCATGCAATCCACCGTATGTTTACAAGGGTCATTATATTGAAATGTAAAACTTTATATGGTTGGTTTCTTATCATTATAAGGTTAATGGTTAACTTATCATGTTTATTATTTTTTTAATAAGGTTAAAACCCGACATTATAAGGATGATGAAGATCTTCATAAGGGTTAATATTAGGCTTTATAATGTTAAACTATAGACTTTTAATATTTTTTCAGGGAACCTTGTAAGGTGTTTTTGGGAACATTATAAGGTATATCAAGAATTTTGTAAGGATAATGTTTTTAAAAAAATTAGAAGTTGGGATGTAGTTTAAGGGGGAAATTTCATAATGTTTATTACCTTATAATTTTTTTAAAGGGATTATCCAGGGAATTATAAAAATGGATTATTATTTTTAAAATATGATTATTAAATCAGTCTACCATAGGTATATAAATTCAATATGATATTGAATGAACATTATACAATAATATTTCATGAATTTAAATGGATGATTTGTATTGATTTTATAGATCTTGAAAATGTAATGCCCTAACCCTAGATTCCCAAAGTCGGTCAATTATATTAATACATTATCAAGATTACAAGGAATCAAGTCCAGAAAAACTGATCAGTTTAGCAGTCTTGGAAAATAGATTACATATATGAACGTTACATTACACTTTATAACATACCACAAAAAATCCTTTAATAATGACATTTTTACCTTAGCTTAACCCTTCATCTCAAACATAAAACACTTCTTGGGATCCTGGGAAAATAAAACATAAGAAATGGGTGAGCTTATATGCTCATTAAGGGTAAATAATTTAGCAGATGCTATAAACTCTTAAGGAAAGATGTGTAATAAAAACAATATCCTTTTAAACATAAAATTGAACATGATATGGAAAAAATAAATCAAATAATGACATTTAACTTTTCACATGGATATTATACTAGTATAATAATCACATGTAATAACTAATTTCATAATTAGGGAATGTATAGTACCGGACTTTAATTTTTGTGTCAAGGCCTCATGCCAGGACCTAGGGGCTAACTTTAACCATACTCTAACCCGGAGAACCTCTGTAACTGGACTCCAACCCGGAGAGCCTCTATAACCGGAATCCAACCCGAAGAGCCTATGTAACCGGACTCCAACCCAGAGCGTCTACTGTAACCGGACCGCAACCCAGAGGGCTTACTTTTACCAGCCCCCAACCTGGAACATACTAGTCCAACTCATTCATCTTAATAAGAGGTTGACATATAACATAAACATTCGTATTAAAACTAGAATAAAAAATGACAATACTTTAACCATAAACCATGAATGGAATAAAAATAACTCATCCATATTCAAACATATCACAAAACCTTAAATAAAATATGGAATATTTTTATCATTATAAATAAACTTCTAACAAGTGTAAAATTTTTCAAAGGATGATGACATAGATAAAATCAAAACTATTTGAGAGAAATATCTCTTTCTATTTTGAAATCATTTAAGATTCACATAATTATAAAGAAAACATTTATTTTGAAAATATTATTATAATCTTTTACAGGAAGCTTCGACGATGTTATAATGGCAGAAAATAGCCACACCCACCGTATAAGTTAAAAAACATTCTTACCTTAATTTTGTCGAAAAAGTCGTAAAGTAACTTATTTGGAAAATGACAAAAAAATTATTTTAAGAAACCTATAAGGTCAAATAAGGGTATAAATGAATTTAACCCTTTTTCTATTAAATATTATAATGTTTTGAAATACATTTTTAAGAAAACAAGGATGTGGATGATAAAGATGTCCCAGTAGATAATTACGTATAAACAACCTCGGATAATGAAAAGATTATAGAATTAACCCTTGCCAATTTTGTAACTCACGAAACATACACCCCATGAAAAAAGGATTATTCAATAAAGTTTTAAATACCCATAGATTAAATTTTATTATAAAAGGAATGCAATAATGTCCAATACATACACCACACAAAAGGAAATAGTGGTAATAAAGTGTGAATCTCACGAAAATAATAAGTGAGATGAAATCCCCTTAACACATTGTAATCAATAAAGTCATATGAACAAAAGTTAATAAAAAATAATTCATAAAATACCATGAATATAAATAGAATCATGATAATATATATCAAATGGAAGTACACAATACACCACATGCAATAAATAAGTGGCGAACAATGGAAATCTCATGGAATTAAAATTGAGATAAGAAACCCCTTTCCTTGTACTTTTACTTGGTCGAGGGTACTTTAAAATCCTATATAATAGTTAACTAATTGTTATTAAATCATACAAGAACAATATACATAATTATGTTATTTTATATGATCTTTTAATAATGCTTTGTTAATAATATTTTAGTATTATCGTAGTTTCGGGTGTTAACTGATTTTTTTTCCTTTATATTATTTGTTACATGAGTCATGTTTGTTATGGATGGGATGTTTCTTATTCATATCAAGAATGATATCAAGTTTTACAACATTATTTTTAATCAACAAATGAAAAATAGTCTTGAGTGGTTATGATGGTGAATGAATCTCATCGCGTTCGTGGAGATGGTAATCCGTACGTACGCACGAGAGACAATATCATTATTTTGATATTAAAATAATATATAATTGGATGGTATATCATATATACATAATAATTAACATGTTATATTTATTATTTACATCAATTATACATCATTATTATAACCATCCAAGTAATAATGTATTGAATAACAACTACAGCATGACGTGGAGACGGTAAGCCGTACGTACGCACGAATGGTGACATGTCCTTCATAGGATGGATAGAATAATGAATATGGATACACCATATTTATAATAACATCACAGTATATAGGCGATACTGGAGTTATTGTTTTACAATGGAAAAAACAATAAAAGAATAAGTGGATGAAGAAAAGAACTTGAAAGAGGTGATGAAATATTTACCTCTTCTTCGGGTTATTCCTTTTGATTTGATCAAAAGGGCTCATTAGGTTAGCTTTATGACTAAAGGAAGGCCTCTATAATTAAGTGAGGATATTTTAGAGGTTATTTGTTCAGGTTTTGGCTGAACCAAATGGATTTGAAGGTGTGAATTTGAGATAAGGTGGAGTGATCTTTTATAAGAGGGGTGAGGGGGACCTTAAGAAAAGATTGAAATATTATTTTATAATAAAATCATATTCGATTAATAATGGCTCCAAATTGATTTTTTTAGAAGCTAAAGTGTGTATGGGTAAAAATAATCTCAACCAATAGGTTTTGGCCAATTTTAGGTTACCATTTTGACCTTATGTTTAAATTTATCTCTAAGTTAAATAATTTAACTTTCACCGTGTTTTCTTGTATTCTTACACTATATGGTTAATAAAAATACTATAAACATACAATAGAACCTAAAGTGGTTCATTAATTACATATATAATATTATTTAATCCCTTGTCCGAACCTTAGATTTTTATTAATATTATATCAACCAATAATATAGTATTTTTAAAAGAAAATTAATTTATGTCAATTTTGACACTATTTGGTGTTTTGTTTTTTTTAAGTCATAAAAACATTATCACTTTGAAAAAATTTATCTAATCAACCCTATAGTGTCATGTTAACCTATAATATTAGTGGAATTTTTCAATAGTCTAAAATTACATTTTTTTGGATATCTATAATATCAATTATTTTAATATTTCACTAATAAGGTAATTACTGCATCATCATTGAGTCATAAATAAATTAAATTATTTAATGTCTATAAATTATAAATAAAATACCATTATGTAGGAAATATTTTTATATTTCTAATGAATATTTATAGTAGAATTTATCTTATGTATATCCCTATATTAAAATGTTTTAGTTATGAAAACATAAATTTAACACTTTTAACTCTTCTTTAAATTAAATAATAATAAATGTCATAATCTAATCCAAGTGGACCTAAAAGGTTATTTTTAATTTCTAAGGTTATTTTTTGTTGAATTAAACTTATCCAATAGAAATTTTACATGTTTTAGGATAATAATAATATCATTTTTACCTTTAATTACCCTATTTACTTTTAATCATGCAAAATAAAAGTCAAAAGTTACTATTCACTAAAAAATATTTTTGCCTTATTAAACCACATTTTACTTACTAATATCAACTGTGTCTCTTGTATTTTTGAAATTTAATTCACAAAAGTTGTTAAATTAAGTTTTATGTAAATTTTCAAATGCTCTTAGGGGGTGGGTAAAAGACGGTAAAATATTCAATAACATTTTTATATATCTAAACCTATTATAAAATGAATTGAATGAATTACATTGAAATTGTATAGGTATTATGTATCTATTTTCACCTAAAATAAATTTAAATAAAATAACTAATTGTTTGAATAAAAATTCTGTTTTAAACAATAACTCAGTGTTTTTCACTATTCATCAAAAGTTGAATGTTTTTAGAAAAAACCAAAAAATTACCCTAAACTAATTTAGATATTCTGAATTCAAAAATGAAGTATATTTTACCAAAATCAAAACATAGAAGTTGAATTTATTAATTTAAAATTAATTCATGTTTTCAAAACCAAAAAAATATGGGTTTTTAAAAAAGTATAAACTATCAAAATATTGACATGTGTTTAGGTCAAATTTAAATGTGAAATTTCTTATAATGACCAACATTGTATTAAATGATAAAAATATAATCTAATTATACTTCCAAACCACTAAAGATTATAATTGAACACTATAAATTAATTCGATTAAAAAATTGTTTTAAGTTAATATTTAGTAATTTTCCCTATTCACCCAAATATGAAAGTTATGAGAAAAACACCAAAAATTTATCAAAACTAAATTTTTATGTTTCGATTCTAAAGAAGAAGTTTATTTTGTAAAATTGAATATATAAAAGTGTCAAATATTGGATTTAAAAAGGGTTCTCCATAAAAAGGTTTTAAAATTTCATTTTTTGAAAAATACTTCTTGTATCTGAAAAAATGAATTTGTTCTTATATTATGTCTACGAAACAAAAAATATAAATGTTAAAATTATATAGAAAATATAAGATTCAAAATGAAGTTAATACTATTTATAACTGCTTTTTGAATGGCTATTTTGGTAATGTTGTGGTGTGCTTGAACTCGGTGTTGCGTGTAGCGCAAGTTATTAAATTACATTAATGAGACAACATACTATGAGATCTGGGGGTGTTACAGAAATGATATGAATCATTTAATAATTCTCTCAAAAAGATAATTGCCTGAATGGTTTTTATAGAGAGATTCATGTCAACAAATATAATAACCCATACTTTTAAGTAGGAAATTTATTTTTTTGAACATAACTTCGAAATGCATTGCTAATAGAGTATAATATAAAATTCATGCAATGCATAATTAATATGAAAAAATATATGTTATATTATATTGAATATTACATTTAGAGAATAAATATATCTATAAAAACAGAAAGTTTTATATAGAGATAGTATAAATAAAAAAATAAAATAATTTTAATTGGGAAATTTGGATCACACTCATCCCATAAAATAATCACACTCATGAAAAATATTAAAAAAAAAGATTTAAAAAATTGTAAAAGAGTTTATTTTTTTAATATAAAGCATGTAAAGCCTTATGTTTTATTAGAGTGAATTATTGATAATTTAAATTAGTGGTATATTTAGGATTTATAAAATAAATACGACCACTGTAATAGGACAATGTCCCTTTTCAGTCTGTAAAAACCATCTGCTCCCATCTCCCCCAATGAACTATTGATACCTTAAGTCATGGTTTTTGACATTATTTATGCTGAAGGTTAATATGTATTTATTCTTTTTATAAATATTTTAATATTTTAAATATATAACATTGTAAAATTTCATTTTACTTATTTCTAAAATTTATAATTTTCTGCTATTCATTTATAATAATTTCTTATTTTACTTAAATTTTCTATACTCTAATTTACCAGATCAACTCTAAGTCTGATTTTCTTACTCTGATAACTGGGAAAAATCTAGTTACAATAAACTATTATAAGAATTTTGGTTTTTCTAATTAGTTATTTTATTAACATATAATTAGCCCCCTCTTATAGCCACTATAAACTCTTATGATCCAACTATTGGTATCAGAGTAGGTTTTACTACTTGTCTAGTAGTGTTTACTTTTTTTATCTGAATTTAGTTTATAATGTTTTAGTAATATTTTATTATAAATTTTGTTTAAAAATTTTTATTAAAAAAATAGTATATTTAAAAAAGAGTTTTTTATAAGATAGTGGGTTCAATATCAGTACAATTTAAAATATATATCCTATAATACCACCAATTTTTTATAGTGTTGACTATGAACACTATAGAAAAAATATGAAGACGTGTTATTTTAACACTAGGGTCTGTAATTTTGTAATATTTACTAGAAATTGCAACATTCCTATGAATGACGTTTCAATAATTAAACTTCAAGAAAAGAATGAGTATCAATTGAATTATCGATTAAGGAATATATTTATGTGTCCTATGAAAAGTAATATATATAGTTTGATATATTATCATGAAGAAAATAAACATAAATAGAAGAATTTGAAAGTTACACATTTTCGACCATCTAAAGTAACTGAGACTAGAAGAGCAACATTATGAGAAGAATACTAGGATTTTTATTTACTACCTAGAGAACCTGTAGTGAGGATGCATAAGAGATTTATTAAATTCATGAATAGTCTTGGATATTTTAGCGAGAATGATGTTATTGATAAAATTTTGGTAAAAAAAATTATTTAAATAATTATTAAAGAATGGGAATCCAAAAGTATATGTTCATATGATATAATAGATATAATAATTATAATCTTAGATGATTTGATTAGTAGTCTCATGTAATATCATGGTATATTAAAAAGATATGTTGAGAATATGAAGAAAAGTAATTGAGTTTATTTTACCACTACTTCAAATGTTTCTAATAAAGTTCATTCCATCAAGAAGGTTTCAAAGTCATCAACGAAAAAAATTATAGTTTAAATAGAGAGTAATTCTTCAAAAGAGTCCCAGAATTAATTACCTAATCTTGATAAGAGGATGAAAAATATTATTGGGAAGAAGTATTTATGATATAAATATAATAAGAATCATAAGTACATTAGTGATAAGAAATATTATTTTAAATTTACCTATTATGATTGAAAGAAGTCAAGTAAAATAAATCATAACGATATAAAGTTTAAAAAAGAAAATAAGGATGGACACTTTGAAAGAAATTCTATAAAATTCGATAGAAAAAAATAATAAAAAATCATAGATCAACAGACACATGGAGTGAATGTGGGGTTGATACTTCATTAAAGAATTCATATAATAGTGAAAGTGAAGATAAGTATAATATTGTTTTCAATGTTGAGATTCTTAATGAAAAATAATTTCTTCATATAAAAGGTAACTGATGATTCATTAACCAATTTCACATTAAATAAAAATTATCCTTATATTGATAATGAAAAAAATAATATATCTTCTGAGGACGAATATTCTTCTTTAGATTAAAATAATTATTTTCATAGTTATAAATAATTATCTATATTTTAATTTTTCTTAAGAAAACTAGAAATGTAAAATAACAAGAAAAAAATGATATAGCTAGAGAAAAACATTCTAAAGGAAACTAAATAATATCTATACCTAAAATTTCTATTTATTTTTTTCCAAAAAAATTATAAAAATATAAATTTCAGAAAACTAATATTTCCAAATAATTAGAAAAATATAATCTCAAAAAAGATACTTTATCAAAAGATATATAAAAATATAATTCGAGTATGAATTTTATAGAGGATATAAATTTAATTATAAAAGTAAATTCTAAAATATAAGTTCTGATAAAATTATTTCAAAGTTTACAACTCGTAATGAAAACATTAATAAGATGCATAAATGAATTAAAACTAATAGGGATATATCTCGAATGTGTTATACTGATAAGAAAACTATTTTTTAAATTAATTAATTTGATCCAAAAACTGACCTATCTTTAAAAAAATCAATTGGGGGTACACTAGAAAAATAATTGTTATTTAAATGAATATTCATATTTAAGTTTTCATAAATCATATTTTTTAGAATAGTTAACAATTTTTAACATAGAAATGTTGAAAAATGTGGATTCAAAATATATTAATTTTTAATAATGTGGATCCCAATAAGGTTTGGGTTCCAAAATATGAATCATTTAATTTTTAGGAAAATAAGAGATGTATCAACAATTATATATATACACTAGAGAGTCGTTCTTCTCAAAATATGACTAGGAGAAAATATTTTCTAAATGATATTACCAAAATGAAAGCTTCCAAAGTAACATTTGCTGACAATTCTCAAGGAGAAATTATCGAAATAGGTAATATTTTATTCTTGGGAAAGATTTAATTTTTAGTGTTTTATTTCTAGTAGGTCTTAAATAAAACATATTAGGATAAGTCAATTATGTGATGAGGGTTATCCTGTGAACCTTAGGATTGATAAATGTAATTTTCATGATTCAAAAGACGAATTTGTTCTTTATTAGCATAGAATACATTATCAATCATAATCTATCATTCATTCATACAGTTGAACAAAAATCATGATTATGGAATATAATATTAGGGAACTAAAATGTTATAACTTTAGATAAACTATCTGATATAGGAATAGTTAAATATCGACTAGAACTTAATTTTTGATACTTTAAAAGATTGTGATACCTATTAATTTCAAAATAAACATAATTCTTATTTTAAATTTATTAGTGATGTCTCAACTTTTGATGATTTGTATTTAATATACATGGATTTATTTGGTAATAAAAAAACATAAGTATTCATGGAAAATAATTTGTATATATTTTAGTTGATGATTTCATTAGATATACGTGGGACTATATTCCTGCAAATATATATGAAGTATTTTTGAACTTCTGTATCCTGAGTGAAAAATGAGAAAAAATAATCCTTGATAAAAAATCATTGTGATCATAGTAGAGAATATTAAAACTATTATTTAGAAACCTTTTGTTTTAAAAAGGGTATAATGCATAAATTCTTATCAATTATAAGTCTACAACAGAATGGTGTAGTTTAAAGGAGATATATAATTCCTCAAGAGATTACATGAACCATGATGAGTGAATACTATGTAACTAATTTTTTTTGGGTTGAAGTAGTTTGTACTAATTACTAAATTATAAATAGAGTTTTAATAATACATTTTATTAATAAAACAAATTTTGAGTATTGGACTGGGTGGAAACAAATACATTATTACTCTAGTGTTTTTTGATGAAAAGTATTCATTTGGAATGCTAAAGATAATTTATATTAATTTTCTCTAAAATAAGATAAAGGAATATTTTTGGGTTATTATAAAATCAATAAGGATTAAAATGATTTTAATAAAAACACAAGTATTGATGAGTAAATAGTACATATTAAATTTGATGAAACATGTCCTTTTATTTTAAAATAACCTCAATCTACATCATTGGATTTTATTTCAAATACTAATTTTAAAAGAATGTTGGAAAGTCCTCCTCACGAGAGAACAACTGAAGAATATGTTTCTAAAGGTCTACCAAAATAATTATTTCAACAAGATGTTGAAGAAAAAAATATTATAAACCCAATAATTATATTGATCCTTAGGAATCATCCAAGTGATAATACCATTGATGATGAATAGTAACCTCTTAGAACAAGAAGTTACTTAAGAAATAACGTTGAATTTTTTTCATTTTTATTATAATTCAAACATAAATTCTTCTATGAATATGTATGAATTGACGATTTGAAAAAAACTACATAAGATGAAATCAATGAATTTGAAAGGAAAAAAGTTTACAATTTGGTTGAATGGCTTAAATATTCTTCTATAATCGGTGTAAAATGGGGTTTTCACAATAAGTTTGACAAAAATGTAATTATATTATGAAAAAATATTAACTTATTGTAAATTGTTATAATCAATAATAGGGTATAGAATATGAAAAAACATGTGCGCAGATAGATATACTTGATATATTGTATTCTTCTAACATATGTAGCGTTTAATAATTTAAAAAAATTGGATGTGATGAGTGATTTTCATAAAATATATGTACTGGACGAATATTATGTAGAGAAACCCAGGGTTTTGAGAATAAAAAATCTTCAGATCATGTATTTAAACTTAATAAGGCACTTTATATACTCAAACAAGATCCTAAAGCCTAGTAGGACAGATTAACTGGATTTTCTTAAAAAATAGTTTTGGTAAGGGAGTTGTAGATCACACAAATTTTTATAAAATAATTATATAAAAGTATTAACAATGTTCAAATTTATGTCAATTAAATTATATTTGGTTAAACATGATAATATTTGACATATTCCATTGTAGATCTTATGAAATCTAAGTTTGAAATGATCATGATGGGATAACATACCTATTTTCTAGGTTTCAAATTTAATAAAAACTAGAAGAAATTTTATATCTGAGAATAATTATATAAAATAAATTCATAATAAATTTTGATGACAATAGTTAAATTTTTAGTACACCTATATAAACAAAAATACGCTATATATTGATGAATCTACCAAAATAGTTGATTAAACTATTTTTAGTGGAATTATTGGATGTAAACTATACTTAACATCTATTCATCTAGATTTAATATTTTTTGTGTACTTGGGTAAAAGATATTAAGTTAATCGAAAAGAGTCACATATTAAGAATGAAAAGTGATTTTTATCTTATGAAACTAAATATATTTTCATCTTTTATTCCTATAGGAATGATTTTTAACTACAAAGTTTTTTGGATGTTGTGTTTGGTGGATATAAAATGGATAGAAAAAGTAATTTTGGAACTTTTCATTTATTAGGAGAAGCCTTAGTTTCCTTATATTGTAATAAAAGACACCCACTAGAACTTTCCACTTTTGAAGAATAATATGTTTCATCTAGATGTTGTTGTGTTCAAGTGTTATGATGTAACACAAACTCACCGACTTTGGCCAATGTTTTAGTAAAACTTTTATTTGGTTGATAAAATAAGTAAAATTTCATTAATTAAAAATCCAACACATCACTCATGAGAAAAATTCATTGATATAAGACACCATTTCATTTGGGATCGTATGTGAAAACGAGATATTATTTTACTATTCATTAGATAAAGGAATAACTTGCTGGTATTTTTACTAAAACACAGAATTTCAATAGATTGGAATATATTAAATAGAATCTTGGAATGATCAAAACCAAGTGATCATTCATAACTACTTCATATTACAAATTTACATACATTAATAAACTCCTTTTCAAATAGAGAGTACATATGTTGTGGTTTTGTTAAAAAAAATTCAAAAATCTTTAGTCTTAAAATACAATTTCCCTAAAAAATTCAGTTTTTCTAAATTTATCAAATTTGATAAAAAATTTCCTATTTTTATAGTTTTTCTAGAAAATATGTTTTTACTAAATTTTTTGTTTTTTTAAACCAAGGTGAATAGTTATCAGTCAAAATTTCTTATAAAAATTTACATTTTTTCTCTAATAAGGTAATTATCCATCATCAGTTTTTACTATCTTTTGATCTATTTGATGTGTTGTTTTTTACATTTTCTTATATTGTTTACTTTTTAAAAATATTAAAGTTTTATTTTTTTGAAAATATTTTCAACCGATAAAAATTACATTTATAACCCATTAAGAGTTTAAAAATATTATATAAATCGTTATATAAAATATGTGTTGTCAGATCATATATGGGATTTAATCTAATCCATCTGATATTTAGAAGTTAAATCATCACCTTTGAGCCTATAAAAATGTGAGCAGATCACCATATCCCACATCGTTTTCTCGAATAGATTATGTATCTTATCCCACAAATTCTCTACCAGTTTTAACCTTTTCTTTTTTTGAGATTCGAATTTACTTTATCTGAGTAAATCTTCTCATACTGATGAATATTTAAAAAATTAATGCTTATGAAGAAATTTATAATAGATATGTTGTGAAGGGAAGGTTGATCAATAAAAGGTGTTATGATAAGACTGATTCTTTCTTAAAATAAATTAGAATATTCCACTGTTGGGAAAAAGGTATTTGTCAAAAAATAGATTTTGATCCTCATTATCCTGCTATTATGATGGAATTATACTCATTAATTGAGTTTAATATTGAATATAATTTGAATTTAATTACTTTTAATGAATTTGATGAATCCTACATGTTGAATATTCAATAGGTTTCAGATCTTATAAAAGACTTTTTGGGTGTATAAGAATATCTAGAAACCCATAATATTATTAGACAAGATAATAAGATGTGAGAAATCTATATCTGAAATATCTTTGTTTTCTTATTTAGAGAAAGTAATAATAGTTTATCAATTTAATCTTGATGCTACAGTTGTTTCATTATGTATGCAAGGATTTCTTATTTTGTGGAATGAGGACAAATAAACTTTAAAACTATTGGATTTTTTTCCTAATGATCATGGGGAAAATAAATTTATTTATATTTGATTTATAATCAACAAAATTTATTAATATAAGTTTGATGAAAGTGATAATTAAATAGTTTCCTTATTTTATCAACAAGGCATTGATAAAATTTATGTTTGTATTGAAAATCAAGAACCAAGTAGTGTTAACGATTTAAAAAAATCTTTAACAAGTGGAGAAAAACATTTATAGAATAAAATTGGTTATTTTACCAAAGTTGAAGAAATATATAGGAAAATTGAATAAAGAGGCATCCAATTCTTATGTTCTCTAGTTAATGGAAAAATTTCAAGAGAAGGGGATAATGGGTTCATTTCCCCACATATAGACTAAGAAAGTTAAAGTTATGTATAGTGAGGCTTATCAAGAGTTAAAGAAAATAAAGGTAGAGAAGAAAGATGGGGATCCAGAATTCCGACTCGATAAGGAAGAGGCATTATTTCTAAAAAAATAATTTTTGAAAGAAGAAGAAAATAAAAGGAAATAGAATGAGATATTTGATGAAGAAAAATTAGCTGCAGGTTTGATGAAGGGAGTTGAAAGGGAAGATGGAGATATTCATAACACTACTCAAGAGGAAGGACAAAGACTAGTTTAAATTTATTTTTTACCCTTTTTTCAACCAATTTATCAGTTATTTCTTAAATTTATTCATTAAAATATTTTGAAACCTAGAGTTTAAGGAAACTATAGAGTTATTTTTTATTGAAAATAGAAAAGGTAAAACTATAGAAGTTGAAAACTATCTTCCACAAAAATTATAATTTAATGTTAAAAAGGTGTGAAGATTAATGGAAAATAATATTTTATAGGAAAATAATTTTGTTGAGACAATTAGAAAAATAATTATAAGAATATTCCAAATAAACATTAGAAGAGGAATAAGAATAATAAAAAGAGAGGGATCCTTCTTTATAAATATCATATTTTTGAACTCATTATGAGAAATATGTTGAATTTGTAGTTTTTTAGAAAAAGAAGATTTATAAAAAGGAAATTGAAAATTAGAAATGAAAAATAAGTATCTGATAAAGTTATAACTAAAAAAATGTTGATTAAAATGTTCTGTTGAATGATAATAAATGTATAGGTCGATAAAAAGATAAAGATAAAGATAAAGTAGTTGTTAAACCTTTAATATTTTTTTGTTTAAAATGTTTCACTGGATTTAAATAATTCTTAAAATACTTCTTTAGATCATAGAATGGAATCAATATTTATGAATTCCAATGAAGCTTTCAAAAATATAGTAGATTAAATTCAATTTCTACCTAATATATATTCTCATTACAAGAAAATTCATAGATTTTTAAATTTAGAACAATTATACTCTCTAAAATAGTTATCATAAACCATTTTCAAAAATGTGTATGATTTCGAATATTTTAAGTTTGAATCAATATTAGAAATAAGAATAGTAAAGAAGATGAAAATATGTCTAAAATATTCTAAAATGGATGTGAAATTTCATGATTTGAAAATAGATGTTGTTAAGAATACATAATTGGATATTGTAGATTAATTTCAAAATTTGTCTTCTGAGGTTTATGATCACTTTGGACATTTTGAATAGTTTATGTTTTTATTGAAATACCAAGATCAATATATTTCATAACCTAAGAATAATTTTTTTAAGAAAAAAATAATTCTAGAAGATGATGAAAGGTGAGAATAACATGATTCAATATCATGATGGATATGTTAGAAGAATAAAGTAAGAAGTTTGAAGGATTGATATTCTAGAAGAGAAGATATCTATATTAGAGTTAATGACACAAGAGACATAGAAGAATCGATGAGAATTATGAAAGACTAAATTAATTTTCAAGAACATTCAGAACAAAGAATAATTTTGTTTCTTTTGAATTCTTGATTAAAAAACAAAACATTTATTTGGATGAATATTTGAATGAATTATTCATCACATATTAAATTTGAATGTTTTTTCAATTATATTTATCTGAATTTTGTTTCTATTTTCAAGGATCAATGTTTATTTGGACTAAATTTTATTATAGAATTAGTTTACTAACATTAAAATAAATTTATACCTCCTCTATTCTTTTTTAAAAATCCCATTGGTGGAGAATTTATTACAGAAATTATTATGGATGAAGTTTTATTAAGATGATATTTCAAGGAGATGTTATTTTGGAAGATCTTATTTATGTGGAGATGTTATTAATAATTTATCTTATCTTTTTCAACTACAAATGTTTTGGATTAAAAAGGGAGTTAAAAAGAAAGGGGTTGATGAGAAATATAAGGGGATAATATTTATTCATTTATTAATGGGATTTTATGTTTTTCAAAGTTATTATTCAATCATTAAGTGATGTTTTTTGTTCTTTTCAAAAAGAGTGATCCTTTTCAGTCAAATGTCTTACAATCTACACTTTTTATTCTTAGTTTTGAATATCAAAAAAAATTCTTAAAAATAGTTTTTTGATAAAATTATATTTCTCAATTCATTAGAAAATTTTTATAGAAAAACATTTATTCCCTCATATGCATAAAATATTTCTTAACTAATGAATAAAAAATTTCCAAGCATGTCAGATCTATCAGACTAACTCAAGTATAATCCATTAGACTAAAAAAGTATGACAATCCTGCTTTTTTAAAAACTTAAACATGATTTATTACTAAAACTATTCACTTGATACAACATGTATGATCGAGAGGTCAAGTGTCTTTGGGGATTAGGATCATTAAATAACAACTTAAAACATGAAATACAACATATTTATTGAAAAAATCCTTTACATGACCACTACATTCCCTCGTACTTAGCATTGCATGGGATAACCTGAGGACATGCATAAGAAAAGGGGTGAGATATAAAGCCCAGTAAAGGAATAAACATGGAATACATGAGGATTACAATACATGTTAGACAATAGGCATATCAATAGAGCACAAGAGAAACATGAACATAAAGTCATGATAATGCATGATAATCATAACATGGAAATGTGGCAACAACACTTAACATGGAATTAGCATGAGCCAAGGCTCATTGCACATGGAGCATGAGTAAATCCTCATTCCACATGAAGCACGAGTAAACCCTCATTGCAATTGAATTATCATGATTCAATACTCATTGAACATGACGTATCAGGATACTATACATTACCCAATGCATTGGAGCGCTATAAGGGTGCACCCTTCTTAAACATTTCATTTCATGCATAAGTGTGCCACATGGATCATAAAACATGTTTTCATAAAACATATTCATTTATTCCACTATAAAGGAATGTGAAATTCATACATGAAACTTTATAATCAATAAGTAAATTTTCATAAAGTTGAATACCCTTGATGGAGAAATGGGCATGGTATTCACTACACAATGGCATTGGCTTAGAAAATCGGTGCGATTTCGGCAGCGTAACAGCGAGACATAAGAATTCATAAAAATTGTTGATGAGAGAGAAATGGGTTACTCATCATATTTACATGTAATGGAAAGTAAGGAGTTCATATAGATACATGTCCCAACAATTGTAATGGAATTTAGATTCATGATATAAAAGTATTGCTCAAATGTAAATGATGAGAGAGAAGTTCCTTTCGGAATTTTGTCATAGTAACAGGTGTACATGGGAGGAATTTAATGAGAGAGAAAGGGGTCTCCCATCATTCAAACATAAATAGGGAAGTATGAGGGAGGATTTAAACCATACCCCAACATTAAAAATTTAAATTAAAAGGTAAAAACAACTTAAAGAAAATTGGACAAAATTGAAAAAGGAAGAAAAAACCCTTATATGGAAGTGTGCTTCCAAAGGCTTGAGAGAGGCTCAAGAGAGGCTTCTTGGGAGATTGGGGGACCTTGGGAAGATTCTAGAGAGATTAGGTAAGAGTTTGGACGAACTCCAAAGGCTTCGAGTGAGGAGGAAGTGGGAGCTTGGGTGGGTTTATATAGGAAAGGCGAGTGAATTCTTTATTATTTAGGTTTGGGACCCCTTACATTAAACTAATCCAAACCACAAATCAGATCATGGTTTTTTCCCATGGTTTTTGGAAAAGGGAAGAGGAAAAAAAATATTTTATAAGGCCAAAGTATGAACTTCTTAAAATAATGGGGTTGATTATGTGGAGGTGAGTCACACTCCAATGAAAAATAATTTAAAAAGACAAGATGTTTAAAAAGTCTTGAGGGGTCTATTAATGCTTTTAAAAGTAAGTCAAAAAAACCCAAAATCACATAATTTAAAAGGTAAAACATATATTGGCCGAACATAAAGCTTATAGTATTTTATTACATCACTATTGGGTCATATGATGTCATAAAACACATTATATATTTAAACCGTATTTAATTTTTACCCAAAAATTTGATTGTCTCAGAAAATTATGAAAAATCCACCATTGGATAATTTTGACCTCCTGATTCTAGAAATATAATTTATTTTATCTAAATAATTTTCTAAATATGTTAATTTTTACTTTTAAAATAAAAACTGACATTTATAAAAAATTCACGGGTTTTGACAGAAATGGCTTTCAAACCTTAATAAAAATTATAATGGAATTCATAAAATTATATGATCATTAATATATAATAAAATTAATTTAATAATAGTAATAATATTTTATTAAAATATTATTTAATTCAAAAATCCCTTAATTTAATAAAATAGATTTCTTAATTAAATAATAACTAAAAACGCTATTTGTACTTTAAAAACTATTTACAATAATAATGACAAGAAGGTATATTCATTATTAACGAAAAAGGTCCAGCCAGAGACAAAGTATCTGGCTATTTATTAAAATAACCAAAAAGTAAAGCAAATGAACACAAGAAACAAGCACAAACAGTTACAAATCAGAAGCCATACGCATCACCAAATCCATCGCCATCACCCGGGTCAAACGCCTCATCCGCGGTAGCCGATTCCCATTCCAAACATTCATACTGCTTCAGTATCTTCGCGTACTTTCTTCTGAGATTTAACTTCTCTAAACACACCAAATCCTCAGAAGAAATCATACATTTGCTTTTACTTAACGAGGACCTGGTGGACATTGGCTTTGGCATGGAGGAGTAATCCTTCCGCTGCCTTCTTCTTGGTGAGGCAGACACAACATCCCCATTTCCTGCTACTGTCTTCTTCCCATGCTGCACCACATCACTAAAGGAAGCACGGCTTCGATCACCATTTTCTTTTTCACTGTCAGAAATATCCCCCCATTTTCCAGGAAGAATCACATTCTGAAGACTGCTATTCTCACCCTTCTCCTGCCCAGTATGACTAGAACTGTCAAGTGTTGCCATGCACTGTGACTGCCCAGAATCTGCATCTTGCATATGCAATTCACCCGGAAGCTTCTCTCCATCAGTCCAAGTAGGAACCTCTCCTTCAGGCTGGCCCCGCCCCTCATCCACCTCTTCATTTATCAGATCAGAGAAGCAATTGCTGGTTTCAACATTAGCAGCCTTATGAATAGGCTGTGATTTCAGTCCAGGAGAATCCCTTACCCATCCATCATCCTCCTCCACCGAAGTCCATGCCTTAGGGGCCAAATCAGGTCCTTCCCCATCCTCTGTCCTCCTCACTGGAATTAAATCTTGACCTTTTGACACTCCATCCGATTGAGAGGTCTGCTTGCCATCAATCTTCACAAACGCATGCTCCATGCGCAGAGGCTGCTCAACCTGGACAGCATCAAGTGCTGCAGGTGCACTCACAGGATCCAGACCAGGCAAGGTAGTCCCCACAGCATCAGCTAAAGAGCCACAAGAGTCTCCCGGTTCCTGGATAACAGCAGAAGGGTCACCAATACCCTTTAAGGAACCGACCAGCCCTAAGTCCTGCTTCAACCTGGCGAAGATATCACTGACCATCGGCCCAAGAGGCTCCAGTCCTGGTCTCTGCACCCCATCCCCTATGCCAGCAGCTCTATTGCCCACTAAATTCAGTACCTCATGCTGAAGGTGCAACCCCCCATCCATCCGATCCATCCCCTGCAAGTGAAGACTCTCTGTAGCATCCCCATCTTGAGCAACCGAACCCTCTCTCACCCGACTGCGCACCCTTATGCTCAAAGAACCCTTTCTGCAAGCCGAGGCACTGTGTCCCAGCCGATGACACAAAATGCAGTGATCAGTCCATGACTCCAACCTTACATCTTGCCTCCACCGGAATTCATGCCCATCAGTGATCCATATCCAATTCACAGGAGGCTTAGATACGTCAATCTCCAGACAGATTCGCGAACAAATGCGATGACAAATAGCATCCGTTTTAGAATCAGAACACAAATATCTTCCAACCATGTTCCCGATCATGGCCAAAATGGAAGGGTTTTGAAATGAGAGTGGGAGGCCCGGTAGACGTACCCAAATAGCCAAAGTGGGATTATCTCGATGCATGTGAAATTCAAAATTCCACCGAAGTAGGAAGAAGGGCATACCTCCACATCGTCGAGGGGCTTTCGCCCAAGCAGTGATGAGATCCTCCAAAGATCCAAATAGAATCATGATATCCTTCCGATCAATAAGACCAATCATCTCTCGGTCCTGCAGATTCAAAGCTTCAAAAACAAAGCGCTTGAAAGCATCAACTAAGGGGCGCTGCTGGGGAAACCGAGCCACCAGCGTCAGCTTATGAAGATCTGCGGAAGAGTTGAGTTCTGAAGACTCCAGAGAAAGTTGCGGTGCACCATGGAATAAAACCGGAACATTAGGTCAAAGCGGAATGCGTGGAAAAGAGGGTAGAAAATCAGGATTAGGAAAGGGAACGAAAGCCGGAGGAAGCATCCGAGACGAAGATTGAGAAAAATCTCCCCCCTCCATCGGGGAGGGGGGAGGAGGAACCTCCATCTCCGGCACTAGGTCACCGGCATCGCGCCCGCTCGCGGCATCAAGTTCTCCTCCAGGTATATTCATTATTATATACAAAAAAAATAATATACATGAACATATTACTAGTGATTTGTTACATAAACCCTTAAAACAGTCATATAAGACCTAAGGGTAAGGTGTGCGATGGTGATAGACTCTTGAGGTGGCTCAGATAACATCGCTCTAGTGGTAATCCCTATTAACTTCAACTTTTCTTGTAGATGGTCCCGTTCGAGCTTGACATGATGAAGCTCAGCTTGGGCATGGTCAATAGTGAAGCCCAAGGATTCCACCTCTTTTCCGAGCTTTGAAAAATGGGATTCGTATGGAGCAATTCTACTGGATGAGGCCATCGCTCCTTTTGTTTGAGTAAATTGGATTTGTTAAAGCCCTATATTTATACTAATCATGTGATCACTGTTCAATGGCTATAAAATTAACGGTCACAATTCTTAGCATAAAACCAAAGAATTTGACATTTTATATAAACGTTTTACATAAAGAGACATTTAACTAGATCAAGAGGGATTTCCATTAATGAAAATTTGGGTCGTTACAAAAAGAAAAGTCCATTGGATTGACCAAATACTAGTCCATCAGATTGATAAATGTCTAGTGCTTCAGAATCATTACATTTTATTCTATTGGTGAGAATAATTATATTCTATAAAGGTGACTAGATGTAGTCTATCAGTGTGACTGATTATTGTCTATCAGTATGAATTTTTTTTGTCTATCGGTGTAACTAATTTTAGTCCATCAGACTGATAGTTTTTTATAATATTAGAATAATAAATTTTATAATCTGATTTATAATTATATCTACCAGAAGGAATACTTTGTTCATCATTGTAATGGTTCTACTGAAATGATATCAGATAGATATGTATTTAATGAGATGTCAAGCTAGATCTCATTCGAGTTTGTTGAAATAAACTATGAGAATCAGGGAATATGATCATTGGAGGTGATCCTATAAAAAGAGGGGAATTTGAGGGGATGTGACAAAATTATTTTGCATACTCAACACATCTAAATATTTCTATACTATAACCTCTCGTTAGTTTTTCATTATAAAATTTCAAAGAGCTTATATTCTTTAGAATTTATGAAAGGATTCTAAATTCCTTGAATTTTTTCATGTTTATTCTATGTATGATATCGGTTAATATTGAGGTCTTACAAGGATAGGATGGTGGATGATTCTAATCAGGCCGGCCGAGGGAATCCTATTAGAGGAAAACAATGTTTATTCTGATCATTGTGATCAAGATATTTCTCATTAATGAAACAAATTCATGATAGTGTAGTAAAAATGGTGGATACCTTTACTCAAGATTATTTAATTCCTTTACAATGAATGTTAAATTACACTTATTCATTTTATAAATATTCTTTTAGTTTTACTACTTAACTCTGTAAAGTTTCGTTTTACTTGTTTCTACAGGTTATAATATTCCATTTTTCATTTATAAGTAATTCTTATTTTACTAATATTTTATATACTCTGATTTACTAGATAAACTATATGTTTGATTAAGTTACTCTAATAATCTTATTAAATCTATCTATGATAAAATATAATAAATGGGTTATGGTTTTTAAATTGGTTAATGTATTATAACTACAATTTTCCCCTACCCATTTATAGCCATTATCAACACAAACCATTTTAAAAGGAGCTTATTTATTTATTTTTTCTTCTAATATACCACTCCATATAATTATTTTAAACTTATATGTTTTAAAAAAAATATTTTGAAAACCATTAGGGTTTATTTCTGGTTTAATGGAAACAATTATTCTCTTAACCCTCTTCAAATACAATTTACCTTTTTTCTTAAAACATCTTTTAATAGGATCATTTCCAAACATAACTCTACACTTTATTTATGTCTTAAATTTATTTTAACTTAATTTATACTTCATTTTCATAACATATACTAATTTATTTATTTCTAAATATTTAATAACATTTTAATCCATTATTTCTTTGGAATCATTATAATATTCCATTTTGGTATGCTATAAGATAAGATCATGTAACACATTTCATTTTCATTTTGGTTTTTTATGTTTATACCCTATGTATGTTTTTCTTATGTATCACTCATGTGAATCTACTTATAAAGAATGTGAAAAGTGGGCCTAAAATTATATAACACCCCCAACCCCCCCCCCAATGCAATGGTTAATGTTTTCATCTCATAAGATACCATATATTGTGAATGGGTAGTGATCCTTTCACACTAAGTTATGTTGTCGTAGTAGTCAGCCATGACTTATGAAAATTATGTTTTATTTTATGATGTTGAAAAATTTATTTGACTCCATGATCTTATGATATCATCTTCTTCATGTCATGCATTCATGTGAAAATATATTATCCTTAAATTTTATCATATGATGACATTCCTTGTGCCTCATGTGTATTACTTTTCATCAAGATTTTCTATTTTTATTCCCTTACTTGGACTTATTTCTCACCATTTTATTTTTTCTATTTCCCATGGAAATTATATGAAGTAATACAATATCAATGAGATTTTGGATCACATTTTGGGTAATTAAATAAATATGGTGTGGTTGATGTTTAATATGACATTTTTGATATCTAATATCCCAATGAAACTAGGCCTTTATATTTATGAGTTGTATGTTAGGGAAAAAATATAAAAGGACATGTAAAAATATACAAGAAGCTTGGGTTTCTATAGTTGGTATTATATCAAGGTTTGGTTATTTTGTAACGTTTTGAGAAGAAGATCATGATAATGGATTTAATCTTCATGTATTGAATCGGGGAAGGTTCTAGGAATCCTTGTTTAGTGGGTTTCATCTAGGTAACAATTCATGGAATTGGGTATCAATAATATTGAGGTATGAAATCCCTACCGTTTATAAACCTTGTATAAAATTGAATGGTCTCACATGCACATGGGTATGTGTGTAGCCCATGATTCCCTTGATTATTGTGATATGTGTGTGTGTGTGGATCATGACACATTTACATGATGTGATATGAATATTGGTGTGGGTGTGGTTCATGAGACCCCTACATGATATGTCATGATTCACTTGTTTTGTCATAGCTTGTGTTTTTTATGTGTGTACATATTCTCCATAGAAGGTTTCATGGTACCATCTATTTTGACTTTACTAGTTGGCTCGTTAGAGGGGGGAAACACTCCATTATTGTTCTAAGGTCTTTATTTCACCTTTAGAGATAACTTGTGGTATTGTGAATTTCCCCAGAGAAGGATATTAGGTTGACATGTGTGAATGTGTCTTACCCAAGATAGGAATATTGGGTCAACATGTGGACATCGTGACTTGAATTTAAAATTAAGGTATGGGATTATTCATTAATGTTGGAATGGGTATACAAAAAAGTTTGATAAATATGTCAAGACGAAATATTGATTACTTGGTATGATTTAAGTCATTCAATGGTATATTTTTAATTTTATTCTATAATAGAGATTAATTAGGTAGATATGGGTTTATAGAGACTTTTATGGTTTGTAAAGACTCAAACAATTATTGGTTATTTAAGTATTTTCTTTATTATCAAGGAATTCATTAATATATATTGTTACACTAATATTAAGGGTGCTATGATGGTTTCTTAATGGTATTATACTCACATCCTATATGAGAATATTGATTTGAATATAGATTTTATGGATATGAATCTAGGAAAGGGAAAGGTCAATATGTTAGGTAGTTGAGAAATTTGATCTTGGGGGATAGGGGCGATGCCCTGATGAAATATGAACTATAATTATCGTATCTTTACTTTATTTTTTTTACACCATGCATTGGTTTTCCTACCACATTAAGGGTACTTATATTATCTTGTATGACATGTATGTCATTTGTTACTATATAAAATTGTTATTTTGGTTTTCTCTATGTTTTTATACGATTATTTATGATTATATTACTATGTTTCCAATTTATAAAAATCAATACCAATGGAATTCTCTCCCCATGGAACCATTTAGACCCTCTCCACTCGCCATAAACCTCTTATGTATAGTGTGGAATGCATGAGGTCATGTGTCACTCCAACCCAAATTATATGATTGGGGATGGGGTCAACTGGTGGAGCAATCAACCCACCAGTTAGGACCACCAGCCCACTACTTGAATCTAGATGGTATTTTAAGTAGGGTAGCCCACTAATCTCTATATGAATAACCTATTTGAGATTATTTTCCACTATATAAACCCTCATTTGTCAAAAAAACTACAGGGGCCCTATAATGTGTATTTGGAACTACTTTATCTATATCCTCAATTATTGAAGAATGAATCGATCTAATGACTCCTGTTTGTTATATTTAAGTCATTATAACTAAAATATCCAATTTCCCTTGGTTCAAATCCAAAATAGGGGATTTCATAGATACATCTATTGATTTTAAGTGATTTAATGGGGATTTTTGAATTATTGAAGGATATGAATCTAGATTTATAGAAACATCATACTTTATATTGTGATTATATCTAAATCCATTGGTGATGGTGGTTCTCATTAGGAATGTCTAATAAATTTCTATCCCTTATCAAGTTCCTATTTTTATATCATTATTCAAGAATCCTTATGTAATGAATTAGGGATGAATCTTGGGATCGTTGGTGGGATAACTTGATCCATGTGACAATTATTGTTGTTGGTAATAAATAATCTTGTAATAGTATGTCCTTACCATTTATGGACCTTGTATTAGGCTGTATAGAATTATGAACATATGGGTTCATGTGTATCATAGGATAACCTGTACTGTTATAATATTAATGTGGGTGTGTGAGTGGCCCATGAGACCCTTGCTTGTAATAATATGTAGATGAGTGGGTGTGTAGCCTTTGAACCCTTCCTTAATAAGGCATGTTTCTTGATTTATTTATTATATCTTGGGTTTGATTCCATTATAGATTATTTATGGCTAGTTTCCAAGAACTATATTTTCTAACATGACTAGTTGTCCCTTTAGAGGGTGAGTGTAGTTGTTGTGGTTTGAAGGTAGTGGTTTCTCCTTTAGAGAGGAATTGTGGTAATGTATATTTCCTAGAGTTAGATATTGGGTATATATTTGTGAATATGGATTTCCCCAGGGCAAGTTATTGGGTCGACATGTGTGATTGTTCCTTTACCCATATCCGTGATTCGGGTTAACCTGAAAACACTATGAAATACCCTTAAATATTGGTGTGAAATTTTTCTTTAAAGGAAGAATGTGTATATGAGATATTTTTTTGAATATATCGAGCATATTTGTGGATTAACTATTATAATTTCATTCATAAAATGGTTACTTTTGACTTTCTTTCTACCATGGTTCTAAAGTAGGTAGAGTCTGGTTCGTAGTGGTTTGGATTGTGCATGATTACATGGAATATGATTTTTTATTTATGAATATACTTTATTTTAATTTCAAACACTTATATTTAATATTTTACATATGTTAAGGAAAAATTAGTAGTGTTCTACTGGGTTTATACACACACCCTGTATGAGAATGTTGATGCTCGTGCAAATTTTTTGGTCTGGGATCCATCTAAGGATAAGGTCCCTACATTGGGAAATTGAGCTGGTGGATCTTAGGTATGGGTTAGATGTTGGTATGTAATATAGATTATTTTTTTCAATATATTTAGTTTATTTTGTATTTAATGTATACATGGTTTTACACACCACATTTGGGGTCCTTGGTTTATCTTGTATGACATGTATATCTTTTTTCATTGTATGAAATTATTATTTTAGTTTCTACTCTGTAATTAAAATTTTGTTTATTGTTTTTTTACTATTTTTCAGATATATTACTATTGATATCAGTGTAACAGTATCCCAATGACCCCATTATGTCCCTCATCGCTAATCGAATACCTCTTTCTTATGGGGATGCACATGTGAGTTCATGTGGCACTCCATCCCAAAACCAATGATTTGGTTCAAGGTGTTACAAATTGGTATCAGAGGGGATTTTCATTAAATTATTTTTTACTATGTTTAGAGAATAGTAAAAATGAGAAAGGTTGTGTGAAACTAAAGTAGAGGATTCATGTATGTTCTTTCTAAACTCTTATTTAAAGGGACTTTGAGTTACCAGGTATGAGGTTTCTATTACAAATTATGGTTTTCCAATTTCATAATAATCTTTATTATTATTGTGATATTATTAGTAATTAATTTCGGTGATTCATTCATCATGATTATGCGATTAGGTTCTAATTTAATGAATTTTATATCATATCATTTATATAGATTTATTAAATTAAATTTTAGTATAAATATCTTTTCTATGCATATATGATATATCTTTGCTAACATTTAAATTACTTGAACCTGATCATGGTATGTTTTGTTTTGTGCATTTGGCTATGACTAATATGAAATTGGGGAAGAATTTTATTATTCCATGGGTAGTGATAAGTGATTATATTCCGCATAGAAGTGGGTGTCCTCTGAGGATGATTCATCCTATAGTGATATTTTAATCATCTTTATAAATTACTTGAGTGATGTAGTCAATTAAGGTATTAAATAAATTTTTTGTTATTGTTTCAAATTTTAGAAAATTACACCATGATGAATTCTTAGGGGACCACCTAAATAAGAGGTTCATGTTTCTCCCATCATGGAAAGTGATATTGGAGAACTTCCAAATGGGTTTGAGAATATAGCCTAGAAAGCTCCCATAGTCTCTCTAGGGATCTAGGTAGTAAAACTACATTAGGTTGGATTTCGTTTTCCAGTTACTATTTAGGGTGAATGATACCAGATAATAAGGATAAAAATAGTCAATATTTCTTGAGATTTATAGATTCATCAACCCCTATCCTTCTAGGACATAAAATCCCCCAAGACACTGAAAATTAGATTAAAATCAACGAGGGAATTTTTTACCTACTGGAGAATCCAGATCATCTATGAGTAAATTTCGATGATTTGGTACATTAAGTGCCTAATCATAGATAGGGTATCATGATGAATAAATTTGGGAGTCATCAGATTTTAACTTGGAATACCTTCTAGGAATTTTTCTTTGAGTAATTCATCCATGATGCAATGAAGTTATATTGTACATAGTGGTTTATTGATCTTCAGTAGGGAATGATGGCAGTGGCCTCATTTCATAGAGTTTCTTTACATTGATCCTGTAATGTATAGGAATTAGGTGAATATTAAATGAAATTTATAGATATCCCTTTGACATGAGTTGTTCCTCTAGGTCATAAATTTTTACCAGACCACATTCTATGATATTCATTATAAGGATATCATGATCATGAAGGGATTGTATGAAGATAAACTAGTATGTATTCTTCTATCTATTACTGGACCAATGAGTGAAATACATATAAGTGGTGTGGGTGCGTCTCCCAATAGTAGAAAGTGGGAGTAAGGGGACATGTGCCAGGGTGACAGTAGATAGCTAGATTATGGAAGAGGCTATTTAGCTCCTTCTATGGAATGGGTTCTATCAGGTGTTATAATTATGAATGAAAAGTGAATAATCACAATTTATGTCACAATACTCTTACATATTGAAATTTATTTCATAATAGAGTTTATATATAATTTTTTTAAATGATACATGGTTTTTATTAAGGAGATAAGGCCTTGGTGTGGATGGAATACCTCAATAGTAGACACAAACACTGTAAAATTTTGTGAACCAAGTGAGTCATGGACCAATGGGTTAGGGTCATGGATATAATAAATCAAAGGATTATATACTGTGATATATCTCAACTATTAGTGTAGAGGTACCTTATACTATTTGTGGTATGGTTCTGATTATAACTATTCATTCTTCATCTTCATTTGATGTAGTAGCTTCTGATTATTTCATATCCACCCATGTTATAGTTGGTTTAGACTTGTTAATTATGTTCTCCACTGAAATTATTTCTCATAAAAAACCATTAAGTGTGAACATAGATTCTCATCCTATGTGTTTATAATTCCTTATAGATGTTTTTGGTTATAGACACTAGTAGGATTCCTTGATTCTAGATATGGTCAGTTTCAATGTAATCATCGTTATAGATTTGTTGACTACTAACCAAGATCACATAAATAATTATACAGATGGGTGAACTTAACCATTACCAAGGTATAGTACTATATATTGAATAAATAATATGATTTAGAACAAATTATAATGGGACCAGACCTTATCAAAGTTGGATCCATTATAGAACAGGTGGATAGTATAGTTTTTATGGTAGATTAGGAAAAAGTGTCATCCTCTCTTGCTCATGTAGTAGACCTTTATCCTTATTTTTTCTCAATTAATAATAATTTATTCCTCCTAATATTGGGATTTATTTTGAGAATTAAATCATGTTATGTGTGTAGCCAATATCAATTCATCCTTACCCTTTAGCATCTGCTGAGTTAAAAGTACTAAGGGTGCTGCGAGAGGATTTAGAGGTGAAAGGATTTATTCAACTGAGAAATTATCCTTGGTGCAATATATTTATTTCTACTAATAATGAGGATGGATTCCTTTATATATTTTTCGAATATAGTAATATGAATCATGTAACATTGAATAATAGACATCTCTTTCTAAAGATTTACGATTTTTTAAATCTATTGAGGGGATCCGAGGGGTTATTGAACATTGGCTTGTATTTTGGCTATCACCAACTTCTAGAAAGAGAAGTGGACATATTTAATAAGAAATTTAGAAGAAGATATAGACTATATGAGTATCTCATGATTCTTTTTAGGTTGATGAATTCTCAAAAAATTGTTCATGTCTTTCCAGAATAGGATATTTCACCCATACATGGACTCCGTCATTTTATTCATTAATTATATTCTAATATATTTTCAGAATATCAAATTCACATAAAATATATTTTAATACCATCTTGTGTATACTTCGAGTGTATTAGATTTATGATAATCTTTTGAAGTTTCACTTTTGGATCTAAGAGTTATATTTCATGAGACATGTGATTTTCGATAGGGGAATTTCTGTTGATCTATAAAATGTGGAGAAATTTATGACTTCGGAAATGTTAATTAATGTGTTTCATATTTAGGGTTTCCTTAGATTATTTGGTTATTACAGTTAGTTCATACCTGAATTCTCTCATTTGGTTAGTATCTATGATCAAACTTACCAAAAAAGGGTAAAAGTTAAAGTGGACTAACCAGTGTGAAAATTCCTTAATATATTTAAAGATTAGGTTGGAATATACTCTAATATTAATTCTATCATAACAGGGGATTTGTTATGAAATTTACTTCGGTTATTTCGGTGTTCGTTTGGGAGTTGTTTTAATGCATAAGGATTAGAAATTTTCCTATTGGTCTTATCATCTATGACCCCATGAGCGTAACAATCCTACTCTTGATTTGTAGTTAGCTGTTGTGGATATTATCATGAATTTTGGTGACACTATGTTTTTGGTGATAGATTCTTGATTTATACGGACCAGAGGAGCTTACAGTATATATTCTCTAAGTTACACTTGAACCTTTAGTAGATTCATTGGGTTGAGTACCTAATTTTTTTTTCTTTCAATATGGTTAATGATCATAGAAAATATAATGTTTTTATAGATGATCTAATTATAAATATGCAGGATTATAAAGAGTGATCATTAGAAGAAGACTGGAAATTGATGATCCTATTAGTAGACCATTTGATGGGTGCATCTAAGGACTAAGGGTTGATCACTTGTGTTACCTTATTCATCAATTATACCTTAGTATATTGAGTTAGATCAAATCAAGATTTTGATCACGAATACTTATTAATATATGAATATTTGTTGGGAAACACCCAATTTTGGGAAGTTATTTAGATATGAATGATGTGACATACATTCGTGGTAGGGTAGTGATCCCTACTTCTATAATAAATGAGTTAATGATATACTCTCATGTGTTGTAGTGGTTAGTACAACTAGGATAAAAAAAAATTATCATGATATAAATTGATGTTTCTAGTGGATATGTAAGAAGAGTTTTATTTCAGGTTTCATCTCTAATTGTATTATCTATTAAAGAATTAAGTTCTATCATCAGTTAAAAGTTTCATTGCTTGATCCTTGTCTAATTACATTTTGTAAGTGGGATTAATGGATGATGGATTTTTGTTTTGGGGTTATCCATGACATTGAGAGGCTGAGATGTGGTATGGGTTGTGGTTGATCAACTAATGAAGGTCTCTCATTTCTTTGCTGATTCAAGATATTTTCTCTGTGAATTTTTTATGAAATATTTACATATGATAGATAGTATAGCTTCAAGGAGTACCAATGAGCATAATATATAACTGAAATTATTATTTGGCATTATTATTTTGAAAAGTCTTACGAAAGGAAGTGGTTGATTAGTTGAAGCTGAGTATAGTGTATCATCCACAAACTAACATATAATTAGAAATTATTATCCAAAATTTAGAGGATATTCTCATAGAATATTTTATAGACATTTTGGAGTGGGGGAATTATCATAGATAATTGGTAGAGTTCATGTATAATAAAATTTTACATCCTTAGATTCGTATGGACACCTTTTAGTATCTTTATAGTATTATTTCTTATTCAATTTTTTGTTGGCTTGATTTTTGTGATTCAACTACTATTAGATAGAGTTTGGTATACAATAAATCCAAGAGAGTGAAACTAATTTGGAAGAAGTCAGTGAAAACTAATAATAAACATCCTCCAAATTAATAACAGAGGGAATGAACCTTTAGGTTTGGCATGTTTGATTGGGTTTTCTTGCAAGTGTCACCTGGGTTGGGACATCGATGTTTATAGAAACAATGATAGTTTACACCACATTTTGTAATAATTTTTGAGATAATCAAACCTTTAGGAACAATGGATTACCAATTAGACATCCTTCCATGATATTGACATATCTATAAAATTTTCCTTGTGTCTCATCGTTAGAATTATGAGCCTGATCCTACACATGTAATTGATGGTGAGGATGTTGAGTTGGAACCTGATTCATCATTTAGGGAGAGGCTGATTTGGATCATGGAACTGAGGGATAAGGTGTTGTGAGGGAAGATAGTTCCCCTTTATTAGATATTTTGGTATCACAAATATATCCAAGTGTTGACTTGGTAGTGGGAATCAGATTTTTGGGATCAGTTTCCAAATTCATTTGAGAAAACCCTATTGACACTTCTTGAGGATGAGAATTAATTAGGGGGGGGGGATTTTTTTCACCCTCAAATTTTAAGGTATATTTTGATTTAGTTTTGTAATTTATTGTTTGAATTATATTCATATTTTCAATGATGTTATAGTTGTTAAATAATTTTTAGTTCATATTCATGAGAACGTAAACTTCAACCAATGTCTTAGGAACTATTAGAGGCCTTCTAACTATCTAGTACAACACCTTCATCGATCATGTGGATAGGCCAGGGACCCTATAGATATGTAGGGAATACTATCTAGAAGGTGGGAATACATATCCCAACTATTATTAAAATATGTATCCCTAGTATAATTTTGGATAAATCTTCTTGTTAGGGGAAACCGCTAGACATCTGGTGGAGCCACAAGTCAGTCGGTGAGGCCCACGGGCTCAACGATATTCTCTAGACCAAATTTTAAGCAATTTTAATCTTGTAATTTCCATAAATATACCTATATAATGTAATAATTTACACTATCATCAATAATTTCCCAAAAAACGGATGTCCCCCTCTATGGTACACATTTCTCTATTCTTCTATCTGTACAATGCTAGAATATTGGATCAATCTAGAAACTCCCATTTGATAAGTTTATGTTTTTCTAACCAAAAAATACTCTTTCTCTTGGGTAAAATAAAAAATATGGTCATTCATGGTAAAATATTCTTATTCAAATGTGATATAATTGGGATTTATTATCTTTTTTATAGATATGTATCCAGATCTAAAAAATTATTATTTTCTCTCTCTCTATATTAATCAAATCTAAATACATAGGTAATGATGGTTCTCATTGGAAGGGTCTATTGAATTATCATCCTTATAATGTTATTATTATTATATACTTGTTATAAAATACTCATGAATGAAAAATCAATGGTTATAAGGATTATTGGTGTATGGGATTGATCTAGGTGATAATTCATAGTGTTTGGCATCAATGATCTTCGCATAAAAATGTATTTACAATTTGGAGACATTATATGAAATTTAATGGTATGATATGAATGTGGATGTGTGTGTATACCATAATTACATTTATTATTATGATATATATATATATGGATGTGTGTATGTCTTTTGATACCCTTTCTTGATATAGAATGATTATTTCTTTATTTATTATATCTTGTTTTTGGATGTTTATATGGATTCTTTGTGGCTAGTTTCAAGATACCAGGTTAGTCTAACATGACTAGTTTTCCCATTCAATGGTGAGTGTATTCGTTATAGTAGGATCTTTATGATTTTACCTTCAGAGAGGAATTTTGTTAATGTGCATTTTTTTAGAGCCAGATATTAGGTCGATATGTTAGAATGTGGATTTCCATATAGCCAGATACTAGGTATACATTTTGGAGTGTAGCTTTCCCCAAACCCATGAATTAGGTTAGCATGTGGACTCCATGAAATTCTCCAAAGGTAAGAATGTAATTATTCTTTAATAGTTTAATGTGGATGTAAGATATTTGGTTGAATATATCAAGAATAAATGAATATTACATGGAGTAATTTCGGTCATATAATAACTACTTGTGACTTTCCATTTGGTCTAGTTCCAAATAAGTTTGACATAGGTTTATATAAGAATGGATAGAAAATAATAATATGATAATTGATTGTTTATTTGTGAAATTTACTTATTTTCATGGTTTAAGATTCGATATATTTATTCACTTATGTTAAGAATGCATTTGGGGTTTCCAACAATGTTTATTCTCACACAATGCACGAGTATCTCAACGTGCATACAGATTTTATGGTCAAGGATATAACTAAGGGAATATACCCTATGTTTTAAAGCTAATTAGATGGATCTTGGGGAATGAGGGTGATGTTGGGATGGAATCTGGACTATTTCTATAGCTCTTTTAGTTGGTTTTCTCCTAAATTAAAACATCGATTAGCCAATCACATTGGGGGTCCTTGGTTTATCTCGTATGAATTGTAGTCCATTTGATTCTTCAAGGATTTTTTGTTTTAGTTTAATATTAATAGTTTTCAGGTTTTTTTAGATTTTTTCTAGTTTTCTATTATTGATACCAATGGAACATTCTCCACATGAAACAATTTTATCCCTCACCACTAGTAGTAACATTTTGTGTACAATGAGTCACACAAGAGGTCATCTAAAACACCATCCATAACCAAATGATTTGAATCAGAATGTTACACCCTAGTAAAAAGTTTAAGGTAATCAACCTAAAATTTTGGTAAGCTATAAATCATTTGGTTTCCTAGAAATGATATCCATGTATAGATTCAAACAAGTGGATGTGAGATCTGGCACAAATACACAAAGTGGTAATAACCCTTGAAAATGTTTTTTGGGTGTTAATTCAATATTCACTCAGTTCACAATAAGTGGTCCTAATAGCATGCTTGGTTTTAAAATCACAAGGTATATTCTTTGGATAATTCAAATGATCTTTACAAACCACTATAAAGGATTTAATATAATAGTATGTAATTTTATTATGGATTACGTGAATTGTTTATTTAGATTACCTAACAATAAAATGACCATAGATATCCTAGATTAATATCTATAAAATCATATTTTATAGTATATATTACATTCATGAGCTATTCCTTCTATCTTCATAGTTTTCCTTTTATAATATTATTAATTTTAGTATTATCATCATTAAAATTATTATGGTTTCAGTAAACTTTTAAAATGATTTTATAATTGTGAACGTAATGATTATTATCTATTATTAAACTTAAAATCTCTTATATGATTATGGTTCTATGAATTCATTTAGATTATGATGTTTTAGTATACCTATTTAATCCCCACCTCAAGACATGGAGGTTGAGTTAACTGTGAAAACATAAAGTGGTGAAATCATTAGATCTCAAAAATATAACTCCTCCACAATCAATATTTTTAAGTCAAATATCCTAGAAAACCATATAATAATACCTTTAATGGGATGAAATACTATATTGGGAATGGATTAGTTTTATTTATTTAGAGATAAAATTTTCAATTGGGATAATGAAATCACTTTCCATATCCCAAATCATTATTTGATTCTATACAAGTGTATGTAGGAGGATGAATCTCTATCGGTAACTTCTTCTCAAACATGGATAGTGTTTCCTTATAATTAATAAAATATAACTCAAATGGTTTAGAAAAATGAGAGGATCAACCCTAAAGAAATTCCCATTGTGAAGGAGTGTGTTGATGTATTCCCTAAAGAGTTTCTTGGTATTCCTATTCCCTGAAAGGTTGAGTTCTAAATTGATCGTTTACTTACAGATCTTCCCATATCCAAGGATCCCAATACAATTTCCCCTATTTAACTAGATTGATAGAATAAGAAACTAAAAGTGAATATAGATAAGGGTTTTATAATCCCATGTGCTTCACCATAGGGTGAATCATTCATATTTACCAAGAAGAATGATGGTTGGATGTAACTATGCATTGATTACCATGAAATAAAAAAACATGATGAAGTTTGTTTATCCTTTATCATTTATTGTTGAATTGTTTGATTAGTTTTATGGGAACTATTATTTATGTAATGTGGATCTCCAATTGAGATATCATCAATTGAAGGTAATGAAGGAGGATATTGCCAAGTATGACTTTTGTAAAAGGTATGGTTTCATGACACAACCCAACAGGGCTCGAGCCATGAGTCCCGAATCCCGCCTCCAATATCCCAGGGGTTGGAGACTAGTGTTGAGTATGCTATCACACACATGGGAGGCCTTAACCTAAGGTACATGTACGCATGCACCCACATATAACTCTATGCAACAATTTAGGGATATAAACTATGAAAATAAAAAGTAAAATGAATGCATATATCTATCCCAAACCACAGTAAAGCAGAAGTACAAAAGGGGGGAATACATTTATACCAAAAGAAAATTGTAAAAGTGTCCAACCTACTCATATTGAGGGGATTACTGTCAAAACACCTGCTCGTAAACTCTATAGCCAGGATCCAGTGAAACCCCTGCTCAGTACATCTACTAAACAATTCCTTCTCTTGGTCCTAATAAGACATCATCAAATGAAATGTGGTCAAAAGAAGACACAAAACATGCTGGAAAATACAATGCAGGTTTGATTTAAATAATAATCCACAGGCATACCAAAAACACATTCAAATAAGAGAGTAACTTATAGGCATCAGTTAGCTCAACCCATCCATAGGGAATCCAATCAAGAGAGAAAATCCATGAAAAACCATCCTCATCTATACTTGAAAAGTCATATCAACCCCATATTATGTCATTGAAATTAAAAACACCCTGGGGACTCCCAGAATATACCCAGATATACTTACAGTAGACTCTAACATCTAATTGTCAAGACCACAGACTATCCATGGTAGCCAACTCAAAGATCCAACGTAATACTAACAACAATATCATGAGGTACCAACCTCGTAAATATAAATAGGCTTCAACTCGATGTTTCATGGTAGAATCCTACCATATAGTACACACACCAAGATCCTAGCCATCCTTGTTGGCACACAAATTGATAGGTGACCTGTATCAAAAAAATTCAGTTGATGGGCCAACCATTTCAATCCCAATGGAGCTCAACCAAAGATATGTCACTCTATCCAGAAAACAAAATAATGCAACAACATGACCAACCCTCATGGTACCTATCCAAAAGGTCACACTCAAAGGAAAACACCACCAAAGAAGTCCCCTAGTGACTGAACCAACTCCAACTCCTCTGGTGGGGGATCCCACCTAGGTTCCACTAGGGGACACTATAAATCCCAGGTGGAACAACATACATAGAAAATTCGTCTAAAATAGAATAAACTACTATTTAGAGTTGGTCACACTGATTCCATGAACTCTGCCTTTGAAAAAAATCACAGTAGATCACAAAAGGTAGAAATGGATCTCAATACAAAGGTAGTGGGTCTGCACCCAGGGCTTACTAGAGACTTCGTCCAATACTGGAACACCATTCTGGGTAGAGAATCGATTCATGGGAAAATATTGGTGACACCAATTCTATAAACCCTACCAAATAAACTTGAATGTATGAGAGGATTGTGTTGGGCCTCTCATAGAAACACAAGATCCAAATTCATTGAGACTTTTGTCGAGGAAGATTGAGTCAACACACACTAGAATGTGGGAAACACCCACACTGCATGTACACAAAGCCTCTGAAGAGGGGCCACAGTACAACAAAGATAATGTGATATGGAAACTCTCATAGTGAATAGAAAATGGGGACACATCCAAACATAGCGGTCTAAACGTCACCAATAAAGACTAGGGGGGCCACTCAACCCTTCCAGTCTAACTATCACTAACAAGGAACAATGGGACCCACTCAACCCTACTGGTCAATTTGTCATTAACCCAAAAAACCAGCACAAAAACTCCTACACATCACAACTCCTATTCCAAAACAGTGGCCACCATCAGGTTCTACAGGGAAAAAAACTTAGGATGAGATACTCGAGGGCCTGAATCCATGCTACGAAGGAGGAGATATAGGAAGTACAAGATCTAAAGAAGAAGCTCAAGGAGTACAAAATGTGAAGGGGCCACATGGAATATGAACCTTCTTGAGTACCTATATGTGTATCCTTTCTATATAGGTTTCCAACCCATTTAGGAGTACACAAAATATAAATAAAGTACATGTCGTGTCCCTCTTCACCTGACCCCTGGCCATGTTTCACCTTCACATGGCTCAACAATCCAAGTTACTTACAAGCTATGCATCCTATACTACATGGAGTGTTCAGATCATATAACCACATGGAAATGTGGTTTACCTATACCTATGTACCGTACCATGTGTTCATGTACTTTGGATGTGTTCTTTTACATTGCTTTTTACTATTACACAACTACCCTAGTTGTTCCCCCTATCCAGATGAGAAGGATCCCTACATATATTGTAACCCCTGTTACATGGTGTATAGATCCAAAAACATCTTCTTCCCTGAACAGGAATAACATACATCAAGTATGACTAATTTACACATTGTGTAGATTGGAAAATCCATAATAAATTCATTGAAAATGGTGTGGATCACCCCCATTCACCCTGAAATACTCAAAATGACCCTTGAAGAGTCCCTAGAAAAAATCTATGGGCTCCAAAACCTTATAAAGATGCATAAATGGGAAATTGTGTCTAAAAAAATATTCTTACCATGCCGATGAAATACCGAAGTTGTAGGTGTAGAATGATTATTGGGATGTTTCGATTAATGATCAAGTGACGATCGATGTCAAAATGGGATTTGGAATCACCTTCTCACAATGGTTCATTTTTAGTTAAAGCGAGAGGAAGAGGAGGAGATGGGGATTAGCCTCTAGTATTTTCAACAATGGGATAAGGGGGAGAGAGGGTATTTGTTTTAATTTTAATAAAAAATAATATCCACTTAACACCCCATCCCGACTCGCCTCTAACCCAACACCCGTTACTGACAATGTTTATTTCACACTTATGGTAAACACAATGTTCTTAACCAAACCATGGTCTTAGAAATATAATCTGAGACTCTTCCTGAAAGTTATTCATATTTCAAGTAGAACAATGCTTGGGTGATAATATATATTTTATATTTTTAATATCACCGCATCAAGGCTCTATGGGCCTCATATTATTACGCCAACTCAGTGCATTCCATCTGAAATATTCCTAGACATATTCCAATGTTTTATAAGGAAAAACATGAGTCTACATCCTCCCCACCTTACTTCATTTCTTCCCCAAAAAGTGAAATCCTATGAACATGGGAAAGGACTTGATCTCCCAACTGGGACTCCCATGCCAGAGAGCTCACCAGATGTTCTTGTGTTGTAATGAACACACACTAAAAGGTACAACAACACAAAAAGACCACCAAAATTCCACCAAGGGTTCCCATGCTTCCAAAATGAATGAACTCCGGGGAACCTTCAAGGGAACCATAGATCGTCCAGCTAAAACCAAGTTAATATTGTGCTACAAGTGACACATGTTTCCTCAGCTACGATAGTTGGAAAAAAACCAAACCCTACCACATGATTATGAGAGGGACTAGTAACACATCACCTCAGTAACCCACATCATCAAAAAAAATAGATGGTTTATGAACCTCAGATATATCTTGATTCCCCAGATAACACTCTAACCCCTCAATGAGGTGAGAATCAACCAAACATAAGATCTCATCACCAGACACCTAGGGACACATTATTTGGTTTACAACAATCCCAAATGAGCTTTAGAAGACCTCAACCATCTCCAAGTGATCGGCTCCAACACCAACGTGACACCAATGGAAAGAGACCACCTCATCACCTCGTCTCTCTATGTGACTGGTGCCAATTCCAAATGTCATGGGGTTGAAACACTCACCACATTAAGGAAAATCCATCAATAAAACTTAAATTAGTAATATATTCATGAAAGACCTCACAAAAAACCTCAACCCATTAGGAAAAATATCTCTATATCCTAGAAAACAAACAGGGTCTCCCATGTATAAAAACTGTGTCTTACAAGCCCTTATAAAACTACTTCGAACACATGAAACTGGGCTTGAACTCACAGGTCGATGGAACTCATCCACTACACCTCAATACTATCTACTTTGGGTGACACTTACTCACCCGCACAGTTTTGTATCACATGACACATCATAGTAGGGGAAGCATAGAAATTTCCTGGGAATTTGAATCCATGACTAAAGACAACACAACCTACACAAGAGCCCTGTGTACAAGCTAATTCCAAATATGAGATGGTACTAAAACACAACAAAGTCATGCCCAAACACTCACACTAGGTCTTACCAGGCCTTTTCTTACCAACTACCCTCATGAAAACAATCTGAAAACACAATTATAAGGGACTAATCCACCGCACCTTGATACTATCCACTTTGGGTGGCACTAACTCAACCACACAGCTTCCATTAAGTCAAAAAACATGTCTCGATGGGAGAAGGATCCCTCATCCTTATACATTTCATGTGAGAAAGAAAAACAACAACACATGGATCCACTGATTCCCTACGTCTTCCTGAAAAAATACAAAATAAATTAATAGAAAGGAATGAGTACCTCCCAAAAATTTCTATCAACCCTACTAAAGAATGTATAAAGGACAGAGAATACATCTATCCATCCAGAGCCTCTAGGTAAACACCCCTAGTGCCTACAATCGTCGATGTCTCTATCCACTAGATCCCTAAGCCTAGACTAGCCTACCTAGGGGTGGTGGTGGTAGTGGTGGTGGCGACGACTCAATGCACCAACCTCTTCCAGACACTCCAACTTTGTAGACTCATTCACTGCTCGATGATACTTGAGGAAACTAATGCCACTTCCATGATGGTCCGTCGAATAAATATCTCCCACTAGCACAATGGTTGAGAAAGTCTCTCGCAAGATGTCCCTGTTAGTCCCATGAATAGAAACACCTCTCTCATTGCTGAACAGAACCCTAGCATGGATCTTGAGTTCATGAATGGGTATTTTAAAAAAACTATGGTTCCTCCTGCATTGCACACATGCTAACAGCTGGTCCTGTTCAACCTGAATCTGAGCCTAACACTACCTATAATGCTTCTGATACGTGTGCAAACCCAGTGCATCATCATCTAACACCAACAGATCCATCCATGGATCATTATACGGATCTGCATCCACCTAAATCCTTGAAGGTGGGTCTATATGCTTCTCTATCGGTGGTGCCTCCACCATCGATACAACAGAGAAGAACCTGCCTCATGGCCAAGCCCCTGAAAGGTGACCACATCACTCATCGGGTCCTAATCCAAATCCATATGGGGACACCATGAATTCTATCATCATGGAAACATCCTAAAACCAATTCAATATATACCATAGTCAAATATTTTATATGTGGAGTTCATTCAGGAAGGATAGTAAAAAACCAAAACCTATTCCTATATGATTCATGTACATTTATTTCCCTATGACTAGTGTCAAAATGTATCGAGTCGAAAGGAAGGTAATCAATGTCCTATTCAATGGACATGTCAGCCTCTTGCACAAACACTAGAGTCCCTTTCCTAAAAGTTGAACTCAAAATATACTAAAACTATTTCTATGAAACCAAAACCAAGATCAATATTGTGGTCCCAACGTGAAAGATGCTCTAATACCACTCAATCATGATCCGACCCAACGGGGCTCAATTTGAGACTCCCCAATCCCACCTCTAATAGTTCAGGGGTTGGTGACTAGAACCGAGTTGTCTATCACCCACATGGGAGGCCTTCTCCTAAGGTAATATACACACACACCCATATACACCTCCAATCAATAGTGCAGATATATATATATATATAAAGAAAAATAAAATACATGCATAAATCTATCCCAAACTATAATAAAAAATATGTACCAAAGGGGGAAAAGTACATTCCCACTAAAATAAAACAACCAAAGCATCCAACCTGATCATATGGAGGGGATAACCATCAAAACACTCATTGGTAGGCTCTGAAGCCAAGCTCTGATGAAAACGTTGGTTATTCTAGCTACTATGAGCTACCTTCTCTAGGTCCTATTAGGACTCCATTTAAGAAAATGTGGTCTCTACAAGACACAACACCTGCAAGAAAAGCTCGTATAGGGGTGAATTGAAGAATACACAGTAGGCACCCCCAAAACTCAAACCAAAAGGGTGTAATCAACATGAATTCGTTAGCTTGATCCAGCCAAATACAACCCAATTGTGAAAGAAACTCCATATAAAATAATCCTCAATTATACTCGACTTATCAGCTTAACACCCTAGAAATTTCAATGAAACTACACACACCGTAGTTACTCACAAAACATACCCACATAAAATCGTAACAGACTGTCAAATCTAATGGTCCTCACCATAGACTGTCCATTCTAGACAACTGAAAGGTCCAACGCAATGATCACAATGATCTCACGAGGCACCAATATTATAGACAACAATAATATCCCACTTGAGGATATAATCTAGAATCGTACCTTATAGTACACACACTGATATCATATCGATCCATGATGGCACACATAATGAGAGGGGACATGCATCGAAAACTCATTGTCGATGATCCAACCTTGCCATCCCAGATTGAACTGAACCAAGAGATGCCACTATATTAGGAAAATGAACTAACAACACAACATGACCAACCCTCATGGTATCTATCCACAAGGGCATGCTCGATGGATATCACCATAGAATAATTCACCCAGTGACTAAACCAACTCAAACTCCTTAGGTGGGGGATCCCACCCATGGCACACTACGGGACACTACAAACCCTAGCTAGAAAAATGTACAAAAACAACTTTATTAACAAAGGATCAACGCCCATGTATAGTTGTTCATGCCAATTCTAAGAACGCCTACTTGGGAAAATGTCACAGCAGATCACATAAGGATGAAGCAGATTTCGATACTCAGATAGAGGGTATGGGCACAAGGATCAATGAGGGATCCATCCCATACTGAAAAAACATCCATGGTAGAGGATTAATGACTAGGAAAATATTGGTCATATCTATTCCAATAACTCTAATAGGAAAACACAAAAGAACGTAAGGATCACGCCAGGCCTCCCAAGGTGACACATGCACCAAATCCACAGAGTCTTCTATCAAAAATGATTGAGGAAATTCATTATAGAAACTAGGAAGCACCCACATTGCACATACCAAAGCAGCTGATGAGGGGACACATTACAACGAAGAGGGCATGATATTGAAACCCTCAAAGTGAACGGACCAAGGGGGACCCACCCAACCATACTAGTTTAAACATTGCCAATAGAGACCAGGGGGCCCACATAACCTAGTGAGTCTAACTCTCACTTACAAGTACTAGGGAGACCCACTCAACCCTTCCAGTAAAGGTGTCTCTAACCCAGAAAAACCCACACAAAAATTCGTACACACCACATCTTCTAGCCCCAAAATTTTTCCACCATCTCATTCTATGTGGAAAACTACTTAGGATAGGCAACTTACGGGCCTACATTTGAGATATGAAGGAGAAGATAGGGGAGGTAGAATATCTCATGAGGATCCTCAGGGAGTAAACATCGTGAAAATGGGTTACACGATATGTGAGCCCACCTAATCACTCATCCATCTATCCTTCCTACACGGTTTTCCAATCCATATAGGAGTACATGATGTGTAAGTAGAATATACTCGGTGTCCCGCTTTCCCAGGCCCCTGGATGTGGTTAATTATCACTTGGCCCATCTAGCCATGTCCCTTTTGTAGTTTTCATTACAAACTACATGGGGTGTTTGGGTTATATAGAAACCTGGTTGTGTGGTGTACCCATGCCCATTTATCAGAACCTATGTCGGTGTACTTTTGTTGTGTTATTTTACATGACCATATACTATTACACAACTTCCCTATCCGTTTCACCCAACCACAAAAAAAATGGCCTTAAAATGGCATGTAACCCTTGATACATGTTGTGTATACCCTGAAACCTCATCTTCCCCAAACGGGAAGAACACAAGGTATGCAGAAATAGAATACAAGTCCTGTAGAAAAGAAAATCCATCAAAAATTCCCTACACACAACCCAAATCGCAATCATTTAACCAAAACACTAAGATCGGCCCTCATGGGGCCCCTATAGAGTATCTAATGCATCAAAACATTACAAAAATGAATAAAAAGTGTATTCAGAACTAAAAAAACACATACCTCAAGGGTGAAACATCAAAGATTCATGTGAAGAATGACACTTGGGATATACTGATTCTCAATCAGGCAGCACCACCTCTCTTTTGTTCATCTGTCAATCAAAGGGAGTGGAAGAGTGGGGAGTGGGGGATCAACCTCATATGTGTGAAACAAATGGAGAATAGGGAGATGTAATATTTTTATTAAAACAATATCCACTGAACACCCCATCCTGACTGGCCTCCGACCCGACACCCAATACTAATAATTTTTATGTTGTGCCTGGTCTAAACACAACATTATGAACCCAACCACAGTCTCATAAATATGATCTGAGACACATCTCAAGAGTTATTATTGTTTCAAGATAAACTACAAAAAATTTATAAAATATATTTATTTTTTTAATATCATCTTGTCGTGCCTCTCCGGGCCTCAAATTCCAGCACCAAATCATCATATGGCTTCAATAATATTCTTATAAATATTACAATATTTTAGAAGGAACCACCAAATTCACTAAATATGGACACTATGGATTTATATTGATTCCATTTGGACTCACTAATCATCCTATAATTTTTATATACTTGATGAATAGAGTATTTAGGGATTACTAAGAGAAAATTGTGGTAATATTTTAAATGATATTCTTGTATACTAAAAATTTAAGGAGGAACATGAATAGGATTTGAATACATTGTTACCAACTTTGATAAAGGATGAGTTATATGAAAATTATCATAAATTTGAGTTTTGATTGGTGAAAATAACATTCGAAGGTAATATCATCACCAAAAATGGGGGGATCTATAGATCTTTCAACGACAAATGTGATTGAGGAATGTCCCCAAAAAATTATATGATAGATATCCATAGTTTTCTTAGATTAGTTGGGTTTTATTGCGAATTTTTAATTAAAGTCTTATTATTTTAAAAACCTCTATCAATGATTACATGGAAGGGAACATTGTTTTTCTAGAATGATGAATGTGAAGATAGATCAAAGGAATTAAATAAGAGGTTACTATCTACACATATACTCAAAATACCCATATGTGGGGATGGATTTATGATATACAATGGTGTATTCAAAAAGTGATTGGGTTTTTAATCATTTAAAGTGATAAAGTGATAGATTTTGACTCAATATAGTTGTAATATCATGAGAATAAATATACAATAATGATCTAGATTTAGTTCTGTTTATATTTCAATTGAATATTTTGAAGCATTATATCTATGGGGAGAAGTGTCAATATAAATATCACATGAGCATAAAGTATAAATTCACACAGACAAAGCTCAATATGAACTAATTAATATGGTTATATTTGATCAAGGAATATGATTACTCAATCAATTACTATTCTTGGAAGGTGAATAATGTTGCAGATATTGTAAGTAGAAAGGATACTAGAACATTATCCATGATAATAATTCAGAAGGAACCAATATTTTTTGACATGAAAATGATAGATAGGGGAATCATAAAGGAAGGAACCAAATACTAAATTTCTCAAATGAATAACCATCCATTTACTCTATAGAACATGAAGAAATGTAAAGTAGATAATATAAAGATACCTAAAATAATTTATGGAATAAGAAAGGTTAAATATTAATATTTCAACATTGATGATGGAGGATTTGTGAAATTTGGGACATGAATATGCATATGATCAATATCATTAACATATTACTCAAACCATTAAACATAGAGTTGAAATTTAGAATGAAATATCTACTAAAAATGATAGCCTATATTAAAGGATCATTTAGACACTTAATGAAATGTTGATATCATGATCAATGGATTTCAAAGGAGCTCGGTACCAATATCTTTCTTGAGTCAAATTATCATAGAAAAATAGCTTCCACTATAGCACTATATGGATAATTATGAATAAATTTATAGGAATATATGCAGAACAACTATGTTCTTGGATGAACATGGTGAAATTAATCAATTTGGACCGAAACTAATTAATGAAATGGAAGAAAAGGTAAAACTCATTCTCTAAAACATCAAAGTAGCATAAAGTCGATATAAAATCTAGGTTTATAATAATTGGTGATATCTAGAGTTTTAATATGTGGATAAAAATTTCCATTTTATACCTCCATGGAAGATATTCATGAGGTTTGAGAAAAATAGAAAACCTATTCCGAGATACATTGGTCAATTAGATATTCTCGATCAAATCTATGTCATGGACAATAGACTATCACTCCCACCAAGCCCGTATCAATTGAATGATGTGTTCCATGTTTCCCTTCTGAGGATGTATATAAAATATCTTTGACAAGTAATAAATCTAGAGGTTGTTTTTTTTGGAGAATTATGTTTTCTATGAGGAATAGATGGTGAGTATCTTAGACTATAGAGAATAAGTTCTACGCAAAAATACAACCCATCTAGTCAATTTTCTTTGGATAAACCATAAATACGAAGAAGGAACATGTGAACCTAGAGAATCAATAAAACAGAATTAAAATCATATATTTTCATATTAGTGTGTGAAATAGGAATTTTATTGTGAAATTTCTTGGGGGGGGGGAGAATTTCATTACCTACAAAGTTTTTATTGACATTTCCATTCTGAACATATATGTATGTGACATTTGATAATGGTTTATCATATAAAACACATGAAACGCAAAATGAATATAAAAAAACATTATTATAGTAATTTTAAAATTACGTTTGGATAATAATTATAGCCAAAAAAATAGAGAGTGTTGCAATAAGAAAGTAAACACATGAAAACAAATAACTAGAAATGTGAAATTTGGATCACTTGTATCTCCAATAATAACCACACTCGCAAACAATAATGTAAAAAGAAAATAAAAATATAGTAAACCTATTGATTTTTGTTTAAAAAGTATAGAACCTTATGAGGGATTGGAGTGAATGATAAAGGATTTAAATTACATACATTTATATTTAGTAGAACACTTATATTACAATTAAAATAGTAACTAGCATATTGCGAATATTAAAATGATCCTCAAAATAGTAATAGAATCAATGAAATAGTAAAATAAAATATTTGGTTATATTAATAAATAAAATAAAATAAATTTATATTGAATATAATTATTACATAATAAATAATAATTAATTAACATAAAAAAAATCATATTAGTAAAAATATATATGTTTTTTTATTAAAATGAAATTTTTTGAAATTTTTTGAAATATAAATAAATTATTATTATTAAAAAACAGTTTCATAAAAATATATTTTTATAAAATTTATAATATAATTTTATGAAACCATATGTAATTTTTTTGAGGGTCGGAAATTAATCGGGTCATAAAAATTTGTATTTTCTATAAATAGATATTTTATTTAGAAATTAAATATATCATATTTAGAAATTTTTCTTGTAAAATAGATAAAAGTTTTAGTTTTAGAATGTAAAAATTATCTTACGATTAATTTTTATTCTTTTTTTAGTGAAATTGAATTTTTGGTTATTAGTGAAATACTATATATATACCATATAAGCACTCTATTTTTTGTGATAGTTTGTATAAAGTATTTTCTAATGTTTTTTGAAGTTATATTTATATTTTATTATATTAATTATAGAATATTTAGAATCCCATTACTAATGAATCACATGTTGATCCACTATTTCAAGATATAATGTTTTATTCTAAAATTTTATTTTAAAACACACCATTCTTCCCCTTGTAAATACAAATCCTCACAACTTCACTTATCCAAAAATTTAAATAACCTTATATTCCCCAAATTATATTTAAATATTTCCCATTTCCAATTTTTATGTCCTATAATATTTTATCCCATAAAAAGTAAATTCTAAATAGCCTAAAGGTATAGTATATGGGAGGACGTCCAAATCAATAGGTAATGTTATTAACATAGCCCATTTAATATTTTAATAATCTATATATAATAATATATTCTATATAACAAGACATAATGTAGTTAGTATAAATATACTAAAAATCTATTATGTTAATAGAATATCCCTTATCAAACTTCCTCTCTTCTATTATTCTAAAATAAAAACGTTTCTCATATTATGGTCGGTTCACCACCTCCATGAATGATTTATTTTACAATCATAACCACCTATATAGATTCTTGTAAAAAATTATTCAATTAATAATTAAAATATTTATAACATGATTAAGAAACTAGAGTAAAAAATTTACTTTTTATGTTAATGATAATAACCAATAATGGACATAGTTATTTTTACCATCCATAACAAGAATACCAAGATACCTTTATTTGTTTGAATATATTTTATACAACCCATTAAATTTTATAATTCTTATGTCAATGGAATAATATAGGATCAATAACCATATAATTTTTGAGATTAGGTGACTATTTGAAAACTCTTTTTACCACCATCAAAATATAGAAATATATTTGAAGATAGTAACAGAACAACATTAAGTGGATAATGTGAGAAAAAAATTATATTAAATGAATAAAATATGATATTAAATTTACATTAAAAATTAAATATAAAATAAATAGTTTTAAAATAATTTATTTAATAAAAATAAAATTTTTATTCATGAAGTTCGATTAATGTACTGAATGAGTCAAGGACCCAATATACAGGATCTTTTGAACTAACCTAATTACTTTTTTATATATATTCTCTTTAATTTTCACCCTTCCCATACATGAACTATAAATATACTTCTTTTATATTATACATATGTGTTTCTTACACATAAAACATGTTTAATTAATCATTCTTTGTTGGGGATATTACATGATCTTCAAGATCCCCTGTCAATTCAATATTTTCATCAGACATTCATAATAGGAACATATTATTTCTTATCTATTTTTTTGTACTAATCCAGATAATTAATTTAACCATATATGGTTTCTAAAAAAACATTATTTTATGTCAAACCATTTTGATATTATTTATGGTTTCAATGAAATCATGATTCTCTTACCACTTTTAAACATTATACATGTTTTTTTGTAAAACCCTTCTTAAGAGGATCTTTTCAAAACATACTTCTCCACTTTTTTATGTGTTAACTTCCTTTGAAATTAATTTTAAAGAATGCTGAAACATTATTAACTTTTTAATTTTTAATAACGATATAATATCTTTTTTTATTGGAATATTGTTGATATTTTATTTTTTCATTCCATAAAACAAGATAATGTAACCCATTTTATTTTTAGGGTTTTTTGTAATGATTTTTTCTTATGTATGATTTTATTAAATAGAACACATATTAATGTGCATGTTCTAAATTTTATGGTTTTTTATTGAATTATATAGTCCCCGAATGTTTAGGGTAATGTTTTTATCTCATGAGATACCTTGTATTGGGAACAATCAGTTAGACTATAAAACTATGTTATATTTTCTTAGAATTGACCCTTGACATATAATAATGATTTCATGTTTTATATTTTTTTCTTTGTTACAGTGACTCTATGATCTGGTGATTTCATCTTTCATTTTCTCATTCTTTGAAGTGAACATATATGGTCCATCTCTTTTATGTTATCATGATATTTCTCTCATATCATATGTGTTTGATATCATCATGATTTACTATGTTTATTCCCATATATGGATTTATATCTCATTCATTTCAATTATATTTTTCTCCATGGTATCATATGTAGTAATAAAATATTAATGGGATTTAGAAGAAAATTTTATATGCTTAAATAAAGTTATTGTGGTCTATATTTAAGTTAAAGTTTTATATATCTAATGTTTTAAATACACTAGATATTTGGATTTAAGTGTTTTATATTATGTGAATTTATGTTAAAAATTAAGAAATATAATGTATAAGGGACTCATGTTTCTATATAAAATCTTGATTTTATAATTTCAGCTTTTGAAACAAAAAATCATGGAAATAAAATAGATATCTTAACTCAAATTCTAAAGGAAAAACTATTATAAGTTTTTTGGATTTTTTTCTATAATTAAAAGTATGAATTTTTTTTAGGATAAATATTTGGAAATTTTTGAAAAATTAAAATAATAGTAAGAGATAAAAACATTTTTATAATCATAAAACTAAAAGAATTGACAAAAACTACAATAAAGAAAACTTATTTGAAATATCAAAATCAAAAAGATGGAAAAAAACTATGATGTTTCATTAAAGTTTAAGATCTGAAACCATTGAAGGAATAAGAGATCAATTAGGAAACCCTTATTGGATTTATTGTTTGGTTTTTAGTCAAGAGAGATTATTTTATGAAAACTCCAATGTTGAATCACCATTATAGTCTCCTTGAATAAAAATTTACATTATTATGGTGGAATAGTCAATATAGTTATTTGACTCAATGTTGAGTGTAATAATTCTAGAGGAGGAAGTGTTCCTTGTATTAGTAGTTAACCCTTCCTAAAATATTGTAATCAAAATATTTCATAATTTTATAACCTTTTATTTAAAATATTTTTAATGTATTCTTCCTAGATTAGCCATAATTGGTGAAAAAGCTAAAATATTATTTCCCCATTTTACATTTCTATATCTGAATATTTCTATTAATGATAAAATAACTAAGATATTCATATAAATCTTTCTAACATGAGTGGAAATTCAAAAATACATAAAAATAAATAGAAACCAAAATTTAAACCGCCACATCTTAAAGGGTATTATTCATTGGTTGCAAAAAATGGTTTCAGCTCAATATATTTTCAATGATGAATCTATCATATTTTTCTTATGGATAATATAGTGACTACAAAGGAATTTTTTATGGGTGAAACTATCAAATATATAAGAACATAATGATATAATACATATATTCTCTATGAATAAATGTATTCTCATCCATTTTATGTAGATTTTGAATAAGTTATGTTTCAAGATGATCAATGATTTATGAATATAAAATAACGATTAATATAGATTCCAAAGACTATCATTATTTTTCTAGTGGTTTATAAAATTTAATCTACATTAAAGGGATGATTTTACTACTGCTAATTCCATTTGGAATAAATTTTCCAATATTTATGAATATTAATTGAAGGTGAGAGTTGAAAAGATCTAGTTTTCTCTTAATTACTATCGTGATGTGATGATATATCTTATTGAAAAAATTTATAGCTCCATCAAATGAATTATATGAATGTTTTATCTATAAAGGTACTTGGTGAGGAAGTAAAAGATGTATAAATTGTAAAAAAATTCATGATAAAATTTCCAAATTATCTATAATTTTTAATTTCTAACCCATAAATAGAGAAATATAGCTTAATTATCCTTGATTGGTTTAAAAATAATCATTATGAAATATGATATGTGAGTTAATATAGAAAGAACCCAAAATCGCAGGGATAAGAAAATTGAATTCAAATCCATAAAGAAAAAGTATCAAAAAAATAAAAAGATGAAGAGGAAGATTAAAAAACTTAATTTTCATTATCGGTGGAAAGGAAGTTAAAACGAGGTCGGGGGCTTTGAAGGATAGAAAACTGTGGCTTGTTTTTGACGTACCATGGAAGGTAACATCATAGAAATATGTTCTATATGATTTAATTGTGTGTATAATAGATATAAACTATAAAAAAATATAAGAATAAATAATCCACTAAAAGGATAATTTAGTCAAGAAGTATATTTTACAAAAAAATCTAAAGATAAGTCCATGTGATGAAAGAATAGGATGGTTATATAGACTAATTATAGGAGGAATGAAATAAATTCAAGTTAGATAAATGTAACTGTATGATGGAAAATTTTAAAATGTTAAAATGCTGAGAAGCTAATTATGATGATATTTAGGTAATTCTAACCCTTAATATTTAACTCAAGAGGGATCTGAATGATCGTGATATCAAAAGAAACAAAAAAATAAAATTGGGGCCTTGTTAAAATAATCATCAAATTATGTTGATCATCTTGAGGTTGAAATTGAATGATTATATATGTATATGGATAAATATGCACCAAGTTAATAAATCAAAGGTGATGTGTTATAAATAAAATGAAAAATTGGAGATTATACTAAGGTAATTAATAGCCTTAATGACTTTTTTAAGGAAAGAGAAAATATGATTTAATTCATTAAAGAATAAGTAGTTACTTTATGAATAAAACTTGAGTTTTATGTAAATAAAAATGGTCTAATAATGAATATATAGTTTAGAAACATCTTGGATAAATAACTAGTTAAAAAAGACAAATGAGTATTGAAAAGTGTTGAAAAAATTATGGATAAACAAATACATAGTTTTTTTGTGTAAAAGTAGAATTATTTGTTCTTAAAAGACCCTAAATTTTTTAATATCAACTATTTTAAAGAAAGATAAAGTAGAATATTAAGGAAAATAACCAATCAACAAATACTATTAATCAAATGAGGAATTACTCAAAATTATGTTACATGTAGAACATTGTAAGTGGATAAATATTCCCACTCATGATATTGCATTTTAATGGTATTTTTTCACACTATGACATACTGCCTATAGGTTGAGATTTATTTGAATGGAGTCGCACTTGGTAGTCAACAGAGAAGGATGAGATCATATCCTTTTTAATAAAAAGGAAAAAAATTCAATTGATACTAGTTTCAATATTCTAACTTTGGTCGTAAATACACTAACATCATATAAATAAGTGGTGGAAACAATTACAATCAAAAATCAAATATGAATTAATAATGTTTTATTTAATTTGATTACCTGGAGAACTAAATACTCACCATTAGAAGAAAAAAGTGGATACGATAATGTTTTCTATGTTGAAGAAAAAAATCATGTACAACATTTAATTGCAACATGATTTGAACTATCTTAAAAATAAATTAAGATAAATAGAATTAAAAAATGGATGAAATACTACTTAAATATAATATTTTAGGGATCCTCAATAATGGGTGTTTATACCACATTACTAACAATGTTATTCCCTAAGATTGTTTGAAATGTTTTTTTAATAAATTTAATTTTTTTGATATTTTTTGTAATGTGAAACCCAGAGTTTATCATGCATTACATGCAAAATTTAATTTATCTTTCATTAAATTCAACACTTAAGGTAACTTATGATTCATGATATATTAATTTCAAAAAAAACATAACATACTATTAAAATATTATTATTTAATATGATAGTCATCACTTAGTCATTGAAATATATGGTATAAATAGGATAAACTAAATTATAATAAACATTTAAATTCACTTATGATATGATGGAAAACCAATAATAGCCTTTATCAACTTGATTGTAAAGATAACATGTGTTTTCTCACTATTGAAGAATAAAAGAGTTTTTGGAATATATGGATGGAACAAATTCACTATAAAATCATTGAAAATATATCCAAATTCTACAACTAGAAAATAGAATAGAACACATATCCATATAAGTCTATAATCTCATCAAGAATCTTATTATAAAACATAAAATATCTTATATGATAACCCCAAAACAAAATGTGGTTATTAATCATTATAATTGGATGGTGAAAAAACTTGAAAAAATTATTACTGAATTAGAGTGGTGTCACTCACCAATACTAGAAGCTGGTAGTTTAGTTTTTAGTTTATACTAAAAATTTGGCTTTACTAATCACCAGAAAAAAAGACTCCCGGTGATATGTGGTATTATATAGATCTATCTTTAAATCACCTTCATGTTTTTTGAAGTAGGTTTTATTTTTAAAATAATGATGGTGGCTAAGGAAAATATAGTGATGCTTCAAACCAAGGAATTTTTCTATGCTACACTATGAAAAGTAAATATTTTAATTTATATAATAAAATTTTAGGGAAATTTATTTAGAGAAATAATGTAAAAATTTTTGATGAAAAATGTGGTAGGAATTTTAAGAGCTTGTTCTCAAATGGGATATGTGAAAAAGATGATGAAGTTGGTGAAGGTTATGAGATTGTTCAGAATTCATCAAAAGATAAAGATTCAAAGGCTAAGTTAGAGGAAGATATAGCTTCATAATACAGTTAGTGAAATCCTATGTTGAGAATAATAATTACAGAAGTATATTTATATAACATCATAGGTGACCAGGCGATATTAACAAAAACACAAAGGATAAGGGTAGTGAAGTATGTAGTTATATTATCAATTGTGGGTACTATATAATTTGATGAATCTAGGAGTTATTTACCAAGGGTTAATTCTATCAATAATAGGAAATAAAAATTTTACATGAATAAGATGTGGTAATTTATGGAATGGGCTAAATAGAACTATGTGATTAGAATTAAATGGGTCTTCAAAAATAAATTAATAAACATGGAAAGGTGTTATTAAATAAGGCTCATATAGTATGAAAATGTAATTCTCAAATAAATGGTATATATTTTAATGATAAATTCTCTCTATTTTCCCATATTGAGTCTATCTAACTGATCATAGTAGTTGGGATCCATATAGGATTAAAAGTTTTTCAAATAAATGTAAAAGTAGTGCTATAGAACGTGGTACTTAATAATTAAGTCTATATAGAACAATTGGTATGATTATTGATAGAAAATGATGAAAATAAGGTTTTTAGTTTAAATAATGCATTGTATAAATTAAAACATGTTCCACATGTATGGTATGATAATCTTGACTCATATCTGAGGAACCTGGAGTTTAGAAGAGGATAGGTTGATCACATAATTTAAATTAAAAAATTAAATGAAGAAAAATTTATGATACTTTTATATATAGATGATATTATTTTTAGGGGAAGTATAAAAATTGTGGAGGAATTCACTGGTTTCATGAATTCAAATAGAAAAATCTCAATAATAAGAGAGATCACTTATTTTCTTTGGTTGCATGTGGTTCAAAAGAAAAACTACACTTTTGTACCACATGCTTAGTATACAGAGATATTTCTTAGGAATTATGATATACCTGATTATAATGCCACATAAACTCCTATGGTAGTTGGAACCATACTTATATATCATGAATATGGATATCCTATTTATCCTAATTCATATAAAAAAATAATTGGAATTTTGGTATACTTGACAACAACTTACAAAAAAATTTCTAATAGAACTTGTTTCACATTTCACTTGTAATGAAATCTTAAATAGTATCATATAGAATATTTGAAGATAATAGTAATGTAAATTCAAGGTACTATCGCATATGGATTAATAATTTGTGTAGGAACTAATAATGATATACTATCCATTTCTGATTCTCATTAAGATGGTGATGTAGTTGATCATAAATTCACTGGAGGAGGTGAATTATATATTGGCTCCAAATATATGGGTTGGATGAGATAGAAGAAAGATATTACATACCTTAGAATAGATTTGGAATAATACACTGTGGTTTTCAATGAATGCACACAACTATAGTTGATAGAATATCAACAAGAATATTTAGAAGGAAAAGTGAAATAACTAGTGACTATATTTTGTGAGAACATAGTATAATTGAACTCATAAATAATCCTGACCATCATCCTCAAACCAAACACATTGAATTCTGGTATAACTTCATTAATGAAAATATTTATCAAGAATTTTTCATGATGGATTATGTTGGGACTGATCAATAGGTATCATATATCAAAACTAAACCTTTGGATATACCTTTTTATGAGAGACACATGTTAAACCTTCGGGTTCAAACACCTCCATCAAACTATGAAGTTTTATTGGTATCCTATCTCTCAATTGTATAAAAAATTTTAATATAGTGGATGCATTTTATTACATGAAATTATATTTTTATGAGTTTTAGAATAAAATGGGACATAGTATCCATGGGGATCGAAATAAGTAAGAAAGGTAATTTATCTATGATTTATGGAAAACATTTGGACCATTTATATATTCTCTTGTTTACTGCAAAATTCTTACGTTATTTTGGGCTTAAAGAGTGAATTTATTATCCATTCCTCGTATTTTAAGGTTGATTCAATAATTGGTTTGAAATAATTTTTATGTATAAAGGAACAACATTTGAATTTTATTTTCAAATGTGGAGAAAAGAAAAAGAAAAAGAGAGATGAGATATTGTTTTTATGTAAGATGAGCTTATGGGGAAAGTTATGGCATTGCTTTTGAACAATTTCATCCAAGATGGAGAAGATGGTACTTTTCTATAAGGGATATAGTGGATGAGGACCTTGATAACATTATAAAAATTTCATGAAAATGGGGATGGAAATTGACAAAAAAAAATCAAAGGGGAAAAATATTGGAACCATAAAATTCTTTATTAAATTTCATTTTGATCATGTTATTTGGAACTCATATTATTTGGCATTCTATCTTGGGATGTTTTTTAAATTAATCTAGTAAATTTGAAGTATGATGATTTGTGATTATTTGAAAAAGATATGATAATCACAATGTGTGTGTCATTTTCATTGGAAAACAGCAAGGTTATTTTTGTAGTAATAACCTAATGGCATCCTTTGATTGTAAGGTTTATTTTTTTATAGAGGCATAGAAGCTACCTTATTCATTGGAAAACTGTAAGGTTATTTTTACAGCAATAACCTAATGGCATCCTTTGATTTTAAGTTTTATTTTTTTGTAGAGGCATAAAAGATACCTTGTGTGCATATGTTCATTTTATAGAAAATAAAAACATCATAAAGTTTCTTTTTTTCTCCATAAGGTTAAATATTAACTTTATATGGTTTATTATAAGATTAAATATAATTTTTATAAAGATAAAACAAGACTTTATAACTTGGTGAAAAATTTAAAAAGGTGGAATCCTGGGTTCCATAAGGTTAAAATTTGTATGTTGTAAGTTTTGTTACGGAACATCACATTTTTTTTTCAGGATCATCATATAGTACATCAATTATTTCGCACAGTTCATTTCCATTTTGAAATTAGCAGTTTTGTGGTAGCTGAAGGGAAATTTTGTAAGGTTAATTCCCTTATCCATTTTAATGGATGGATCATCTAGAATAGTATAAATGTGATTAATTAATTATAAAATATTAGTAATAATTTATTTAACCACATGTAGAGAAATTCGACCAGATATCTCAGTAAGATCATTTAGTATTTTTTTTGGAATTTAAATGGAGGATATATAAGATTTTATAGATCTGAAATTACAATGAATAATTCCACAAATCTCACTCTATAATAACAATATACATGGTTGTTTATGGTTGGTTCCAAGTCAAAAAATATCATTATTAAAATGTTATATTTTATAGGTATAAAAATTAATAAATTGACCAGGAGATCATTAATGAAAACATAAAAGAGAAACTACAATATAATTTTTTTATTTATTCTATATAAAAAAATATAGATATATTTTCAAGAAAAATATTAAATGGATATTTTAAAAAGGGAATAATAATAATACATAAAATATTGATGCAATCAGAGAACTTATATATTTTAGAGAACCACACTAATGGAAATTACATTAAAAGATATAAAACATGAATATAAAGAAGAATAATTGTGTTGTTATATTACAGTTAATGATTTGAAACCAAATATGGAACTGATGATCAAAAAACCCATTCTAGTATGTCTTTTTGTTGTAATTTTATTGAAAATAAAAATTTTTAAGCAATGAACATATTGTATCTCCATTTCATTTCATAGTATTAATGCATTGTACAATTATTCAAGATAATAAAGTGTTCCTAGGATTGGTACATCTCCCATCTTAAACTCTTATAATTAAAATAGTGAAGAGTGTTAAATCCTATTATATTGACACATTTTACTGGTATGCTCTTTGGAGTATCCATTGTTGGTGAACAATGTAAAATAATTTTTCTCCATTATACTTTATTTCTTCTAAATGATTCTGTGAACAAGTAAAGAACCAATGTATTTTCACTTCTCTCTCTAAAAAGAGAGAAATATCCATAAATTTAAAAAAAAATAGACACCATAATTCACCCCCCTGAGAGTATGTTGGGAATGAGTTTCCATATTTTACCTAATCAAATTTAAGATATTTTGATGACATATAAAATTTTGGGGAACATGAATATGGTTTTGTGAATATTATTTAATGTTTTATATATTTATAAATTCGGTTAAATCACTCAAATATGATTTCAAGATCATTCATATGATATTATTGATTCTTTAAACACATAAAAAAGGTTTTTAACTTTATTAAAATCATGTTGGGCTGAGAACAAGATGTTATAGGTGGTTAAATATTCACTGAACATTATAGGTGAATTAATTTCATAGTGATCATCTCAATGCTATTTGGAGTCTACACAATCTAAGGGGATCATTCAAAGACTCTTGGGAACCTAAAATATAGAGGCAAATATTCAAAACCCATGTTGTCGAGATCTCATGAAAGACTACATATGGAATCATGACTAGAAATAATTAAATAATGAGGATTCAATTTAAGAAGATAAAATATGGTAAGAATAAAAGGGAAGTGAAGGGTTTCAAATAGAGTCTGTTTTTTCCACTATGGGGTCATTTTTACATGGTTTTAACCCTAAACATAGAATGATAAAACACATTTGATGATTCAAAAATTAGGGAGGAGAAAATTTTGCCAATGTTTATGTTTGGATAATAATATTAAAATATTATACTTTTATTTTAACTTTTTTTAGTGTTTATATGTTTAATTTAATGAGATTATATTTTTTTCACAACACGTCCCTCGGGGCCCATGTCGTGACTACCCCAAGGCCACCCTTCATAGGTCAGGGGATGATGACAAGCACTGAAAGGCGTATTCCCTAAAATCGGAAGGTGTTGCCTTTATAAACTGTAAACTCACACAAACAAGACACACGGCTAGATACATGCACAAAGTAAACTATATAGTAAACAGGGTGTGTACAGAAAGTAAAGAGGCAAGAATACAAGCCCAATTGGAAAGTACAAGAAAAACTAGAAATTTCATGTAAAACTGAGTACAACTCCTGTGAAAACTCACTAGGGGTTCTACCTGAAGTGTAGGTACAACTCTTGAATGATCATCCCTAATGATTACCTCATAAAAGGTCCACCTCTGAGTAGTCTCAAGTTCAGGTACCCTCATCTTTAGTCAGCGCTATCCATCGTCTATAGCAGAAACAACAAGGTGCAGTCATAGCCTGTGGAGGGGTGGGTATAACAATACTCAGTAAGGACCCCAAGACCCGTAAAGCTCTCTCAAATCCACAAAGGATAAACCAGAAAACATAGAAGCAACAATCAATCCTACTTAGGTATATGCACATACATATACCTAAGTTATCATAATATACCCACCTCATATAGGAGGGAAGAATACCACAGAGGTAACACCATGAAGATAAATTACCACACTGGTACACCATGAAGATATAAGACTCAGCTCAAACTAGGTATACAACTCTGAGAAACTGGATTATGATGCAGACCCACACATGATCCCTATTAAAGATGATAACAAGCCACATATTTTCTAGGCCTGGGAACAAGTAACATTCCCAATAACAATGTCGAACACCTCGAATACTAGAGAAATCCTCATCTAACGAGTATAGTGGGCCTGCCGCATCACATAGAGGCACTTCCCACTATCCTCGGACTGCTAAGGTACTCCTCCTGTCGAGTATCGTTGGTCTGTCGCGTCACACAAAGGAGCTCCCTATCGTGGGTCTGTCGTGTCACACAGAGGCGCTCCCCATCATGGCCTGATGAGGTACTCCTCCTATCAAGTACCACGGGTCTGCTACATCACAAAAAGGCACTCCCCACCGTGGGTCTTCCACGTCACACAGAGGCGCTCCCCACTGGGCCTATTGAGTCACTCCGAGTCGAAACGGTCAGCAGTCATCAAGTCTCATCTAGTCACCTGGTTTCGTAAGTAGAATTCTTGGGAGAAACACTCACCAAGACATAATTCATACCCCAAATGCCTTTAAGACCCACAATTAAGTAACCGTAAGGTCTTTCATGTCATTAAGGACCCAACGCAACAGACGGTGCGTCAATCAGACGCCCGATTTGTAAGTTATTAGTGATTCCCCTCTGAGTGCCTGGTTGTATTCAGGGTCAAATATAACCAAACCAAAACCCAAACTTATCCAAAACTCAATTGTATTATACCAAAATGATCTCTTAGATCCAATGATTATGGTGTTGCAGACGGTTTTTCAAATGGATGTCTGGTTCTCATGTTATTACAAAAAAGGCAAAACTGGGTCCGAATGGGCCTGGGTCCGGTCTGACCCAGTCGGACCAACCCAACCTGGGTCCTGCTCGGATGTCCTAAGCCTTGGAGTACCCGGGCTGCTAATCAGTGGTTTGGACAAACCCCCATAGGTGGCAGCCCTGTGGCGTGGTCCGCCCGAGCTGGCGCTGAAGGGGGGGGGGGGGGCATCCTCCTTCCATTTGGAATGGCAACAGGCAACGCCTTTAGGTGCTTCCAAGTTACCGCGGGACCCGAGTAGGTGCCACCAAACCACAATAGGTGGGCAGTGTTCTGGATGGTCCTCCACATAGCAGCCGGCACAGCTGACCACTCTTCGAACTCTGTTGCGGCCTCCTACTCCACCGGCGGCACGGATGCGCGCTGTTTCTCTACCCCATGGCCTTCCGGATGTCAGTTGTCATCATACCCCACTGCGGCGGATGGGTCATGGCTTCCTCATCATCTAGAGGCATGTACGTGCATCATCGTTCCTTCATCGCGGTCGGCCAGGTGTCGGTCATCACCTTCTTCCGAGAGCCATTGCATCTTCGTTCCAAGCCTGAAAAATAAAATGATCGCATATTCGTGAACCTTGGGTTGAGGGATCCACGTCCATATGTCAAACTCAACAAAATATTGTGTTTCCAGCGTCATTAAAAAATTTTCATTGATGAACGCATGAATACCACATATAGAATCATAAGATAAGAGGCACTATATAAGCGCGGTACGATGGCCATGTTAGTTTGGTCATCATCGTTGTGAAGCCAGAAAATGAAGAATCGATAAATAAATTCAATCACATTAAAAAAAAACCCTTACCTTAATTTTCCATTGGAGGTGGAATGAGGAAGAAGATGAAGTCATTGAAGATTGATGTCGGTGTTCATCACTCCCGCAAGACGATCCAAGGTCGGTTCCTTGTTCTCCGATTCCAGAAGTCCTTCTTCATTAGAGGATCACCTTTGTTGGAGAAAGATCTTTGCAACTCTCCAAAGCTCTCCACTTCTTTTTGAATCCCTTTTCCAGTGAGAGGTGAGGTTCCAAAATAAATAATATTAATAAATAATTTAATTAAAGTTTTTACATTAATTAATTTAAGTTGTAACATTTAATTTGGAGAAATCCAAGAGTAAAAGTTGATTCATTAATTCTGAATTAATGAATCCTATTAATTAAAGAGGAATGTGGTTACACATTTTGTTTAACCGAACATTTAATTCCTAGAATTAAATTCCCGAACACCTTCATGTGGTCCCCACCTTTATGTTTTAAATGGGAGGTTTCAAATTCAAAAATAAAATAAAGCATGTTTATTTTTTTTCTCTCATGAAAAGTATGAAAACTAATTTTTACCCTTGACCTACTACAGTCGAGGTGAAGGTCTCCTTAAGCTAATATTGGCATTATGTGTTCAATGGTGTCCTTGAATTTAAATTCTGATCACCAGTTCAAAAGTTAAAAAATGCCGCTCACGTGTTTACTGAAAGTACCCGAAAAAAAATTTCGGAAATTATTAATAGTCACCCTCGACCCGCGCAGGTCAAGGTTAGGCTCTACCTAAGTGAAACATGCCCTAACGAATCCAATAGTACTCTCATATTTCTAATCTGATTTATCTTTTAAAATTTAGGGATTTTACAATAAAATAATTATCACTTAATTATTTTATTTACGGCCAAAAACATACTTTCACTGGTGGCCCATGTAGGCCAATGTTAGTATCTGTCTAAAGAAAGAATACCCTCACAAGTTTAGTGGTGGTATAGGATTTTTAATCCAAGTTACCATTTTTGAGTTATAAGCATTTGAAAAATAAAATAACTTTATTTAATTATTTTATTTACCGTTATTCCATTTTCGGGTTTTCTAACAGGAGGCCCACACTGACTAAACATAACTCACGCCTGGGGTAAACCCGCCATCCTGAGTACAGCGGTGCCCTCATATTTTTGATCCGAGTACCCTTTTAAGAGTTATTCCTCTTTTTAAAGAAAACTTCTTACGCACGCTAATTAAAGCTTAACAAAACTTCTAGGGATCATTCCGAGAACTCCGGGTATCGGAATCGTGGGCCCACAGATTTCGTGGTCTCGAAATAATTCCATATAATTAAAAAAAAATACGGAATTTCAAGGGCATTAGATTTTTGATATTTCATTAACTATTTCAAACGTAGTATGATTCATTTTTTATCAATCCACATGATCTTTACCAAATACGATTGAATGGTTATGGTTTTATGGTGAAGTATTGAGTGATTAGTAATATAAGTGTGGAAGAAAGAATATCTCTATATATTTCTTAAGAGTTCCTTTACCAAATTGTGAGTTGACTGGGTAGTTTAGGGAGGTCCGACTTTCGATAATTTTAAATAATTTTCAAGTATATTATAACACTAATATAAAGTAGGATTGGTCAATAGTAAATATTGTTGATTCGAAACTCACACTCATTACCACCCCTAACGATAGAGAATAAATTGTTGAATATATTATTGATTAAAACATGATATTAGGATTAATACATTTAATATGATGATATCATAGAAATTTGATATCCAGTGTAACACCCCAAGACTTTTTTATATATTTCTTTTTCAATTTAATCTCTTTAATAACATGTGATACATGGATCCTCGAGTCTAAAAGAACTATAAAATATTATACTATTATAACATTTATGTTAAATTAGTAGGTATGAATATTGAAAAACAAATTATAAAAATTATATGGTTTTAAAATTAGTAAATGAATTCATTTCTTATTAATTTATTATAAATAAAATTAAAAACATGTAAATGTAAATGAAATGTTTATCTGAAAATCAGTTTTTATGCATGCAATGTGTTTTTTTCTTAATAAATTAAATTAACCATTATAATTGAATAATTTTTATGATATATATATTTTAGATTCAATAATTCTTTTATCCTAAATCTAATATTTTATGTATTTGGGATAAGAATAAATTAATTTTTTGGCTTAAAAGCTATATTTTTTCTAAAAAGAGGTTTAATTGAACTTTCCATTCATATTTTAAAATTAATTTTTAACATATTTAGAAAATTTATTTGAAATATTGTACTTGATTTTTGAAATCATCATGTAAAAAATATCTTATAGTTAACATTTTATAATTTTATGAAATGATTATTATTTTTATTAATAGTGAAATAATACAATTGTTTATTGAAAACCTTCTTTTTTAATGAATTCAAGAAGTTTCATTTTGATTTAAATATTTTAAAAAAGTAAAATGAGTTCAATTTTATAATAATTTGTCTAATTTAGTTCATTTGATTAAATTTTCTCTTAATTTTTTATTTAAAAACCAATTTTACTTGAAAAAACCTTTCTTTTGGAAAAACGTTTTTTCAACCCATTTTCAAGTTTAACATTAAATAAATTTATAAAACTTATGTGAATTAAATTTTGTAAAATGGATTCCATATTTGTTATAATAATAATTAATATTATTTAATAAGATCAACTTAATTTTTTTCATATTAATTGTGAAAACATTAAAAATTATTTACCACTTTTATTGTTAAATATGGTTTAATGGGGGTTAAACTAAATATTAAAGGGATTAAATTTACTAATAACTGGTATATTTTTTATTTTATAGTTATATTTTAACCTTATTTCATCTAATGCTTTGCATTAATTTTGGTGTCATTTGGTCTGTTTGGGTAAAACATGGGTTTATTTTATTCTTTTAAAAAATTCTATGTGTGTCCTCTCCCCCACATAAAAAGGACACCCTATATCCCCTATTATATACACTCAAATATACATATTCATCCAATACCTACCCATTACCAAGATTTTATGATTTTTTTTCCTAAAACAATTCTTGTAATGATTTAGTTATAAACCTAAAAAGGTTCTCCAAAGAATAGAAATAGTTTCTAACCATGTATCTTTATTTTATTTCTTCCATTACACCCTTAAAATATTCTAAAAATTTGATAAACTAATAACAAAATTGTCTCTCTTATACTGAGTTTTTATTATGTTAATTTTATAACCTATATCCACACCCCCCTTTCATAAAATAAGAAATGAAACCTTCAATCATGTGTCTGGAGGAAGACCATGTGATCAACCGATGTAATTCATTTTCCATCACCGCCAAAAACGAATAGATATAATGATGAATTTTATGTGTTTATATAAATATATATATATATATATATATGATATTTATAAAATAATTATACTTATTAAATTATAATATCATTTATACCTTCTAACCCTCTAATCCGTTGGAAAATGATAACATCGCTCGGGTGTACGTGTGGACCACCGCCTCTATGAAACGATATGATATTTTTTGTAATTTTATTTTAAAATGGATTGTAATTAAGATATATTTAATGAATATATATTATATATTATATATAATAATTATTTTTTAAATTTAAAATATTATATTACTTTCTTTCTTTTCAATTGTTAAAAAATGGAAAAACATTCATGTGTTCATACGGTCTACCGTCTACATAAATAGTATAATTCATTTTTATATCTCTAACATTTGTGGATTAAGAAAAATATGTATATAATGAATATATATGATATTTAAACCATGACTAAAATTATATATATTATGTATCCATGATAAAAGTATAAGGAGTGAAACTAATTAACCAAAACATACATGAAAAATAAAGCAGATATTTTCAAGAACAATGATTTAACCAAAGAATTGATGATAAAAATGTGTTAAAAGATTATATATATCATAAAAGGTATGATATATAATAATATTATTATATAATAGATTTATAATAAATTTATATTTATTATATAGGATATTTTACACAAAAAAGGAAGTCACACTTGAGGCGAGGGTTCTTTGTCTGAAATTATATCCACTGGGACATATGTTATGTTATACAGCAATCTTATTTTATGAGGTGAATATACCTAAATTTTGATATGTTATATCATAATTATCTTTATATTCATGTTATTTGAGGTTTCATATGAATTTATTTCTTTGATGGGGTAATGATTTAAAATTTAACACAACGATAATGGTTTATTTAAAAATCTCATCATTATTCGGGATTGTTTATGTTTGTGTTACCATTGGGGAAATAATATTATCTTTCTATCATGAAATAAATCAATTTAATTTTCCTTCTATTATTCCTATTAATTACAATTTTTCATTTCAAATTCATATCTTTAAGTATTCAGGATACAAAATTAAAGTTTTTTTATGGAAAACCGATATTATGTTTCTTCCATGTATGTGTTTTCTAAAAAAATTAATTTTTTTATTATTATACTATAATATTTTAAAGTTATTTTTACCCATGTCTAAATTTATACAAAATATTTTGAAATTAATCTTCTTGTAATATTCTAAATCAAGTGATTTATAACCTTTTTAGAATATAGAGAAAAGAATTTTTTTTAAACGACATATATAGAATTACCCATGGTCATGCCCACTCATTTATTTGAATAATCCATTAATAGTTTTCAATGTAATTTTCAAAGAATTTTTTTTCAAAATATTTTGGATAATTTTACTATCCATTTTTAATTTAAAAAGTGAAAAAGCGTATTTTCCTCAAGAATGTTTTTATGATATTTTTATAGTATTTTTATCGATTAACAATAAAAACCATTATTCATTTTATGATCCACTCGGTATATGTTATAATGAAACCATCCTTATTATTTCTCTATATGGTTTATAATTATTTTGACTAGGGATGTACTATTTTGATATCATTCTCTTTATTACTTTGTATAGTTTATGATTATGTTTTTTGATTTGGGAATGTATCAACATTTCATATCCTAGTTTTTTAATACGATTGTTTATGTTTATTATTTTTCACCTCTTTTATATGAGTAGCGAATTAGATGTCATAAGTGATGGCTATGTCCTGCTATAGAACATCGATGTATTGGTATGTCTCATTAGACAAACTGGTTGGGGTTTTGGCTAAGGTTATACATATTTATATAGGATTATTTATCATGGGAACTTGATGATATGTTTATGGTCTCCAGTGTTACTTTTTCACTAATTATGAGACTATTTATTGATTTCCTTTTGATCACGTGATTGTTTATGATATTTTTGGATAAGTTTCAAGATCATGTCACTATTTATATGGCATTTAGATCATCATTTATTCCTACCATATTATTTTTTATGCTTAAGTTAATAATTAAGTGGAATGTCTTTTTAGATATTTAACATGATATATTTTTCATGCATAATTTATTGTTTTTATCTTCTTTTGTATGGATAGCCTTACTGAGCATCTAAAATCTCCTATATATTATGATTCCTTTCCCTTGAATTCTAGGATGTGTATTTTGATTGATATATAGATACATTCTAATGGAGATGATGGTTTTCTCATATAAAATATTATGTTGTTTTCTATTTTTTTCAAATATAATTTTATATTCATTTATGTGTCTTCTATAATAAGAATACTAAACTATTTAGTCATTTGGGATTTGATAACTTGTTTCTTATCATAATATAATAAAGAACCCACTTAAAATAGTCTAAGGGAGTTAAGGTATTTATAGTTGGTATCAAAGGAAGTTTAGTAAAATCCTTAGGAACCATTTTTAAGAAAATATATATTAGAGAATATGAATGATTTTGAGGATAATTCTATGTATAGGATAACATCCTAAAGTTTTTTCAAGGTATAGATTAAGTGGATTTACTATAAATACATCCATAACGCAATACTACAAGTGGATGTGGCTCTAGCATAGTTGAACTTAGGGGTAATAACTATGAAAAGGGAGTTTTGGGATTTGACTCGAACGTCACCTGGAACATGAAATTGGGCTTTCCGCATACCTATTTTGACACTTTAAGTGGATATTCATGGTATAATTCACATTTTTTTTACAAAACATTATAAATTATTTTAAAATATTTTAAAGATTTAATAATTATCCCAAAGAAACCGATGATATGATTCTTAAATTCTCTTTGGAAAAAATTTCAATTTATATTTAGTGATTCACAAGTTATGGATTTATATATTATGTTTCATAATGTTATTATCTAATGGAGTGACCCCAAATCCAATATCTCAAAGGAAATTCCTGATTCAGTACATTGGAATAAGATACAAGGAATCACATCCTGAAGTATCGAATTGTTTAGTAGTATAGGTATACTAGATACATAAATGATTACCATATTACATTTGAATACACAAATTAAAAAATAATTTTTCTTGAGAATATCATTATTCAATCTATCACATTATTTCATATATTTCTTTGTATATTTCATGGATTCCTGGGAAATGAAAAAAAATAAGGGTGATCTGAAATTCTCAATAAGAGTTAAGTATATCAAACTTGTTTATGAATCTATGAGAATAATCAACATGGAAAGGTAAATAATTTAACACACATTGAATTTAAATAATTTGAATAGAATAACCAATAAGGAAAGGTAAATATATGAAAACACAATACATTTAATCAATAATATGTCTATCATAAGTATATAAGGCATAATTAATATGGAAATGTAAATAACTAAAAACACATGCCATTTAATCAATAAAATTATAATTAAAAGAATATAAATATAATATCACAGAGAAACACTCAAGGATAATAATAATTGAATTCCTAATAGAGTAAATTCCTTATTATTTTATGTCATGTTTCCAAGGAATATGATACCTCAACCATCAAGATATCTTAAAACTAATGGGTATAAACCCATTTAACTAAGATAAGAAAACTAATTCAACCCATGAGACTACTAATGCATCATAGGGATATATATAATTGGGAACCACAAATTTATTTCATGTATAAACAATTTTCCATATATAAAATTATTTATTTAATTCATAAATAATATACCTTATCATCAAATATTTTTATTCAGTAAAAAATTCATATTTTTCAATTTTCCCCACATAAACAAAAAACATTCAATATTGAACAATATATGTAAAAATGTTATAAGATTTAAAGAATAAACACATACATGATAAATAATATATATATTTATGGGAAAATTAATTTCTAATTATCGTATGAAAGTTAACATTTCAAGGGAATGTTTTTGAGTACAAAAATGAATCGAGGAAATAAATATCAGTTCTATCATTTATCCAAATAATCATAAAACATCCAAAGAGATAATAAGGATGGAATCAATACAATATGTCACATGTGTATTATATATAAAATGAATGGTTTTTTGTTGAATAATATAAATACCATAAAAATAACTATAAAACATTCTCGAGGACAATATTAAAATAATTTCTTAAAAAGAAAAAATTGGAAAAAATTATTTAATAAATAATTTTAAAAATGATAAATAAATTTTTTAAAATATTATTATAAAACGTGGTTTTGTATGAAAATATATTTCTGATCGAAGAGAGAAAAGAAGTCAAATTTACTTAAAAACATTTTTGAATTATTTTAATTACCAATAGTGTGAAAATGACAATATTACTTGAAAATAGCATGGATAACTAGACTAAAATTAAATTAAATTTGTTTATTTATACAATGATCAAATAATTTCATTTAATATAAATTCATCAATAAACAATCTTGATTAAAATGAGATAGTGAAATAAACGTTTATAATGATCATAAAATTGTTGTGATAGTTAATCAATGAATTGATTATGTGTATCAGATATAAATCCACATAAAATATGTTTAAATATATAATAATATAATAAAAACTCATTATACACACAATCTAATAATATCAATGATAAAAAATGAAGTAATATAACCCAATGAAAAGAAAACGTCTGAGGAAATTCCGTACCAATTGGTAATTTTCAAGTCAAACCCCTTGGATAAAATAATTCAATTTGAAACTCAAAACACCATGAATTGTTAATGAATCATGATATAACATTTAAAATGGTCTGTATATACACTATATTAAAGAAATTATTTGTATATCATTATAATTTGCCTTAATAAAATGAAATAGAGTTGAAATCTCTTACCACATGATTCCTTTAGGTTGAAAATGTTTTATCCTCCAATATAGTGGTTTTAAACAAGTTATTATCCAATACAATAACCATAATAATATTTATAATATGATATATGATCATTTTCTGTCTTCTTATCACTCTAATGTTAATAATATTTTATTATCTTTATTATTTTGGGTGTTAATTACCTTGTCTTCTCATTCATGATTTTTATAGAAATTTATGATTATTGTGTATGTTATATATTTCTATAATATTAAAAATAATAATCATTTAATGACAATAATATTAATACATAAATTATAATATTAAAACCAAACATTAATGATGTTTTTGGGAAATGAAGTACATTATGATCCTGGAGATGGTAGGTCGTATGTACGTTTGAGTGACATTTCCATTTTTCAATGATCATTATGTAAATGAGTTAAATAATATTTTCACATTCCATAATGAACTTAATATCATATTATACATATATATATCATCCATGTGGTTTGGGGTTGAAAATAAAGTCACATAGCTTTGTGAAGTTGTTATTCCACACTTATATGAATGTTATGATCATCTTCCAATGTAAGAATGAAAATGATATATTATATTTTAAGAATTATAAATATGTCATGAAAATAATAAATAGATGATATATATCATATATATTCAATAAATTTATCCTTATCATCTTCCATGTAAAGTGTTAGTGAAAGACGAATCACATCGCTTCATGTAGAGGTAGTCTGATGTACACACGAGCGGTGTTATCGTATCCCCTAAGGAATGGAAGGTAAAAAAAGTTATATATGATATAAATAATCTATATATATATATTAATTTATTTTATAATTATAATATATATACATATATATACTTTTATATACATCATTATACTCAACCGTGAGACTTGGCAACAGAAAAATGAATGACATCGATTTGTAAGGTGGTAATCTGTCGTACACAAGAATAATGATTTCATAACCCATTTGATTGATGTGGGGATCGTATTAGGTCATGAACCTATTATAAAAAAATATCCTTATATTTGAAATATTTATATTATTATATCATAATTTTGTAATAATAATAGAGTTAGGTAGATGAATAAATTAAAAATGAACGTTGAAAAACGTTACCTCTTCTTCAGGTATCTTCCTCATGTCTTCACCAAAACCATACAAGGTTGGATTTATATTAAAAATAAGGATTTAATATTAGATTATATAATTTGGGAAGCTATTTTTTAGGTATTTTCATATCCAAAATGGTTTTAATATGTGAAGAATACAAGAGAGGTGGTTGCCTTTTATAGGTGAGGTGAGTGGCACTTGTATTTTCTTTTTAAAAGAATGAAGTCTACCAAAAAAATTTCATTTAAATAGGCTCAAATAATAAACCATTATTTGGAAAATAATGGATAATTTCTAAAAATTTTCATCACAAAAATTATATATAAGTTTTTAGGTTATTTTAAACCTTATCTATTTAGTTTAACACCTGATAAATTCATTTTTACGTTAATTGCCGCGATTGATTTTTACTGTTTTCACAATTTATTTGGGAAAATATTAATTTCACCATATTATAAATTTTAAATTATGATAAATAAAAATATTGAATCCATTTTTTAAAACTAAATTCACAGAAGTGTAAAAAATTAATTTAAAATTAATCATGTAAACATGATGACAAAACATGTTTTCAAAAAGAAAACATTAAAATGTTTATAATGTTTTTATATCAAAATTAAATATTAAAATGATTGAAATTACATAAGTTAGATTAATTTATATATACTTTATCAAATTGTATTTTCAAACTAATTCATAATATAATTTAAATTTATAAATAATTCAAATGAAAAGGTAGTTTTCATTTAATATTTGGTATTTCTAACTATTTGTAAACAAATGAAATGTTTCAAAAAAATTACCAAAACTCCACCCTAAGATTTTTTTTTCTGATTACAATAATAAATTCCATTTTGAAAAATAAATTTTCTATGTTTTGATATAATTAATTTTATATTTTGTGTGTAAATCACGACTAATCCGTCTTTTAGAAAAATATTGTTATATAGAAAAAAATTATTTTTATTTTAAATGATAATTTTTTTATTTATAATAAATAGATAAGAATAATTATCATATTTTAGTTAGAAATGTTTATAATATATTATTTAACTTCTAGGTTATAATGGTATACTATATTATTTTTCATTTAGACTCAGGGTTTGTGTTCTATAAGCTATCAAAGAGATTGAATTTAATAAAATATATTTTGTGGGTTTTTTAAGCTTGGTGTTTTATATCACATACTTTATTGAATAAAATGTTCATATTTTATAATTTTGGGGTGATAAATTCTTTCCAACTTAAAAAATATTCTTCCACTAAATTTAAAATTTATATTTGTAATCAAGGGTTTGACAATTAAAAATTATTGTCTTGGAAACTCAAATCGTAAAAAGATTCAATAAAAACCACTTAATATTATAGTAATGGAAGAACCAATATCATATGGAGTACAACATAACTATATTTATAAGTGAAATTGGTTGAAAATTAACATTTATACATGGAATAAAATCAAAAATAATTTTAGATAATGATTGAGTTCATTGATCACAAGAAAGTGAATGATCAATGCAAAGTTAAGGGCCTGAAAACCATAAATCTGTTATGATTTAAAAGACTATAATATTTATCATATATGAATGAAATCAGGTAAATTTTTTGTTTAAATTTTTTTTTATAAATTTGAGGAATTTTTTACTCACTAATAATATAAATAAATATATTTACTTGATACATTTCTAATTCATAAGAAAAATTTCATTTTGTTGGTTCTTCTTTGATCAGTTTACTATTAATACCTTAATCTAAGAAATGAGTATTTGAAAATGAATTTTTAGTACTTGAATCGCTAAAATTCACTTTTTATATATCGTAAGATCTATAAAATAGTGAAAAATCTTTCCATATATCTCTAACTATTTTCCAAAACCAATATAGTTAGCACAAATTATCCAATATAGTAAATTGATCTCTAAACCAAAAATATAACACCACATATTCATCAATAATATTTATTTTACCTATAATTTAACTTAAAACAATAAAATATTAACCAGTACATCATATAGGCTAGTGGAAGGCACTAAATCCTTATCATCCTTTGATCTTTTAGGACCATGTTGAATGGATAAGGAAGTTTTAGGAGTTATCCTTTGGAGAGTGTTGTATTTTGTTGTCAAAGATGATAAATCAATTCACCTTGTAAAAGGATCACAGACCAGAAGATGCTTTACTGATATGTATTTCAAAAATATCATAAGTTAGGAAAACTTGTGATGCAATCCTTATGATGGAAAGGGGGAGAAATGATGATGCCAGTCATATAACATTTTGATTTGAAGGAGTGATACTGCTATAAGATAGAGAAGTTTTTGTACTTCCCATTGTCATTTTGACGATGCTAGATCTGATCTATCAAAGGATACATATCACGATAGTGGAATTCAGGATAAAATCTGAATAATGGTTATGGGAAGAATTGAAGAGAGAAATGACAATGCAATGGACAATCTGGGGGCAGCATAAAAGCACAGTTTGGCAATGGATTTTGTGTGCAAGATTAAAGATGGTTTAGATTTTTGCGCGCAAGGCATGATTTAAGGTCAGAACATCAAAAAATTATAAAGGCATGGAGTGCATGGAAATTTAGGAAAGTCGCGTGAAAAAATAAAGTGGTGCGCAAAATAGTAGTGGGTTTCGCGAAATATCAGCGGGATGCGCGAAATAGATGAATGAAGTTTTTCGCGGAAGGAAGAGGGTTTTACGCGCGGATTATGGTTTTCACGCCGTGTCAAAAATGCCTATAAATATGAGGAGAACCCTTCTCATTTTTTAATGCTCGACACTTAGAAGAAATCCCAAGCTCTAGTGCACGTAAAATTATATGCTAAGTGAGTTGCACGAAGAGAAAGAGTTTGCGTGAAAAGAGGACACATGCGCGAAAAGAGAAAAAGTTGCGTGAAAAAGGGATGTTGCACAAAAATAAATTCCCTCCAAAACTGAATTTTTATGTGTAAGGAATTTTAATTGCACACAAGATATCCTAAAGGTTGTGTGAAAAGTTTTGGGTCTTCACACATATTTGGTTGTGCGTATGGGAGTTCTTACCAGCTTCTGGTTAGGAATGTGAAAATTTGTACTTCAGAGAATACAACTGTTAAACAGTGAAGAAGCACTGAAATACTGTAATTCCCTATTTGTGCTAAGAGGGTGCACACGTGCTTTTGGATTGTTTTCCAAGTGCTACATGAGTGTAAGGGTATATCCTACTCATTGTATTCCACATCAACGGATTGTTTTCTAGTGGATTGTGTGGTACTAGATTATTTTCATACCATACCAAGGGCGTAACTACTCTTGTTGAGTAGTGAACCTTGTAAATCTCGTGTTCTTGTGGTTTTATGTGTTCAGTAGAGAAGAAAATCTTTAACAGAAGGCAAAGTTTGTTTCAATTAAAAGGAAACATAAAAAAGAAAAATATATCACTGATTCACCGCCTCCCCCTCTCAGTGATACTTGGATCCTGACTGGGAACTTCATGATCATGGGTTCAAGTCTTTTGGTCTTTCCAGGCATAATGAGTTGTTAACCGGCATGTGGGTTTTCTTTCTTCGAGAAAAATATTAATATAATTCCTAAAAAGTTCCTAAAAAAATATTATTGACATCCTTGAAATAGAATTATTCATTAAATAACCATTTTACTATAATTTTCAATACAATTTACTTTTTCACAAATTATAATAATTTTATTTCACCATTATTGTAATCTAATTAATGATCATATTAACCCTAAAGGCTACCAATAACATTAAACATATTTCTATAAAATGTAAAGGCATTGTTCATTAAAAAAAAATCGACTAAAACATATACTAAACCAGCAGATTGTATTTCTATTAATTTATACCAAAATATCTTTAATCTTGGTAGAGTCTCATCAAATAAAACCTAAAATAGTGGTGTTTAAGAATTTTGAACATATGAGAAATATTAACCTCATAATCCCACAATAGTATTCATAAATTTTGTGTCAATAATGAAGAATATTCTTATAAAATTTAACACAATTATTAGATGCTTCATGATTCTTATAACCAAAATACCATTAGAGAAATAATTATACAATTTAATTCAAAAATAACAATAAAAATAATTCATTTATATTATTTCAAGATTTTTACTTACACGGTCTAGGGTTTAACATAGTTCATTAATTTTCATAATATATTGAAATCATTCATAATGATATTTAAAGAAAATTTGAATTATCCTTAGAATATGTCCTAGGCATGTAATACCAGGTGCAGTGAAAGGCTCATTGTCACACACCAGGTGATGATCGAGTTAATCCAAATGCATCCTTTTTGGATTTATTACCCTTAGATGCCTCTGTGTCAAAACCATGTCCACTTTTATTATCCACATAGGGATTTATTGCTTTGAAAAATCTATAATTTATACCTTACCAAATCATTATGATATTCTTATACACTTATCCTCAAATTTAATCATTGGTTTGTTTTCCATAATCTATGTTTTCCTTCATATAGTTCCCATGGCTTTTACTAAACTTCACATGATACCAACTATATCGACCTTAACCCCAATTAATCCGAGCTTATGCTTACATTAATATATTAACCTATGATACAAGGAATTTCATCCGGAAGGAATGAGTAGTCTATTAGTATTGGTAAAGTATATAAATTCATGATTCACATATTATATTTGAATTCAAAAAATTAAAACATAATTGATTTTGAGAATATTATTATTCCATCTATAATCTAATTCTATGTCTTTCATAGTACACATTATGGATTCCTAGTAAATGATAAAAAATAAGGATGATCTTAAATGCTTAGTAAGGGTTAAGTACAACATAAGTTATAATGAATCAATGAGTGTAATCATAATGGAAAGGTAAATAACTAAACACACATTCCATTTAAAAAATTTGACTATAATAAACAATATGAAAAGGAAAATAATTTAAAACACATTCCATTCAATCAATAACATGAATATTGAAACTGGATATTGAAAAATCAATTTGGTAAGGAAAATATATGAATACACAAGCCATTTAATTAATAAACTCATAATTAAATGCATCAAGATTTAATATTATAGGGAAAATATAATAGAATATAATAACTAATTCTTAAATAAGTAAATTCTTAATTATTGTACATCATTGTTCCTTGGCACATGATACCTCTATCATCAATATATATCCTCAAGACACTTTAAAATTAATGGGTAGAAACCCATTTAACTAAGCCTTTCCATATGATTCATCTGATAATACTACTAATTAATGAAGGGGCTATCTATAAATCGGTCCCACCTATGTATTTAATGTAGAAACCATTCTTCATATATCCAATAATTGATTTAATTCATAAAAAATGTTCCATATAACAAAATATATGTATTGAGTAAAGATTATGTATTTATCAATCGTTACCAAGTTAAACAAATGAAACGAAATATAGAACAAAATATGGATAAATGATATAAAATTTAAATAATAAACATATACATGATAAATAATACCTATATTTCTGGAAAATTTAATTTCCAATGTTTATAATAAAGTTAACATTTCAAGGGAAACTTATTGACTAAAAATTGAATCAAGAAAGCGAATTTCAAAAATATACTTAGATAAAAGAATTATAAAACATATTGAGGTAGAATAAAGATGGTATCACTACAACATATACCTAGTGTTGTATATGTTAGATGAATGGTTGTTTTAATTTATGAATTTAAATACGATAAATATAAATTTAGAATCATTCTTGAGGAAAATATCCTTTTCATTTAGAAAATGATATTTTAAAACATAAAACTTTTTAAAAATCATTTTCATTAAAAATAACTTTTAAAAACTATTAATTTATAGAATTTTAAGGAAAAAAATAATTAAAAATAAACTTAGAAAACTATAATTTATTCTTTAATGATATGATACTAATTTTTGCAGATAATTTCATACTTGTCGTACAAGTTAAAAAGAACACTCATTTTGCTCTATAAAAAGGCTAGAAAAGTTCCTTGTTCAGAAAACAAAAATGATATTCCTTTGAAAATATTTTTAAAAAAATTTTAGTTAAAACATTCTTTAGTAAAATATTTTTAAAAGGTTAAAAAAATTAAACATTTTAATGAAACATCATACTGGAAGAAAATATATTTCTCACTGAAGAATGAAATGAAGTCATGATTTCTTAAAAAAAATTTATCGATTATTTTTAGTAAAAAAGAGTATAAAAATAGTACTATTATGTTAAATATCATGAATAACCAAAGGATAAAAAATTAAATAAGTTTATTTAATCAATTATTTAATAATTTTCTTCAATATAAATTCAATAATAAATAGTCCAGATCAGAATGATGTTGTGAAATAAATCCTTACAATGATCATGAAATTGAAGTGAGAATTAATCAATGAATTTGTTATGTGTGTCAGATATAAGTAATCCTAAAATTTTTAAATAAAAAATAGGATAATAAAAATTCAATATACATGTAATATTTTAATATCAACAATAATGAATAAGTAATATAACCCTATGAAAATTAATCGAGTTATGAAATTCTTTATAACTTGGTAATTTTCAAAAAAATTATCGTAAGTGAAATAATTAAAATTAATACATAAATAACATGAAATAGTAATTATTCTGATTATAACATGACAAATTGAAATTAATTACACCATATAATAGAAATGAGGTGCATAACATTACAATATGTCTCAATGAAATGAAATTGAGACTAAATCAATTACCTCATGCTTACATTTGGTAGAACGTGATTTAAAATAATATATAGTGGTTTTCAAAACATTATTAACTTATAAATAATCTTATTAATATTTATAATATAATACATTATCAGTTTATAACATCTTATCACTCTTTCATTAATAATATTTCATTATTTCTATTGTTTTATGTGTCAATAGTCTTGTTTTCTCATTCATGATTTGTCATGAATGTTCTGATTATTTTTTATATTATGTTGCTCTATAATCTCTATAATAATATTAATTAAATAATTATCATATTTATACGTCAATTATACTTTTAAAACCATCCATGAAATATGGTTTTGAGAAATGATGTACGTTATGATCATGGAGGTCGTATGTTATACATACATATGAGTAACATTTAAATTTTTCAATAATAACTAAGGAAAGGAGATAATTAATATTTATCCTTTCCATAATAGTAATAATTTAATACTATTTATTTAAATATTCTTATACATATCATCCATGTGGTGTGGTGATGAAAAGGAAGTCACATCGCTTCGTAGAGGCGTTAGTCTATATGTACATGAACGATGTTATCATCTTTTAGTGTAAGATAGAAAAAGAAATATTATATCTAAATAATGAAAAATATTTTATTAAAATTAAAATTATTTAATTTTTATCACATATATTCATTAACATTATCCTTATAACCTTCTATGAAAATATTTACCGAGAGAAGAATCACATCACTTCGCAAGGTAGTAGTTTGTCGCATGCACGAGGGACATTATCGTATCCCCTAAAGAATAAAATGTAAAAACATTTATATAGGACATAATGAATAAAAAAGTATAATAATGTTATAAATATCATTTATATATATATATATAATTTATATCCATCATCATACCCAACTATGAGTGGTGGTAATGGAAAAACAAGTGACATCAGTCTGTAAGCGGTAGTCTGTCGTACACACGAATGATGATTTTCTAACTCATTTGATGGAAGTGGGAATGGTTTTATGTAGTGGAATTATTATAAAATAATATAGTTATATGTAATATACTATTTTTATTATATAATAATGGTTTAATACAAATTTAGGGATGTGTAGGAAGAAATAAAATAAAAATTCTTATTGAAGAACATTACCACTTCTTCGAGTAACTTCATTTAGTTTTCACCAAATCCTTCCTAGGTTGAATTTTTTCCAAATTAGGGAATATATTATTATAGGAGATAATTTGTGATTTTATTTTTGTAGTTATTTTTTGAACCAAAAGTTTTTTTTTGTGTGAAAAATAGATGATATGGGCTGACCTTTTATATGTGAGGTGAATACAAAACTTGTAATTTTTCCAAAGAATGCATTATACCCCCATTTTTTCATGTATAATACATTTAACAATGAAACATTCTAGATCTATGAAATTATAAGATCTAAATATTTCAATTAAATCATCTTTATAAATTTTCTAGGTTATTTTAGCCCATATTTTTTTAGTTTAAACCCATGGTAAATCCAGGTTTACCTTAACTATGACAATTAATTTCTACTGTATTCATTATTCAATTTTTGTAAAAAATAAATTTGATCTTATAAAACATTATAAATTATTATCATTAAAAATATTGTATCCATTTTTTAAAATTAAAGTTACATAATTAGTAAATTATAATTTAAAAGTAATATTGTAGACGTGATGAGAAAGGGGGTTTTCAAAGTGGAAATGTTCAAAATATTATTATGATTTTACATCAAAATTAAATATGAAAATTATCATAGAGAACTAAATAATATTAATTGATATATAATTTAACAAATTTTAATTTAATACCAACTCAAAATAAAATTTAACTTTATAATTTATATAAATAAAAAATGTAGTTTTCAATTAAAAATCGTTATTTTAACTAATCATAAAAAATGTGACAGTTTTAGAAAAATCCCAGAAAATCACCAAAATATAATTATGATGTTATTATTGAAAAAATATTTTCATTTTATAAAAAAATTATAAAATAAGTTAAAATTAATTAAGAATTTTTCATGCAAATTATCACTAATATATCTTTTAGAAAAGAACAGTTTTTAAAGAAACATTTCTTTTTTAAATTTATAATTATTTTTTCTAACCAATATTTAATGATAATTTTTATATTTTGGTTATTATAATTAATACCATTAAATTTAACATCAAGGTTATAATTATATACTATATTACAATTCATTTAGAGTTGGGGTTGTGTGTTTTGCAAGCTATCGAAGAGATTAAATTTTAAAAAAAATATTTTTTTGGTTATTTAGGCTCTATGTTGTGTGTTTCATATGCTATCTAAAACAATGTTCTATTTTATTATTTTTGGGTGTTTCATATAATATATTGTATTTCATTATTCAGAAATGGAACCTAGTAAAAGTAATGAGAACCATATCAATGCACGTAATACATGTAGGGATTCCCCTCCTGGGAATGATAATGAAACTAGAGTTGGAGATGCAATTAGAGATGAAATTTGTTTAAATATTTTAGGCTACATGAATCATGATACGACCAATAACCAAGATCAAATGGACAGTCCTATATAGCCAAAACACGATGTAAAAATTTCAGACCACTTCATGGGACATCAACCTCCATCATTCAATAGAAATACAAATATATTTTTTGTAAAACAATGGATAAGTTCTGTAGAGAATAAATTTATCTCTTTGGGAAGTAATTAAAGGGAGAAGTTTTCCATATTAGCTTTTCATATCTCAATTTATGCGAATCAATTGTAGTCATTAATTCAAAACACTATGGATGATGATGAAATAATGAATTCGTAATTGATGGATTTTAAGGAACTTTTAATGGAAAAATATTTCCCCCTGAGCAACAAGATAATATGGGGAGGGTGTTTTTGATACCATGAAATAATAAATAGTAAAATGTTTAAACGTAGGAATCCAATAATAAAATGGTATTATGTAAAGGTGTGGACTACAGATTTAATATAGTGAGCAAGATAGGCCATTTATTGGATGGGATTTAGATAATATTTTTGAGGGAACTAGTCTCCTAAACATGATTATCATACGAGGACATAATATCAAATTCTATCAATATAAAGAGATAATTATACATTTATTATGTGTAATGTCTCATTTTTCCTATGTAATGTTGTGAAATATATATATTAATATTTGGATCCATGCGTTGAGACAACATGAGATTACAAAACCAGGTGATACCAGAATTGGTATTTGTAAAATACTAAATATATTAATATTGAAAACATGTGTTTTTCAGGAAAAAGTTTAATGACTCTTGAATGGATTATAGGATCAATAATCTGAGCCTTTTTTCGAGTTTGGAGTCTGGATTATGCCATAGGAAATACCTAACCTTAGGGTGCATCGGACATTCAGGTTTCTCATGATCCTAGGTTAATTTATTATTAATTAATTAATTAATTAAATTTATTAATTTTCCATGTCCGGAGTGTGCCTAAAAATATAAGGTTATGAGGAAATTTTATGGTTAACCACATAAACCTAAAGATCTATTGGAGTCATTGGTGGAGAGATTAGAGATCGAAACAAATCCCGATTGATAACTGGGTTTCATCTTCGCCAACGCAGCTTGTCGATCTCACTAATTAAAATGATGTATGATCGTTATTAACTAGATATTGATCCAAATAAATGTTGGATTTTTTTTTCATCCTATATACTTATCCCATATCAAATGAAAATATATTATACAGCAATAATTGATTCGTACATATATGGTTGATTTATTATATAGTTGATTTATTTTTTTTTTGTTGTTGATTAATCCTATTTATCAATCTACTATATGATAAAATATTGAGGATGAAATAAAAAATAACTATGGTTCATTCTTCAGGTTTATGGTTTAAGGTTTTCTACCTTGTTTCATTGCATGCTCATTATAGACAATTTCTTTGGACTGTGGTTCAAAGAATACAAAGTATTTGATAATTGTGAAATATTTCTTCGGTGAAACTATTCAATACTCTGGGTGTGGTTCAAGATTGAGTGTACGGTAAATTCAAAAAAAGGGTATGATCTGAAGTGAAATAGAGGTTCTGATAGATCTGGACGGTTTACAAAGAGCAGTTATGATGAGGGTCGACTAACCTGAAATTCAATTTTATCAGTGAGATCGATGGAGGTTGTGATAGATCTGGATGATGTGTGAAGGATCCACAGGATATAAAAGATCATGTGGTACATGGAATTTAATTCATAATTACACAGCATATGGGACACAAAGATATTGTTCTTTAGTTATCAAAAAATATATAAGGACCACACACCATGTGATCTCCACCAAATGACTTATGACATCTAGATTATAGTATGCCATGTATCTTAGAGGATACATGGGCATGGGACGAGTACACAGGATAGGTTGGGTACTCATACATGGACATGGTACACAAACTAATCTATGTAGTCAGACAAATCCAGGTGAATAGGGGAATTTCTAGATTATATGAGTACAGGTAACAGAATAGGGTAAAATAAACCAGAAAGTCCAGATTTAGAGGTGCACATTGTATACCCTATGTAAATGTTGTGTACCCAAAGTAAATGTTGTGTAATTTTATAGATATGGCTTGTATCCCTTCATCTTTTTATTATAGACTAGGTTAGGTTGAGTATGATACACTAGTCCTTTCCCATGAGGTTTTAGTGTATCATTATGTCATCAGAATGGGATTTTGATCCCCTCTATAGGATCATTATTAGATAGAATTTGGTACATCCCCCTATAGGAGAAAGGTGGGATCATATATCCCTCATATGTGGGGTTTATAGTATTTATGTGACCACCCTAAATAGGGATTCAATACCCTATCTAGAAGGTATCAGAAATAGGGTTAATGGTGTCACTCAGTAGCTCTAGGTGTAATGCCCTACCGAGATCATGAGATATTATGAGATCCAATGAGAAATTCTAGGTGGGGACCAATGAACATGACCTCTGGGATGAGTTTAAATAGTGATAATATGGATCATGGAGTGAGTACTCTTAAACTGAGAATTTCCATGGATCCTTAAGCAGTATCATATGGTTGGTAGTATTGGTTGAGACCACTAGAGAACAGTTGTCTGTTATGATTTTATTAGTGTTTTATTTTATTTAATTTTGTTATGAGGTTAACATTCTTGATACATTATACTTAGTTATTTTAGGGTGTCCTAATGGGTATTGTTATACTCACTCATGCATGGTCTCTCATACATGTGTCATGCCTTATACAAATGGAAACTAATTTTACAGTTTTCAATGAGAACAAGGAGTAGGAAAATTATAGTTGGTCTAGACAGATCGAGCTATTTTCTGGGTAATTTCAATTGATAGTTGTCCCATCCTTTTTAGAAGGTAGGACTCTCTGTAGTTTTTCCAGTTCGGCTTGTATTTGGATCATTTATTACTTTCCAGTACTTATGATTATACTTTTATGTGGTATAGATGTTATTCATACATTTATGGCATTAGCTGTTTCTACAATATTAGTGTTATGTGGTCTTGCAGATGTGTGTGTACATATACATTAGGCTAAGGTCATCGATGATGGGTTATACTTACTCATAATTGGTCGTTAGACCCTGGCCTATTAGAGGTAGGATTGCGGTAGTCACACTCAACTTATTTTCTTCCTAGAAGGACCTAGTGGCTATGGTCATGAAAGAGTAGTGTTAGAGGATTCTGTTCTACCTATGGACTCTAGGGTAGATTTTTTTCAAGTAGTGAGATTTAGTTGGGATTTTTGGAAGTTATGTTAAAATGTTTTGGGTTAAGATATCTCTCCAGGGACTTCAATGATTTTGTTTTAATAGAAATTTCCATTCAAAAAGACTCTAATAACCTAGTTGTTTACTCAGTACATGTAGACACTGGTTTCATAGAGAAAAAATTAGCTCGTGAATTATATAATAATGGGTTTTTATTTTCATGTCCTTCAAAAGTCAGCTACCAAGAAATACTTATTTCCCATTGTGTTCCTTGTTTATTTTTGGATACCTCCATGAAAAGAGCCATTCGGGATTCTACTTTGTTATCATGTGGATGATCAGCTAAGTGATGAGGCTTTAGTACAATGGAATGTATAAGAGATAGTACCTCCCAATGGTTTTCAAGTTTTTCCAACACCCATTGAGTAGAAGTTAGCACTGATATTACGAAGATATACTTATTTTCCATTGTGGGTGTTGTTTATTTTCAGATACCACCATCAAGGGAGCCATTGGGGATTACACTATGTAATCTTGAGGATGATCGACTAAGTGATGCGGCTTAAGTATAATGGCATGTACAAGAGATGGTAACTCTCGATGGTTTTCTAGTTTTTCCACCAGCTGGTGAGTAGCGTTTAGAACCAATATTACCATATAAGGATTCTTGTAGGCTTAGTGGGATACATGATTTCCAAAGGTAGTGTCCTCCTAGGTTTTAGGGCAAGCTAGACCCTTGGATAGTAATGGAATGCTGGAGGCAATCACTATAATATTCTAATGCATGAGGACACTTTAAAATTAGATGGCAGTCCTCGTATAGAATCTTCTTCAAGGATCTTATAAAACCCCAAGTATTTATGAAATATTTTTTTCAAATATATTAAATTTCATTTATAGCTTCTGTTACATAAAACACCAAGATTATCTTTCATTACACACAACCCCGAGTTTTAAAAAACAATGATATATTATTAATATTTTTATTTAAATGTGACTATTATATGCCACCCGTTAAACATAGGAATATAAATATTAATAAAAATTGTTTAAATATTATGTGTAACTGTTTTATATAAATAAAACACATTTATAAAAATAAAAATAATAAACATAATTTTTCACTTAAAAAATATTTTAAAAAATGATTTTTTTTTTAAATCAACTTATCAAAATTAATTTAGGGTAGATTTTTTCCTTTTCTATAAAAATATAATTTTTTATTTTAATTGTAAAAAGTAAAATTTTTTATTGAAAATTAAATTTTCGTTTAATGAATTTATAAGGACCATTTTTTTTAAATAGGTTTTAATGTAAAATTAGTTCAATTATATTTCAGTGATTCCAGTTTAGGTCTTTGAAATATCTATCATTTCTAATTTTGACAGAATTTTTTTTTAAACCTTTGTAAATTTTCTTCTTTGAAACCCCACTAATCCATCGTATTTACATTTTTAATTTTAAATTAAATCATTCCACATATTTGTATTGAATTTTGAAAAAATTATTCAATATTTTTAATAATAGTAATTCAAAAATTCTAAAATTTTCAACATACTTTTTACCACAATATTGGTCCATTTGGAGCCTTTTATCTAGTGAAAACTCGAGGTACACCATTTTCATTTCAAAATATTACTAGTGTTCCACTAGCCTCACTTATAAAATTCCACCTCGTATCCTATCCACTTCAAACTTCCAAGAACATTTGGTTCATAAAATACCTATAAAAATCAAATACTTCCCTAATATCGTCCTATAATCCTTATTTTGTTCATAAATCCAACAATAAAATCTTTTTTGTGCAAACCAAAATAAGTTTTCCGAAGAAGACTTAACACCCCTTGACAATTATTTTATATTATTTCTTCCCCCAGCCTAGTATATTATTATTATAACATGATTATATAATAATATCATTATCTGTCATAGACTGGGATGTTTTAATATTATTTTCATGTCATATTATTATCTCATATTCCATAAAATGGGATATGAAATCATCATTCGTGTGTATGGAAGACAATCACCTCTCATACCGATGTTATTAGTTTTTCATCACCACATCTTACAACTAGAAATAACGATGGTTTAAATGTTTATATTATATATATATATATATGATATTATTATACTTAGGGAATTATTATATTTCATATATCTTCATACTTTCCATTCTGTGGAAATACGCGCTCGTGTGTACGATAGACTACAACATCGTGAAACGATGTGATTTATTCACGCATTAAATGGAAGCAAATAAGAATGGTTCTAATTAAAATATGTGATATATGTGAAAAAATGATTTATAATTGTACTATATTATTTATATTTCTATCTTATAATCATTTTAGAATGGAAAACAACATTCATATATACATTTATCCTACCGTCTCTATGAATGATGTATTTAGTTTTCTATATATAATCCATATGGAACACTATAAAAAACTATAATGAATATATATTATATTTATATCATGGTAAAATTATTGATATGATGGATCCATGTTAAATTTATTAGGACCTAAAATAACAAATAAAAACATACGTGAAAAATAGATTTATTTCCCAAAACGTGACTTTAACATGGAATTGTTAATAAACAAGAACTAAAAGGTCATAATAAAATCATATTTGATATGATATATATAATTATAGTTATTTGATATACGTATAATAAATTTATTTTTATTATACAGGAGTTTTGAACTTATAAAAAGGAAGTTGAGACCTAAGGTAAGGTATTTTTGTCTTAATTTTCCTTGATACATATGTTACGTTATGAATCTAGATTCCTTTATGGGTTGTATATAAAGACCATTTGGCATTTAATATCATTAATATATTTATTCTCATGATATTTTAAGTTTCATTTAATGTTATTCTTTCACGGGAATTATGATTCAATGTAAAAAAAGTGTTGATAGTTTTATGATCCATTCTCATTGTTTATCATAATTTTTTATGTTTATGATTTTGATAATAAAATCCTATGATACATATCTCAAGAAACACATGAATTTTATTCTCATATAGTTATTTCATTAGAATAAATGTTTTTCATTAGTTTTACTCCCTTTATTTACTCAATAGTTCAAAATAATGTTTATAAGAAATATAATCTTTATTTCCCTCTTCAGTAGAAACCTCATTTTTCTTCCATAACCATGTTATCTATATGTGTTTTAAAAAATGTTTATTACATTATCCAAATTATTTATTAAATAAATTTTTACCCATTTTGAAATTTTACCAAAAAAATATATGAATCTTCATTCAATTTTCCAAATAATTTATCTTCGGTTTTTATTGAAAATGTGAAAGGAATATTTGTTTTAACATATATTTCCTGAATATAATTATACAGCATCATAACCAATAATTACAAGGAATATTAAATTATTTTCATGGAAATGGATTTAAAAAATGTTTTATTTTTTAAAAAGTTTTTTTCAAATTAGAAAGAATATTTTCACAAGAAATGTTTTAATTTTTTATAGGATTCTATAATATGTTTTCAAAGTTATTTTCAACAAAAATTATTTGAAAAAAATGAATTATTTAATTTAAAATGTTATATTAAAAAAATTTATTTTCCTCAATAAATGTTCCTAGTGATCTTTCAAAATGTTTTACCATCTATGATGATGTCCTTTCATGTCACTATTTCATTTATGGGGATATGAACCAAGGATACCATTCTCATTATTTATCAAGATAGTTTATTTTTTTTGATAAAAATATGTTTATGTAACTTATTTCTATTCTAGGTGTTATACCATGATAATATGAAACCCATTTCTTTTAATAGGTCATTATATGATGAATTTGTTATGATATTTTAGCACACATACATATGTTTTTAATTATGTGATGAGTGAGAACTTTATCTCTCTCAAATGTATTGGAAAAATATTTATGTATCATGAGATATAAAATATTGTAGTGAGCAGTAAACCCAGTTTAGAAAAGAAATTTTTCTCTTATGATGGTCTTGGGAGTGAATCTTCCCTACTATTATGGTTTTTGGAGTGATCCCATTCCATTATGATATATGTGTAAGTAATCCTCAAATATTAGGGATATTATTTTCTATGATTATGTGTTTGAAAAAATTCTATTTATTGTGCCAATATTATACTCTCATGGCTCATATTCTTTGATTTCATTGCAATTTTTGTCTTATGAACTGCTAATCGTTATTCCATGAATAAATATTTTAATACTTGATATGAAGGGTCTATTTTCAAAATCATATGATCATGTTATCATACCATTATAATTATGTTATGTTTACATATCTCCTTTTTTTACCTTTTTTGAGAATATGAGCTCACCCTTTCTTATATTTCCATTCCCCATGTTATAAATAAATGAATTATGTATTATATTTATATGAAGGGTGAAAGTTATGAATAACTTTGTAGGATATTATATTTTCATAAAGGATCCATTTATTCATGTTTCAATGTTTTCAAATGCACTATACCTTTATGATCCTCATGAATTTGTTAGTGTATTATAATGAATATATATATATATATAATGATGTAATATCTATGTATCAAAAATATTGGTTAATATAGATGGTATCAGAGGATAGGTTCAGTTATCCTTTAAAAAAAAGGCTAAGAAAAGATTAGTAAGATCCCACTAGACATGTCTAAGGATAAGACTATGGATGATTCAATGAATATGAAAATGCCATGCAATGTTGATAAAGGATAGAGAGAGCGGTTTTTAAGTAATTAAATCCTTATAAATATACTATAAGTTTATTTAGATCTAGAATAGAGGTACCTAGGTGTAACAACTCCGAAAATGGTGGATTAATCTATGCTTCATTATCACCCAGTGCATAATAATGGGCCATTCTGCATACCTACTTTGAAACTCCAAGGGGATATTATTTAGAGATGTATAAGATCATTATGAACCATTATAAGGGATTCAAATAGATGATGGCTATGAATGTCCTAGGAAAAATCTACAGTATCATAGATTAAAAATTAGGTGTCAAGATTTAGACATCCTATAAGTGATTTTTCATGACTATGTAGTCCCCCAATATGATTATTGTTTCTAACACAATGATTTTTTGTTTCAGGGAATGGTTTGAGCTTGAGAAACCATGTTAATGATGTGTGTAATGGATAATGAAGTTATTTTATTCCTGACCAGTAAAACATTATGGGAGATATAATGAAAAAAATCATTTCCATGCTCACAAAAAATTCACAAGATATGAATTATTCTGAACATAAAATGGTCATAGGGGTCAACAATGTTCTATTGAGTCCTTTATGTGCAAACATCCACATTCCATCAGTGAATATAGTTATCCACTCATTGCTGCACAATAGATAAATATCATTGAAATTATATTTTCTATTCTCCTATGTTTGTAACATGAAAAAATAATTTTAACAATCTATTATTTGCAAGGAGAAGTTAATCAATGGTGGAATCTCATCAAGAATATAGAAAAATATGATGAAATTGAATCCCTGGATTGGGATGTATTCAAGAACTTATTTTTTAATAATTACTTTCCAAATATTCTTCATATGAATATAGAGAAAGAGTTTATTATGCTAAACTAAAATAATGTTAAATTTTTCGTACCTATGGGAAAAAATTTACAAGACCAGTGAGGTGTGATTCTAGTATTATCATCCACCCTAAAAATAAGGGTATTATTAATAAGTGGATTATTACTATGTATAAAAAATAGTATTATCCATAAGATACTTAAGTAGCTATGAAGAGATATTTTAATGTCCTATCAAGGTGGAAATAGAGGTTGCAGTTATAATCAATATCATTGATTTGATAAGAATAGAAAATGAAATTCATAGGAAAATATAAAAACACTAGAGAGAGGAAGATGATTTTTCTATTTTTCTTTAATTGTGGTTAGAAACATAGAGGAAGTATAATTAATGGGAAAAGTAATTATTTTATGTGTGTAAGAGATTTTCATTATAAATTTAATGTCTATGTGATCAGAAGAAGTGGGATAATTATGAAAATAAAAAGAATGATATACAAAATTCAACTCCAACACTCCGGTGTTTCAAATGAAAGGTGTATTGGAATTATTCTATCCACCACTCAAATAAAAATTCTAATGATAACGATCAAAATTAGTAACCTATTAAGTCAAGAGACATAGGGAAATATCATGTGATCATTTTTTTTATAAGGGTTGTGATAACGATGTGCTGAAAGGTACACTTACCACACACTCTAGAATTTCTAATGTATTATTTAACTACTTATATAATCATTCCTTCATATCTAAACATTTTTATAACAATGTAAAGATGTGACCCAAATGATAGGATTTATAATTTCCAATGATACCCATGAATGGTACGATTATCACATCTCAAATATGTGAATCTTCTCTAGTTGAATTTTGTGAGAATTTTCTTCCTATAAATCATATCATTATTCCTCTATTTGAATTTGATGTTATCATAGGAATGGATTGGCTTTCACTACCTAAATATCATATCAATTTATAAGGAATGGGGTTCTTGTTTTATATTACAAACCAACTGATGATCATCTATAATTGTGTTGATAAATATAAATTTTTGATGAAAATCAAATCTATTGTATGGGTTTTTATTCTTATTAAATATGGGATTTTATCTTATATGGTTGAGGAGAAACTCAACATCAGTGATAAAAAAATTTTGTGGGATATTTCTGACGTATCTACAAAATTGTCTCATAGTATTCCACCAAAATGTGAAGATGATTTTAAATAGAATTCATACATGGTTACACACTAATTTTAAATAATCCCTATATAATGTACCAAATTGAGTTATAGGAATTGGAAAAGAAAATCCATGAGAACCATGAAAAGAGATTCATTTAGATCAGTGTGTCACCAGGCTTTTCACCTATTATATTTGTTAAAAATAAAGATGGATCGATGTAAATTTTCATTAATTATTAGAAGATGAACATGATCATGATCATGAACAAGTATCCTCAACCCTGTATTGATAACTTGTTTGATAAACATTGTAAAGATCAATACTTTTTCAAGATTGACCATTTTTCTTGATATCATCAATTGAGTGTCAAGAAGAAAGATATACCCAATATAACATTCCATACATTGTATGGGCACTATGAGTATAAGGTGATTCAATTTAGTCTTAAAAATTCCCCCATTGTCTTCATATATTTCATTAAAAGTGTATTTAGATATTACCTTGAAAATTTCATGGTAGTCTTTATACATGATATTCTTATTAATTTAGAGATAAAATAACATTATGAATATCACTTTACAATTTTACTAAAGACCTTATAAATTGAGAAAATATATCAAAAAAATTATAAAGTGTGAATTTTTGTTTTAAAGTTTTCATTTTGGGTTATATAATCTCAAGAGGTGGTATATTGGAAGATCTATCAAATTTGGAGGCTATTGAGTTTTGTACCAGACCAACCACATTGACTAAGATTTGTTGTTTTATTTGTTTAGATGGATATCATTAACAGTTAGTGTAGAATTTCTCAAAACTATCTCATCCACTCACCATGTTAACTCAAAATGCATCCAAGTTCCTCTGAATAGAATAATTTGTGGAAAATTTCATGAAACCGAAGAGAATATTAGATAGCTCACATATACTTATGTTACCCTATATTGGAGAAGGAATTTTAATCTTTATTTATTCATCTAAGAGGTATTGGGATACATTAATATGTATAATTACAATGTTATGGATTATATATCACAACAATTAAGGATTCATGAAAAAAATTTCCTATCTATTTAGTTGGAGTTAGCTGTCACAATTGTTTCATTAAATATATGGAGTCATTATCCATATGGGGAGAAGTTTGATATATATACTGATCACAAAAGTATAAAGTATATTTTCACACAAAAGGATTTTAATATGTTATAAAGAAGATATTTAGATCTGATTAAATAATATGAATGGTCAATACATCACCACCCAAGGAATGTGAACAAGGTGGACGATACTTTGAGTCAAATGGATCATGATATATTTTCCATGATAAGGATCACAGATGATCTAAAATTTCTGGGCTTGTAAAGGATGGATCTATAAATCCTGAAGGAAGGGGGAAAATATTATCTTACTCAATTGATTGTTCAACCATCTATCCAAGTGAATATTAAAGAGGCACAGAATGAAGTTATAGAGAAGAAAAATAATGTTATAAATGTTCTATAGATCAACCATGATAATGATAGAATGATAAGTATTAGGGACTGTGTATGTGTTCCATTTATACCATGTTTTAAGGAGTTGTTAGAGGAAGATAATAATTCTTTATTCTCTATTCATCGTAGAATTATACAGATGTATAGAGATTTTAAATAGTATTTCTAGTGTGATGGCATAAAGATATATATCATAGATTTTGTAACTTATTTCATCATATTTAATAAAAATAAGGCTGGGTGAAAAAAGGATAAGGGTATGTTACATCCATTACCCATGCCAAAAGGGAAATGGAAAAACATCACCATGAATTTTATCTTCAAACTCCCCAAAACATCTAAAGGGTGTAATGATATATGGGTTTTAGTTGACTGCCTTACAAAGTTAGAACACTTCATCACTATTAGATATGACTTCTATCCAAATATTCATTCTAGAAGATACATTAAGTATGTATTAAAGATTCATGGATTAACACATTTAGTAGTATCTGATTGGGATCAGATCCTTACCATGAATTTCTGGTTAAGTCTTCAATAGGCTCTGGATATAGAGTTATGTTTCAGCATTGTATATCATCCTCAAATCGCTGGTCAGTCTGAGAGGAAAACTAGACCTTTAGAAGATATGTTGAGCTGTTTTTATATCTATATCAATGGTTCTTGGGATCAAAAACCTCCTCTAGTTTAGTTTTCACACAATAATAACTTTCAATCGAGCATTCAGATGGATCCCTATGAATGCCTCTATAGAATGAAGTGTAGAGCTTCAATGTGATGGAATGAAGTTGGATAAATAAATGTACTAGTACATTAAATAGATGAAAAAATGGTATAGAATGGTATATCTAATTATAAAAACATCATGGAATTTCATATTCAATAGAAAATTTATGTGGATAATCGCTGATGTGATTTAGAATTTGTTGTTAGGGAAGAGGTGTCTTGAATAATTTCTCCATGGAAGCATTTTTTGAGATTCAAGAAGAAAGGGAAACTAATTCCTAGATAAATTGGTCCCTTAGGAATTTTTGATCTATTAGTATAGTATCATATCGTTGGTTGCTTCCACAAAACCTCTCTCATGTCTATGATGTGTTACAATTATCTCTCCTAAGAAAGTACATACCTGATACTTCACAAGTATTGATCTCGGATGTCATACTGTTGGAGCATGATCTTTCTTGTGAGGAATATCCAATGATGTTTTCTCATCATATAGATAAATTTCAAGGAAACAAGACCACTCATCTATTCCATGTTATGGGGGGAACCACCAGTTTTATAATGTTACATGGTAACTTGAGGATATGATGAGGTAGAAGTATCCTTATTTCCATGTATCAGAGTGGAAAAATTTTGAGGGTGAAATTAATTTTTTTTTGGGGGGAATGTAACACCAAAAATCATTATTTATTATAATTTTTGAATAAATTAAATTTCCTTGAAATATAGTGTTACAAACAACACCATGTTGCACTTGTGTTACATGCAATACCGAGTTTTAACAAATCGTGATATATTATTTAAATTATTATTTAAATGAGAGCTTTGAAACCAATAAATTAAACACAGTGTTATGAAATGTAAGAAATGCTTTTAAAATATTAAATATAATGTTTTTATATAAAAAATAAGTATGAAAAAAATTAATTAATCTTTAAAAAATTCATTATATATTTCAAAAATACTATTTTCTCAAATAATGTTTTATTGCAGTTTGTGAACAAATAAAAAATGTAATTTTTCAAATTTTAAAAAAACATTATTTTAGAAAATAAATTTCATTTTTAAAATCATCATATTAAAATTAATTTGGGTTATTTTTTTATTTTTAAGAAAAGATTAGTTTTTTTATAAATACTAAAAATATAGGTTTTATTGAAAAATATCTTTTTCTTAAAAGAATTTATAAGGTTTATTTTTTATTTTAAAAATAATTATAATGTAAAATATGTTCAATTATACATTATTTAATCCAATTTTTTCATTGGAAACATTTTTATATTAAATTTTGATATAATTGATTTTAAAACATTTGAACATTATTCTCTTTAAAACCCAATTTCTCATTGCGTCCGTCGGGTTAATTTGAAACTAAATTTCAGAACATATGAGAATGGATGGATTTCATATTTTGAATCCAAATATTTTATAATTTAAAATATGTTTAGAAAATTTTTTCAACATTATGAATAGTAATAAAAATTAAAACATATTTACCACGGTTAAAAAAATGGGTTTATCGGGTGTTAAACTAAAAGGACATAGAAAAAATTAATCTAAAACTTTTTAAAAACCCCTTGGATGGCCATATTTAGACATTATATCTTCTAGGATAAATAATTCTCCCTTTTCAATCCTTTATTCATATGAAAAAATTTGGTACCCCATTTTCTTTTACAAAATTACAAGTGTGCCACTCTCCTCACTTATAGAAGGCCACACCTTCTCTTGTCCTATTCACAATTCCAAACCCATTTGATTTAGTAAATACCAAAAAAAATCTCTTATAAATTCTATACTCTCATACTATAGTGCTTATTCATTTTCATAAGTCTATTCCAAGAATCATTTATATACAAACTAAAGTAGTTTTTTGAAAAAAGATGTAACACCACTAAAAAATCGTTTTATTTTATTTCACACACCAACTCCTTATATTATTATTCAAACATGATTATATATTATCATAAGTTTCTTACATATAATAATATGCTTATATGTTAAGGTAATAAACAACAAAAATCTTTTCTTCTTATCAAATGGGATACGATATCGCCATTCATGTGTACGGAGGACTATCGCCTCGCGAATCAATGTTATTTGTTTTCCATCACCACTAATCACATCTATATATAATAAAGTATTAAATATTTATATATAATATTTATGAAATTATTATACTTATTTAATTATTATATCACATATACCTTTATACTTTCTATTTGGTGGAAATATAATAACATTACTCGTGTGCACGGTGGACAACTGCTTTGCTGAGCAATTTAAATTGTTCAGGCTTTACATGGAATGTAATAATAATGGTATTAATTAAAAATTTTAATTTATATATAATATTTATAAAATTATTATACTTATTTAATTATTATGTCATGAGAATACATGTTTTCCAATCATTTTATTCTCTTTATTTACTAAATATTTTATTGTAATTTTTTTAAGAAAATCATCTTTGTTTTCCCCTTTAGTCTAGAACATGTTTTTCATCCAAATCTATGTTTTCTAAAATGGATTTAGAAAATATTTTTTTACATGTTCCAAATTATTTATTAAATAAATTTTTAACCATATTGACTTCTTACCAAAAAAATTAAAATTAATATTCATGTAAATTTACAAGAAATTCCCATTTGGATTTTACCACAAATGTAAGAGGAGTCTTTGTTTTAACATGTATGAAATGAATATAATTCTCAGTCAACATGAATAATCAATGCATTAAATATTCCTTTATAATATTCCAAGGTTATTTTCAAAGAAAATGGTGTTGAAATTTTTTATGTTTTAAATTATTTTTCAAAGAAAAAAGGATATTTTCCTCAATAATTGTTTTAAATAATTTTTAATTCATAATTTATAATTTTTAAAGGATATTTTCAATGAAAATTATTTTTAAATAGTTTTTAATATATTTTTTATTTTAAAAATTGATTTGTTAAGAAATGTTAGTTTCCTCAATAAATGTTCCAAGTGATCATTAAAAATAATTTTCCATTTAAGTTTACCTCCTTTGGAAATACGTATTCTTTACTGGGGATATTATCCTAGGATAACATTCTTATTCTTTCTATATATGGTTTATTTTTACAATGATCATATGTTTAAGAAACCTATTTTACTTCCAAGGGTTATACAATAATAAATTCATTATGAAACCCATTTCATATTATAGGTTATGATATGATGAAGGATTTATAATCTTGTAGCACACATATGTAATATTTTCATTATGTGATTGGTGGGACATATATCTCCCTCTAATCCATTGGGTAATGATTTATATCTCATGAGATAGGAAATACTGGATGGGGGAGTGAACCCTATTAAGTAAGGGACTTTGTCTGCTATGATAGACTTGGGAGTGAACCTTGTCTACTATGATGGTTTACGAAGTGAACCAATTAAACTTTGATATCCATGGTAGTAATAATTTCCTACTATTGAAATTATTTTATATTCTTATTGGTATTTGAAAATTCTATGTCTTATGCTAACATTATAATCTCATAGGTTATGTTGTTTTATTTCCTTATGATTCATGTATAATAAACTGCCAATCCTAATTCCATGACTAAGGATTATGATCTTTAATATACATGTTATGGTTTTCATATGTTATGATAATTTTCTCATACCCATGTGGTCATTTTATGTTTATATATCTCTCCTATTTTCCATTACTGGGCATCTTAGCTCATAATTTCTTATGTTTTCTTTCCCCATGTTATGAAAAAATGTATTATGTATGATATGTCTAAGAATGGTTATAGTTATGAAAAACATAATGTGAGATAATAAAGTTAACATATGAACCATCGATTTATGTTTCCATTTCTCCAAAGGGATTATACATTTACAATATTCGGTTGAGTGTTTGTGTAATTTAATGACTATTCATCTAAAAAGATGTAATATATATATATGATATGTTTGGGATGTTAAACATTTTTTGGGTGATGGTGGAGTCTAGTGACTCAACCACATGATGAGAAAACTCTCTCATTTCCATACATCAAGTGTCTATTCTAGGAGGAGTTTTATCAATCCTCATTGTGATCAGTGAACATCTAATAGCTTCATCATTTATAGTAGGGTAGTATGACCATGGTGGAGTATTTGGAGAGGTTTACTTATCTCTCATAATAATCCCTATAAATAGTGAAATATTTGTTCTTGAGTCCATGAACCATTGATATGGGATTAATTTGAGATATCATGTTTTCAATGATATATCTATGAATTCTCAAACATTATGGAGTGCTTGAGTGGGATTTAGTAGTTGAGAGACTCTTGGAAGAGAATATTCTAATAGTGGGTTCTGATAGAGGGAACCAATGAGTTAATACCATGTAAGTAGGTAGATAATGGAAGTCATAGGGATCAGGGAATTCTAGATGCTTCAGAAGAATATCCCAGGACAAATGATCAGTGGCTCAGGTCTCACAATATGGCTTGAGTCATCTGAGGGGGATACAATGTTTCTAATGTGACGGTAAGGTAAATATTGCATGGGATTATCTGACTAGTCATACAGATAATAGAGATATAGTCAATAGACTACCAATGAAAAGGCAGAGGTAGGAGCAAGGAGGTCCATAGGGTATTAGACATGGAAAAGGGGAAGGTAGAGTAGTATAATGTGTTGGGAGATTTTAATTATTTCCCCAACCACCCCTAGGTGGTCTATTTTGGGATCATGGAGCTAGTAGATAGGGATATGGACATATTCAAGAAGTTTAATCCTACAAACATGAGGCTACCTACATGATTAGAGGTATGATATGTGTCTACTATAATATAACTTATGAAATTCTAGACAAGGTTATGAGCCACTCCTTCTTTTCTACTTATTTGGTGTGTAACTTATAGATTCTGTTAAGTCCCATGGCTTGACCCTTGATCTTAGAGACTCTAAAAGGAATTAAACCCGCAACCACACACTTTTACTGATAGCGTGACCTAATTTCTAAAGGTGAGATAATTTTTTTGATATTTTTTTATCAGTGTGGAGGCCTTACGATGTTATCGTAGGTATGGACTAGTTATACATAGTTTAGGACCCTATTGACTATTTTAGAGGGAGGTTGTGTTGTATCCAAAGTGAAAAATTGAGATTTTACTATAAGGATATGAATGATGGCCAATATGTGAAAAATGATCTCATACATAGGATATTGCAGTGGATTACTCACTAGTTGGCTGGCATATCTCATGAATTGGTTGATTTGATGAGATACCAACATCTTATAGTGGTGGAAAAGTACATTGATGTATATCACAAAAACATTTTAGGCTATACTTTCCATTATGATATAGAATTATTCATTTACTTACACCTAAAGAGGGCCTTGATATTCATGTCACAATATCGGATGTCTCCCAAAACATTTTGAGATCTGAGTGTATTATTGGAGGACTTGTAAAGGAAGTTTGTTGTGAGAACTAGTGTTCCCCTGAGGTAAACCAAGTACTGTTATCCAATAAAGCAGACATGAGTTTGATGTTTTGTGGGGATTATTAGAATCTGAAATATATTAACATGAAGAATAAGTTTCCACTATATAGGATTCATGACCTCTCTGATCAGGCAAGAGGGGTACAATGGTTCTTGAAGATTGATCTCAGATCATATTATCACCGGTTGAATGTACATGATGAGGATATGACAAAGATGACCTATATATTTTAAAATGGACACTAGGAGTAGATGGTGATCCCCTTTAGTGTGACAAAATCCACATAACTATTTGTGGGACTCATTAACCGTATCTTTCAGCCTTTCTTAGGATGGTTTGTGGTGGTCCTTATCAATGTAGTCCTAGTTTACTCATCATTTAAGGAGGAGCATGTGAGGCACTTAAGGATGGTTCGAGAGACACTCTGAGAGAACCAAATTTATGGGAAACTCTTGGAGGGTATTTCCTAGATTCATGAGGTCCACATTCTAGGACATGTCATCTCATTTGATGGTGTATCAGTAGACCCCTAAAAGGATGAGGCAGTGTTATCTTCGGATCCCCCAAGACCATGAGGGACGTATGAATCTTCCTTGTGTTGGAAGGATACTATAGAATAGTTTTTCTTGAATTCAAAATTAAATCATTATCTTTCACTAATTTGACCTGGAAGTGGTAGCCTTTTATTTGTATATAGTGTTTCTAGTAGGCATTTTAGCAGTTTAGGCATAGGTTGATGATCGCACCCATCTTGATATAGCTGAAGGAGGGTGTCAAATACATAGTGTTCTACAATGCCTCATGCACTGGACTATGATGTTTTATGATGCAGAGGCATGCTATTATTGCCTATGTATCTCACTAGTTGAAACTACATCAGTAAAACTATGTGACCCGTGTAATGGAGCAAGAATTAGTAGTCTTTTCTATGAAAATATTTTGACACTACCTTATGGGTGAGTAGTTTATCATCTACATAAACTGCATTATTGTCCAGTATATGTTCTCCTAGAAAGATCATAACATAAGAAATAGGCGATTACTACTAAAAAATAGGCCTTTAATATTGATGATCTTTAAAAGTGTTATCCTTTTTCAATCCTAGACAAAATCACTGATAAAGTGGACCTTTATCAATGCTATAAAAAGTGTCGATAAATCATTCATTTTAACATCATTTTCATCGCTGATAATGGGTACCGTTTATCAGTGATTTATTTTTAGTGTTGATAAAGGCTACCCTTCATCAATGCATTATTTTTAGCACTCATAATGGGATCCTTAATCAGTGGCTTACTTTCATGGATAAGGGTTATAAAACATGAAGTAATTAGAAAAATTAGTTTAATAAAAAAATAATAAAAAATTTATATGTTAATTAATTATTGATAAAAATGAATGAATTTATTATAATATATATAACTTATAAATACTGATAAATAGTGTATATTAAATATATAGATAAATTTTAAATAAAAATTAAATAAATTAAAATTGAAAAAAAAATTAATAATATGTAAATTGATAAAAATATTAAAGATTTTATTAATTAGATAATTATTGAAAATGTCAATAAATAGTATATATTATTATATAGAAATATATAAATGAACAAAATATGATTTATATTGTACAAAATATTGTTTTACATTAAATATTCATATATTTAGTGAATAATATTTTATAATTAAAAATTATTATGGAGTAAAAATATTGACTAATTGCATAGAGTAATGGATACAATTGAATGACGTTTGAATTTTTAATTTAACATATATCAAACATGTGTTATATTGATTTAACATATACATAATTGAGGTGTTTTTATATATAACACACGCACACACACACAAAACTTATCTATTTTTTCAAAGTGTTCTTATTTTTAATTTATTCAATTTCACTCATTTTTAACATACATTCACATAAGATTAAATATTCATTAATAACATTAAAAACATACTTGTCAAAAAATATGTATGAATAAATATATTTATAAATGTACATTTATTATTTTTATACATTCATATACTTATAATTATAAATAAATAAATTTTATTTTTTTTAAAAAGTATTTATATATTTATAACTAAATCAGTATATATATTTAAATAATTATTAAATTTATAATATATTTATTTAATTAATGAATATATTTACTATACTTATATTAATATTTATTTGTTAAATTAATTTATATATATATAATTGTATAAATATTATTTTTTGAAAAATATTTATAAACTTATAAATTAATAATTGTATCTTTAAATAATTCTAAAATTATAATAAATATATTTAAATAAAGAATATATTTATCCTATATATATTTATTATATATATATTATATATATATATTAATATATATAAATTTACAATTTATTACTTATAATTGGAATTATAAATCTTTTATTAGCGCTTAGGTAATAAGCATTACGCCTTTTTAGCAATAATGAAGATAGATATTTATTAGTGCTACAAAACCATAGATAAAATGCATCTTTATTAGTTCTAAAACTTTATCACTGATAAAAATCGATTTTATTAGAACTTATTACTTAAGCGTTGATAAAATATATCTTTATCAACACTTTTTTAGAAGCGCTGATAAAATTTGAACGATCAATTTAAAAAACCCAAATTAGTCATTAAACCATGCGATATTTGATGCTTTCTACTGAATCCACCCTCTATCAGCAATCCTCCTCAGTGAATTGAATATCAAATCTAGCCTCAAACTAATCCATGACTCAAATCCATGCCTCAAACTATTCAAGGGATGAAAAAATACAAGGGTTGAACATAATTATTTCCCTAATTTCTATCAAATTTAAGTATTTATATAATTTCTCTGGGTGAACTTGAGGTGTAAAACATCAATGGTTGTGGTCATGGTGGAGGATATTTTTCAACTATGATTGTGGGGATCTATCCATTTCAGATATTTGGCTGTATAGATTGTCCATTTTGAGGTTTGGAATTTTTATAGTGTGAAACACCTATAATGTGAGCCTTCCCATCTTCGCACCCCAGCCATACAAGCATCTCCTTACTTATAAATTCTTTTTTTGATTAATAAAGGGTATTTGTGAGCTAATATTTTATTTAAGTGAATGTTTTGATGATCCATGCTTTATTTTCATTGGATAAATTGTTGAAATAAACATATGGGATAATTATCATCCCATTTTAAATCTATTATATAATTTTGTATGTTTCAACTTCCATGATGGTGGTTTCATAGCCTATGAGAATTATTTGTGGATGTATTAAACTAAATAGTTATTTTTATATTTTTTATTAGAGACTTTAGATGGGGAGTGATGATTTATAGATCAATTAGTTTTGTGATTCCACTTAGACTTCTGATTTAAGTAAGGGTAGTTCACTTCGAAAATGTTTCCTCACATGAGTCATTCCATATCAATATGGGATAGTGTGTCTAGGATATATATTTCAAGGGTTGGTGTGTTTTTATCCCTTGTTTATGATATATCTTGTTGGTGTGTATTATTGCATTATGCCAACTTCTTTATGGAAATCCCTAGAATCTCAATGTTGCATCAACATGTATTAGATGGCCTCCCAAGAATCATTTATATGGGTATATCTAATGTGATGAGCTCATTATAATCCTTGGTATGGGTTAGTGTAGTTATATTACTTCCCACGAGTCTTTAGATGTTTTCAAATATTTGATAATTCATTGATATTAAATGTAATAATTACATAGGTTGTTACCCCACTTGTTCAAAAAAATAGAATGGAAGTTATAAGATTCAATATATTAGAGATTATTTTTAGGTATTTATCATTTTAGGTAGACATGTATTAGTTCCACCCTTAGGAATTTATGATTACCATCCATGTATATGGAATAAATCTTTATTTAGTAAAATATTTTATCAATACATTTTTATATCTTTTAGTTGATTAAATGAGAGTTTATTATTATTGTTTATCATATTTGGGTTTCTTATTACTCCTTAATTTCATATATTATACTTTCATTTTTTAGGGTATTTATGAAAGACTTCATGTGTGTTAAAGAACAATTAATATTATAATTTGTTTCTTGAGACTCGCCCACTATCTCTTTTATAGAATACAATCATTCTCAACGGTTTCATATCCCAAATAGTTATTACATTTTGTTCCTATGGACTCATCCCCCATCTCTTTTATGTTTCTTTCACTACTCTAAGCAGTAGTCGTCCCATGGATGAAAACCTATTAATTTATTTCAAGCAACATAGGTGCATGTACATTGGAGATGGAGAATTTGTGACAAACAACAAAATGCGGTTATAAATTTTTGGGAGATGAGATGATGAGTATGAAAGTTGTATATAACTTTTACCTTTGAATGAATTTAATGTATAATACCTACGACAGTGTAGTAATTATTTTTTAAAATTCAATCACCCATTTTATTCAAATAATACTGAAATTAATTGAAACAATAAAATGTTTGGTTTCTCTTATTAGAAGAGTATGTAACGCTCACATTTGATAATGAATATCATGTGTGTATTAATTTATTTATTATACAAAATTACTATTTTATGAATCCAATAGAATTTATATGAATCAAAAATGAATTCATGCAAATTGTTTGAAAAAATTGTATGAACATGGAGTTAAATATTTAATCATGTTTTTAAGAGAGAATGCATACAACCCTTCTCAAATCCTTTTTTTGTTGACTGCCAAACATTTTTTTTCTTTTTTAAAAGCAGGTTTAAAGGGTACCGGTATCCAAACATACAACCACAATTTCAAATAGAAAGACGAACCTTAAAACATATAGAACAACACATCATTACACATCATAATAGCCATAATCATCTCCAAAACCTATGCAGGATTCTACCAACATAAATGACTATTGAGATCACATGGAAGAATTGAAAATGGAAATTGAAGATTAAATTCATGATTGCGCAAAGTTTTTTGGGAAGTTAAATAGTTGTTCCAAGAGACCATTGTATGCAGGTTGTATGAAATACACAGCATTTCTAGCTGTATTAAAGTTATGTACTTTGAAAGTTGGCAGGGGATGGAGTGACGTTAGCTTTACATAAATACTTGGCCTCCTAAATGATATAATACTAGAAGAAAAATGAAAAACCATTTTAAACATATGATTCTAAACTAATGATATGTTCAATGAGAATGATCTATAAAAAAATACATGCTTGTCCAAATGAATTCATATTATTTTGAAAAGACCATTAATCACTCATAAAATTATCTAACTATGTCGTAGATCAATAAAAGAAAAATGAATCATTTCCTTAAAAATTTATATGGTACTTTACTATCATTACATGGTTAAGAAGACTATATGGATATCAAGAAACCATGAGACAATTGACATATCATGAAGATACAAGAATAAATATGGGAACCTACGTCATCTAGCAGATTCTCCTCAGTAGATGAAAATTAATTATGTGTATCCAAAATTTGGAAATGAGCTAAGAAACTTTCACCATACGTTATCTACAGATGGAATAAATACATTTGATGTAAAATGTAGTAATCATAGTATACGGCCCATCATGTTGGTAAATTATAACTTTCCGCCATGTTTATGCATGGAGTGTAAATACATTAGGTTGTCTCTATATATATCTGGTCCCAAACAACTCAGTAATGATATTGATGTATATTTGTATCCATTGATCGAATATCTAAAATTTATGTGAGATATAGGTGTAATAATTTATGATTATTATAGAAGTTATGAATTCTCATTGAGGGATATATTGTATGCGGTGATAAATGACTTCCCTATATATTGAAATTTACTAGGGTATAACATTAAAAGAATGTTGGGGTGTCCCATTTGTGAAAAACTTACATACTCAGTTCAGTTGAAACATTCTTCAAAGTCATTTTTTAAGACATCATATATTTTTACCTCAACGGAATAAATATTGATCTTGTACATCAACATTAAATGGAAATTTCAAACATGGTACCACACTTTCTTCAATAATGGGTGATCAATATTTAAATAAAGTAAATGATATTGACACTATTATTGGTAAACCATTTTTCAAAAAACATACAAAATAAAGTTGGAAGAAGAAAACAATTTTCTTTGAAATAATATATTGGAATTTTTTATATGTAATACATTTTCTTGATGTCATGCATATAGATAAAAATGTATATGATAGTGTTATTGGCACATTATTAAATGTTCTTGGTAAAATGAAATATGGAATCAATGCTAGGTTGGACTTGATTGAAATGGGGATAAGGGGAGAGTTGGAACCATTGAATAGTAAAAGGCTATTGTTTTTTCCTCCAGAATCTTACACTCTATAGATATTGAAAAAAAATACAATTTTTCATTTTCATTAGTAGTATAACAGTTCTATAGGGGTATTCATAAAATATCCAGAATTTCATGTCAATGAATAATTTGAATTTATAAGGACTAAAATCACATAACTGTCATGTTTTGATGTACGATTTGATGAATGTTGGGTTTCCTTTTCATTATTCCTCAAAATGTATTCCATATATTAACCATACTCTTATTCTTTTCTAAGCTATATGCGGTTATGTTATTGACCCAGTGATGCTTCCAATCACAGATAAAGAGGTTTTAGTCATGTTTGGTGAATTAGAGATGTTATTCCCACCGTCATTATTTGATATAATGCTCCACCAGACAGTCCACTTGGTTAGAGAGGTTCAACTATTTGGTCTTGTCCATTATAGATGAATGTACACCATTGAATGGTATATGAATATTTTGAAAGAATATGTCAAGAATATAAGTCATCCATAAGGTTGAATTTCATAACGATATATTGTTGAAGAAGCTATTGAATTTTTTACCAATTACCTATTAAATATTGATAGCATCGGTCTCCCAAAGTCTTGTCACAGTGAATGCCTTATGGGAGAAGGAATTTCCAAAATACATATTGTTACAATTACTTTTATACAGAGGGAGCAATCGTTCCTTTAAATTTTACATAAAAGTGAATATGTTGACCCATACATTGAATCCCACAATGAAATTAGTAGGGATTTGAATCCATCAAGGGATGAATTATGGATACAAAATACACATAATCAATATTTTATTAGATGGTTCTGAGATGAAATTTATAAATAGTTGTCTGAAAATCTAAATTAAATTGTTGAATGACTGTAATAGAAAGCCAAGGAACCAAATGAAAATGTTATATCATATATTGGTTTGGAAATAAATGGTTATATGTTATATCAAAAATAAAATGATGACTGTAATATGATGAAAAACAGTAGTGTTGCTCTTGTGGATGAAGTGATGCACATATTTGGTTCCAAGGATAGAAATCCAATTTATGAAAATATGTAATATAATTACATTATAGAAGAAATATAAATGTTTTATTATACAAAATTTAAAGTTCCAATTTTTATTTCAAATGGATTGACAATATGAGTGTAGTGAAATTTGATGAAATTGGATTTGAGAAGGTGAATTTTAGTGTGGAAGGGAAAAAGGATGAGTCATTCATAATGGATTCTCAAGTAGTGAATATATTTTATGTCTCAGATCTAGAAAAGAATATTTTTTTGATTTTCCTCCTTGTGAATAAAACTATTGTTGGTTCAAATGAAAATTCAATCGAGGATGAAACATTCATAGGGAGATCACAATCTGTCCATTCGGATCCCAATGTAGAAAATGTCTTGACATTATAGGGGAACACAAAAAGGGTATTTAAATTATCTACAGAGGAACAGAGTCCCTAAAACCTTTAAAAAAGAAAGAGTTTAATAGGAAGGTAAAAGTGTTTTTTTAATATTCTGTGTTTTTACTTTTAATATTATATTTTCTATACTCCATTAAGAAAATCTAAATTAAATTTTTGACTAATATGTAGAAAAAAGTTTATTCCCATGATGATGTTACCATTCCCTTAGAAGAACAACTCCATTTATTGTTGTGATGTTGGAATTTATCAGTTCCTTTAAATTCCCTCCAGTGCTCAATCATAGATTTAATGTTGATATTTTCACAATAAAATCATTGTCCGTAAAATTAATGTATTGTTTCATATTTATGTATTATTGATTTCTTTTTATTATTACTTATATAATAATTTTTTATATAGTTGGATTATTTTGTTCGAGTTGGGTGGTTTGTTCGAAGCCACTCATGCTTGCAAGAGATTGGACTTCAACTCTTCAGCTGAGAAAATGAAATCAAAGAACTGAGTCAAGAATTTATATAACCGTCATGAAAGGTGAATCTCAACTACTTATTTAATTAATTATGTCATCATTTTATCTATTATTTTTAAGCTAGTTTCCTTATAACTTTTATCTAATTATTATTATTTTATATATATCTTTTGGGTAGTCATATTTATTAGATGTTCATATCATAAAAACCATTATCGTTGAAATATAAAAGAGTAGAGTAAGCTCATGTGGTCATTTTGGTGACTTCTTGTGATATAATGGGCACATTAGTTTTCTCTACACTTCTATATTTCAACAACAAATATGGATTTTCTGCTAAGAACATGGAGTCAATATATATTTTTGGAATCTAGACAAATAAATTCAATGGAAATCATTATAAAACATGAAGTTATTATTTTTTTACTTTAGGACATGTAGCAATATACTTCTCCTCAATCTGATTTATAGTGTGACCGGTATGACTCCAAGTGCTTCTTTTTATTTAAAATTGACATGAATTTTAGTAAAATGAAAAAATGGCCTACTCAAAACCAATGAAACACATTCGTATAGTTTTGGTACTATATGAAAACAATCTATAAGTAATTTTTGATATGTAGGAATTAGTCCTTGCTCAATCCAATTCATGAGGTTCCCAGAATGACTCAAAGTTTTCATTATTAGTTTTAAATCAGCATTTTAGTTTGAAAAGTGTCACTAACATAAATAAAATCGATCACACTCATATTTTCTAAATAATTTAGGAAAACAATTAGTAAGTAATTGTTGGGTTTTATGAAATATTTTCATATCAAACTGATAAACGATGTGATTGGAATGATTCAAAATTGCATGTTTCTAGTTAAGATGACATTTCTGTAAAAAAAACCATGTGATGTGCTTAAAACATAAAAATAAAATTGGGATTGTTTTAATACTTAACGAAAATGATCCATAAGTCATTTGAGATGTGTAAAAAACATCTAGACCTCAATTTGATGCTCTGTGTGACTGGTATGACTTCATGTGATTCTTTTTATTTAAACCTGACATCAATTTTAGTAAAATGGACAATTGATCTACTCAAAACAATGAAAAAACATTCAGAATACTTTGATACATTATGAAAATGATCCATATGTCATTTTTGGGGTGTGGAAATCAGTTTCACCTCAATATAATACACTATGTGCTTGGTAGGACTAAAAGTGTCCATTATTAGATTAAAATAAAAAATTTAGTTCAAAAACTGACACTAAAAAAACTTGTGAAACAAACTTTTATTTTCTTGATAATTAATACAAAAGGATTCATAATTCATTTTTTATGTGTATAAATCATTTTCACATCAAAACTGAAACATGATGTGTAATAATGATTAAAATTTCATGTTTCTAGTTTAAAATTATATTTTAGTAAAAAATACAAGCGATGTACTCAAAACTAAGAAACCTCATTCGGATTGTTTTTATAAATAGTAAAAATATCCACAAGTAATTTGAGACTTGTAGAAATTATATGCACCTCAAAATGATGAAAATTGTGACTGGTATTTCCCCATTTGTGTCTTTTTATTTATAATTGACATCAATTTTAGTAAAATGGAAAACTGACCTAATCAAAACCAAGAAAACTCATTAATATTTTTTTCATAATTTATGACAATAGTCTGTGTGTCATTTTTGTACATGTAAGAATCATCTATACCTCAATCTGATGCATGGTGTGACCAAAATGACTCCAACTGTGAATCTTTTTTAAAATTAACATCAATTTTAGTAAAATAGACAACTAACCTACTCAAAACTAAGAAAAAAAATCATATTGTTTTGATACTTTATAAAAATGATCCATTAGTCATTTATTGTCTGTAGGAATTATCCCCACCGTAATCTGATATATGATGAGCATGGTATGACTCAAATATTCTAATATGAGTTTAAAATTTAAATTTTAGTTAAAAAAATATCACTCACTAAAAAATGATGAAACATGCTCATATTTTCTTTATAATTTTGAAAAATAGTTCATATATCATTTTTGATGTGTATAAATCAGCTTAACATCATACTGATACATGATGAGATCAGAATGAGTCATAATATGTGTTTCTAGTTTCAAATGAAATTTTTTGTAAAAAATAGAAGTGTTGTACCCAAATCCAATAAAATAAATTTATATAGTTTTTATACATTATGAAAACAATCCATTAGTTATTTTAGATGTGTAGGAATTAGACACATCTCAATCTGACACATAGTGTGACTTGTATGAGTCAAATTGTAACTTTTTATTTAAAATTGACATCAATTTTAGTAAAATTGACAACTGGTTTACCCAAAAACAATAAAATGCATTCATATTGTCTTGATACATTACAAAAATGATCCATATGTCCTTTTTGACATAATGGAATTAGTAGTACCTCAATATGATATATGATGTTCCACGTATGACTCAAAGTGTCCGTTATCAGTTTGAAATTGATTTTTCAGTTTAAAAAGTGTTACTCACTGAAAACCTATCAAAAACACTCAATTTATCTGTATAATTAAATAAAGTGATCCTTAAGTCATTTTTACAAGTAGGAATTGGTTTCATGTCCAAATAATACATGATGTGATTAAAATGATTCAAAGAGTGTATTTCTTGTTTCAAATGAAAATTTAATAAAAAAGACAAGCGACGTACTCAAAATTGAGAAAACACATTCATATTGTATTGATAATTTTGTAAAATGATAAATAAGTCATTTGAGATGTGTATGAGTCAACCACACATCAATATGATGCATGTGTAATCAGTACGTCTCAAAGTGTGTTTTTATTTGAAATTCACATTAATTTTAAAAAATATGGACAATTATCCTACTTAAAACCGATAAAAATCATTTGGATTATTTTGATACATTTAAAATGATCCATAGGTTATTTTTTATGTGTAATAATCATACCCACCTAAATCTGAAACACGATGTAACTATTATGACTCAAAGTGTCTATTATCAGTTTATAATTGACATTTTAGTTCAAAAGTGTTATACATTGAAAACTAATCATACACACTCAAATTTTCATCATAATTTTGGAAAATGATTCATAAGTAATTTTGGAAGTTTAAGAACTTTTTCAATTTAATTTGATACATAATTTAATTGGAATGAGTCAAAGTGCATGTTTCCTGTTTAAAAAGACATTTTAGTAAAAAAGAAAAGTAATGTACTCAAAACCAAGAAAACACATTCAAATTATTTTGATAATTTATTATAATAATAAATATGTCATTTGAGACATCTATAAATCATCATATCTTTAATCTAATGCATGGTGTGACTGATATGACTCTAAGTGCATTTTTATTTAAAATTGACATCTACTTTAGAAAAATGGAACACTAACCTACTCAAAACTGAGAAAACACATTTTAATTGTTTTATACTTTATAAAGAAATTCAATATTTAATTTGTGATTTTTAGTAATAATACTCACCTCAATAAAATACAAGATGTTTCTGATATGACTCAAAGTTCTCATTATTAGTTTAAAATTGACATTTTAATTCAAAAGTGTTACCCACTAAAAACTGATCAAATGCACTAAGATATTATTGATAATTAAAAGGGAAATTAATATGTAATTTTTTATGTTTATTAATTATTTTCACCTTAAATTGATACACGATGTGATTGGAATGTGTCACAGTGTATGTTTCTAGTTTAAAATGATTTTTTAGTTAAAAATACAACTGATGAACTCAAAACAGAGAAAACGTATTTGGATTGTTTTTATACATTAGAAAAATGATCCCTAAGTAATTTATGGCATGTAGGAATCCACCTTACCTCAATCATATGTATGGAGTAACCAGTATGAATCTAGTTTATTCTTTTTATTTAAAATTGATATGAATTTTAGTAAAATAGACAACTTACCTACTCAAAATCAAAAAACACATTCTTATTGTTTTGATACATTAAAATAATGATTCATAAGTCATTTTTAATATGTAGGAATCATATTTACCTCAATATGATACATTATGTACCCATTATGACTCCAAGTGTCCATTATCATTTTAAAATTGATATTTTAGTTCAAAATGTGTCACTCATTGAAGACCGATCAAACGCATTCAAGAATTGTCTTGTTATTATTTAAATTATTTTCATAAATATATTGATTAAATATGAATAATAAATGTCATGAAATAGAAGAATAAAACACAAATCAATCTGATACATAGTGTTCCTGGTATGACTCAATGTTTAGTTTAAAATCAAAACTTTCTATTAATTTATTTCATTACATTACTACTAACATAATAATTGTTTTCTTATATAGGTGCATTCATTTTATTGAGAAGGGATGGTTTGTTAAACAATAACATGATTCAGGTTTAGGATAAAAACTACAAAATAACATTGATGTTTTCGAATATATGTAATAATGTTTAGTTATGTAATTCTATAATACAATGTTTGAAATGTCTATAATATAGTGTTTTTTCATGTATTTATGTTGTAAATTTCATTTCATTTGAATTATATATTGGTACATGATTTTGATGATATCTAGTATTTTTTTAGTGTTGTAGTGTTCTGTTATAGCACATTTCACTGGTGATGTAATGTGCTTTGAAAACACACTGTTGTATGCCTCTTTATGAGTTCTTTTGAAAGTACAGATAAATGGTTCCTTTTATCATTGATTTTTTTAGGTTGACAAAAGACTAAGGCTTTTAATATCTCTCTAGTTGTTAGTTCTTCTCTTACACTGATAAATGCCATTTTAGCACTATTAAAGGACTATTTTTTAGTAGTGGATGTCCAGAGTTCCTCTTAAACTTTAACTTCATGATGGTCTATAATTCTATAAAAGGGATAATAGTGTAAAAGACTCTCAACAATAGATCTTGTTCTCAGTTACTGGTTGAGGTTCCGGAGAAGTTAGCCTCATTTTGGTTGTCCTTACTAGACAAGGATGGTTCTTTTTATTTTCATTTAATGATTATTATCCCACCGCTTTTAAAGATTTTTGAGGAAGATAATTATAGAGATACTGATTGTAAGACATTATATACTCAGATATCGATTGTATGTTCTCATTTTGGATTTTATTAAGGTGAAGAGCACTTCATCCTTTTTACAAGATGGATGATGGTACTAGTGATGTTATGGGGGGAGGTGATTATGTAGTTTCATACATCCCCTTTGAAGATACATCTATGAATTGAAAATATTTACCAGGACCATTGATATCAATTCTAGTGGCCAAAAATGAAGAATTAAATAGTAGATTTTGTCTCTTAATACCTCACCTGTCAGTAAGTGATGGATGAGCACCAAGTTCTAATAGGTTTAGCTCAACCCCTTGAGGTTCCAAAGTGGAAGTGGAATGGGATATACATAGACTTCTTGATGGGGTTACCATATACAAAAAATTAACACAATTCCAAATAGGTTATCATAGACTGACTCTCCATGTTGGATAACATCCTAGATATTTGAGAGAAGAGTTCAAAAAAGAGAATGGGATGCCTTTACATGCAGGAGATAGTCCGAATATGTGGAGTTCCATCAAATATTTTTTCTGGCCATGTTTGTCACTTCATGTTTTGATTATTTAGTGGATTTTATGTGGCCTTTGGGACTCATTTGTGTTTGATCACGGTGTTTCACCCCCATACAGATGGCTAAACTGAGAAAAACATTTAGGTTTTATAGGAAATGCAGTGATTTATCTTATTAGACATTGTCCATAGTTTGGATGATCACCTACCCTTGGTGTAGTTTTCATACAAAAACAACTACCATTCCACCATCTGTAGAGAACTATTTGATTCCTTTTTTGGGAAACCCTATGGGTCCCCTCTTTTTTGAGATTGTACAGGTGATTCAGCACTCATGGGGCCAATGTTTATACGAGTAATAAAATAGATAGTACATATTATCCAAGAGTGTATGAGGACTACACGGAGCTTTAAGAATTCATATGTGTACTAAAGATGGAGCTCATTGTAATTCGAGGTGGGAGACCATGTGTTCTTAAATGAATTACATTATTGTGGTTTAAATATATTTTTTCAGGGTGTAAATTTACCTTTTAGGTTAATTGTATCTTCCCAGACACTACATGGGGTTGGAAAGAGGGTATACTACTTGGTCCTATTACCATGGTTATATTGGGTACATTATGTCTTCTATGTTTTACTATTGTGGATGTATGTGTATGACCCATCGCACGTTATCGATTCAGGTGAGATAGACATTGAGGATCGAAATTCATTTTTATACTACCCTATAAATATTAATGATAAAAATAGGGGATCCCCTATGAGAGAGAGATTTCATTGGTTCATGTACAGTGGTAGCATGAGTGTAACACCCTGAGATTTTTTTATATATTTTTTTGAATTAATTTAATCTTTTGGATATTTTAAATTTCACGCAATACTAAAAATAGTTTGTTTCTTTATTAAATAAACAAGTTTGACTTTAATTATATGAATCACCAATTTAATCATGAACTACATGTAACATAATATTTGTTTTTCATTACACATAACACGGAGGTTATTTAACGTTACACGCACAACTTACTTCACTCGATGGCCTGTGTAACATGAAACACCGAGTGTTACTGAACGAAAATATATTATTAAAAATATTAATATTTAATATAATAATAGATACCCTAGATGTTAATTTGACAGTTATGAATTGTATTAACTATATTCTAAAAATAAATTATCGAATTCATTAGTTACAAATTAATTAAAAATATAAATAAGAACTAATAGAATATGAAGGGAATGTTTTTATAGAAAATTATTTTTATGATCACAAAGATATTTTATCCTAATTATTTAAAATTAGTGATTTATATTAATGTAATGTTATATATGTATATATATATATATATATTCATCCAATATATTTTATGAACATAAGAAAGAACAAACCCAATTTCATACATAATAACCTATAATTTTATTAAGGCACTTTTACCTCCTTTTAAGGGAGAAACTATTTTAAATCCAATTTTTGGATCTTTTATATGTAAAATTAATCTTAATATTATAAATAAGAACATAAAAATTAGTTTAGGGTCATTTTTTATGTTTCAATAAAGTTTCATATTTTGCAGAATAGTGAAAAATACTATATTTTAATTCAAAACTACTTTTTCATATAATTTTTTATATGGTTCAATTATTTTTTTAGATTGGTTTTAAAGTTTTATTAGATTAAATTTTATCAAATAATTACATTTAGTTCATTTTTATCAATTTCACATTGAAATTTAATACAAAAACATATCAATCTTTTGAACTTTTTTACTTTAAAAACTTGTATTATCATCATGTCCGTAGGATTAAATTTTAATTTATTTATCCACTTATATGATTGTAGTATGAAAAAATGTATTAAAAATTTGGAATCAGAATAATTTCTAATTTATAATATTTTTAACTTAGTTTTTGACCAAAAATTTTAGTGCATGTGATTAAAATTAATTACAATGACTTAGATAGAAATTAGCTTAACAAAGGACTAAACTTTACACCTAAGACTCGAATGACCTAGAAACTTGTAAAAAATACATTTTCTAACCATATTTACAACCTACACTCCCTTTTCTAAAAATGGGACCCACTTTCCTTTGGAAAAACTAGGGTGTAATTCCCTTACCCAAAATTTACAGAAGTGTCACTCCTCCTCCACAAAACTAGGGTGGAAGTCTCTTACCCTCACACTTCCCTAAAACTCACAAGACACGTTGTCTCGACCTTGATCTTCCCAATTATATCCTAAATATCCTTCCCCTCAACCTATAATTCTCAACTTTTGTAGAAATAAATCCAAGGAATCCTTTTGGTACAAACCAAAAGGACTTACCCAAATAATTGGTAACGTCCTTCCTCAAGCTCCATTATCAAATTTTCATTCTCCACACCATAGAATATAGTTATTTAATTATTATAAAAAATAAATATCCTCAATATAATTATATTTTTTATTCTATTGTTTTTACATACACTTACATGCACTCTCGTTTAATGGTTAAGGAACGTATTATTTACATGTATGGTGAACTACAACCTCAAAAAATGATGATTTTGTGTTTTCCATTTACCACCTCTTAGGATGGGAATTATGATGGGAAATATATTTCTATATAATTTATATGATATTTATAATTTATTTAATCTTATTCAATTTTTTTACAACACATATCTTTATATTTTCCATTTTTGTATATATGATAATTTCATTTCAAGAATTATGGAATACTTCCCCCTTAAAGTGATGTGATTTTTTCACACACTAAATAAAATATGTTAAGGATGGGTTAAGTAAAATTATATCATATATATATATATAATGATACTATAATGATATTATATAAATATATGTCTTTTTTCTTCTTCAAATAATACAATAAAAACGAAAACAACATTCATGTGTACGTACAGTCTACCGTCTCCAGGAACGATGTATTCTATTTAATACTTATATATTATATAGATTATTATAATACAAATATAATGAATATAAATGATATTTATATAATTTTTTACATTTTTTAAATCATGATATATGTATAAGGAACCAAGATATAACAAATTGATACACATGTGAAGAACAAATCAGATTTTACCCAAAGTGAAACCTTAACACTTAATTGTTAACAAGAGGGTCATAAAAATTCATAATAAAAACATATATGGTAGTGGGTTTAAGAATATGGTTCTTTGTAAGTTTTAAAATAAATTTATATTTATTATAGAAGATGTTTGTTATAGTATTATGGGATTTAAGACACAAGGTAATGGAATTTCATCTCACTTTTTATTTTTGGGAGATTCATGTCTTATTCACCGCTCATTTCATTTATGTGGTGTTTATACAAACCATGAATGTATTATATAAATATTATTAACTAATATTTGGGTATTTACATATCCATTTTATGATCTTTCATTCATGGGGTTAATGTTTCAATAGTTATCAAATCAGTATTACATTTTTGTCTCAATTTTATCTCTTTGAGACACATGTTTTGTTATACACCTATATTATTTTTTAGAGGTGTATATACTTAAATTTGACGTTTTATATCATTAATATTCTTCTTCTCATGATATTTTAAGCTTAATTTAATTTCATTTTCCTACACGGGGAGTATGATTCAAATTTACCAAGTTGTAAGAGTTTATTGAAACAATATCATAATTTTTAGAGATTGTTTATGATTATACTTTTATTGATGAAATATTATGATATATCTCTATTTAACTCTAAATAAATTTTTAACACCTAAATATTAATTTTATAACCAAGTAATGGTGCCTTTTTTCACTCTTTTTTACATAATATGATCACGAATGTTTTTTAAATAAATTCCATATTTACCTATCTCTTCAGTCAAAAATATGTGTTCCTTCAAAACCATATATTCTGAATGGTTTAAAAAATATTATACTATTATCCTATGAAAATTAATTGAAATTTTTACCCAAGTTTTATATTTTAAAAAAAGTTATTTTAAAAAGGAATCATCTTGTTATTTTTCGATCGAGGCACTTTTCTAAACATTATATGATGAAAAAGGAATGTTTGGCATGTATAGGGTGACCATAATTCCATTAAAGCTTCTTTTAAAAGATTAAAAAGTTATTTTTTTAAAATTCAAATGTATTCCAAATATTTTATAAATTATTTTTTTCAATTAATTTTTATTATAATGGTTTTCAAAATGTTTTAAATTTTATTTTATATGTTTCAAGAGAAAAGGGGTTTTTCAAAATTTTTGTAAACATATTTCATAAGTTTTCAAGTAAAAATGTTTTTAAACTACTTTAGATATTTATTTATAAGCTTTAGAATAATTTAGAAAGAAAATATTTTCAAAACATTTTCAATATTTCATTACAGGTTTTCAAACTATTTTCAAATAAATGGTTTTCAATGTTTTTTCATGCTTTATTTATAAGTTTTAAATGTACTTTAAATGAAATAGTTTTAAAAAGTTTTCAAATATTTCATTTTATGTTTTTAAGAAGTTTTGAAAGGAAAGTGTTTTAAAAAAAACAAATATTTGTTTATGATATTTCATGTTTATTTTCATTAAATTGTTTTCAAAAGTTTTTATGTTTTACAAAAACATATTCCAAATATTAAAGGATATTTTCCTCAAAAAATGTTTTTAAAAGATCATTTAAAAAACTTTACATATCTATGATCACATCCATTTTTGTTACTCATGCCTTTTTGGGGAAATGATTCTATGTTTCCACCTATATTATTTCTCTCAATGGTTTTTATTTTGAAGAAATTATGTTTATGAAACCCATTTCTCTTTCACAGGTTGTATGATTTTGAAAAAGTCTTCTTTTCACTAGTTATAGTTTTGGTGAAATGATTATGAAACCTGTATATTTTTTAAGAGGTTATGATATGATTACATGTCTATGATTTCCATTTCATTTCATGGGTTATGATATAATTTTTAATGATATTGTGGAACATTATGTATGATTTAACTATGATATGGGTTATATATATCCCTTAAATGCATTGGTTAAAGATTTTTATCTCATGATATAGACTAATATGGTCTTGGGAGTGAAAATTGACTACTAAGATGGACATGGGAGTGAACTAAGACTACCAAGACGGTATGAGGAGTAAACTCATGCAATTAAGATGTCCATGGGAGTGAACCATGACTAACAAGATGGTATAATAACTGAACCCATGCTACTAATATTTCCTTAGTAGTAATTCCTTGACTAATATGGAAATAATTTTTTGTTATTATATGTTTTCCACAATTCCATGTCTCATTCAATTGTTATTATTTCATGGATTTTGTTCTTTATTTACTTATGATTTGTGTATTATAAACTACCAATATTTATTCCAGGATTCATTTTTATGATATTTTATATGTATGGTGTGATCTTCTGATGTTATTATCACATTATCATACCCCTATTCTCGTGTTTATGATTACATGTCTCCCTTGTTTTCCCTTACTGAGCATCTGATCTCACTCATTTTTATGTTCCCTTCCCTCGGTAACAAAGATATATTTCTTCTATGATATTTCTAATTGGGGTTATAGTCTTACAGAACATAGTGGAATAAAATTTATCTCACTCATGTACACGTGTTTAGATATCATTGTTTCCAGACGAACAAAAATAATATGGTCTTTGGTTGTCTGTTTATATAATGTTTTAAGTATTTTACAAGCGTTATATAATTTCAATGTATGTTAATACTGGGTCATTATAGTTGGTATCAAGGTGAATGTTTCTTTAACCTATGGAAACAAGGATGATAAATATTTATTGAGATCCCTAAGTATACTTATAAGTATATGTCTTGGGATATTTCTAAGGATATGTATAAGGATGAGTTAACATTTAGGAAAATGTCCTTGAATTTTAGTAAAGGAAAGATCAAGTTGTTTCTTAGTAATACATCTATTTCTAGATACTACAAGTTGATGTGGCTCTTGAACAAATGTACCTAGGAGTGACTACATGGACAAGGTGTGTCGATCCTGACTCAGTGTAACCTAGTACCTGACAACATGCCTTGCTGCACACCAGGTTTGAGACTCTTGGGGGATATTCTTTGGGAATTCAAAAACCCTTCAGGAACCATCATAAAAGATTTAAATATAATTTTAATGTGAATAACATATGATAAACCTGAGGTGTCATATATTTAGGTAGGTTTCATTATTTAGACATCCTACAAGTAATTATTCTTCATTATTACATGGTTTTTTACTATGATAAGTGTTTCTCACACAATGCTTTCTGGTTTTATTCAATGGAAGGAACTAGCTGGAACTGGGTTAAAGTTGAATGTGATGAAAAATTTACTAATGAAAAGTCAAATGAGCTTATCATTGTAGTTAAGGATGTTGTGATAATGTTGTTCAGTTTTCACAAAACATGATTAACAACCTGTAACATAACTAACCCTCATACTCACCATTGAAGAGAATGAAGATGTTTGTTGGGAGTTCAGGTAATGAAGACCATGGAATAAAAAATATTAAGTTTCTTTTGTTTCAAAAATGTGAAAATAATCACCTATGGGAATGTCTTAGAGGAACAAGAAGGTGTTTTGACTATGGAAAAAAGGAATAAAGAAAGTGACTACAAATGATAAATATAGAGTTTGATTAACGAAGAGGATGTGAATATCCACCTCCCTAAGAAATAATCAAAGGTTAAATGTTTTAACTGTGGAATTAATGTTCATTATGAAAATCAATATCCCAAGTGGAAATATCTGTAGGAAAATAAGCATTGTGGTATTAGTAATGGTTATATTTCTTATCATGATGATACTATAGATGAAATGTGAAAGGAAATAGGTATTAAGTAATAGGATGAAGTAGCATTCTTATGGATTATGGATAAAATGAAATAAATGATTCCTTTTATGTATTTGGATTAATGAATTATGTTATATGAATGGTCAAGTATACAAGGATTTTCTAGTTTATGTTTTTCACTGATGATTTAAAAGATTATGTTGAATGTTTCTGATGGACTAGAAAATTGATTTATTGGAAAAGTGATATTTTGAATAAGGTAAGATAACCCTTAATATATTCCTTATGTTATGATAATGTTATTTGGATGAATATATATGGGATATGACTAAGTAAATTGGATTGTACTTATTACCTTGTAACTAATTAAGGACTTGTTCAAAAATAGTTTTTTATTTCGTTGATGAATTTTAAAACACTTCTGGATTTAAGGAATGGATCCAATATACTTTGAAATAAAGAAACCTACACTCTTTAAATAATTATTTATGGTAATTCAGATCATTACCATGTTTTAAGAAAATATTTTATGAATGTATTTGCAGGTTTGGAATGTAAAAACCAAGATCTACTTTGTGATATATGGGGGGTCAATATTAAGATAATTTCATGACCACTATATAATGTTTTGCATTTTTCATCTTTTATAAGGTTTATAAGGTAAACCATTAATGAAAAGATTAAGTCAAACCTCATAAGAAGTATTAATTTATTGAGATTGTATTGAGAACCTAGGTTAAAAGGATTTTTATTGATTGACATTATTTCAAGTATTTCCATCATATTTATTTTGGAAATTATATTAGTTTAGTTTTAGAAAAGGACTTCATATATGTTGGGTGGAAACCAATCAAACATGGGAAGGCCTTGAGTCTTGAACCCAAGACCGAGGGTGATAAGGGTTTCACACCGATGACTGTACTACGCGATTTCCTAATCAATGTTTAATTATTTTTTATGAATAAATATGAATGATGAACTCATGGAGTTGCTTTTCACTACTTCAAAACCCACATTTAATAGCACGACTATATATCATCGCTAGAAAAAAACTAATAAATGGCATATTTATCAGTGCTAAGAAAAGTGATGATCAATTTGACATTATTTCAGCAGTTTTTTTAGCACTGATGAAGGGAACCTTCATCAGAGCTTTATTTCTAGCACTGATTAGGGTACCCTTTATCGGCACTTTATTTTCAGCATTGTTAAAGGTTACCCTTTACCGACGCTTTACTTTTAGCACTGATAAAGGTCCAAATAAATAAACATAATTAAATAAATTAAAAAATGAGTTTATTAGAAAAATATTAAAAAATTTATCAATTAAAAAATTATTGATAAAAATGACGAAATTGATTATATATTATTAAATATTAATAAAATTATTAATTTCCTAGTTATGATAATTTATGTTATTAAATAGTATATATTAAATATATATATATATATACTGATGCATATAAATATGATTTGTATATTAAAAAATATTTATATGCATTACATTAAATAGTCATATATTTATTGAACAATGGTTTATAATTAATAATTAATATGAATTAAAATATTGACTAATTGTATAGTTCTTGATATATAATTGAATGTTGTTTGATTTTTTAGTTTAACATAGATCAAATTTGTGTTATATTGATTTCACATATACATAATTAATTCATTTTTATATAAAAATCACACACTTACAACTTATCCATTTTTTCAATGTTGTTAAAATGTACTTATTCATAATTTATTTAATTTCACTCATTTTTGAAATATATGCATGCACATAAATTTATATATTCATTAACAATGTTAAAATATTTTTTAAAAATAATAGTTATAAATAAATATATTTATAAATATACATTTACTATATTTACAAAATTATATATTTATTATTATATATATATATATATATTTAAAATTATTTTTATCATTATAAATAAATAATTATAAATATTAAAATAATTATTAAATTTATAATAAATTTTCTTAAATAATGAATATATTTAAATATATTTATAATATATATATATATATGGATAATTATATAAAGATATACAGTGATATAAGTATTATTTTTTAAAAATATTTATATAATTATAAATAAATAATTAAAAAAATATAATAAATATATTTAAAAAGGAATATATTTACTATATTTATATTTATATATATTTATGAAGTATATGTAAATATTTACAATTTTTTATTTATAATTATAATTATAAATCCTTTATCAGCGCTTAAGTAATAAGCTTTGATAAAAGCATCCTTATCAGTGTTTTTTCACGCTAATAAATATGAGGCCTTATCGGTGCTAAAAAAGAATTGATAAAATTAACATTCATCACTGATATAATTTTAGTGCTGATAAAGATTGATTTATTTGTTCTTATTTAGTGCTAGTAAAGACCAACCTTTATCATCGCTTATTTTTTAGCCCTGATTAAAGTTTCTTGATCTCATAAAAAACCCTATCTATTTTTCAACCCCTAGCAATATCAGAAGCTCTCTTCCAAAGACACAAACTTCCGGTTCTCCTCCTCGATAAATCAGACCTCAAATCACACCACTCGACTGCCTCTTTAACATATCATCCTCCATCAAATGTTTGATTGGAGTTATGGTTTCTGAAGAGTGTTTTATAGTTTCTTCAACGTAGCAAGGTAGGACATAGAATTTTCTTTGTGTATTTTTTGTTTCGTTTTTGATTTCTTAATTGATGATGTCATTATTTCTGGTCTAGTGATTGTATACTAGTGATGTAGGCCTTCTTATTTTCTTAGTTTCTAATTTTTATTCAACTTCTGATTGCTTGTGAATAGTTTACTGTTTCTATACTCGTTTGTGACACATGGAGTCACATAGAGTTTAGTTGTTTTTATTATTTTGTTTACATTTCCCAAATTTATCTACCAAATATATCATGCATATTTTACATCATTTATTTTATCAATGGTATTCCATATATGTAAATTTTTTGAAACTGAAACTAGGGATTTTTTTGAGGGAGTTTATGGTTAGTTAAGGAATTTCATTAATATTATACCAAGTCATATCTTCTTTTTTTTCTACATATCTTAGTTGTTGTGGTAATCCATTGTATGGATGCATCATGGAAGTTTTTATTTAAATTTTATTTCTACTAGTTTTATATATATTTTTTAGGCCAAATCATTCTAATTGTGTTGTTTTTCATGCCATGATGCTTGTTTCCATCACGAGGGGGATGGAGAATGACTAATGGACATTGTCATGGGCCAGATGAGGTGTTTGATATACGGTTGTCTTGGGTTTGTTTGGAAAACTATATCTATTTTTAAAATTTGGTAACTTTTCCCAATAATCCAACTTCCTAATCCTCTAAACTTTTTAAAAAAATCCATTTTATTTTTGTCCCTCATTAGATTAATCCAACAATATTTATAAATCCTTTTAATAATAATATATGAATTATTATACCTTGATGATATGTACTATTTTCCAACTATATTATGATTTTTCATCAATATCATACTCCCACTCTCTCAATAATTTATTAAAAATTATACTTTTGAGATTACCCCTGTCTAGTTATACCACATTTTTGAGACCAATATACCACTATAAGACATTATAATTTCATGCCTAGAAATGTATATTTTTAAGAATGTCTCTCCAGTTTTAAGTATTTATTTGACTAATAAGAAGTGGATTTCCATGGAATCTCATTGATACCAATCTATATTACATGTAGAAATACTGTATGTAATACATTTTTACTATAAAAAAGGATGGCATATAAAGAATATCCCACACTCTATGATATAGATTGAAATTCCATCCAAAACATTTGAAAATTTTATTCATTTTTCAGTGGGTGTCAACAAGGGTTTTCAATATTCATTTTGAAATCTATAAAACACTTGCCTCACATAAATTTTGGACTATGAGTTTGGAAAAAAATTATTTTGGATATCTATAAAGGTTTTAATGGATTAATTTTAACTTTGGATAGTATTTATTAAGATAATTTTTTAAATATTATAATACTATATTTATAGAAAAAGGACAACCTGCTGGTCGGGCGATATCCCATCGCGTCGGACAAAGCTGCAGGAATCGAACCCACAACCAAAGTGCGACAAGGCTTTATGACCTACCACTAGCCTAAAAGAAGTCCCTAGTTATTATAAATAAGTTTTTTTCATTGTATATGGTTAAATATAATATTTGTTAGTTCTATTATCTTTTGGGGTGAAAGATGAGTTTGCGTTAGAGATTAGTTAAAGGATGGAACTCTACTTTTCAAGTATATATTTATATATTTTTTTTATGATTCTCTAAAGAAATTAATTCTTAAACTTTAGGTAAGAGATATTAAAACAAAAAATGTGTTATCCTAATACCTTATGTTTTTTTTCAACCAATGATATTCTAAATCATCTTAGATTGATGGCTTTGAGGCCCTCAATTTTACACTTGTTTGTGATTGATGACCTCAATCACTCCCAATAAATATTTACATTTTTTCTCCCATTATGTGTCTATAATTGCCAAAAATTCTCTCCTATTAAAAACCCTAAGTTGGTGGTGACTTTTTCATTTCCCTTTCCCTCTTTTTAAGACTAAATTTTATTAGCCCTATTTCCGATATGGGTTTTCCACAAAGGTATTTTATTTTTTCAACCTCTTATTTTAAAATAATAATTTAAAATTGTGAGGACACAATTTATTGAAGGAGGGGAGAATTTAACACCCCAATATTTCATAGTATGTTATCTCTTCAAAGTAATTCAATAACTTACACTGCACGCAACATTGAATTCGAGCACACCATGACATACCAAACTAGCCGTTCAAAAAACGGTTACGGATAGTATCAACTAAATTTTGAATTTTATTTAATATATATACTTTTAACATCCATATTATGTGTTTCTTAAACATAATATAAGAACAAATTAAATTTTTAAGATAAAGGAAGTATTTTTCAGAAAATACAATTTTACCTCCTTTTAATGGAGAACCCTTTTTAAATCCAATATTTGAAACTTTTATATATTCCATTTTTCAAAATAAACTTCTTCTTTATAATAATGAAATAAAAATTTAGTTTTGATAAAGTTTTGGTATTTTTATAATAACATTCATATTTTGGTGAAAAGTGAAAAAAAACTAAATTTTAATTAAAAACATCTTTTTTAATAAAAATAATTTATAGTGTTAAATTATGAATTTGAATGGTTTTGAAGTATAATTAGATTATATTTTTATCATTTAATAAAATTTAGGTCATTATAATTAATTTTACTTTGAAATTGGACATAAAAAAGTGTCAATCTTTTGATAGATATTGTTTCTCAAAAACACGCTATTTGTTTTGACAACGGGAATTAATTTTAAATTAATTAATGAAAATTCTATGTTTTTAATTTTGTAAATTAGATATAATTTTTGAATTCTTAATATCAAATATATCTTAGGATGAAATTTTGGTATTTTTCTGAAAAACTTTCAATTTTTGATGGATAGTGAAAACACTGAGTTATTGATTAAAACCAACTTTTTATTTAAATAATTATTTATTTTATTTAAATTTATTTTAGGTAAAAATAGATACATAATACCTATATAAGTTCAATATAATTCATTGGAGTCATTTTATAATAAGTTTAGATATATATAAATTGTATTGAACGTTTTACCATCTTTTACCCACCTCCTAAGAGCATTTGCAAATTTGCATAAAACATAATTTTACCGCTTCTGTGAGTTGAATTTTAAAAATTACAGAGACACGGTTAACCTTAGTAAGTAAAATGTGGTTAAATAAGATGAAAATAATTTTTGGTGAATAGTAACTTTTGACTTTTATTTACCATAGTTAAAGGTAAATAGGGTAATTCAAGGTAAAAAGTATATCATAATAAAACAAAATGACCTTAACACTTGTCCTAACCTTATTGGATTAGTCCTGTCCGGCCATGGTCATCTTTGAGTCGATTTGGAGACCCAATGGAGCCACATATGAATAATAATAACACTTTATTTTAATTAACTTAAAGTAAAGGCAAAAATTACATAAACAAATATCTTTTAGTAAATTAATTTTTACATGGGGTTATATAAGTTATCTTTTAGATTATAAATATTATTTGGGAAGATAAAAAGGTTTCCTACATCATGGTATTTTTTATAATTTTTAAACATCAAAAAAATTAAATTATTTATCACACAAAAATGATGCAGTATTTACCTCATTAATAAATGATTTAAATAAATAAGATTATAAATATTAAAATAACATCCAAAACCTGTCCAATTGTTATTAGATGAATTTATTTCGACCATGAGTCATCTTATATTTAAACTTAATGAGTTTTGGACCTTTAGAAACCGAAAATCATTATATAATAAAATATTGTTTTCAAACTTTTTTAAAGAACCCCTCCTCCCCCTTATAAAAATACCTCACATCTAACAACTTTCTCACACCTCTCAAGCCCATTGGCTCATCCAAACCCTACCCAAATAATCTCTAAAAATTAATATCTTACACTTAGATTACTTACCTTAGGCAGAAGTCACTTCAAAAAGTCTTTTTGGTTCACACTAAAGGAAGTTACCCAAATTAAAGGTAACAGTTTCTCTTAAATTTTTTTCTTTTATTTTGTTTTATTTTACTTCTTCAACCACCATAAAATATTTTTATTCCTTCAATTTATGACAACACCAATATCCTCAATATATTAGGATGTTTTTATAAGAATGATTCAAACTACACTTACACACACATCCATATAATGGGTGAAGACCATACTGTTTCTGTGGTTGAAAAACTAACGCTTCACGAAACGATGATTGTTCGATTATCTCCTACCACCTCTCATGATGTCCATTAAGATGGCACTGTATTTATATATGATACATATATTATGCTTATATATTATTTTCTCATCTTTATTTTCCATTTATATCATACCTTTATGGTTTCAATTATGGGTAAACGTGATAATTTCATTTGAAGAAGTGCGGACTACCACCCCACCAAAGTGATATGACTCGTTAATAACTTATGTAGGACGTATAAAGTATGAAATATAAATGAGTAATATAATTCTATAGATAATGTAATTTTGACTACATGAACAATTTATAATTATAAAAATTTCATTTCTTACTAAAGTTCCGAACATCGACAAAATGCCCGATATGAACACAAATAATTAACTAATTGTTATAGCAAGGTAATAAGTGATATAAAAGAAATAATAAAATTGAAAATATTATTAATCAAGTATAAATTAACTTAAGTTTATTATTCATGAAGAACAAGGAACATACGGCCGAGTCAAGTCGGACACGTGGTAAGTGGTTTCCTATCTCACTTTTAATTCCATGAGATTTCCATTGTTCACTGCTTATTTATTGCATGTGGTGTATTGTTTACTGCCATTTGATATATATATATTATCATTATTATCTGTATATTCATGATATTTTATGATTCATTTGGTGGTTATTTTACTATTTTTCATATGATTCGATTGATTACAACGAGGTAAGGGTTATTTCCTCAATCTCATTATTATCCGAGATTGTTCATGTGAAAGTATTTTTTGGGACATACTTATCAAAGATAACCATATTTTATAAAAATTATTTCAAAAGGAATATTTTAAGGTTTTATGGGAGGGTCTATTTAACTAGATCATTATTTTAAATTTTTAAAATATTTATCTTTCTAAACCCTTTTAATTAATGTCCATGTTTTCAAAATGATTTTAAGGATTTCTTTATATGGATATGAATTTTTTGAATTGGAAATTATTTTAAAAAGTTTCAATGTGGTATGGGACACATTGATTCAAAAAATACCTTTTAAATGACTACCTTTATAAATTTTGAGAATTTTAAACGATTTCATGAAAAAAATGGTATTTCTCTCAATGCATTTTTCTAACCATTTTCATGTATTTCAACATCCATTAATAAACTTTAAACTTGTTTGAAGTTGATTTATTATGATAAAAATCTTCTATATTGTATTGAAGTTTTTGTGATATGTTTTACTATGGATGTGTTATTTTTATACCATTTATGGTTTATGGTTAAAGTATTGACATTTCGTATGCTAGTTCTTATATGAATGTTTATGTTATGTTTCATCCATTTTATATGAAGAATGTATTGGACATAGTAAGTGACGGGTGGAGCCCAATATAGCTCCTAAATGTATCGGTGGGTCTCATGAGACAATTATATGTGTAATTGGATGAGGACTTTCCCAATTTGATATATGGTTTTGGCCAAGGCCTTAATCATTCTTAGATGTCTTGGCTGAGTCCCTGACAAAATGTTTCAGAATTTCTAGCATTATACATTCCCTCATTATGAAAATAATATTGATGGTTCATGTGGTTACTAAACTAGTAGAATACCCATGACTATGTTTTATTATGGCATTATTTACTCAGCTCATATTTCTTCCATAAACTGTTCATGTTTATTATATGTAAAGGAATGTGTTTTCAATTATTCACTATGTCTGTTGTTTATGTTATCTTCTGCTAAATTATTTACCCTTACTGAGCATCTTAGCTCACGCCTATCTTATGTTTTATTTTCCCAGGATCCCAAGAAGTGTTTTATGTTTGAGATGCAGGGTTAAGCTAAGGGAACAATGGTGTTCTCAAAGTATTTTTTTTATATGTTAGAAAGTTTAATGTAACATTCATATATGTAATATATTTTCCAAGATTACTAAACTGATTGGTATTTCAAGACATGATCTTTTGTGATCATTTCAATGTTATGTAATAATTCACTGACTCTCGGTAACTAGGGTCGGGGCGTTACATTATGGAAATAATTTTTCCAAACATCAATTGAATTTTTCCTTTAAAAAGGCCAACGGATAAAGGAAAATATTTTTTGATTGTTGTAGTTGATGTTGAAGTACCTAATAACATAGTGGTAGATACTTTAATCATATCCTCACATTTAGCCAATGATTTATTTAATTCCAGCTTTTCGCACACTGCTATATTTTATCAGTTTTAATTGAATATTCCATATTTCTCATGCTTTTTAATAAGGGATTTATTGATCCAGAGTCCTGGTGGGAGTCTCACTTCAAAAATATGTATCAATTAATTCCCATTATGACACATAATTATGCCATATTTATAGACTTGATTATTATACATATGGTTTATTTTGAGATAATCCCTGGTATGGACTCACTTTAAAATTTTAGTAAAAATTTATTGAAAAGAAAAGAAAATTATGAATCGTGATAAAGATATAGAATTTCTTATCTTTAGTGTTGAGATTTAATAATCTGAGTCATGTATAAATCCACCCCCAGTAGTATTCAGAATGAGATTATAGGGGATTAATGACAAAAGACAACAACGGATGGAAAATTTAATCTTCAAATTAAGGATGTATCTATTGTAAATGAATACATAAGTGTATTTCATAAGGAATTTCATAGACATCAAAAATATCTTGAAGTTTTGTTTTATATTGATTTAATCCTCAATGAATAAAATGTATCAAGGACTCTCTATATAATGTCTAATGTTTCCTTAGTGGAGTTGGAGAAACAACTAGACGAGTTGTGTATAATGGAATTAATTTGTCCTGGTGTTTCACCAGTGGGAGATCATGTTGTTTTCATTAATAAGAAATATGGATCCATGAGGCTATGCATTGACTATATGAAAATCAAAGATATTTATATAAAGAAAAATTACCATCTTCTTTACATTGATGACTTATTTGATCATCTTAAAGGGGTTTAATATTTTTTCAGGATTAAAAATATCTCTAGGTTTCATTAATTGTGAGTAAGAAAGGAATATATTCCAAAGATAACATTTAGAACAATGTATAAACATTATGAATTTACTATAATTCCATTTTTATTGAATAATTAACCATCTATCTTAATGGTTTTAATGAATAAAGTTTTCAAAGAATATCTCAATAATTTTTTATATAATTTACAAATTATATCTTAGCATACTCTAATAGATTTGAGGACCATGAGAAGCATGTTCATAACATTCTTGAGACTCTTTGAAGAAAACAGTTATATGGGAAATTTATCAAGTTTTAATCATGGATTTAGAATGTTTTTTACATGGACATTTTGTATCCAAGGATGGAATATCAGTGATCCTAAAAATATAACATTATTCCAATAATGGCCTTCATGAATGAGTATAACTGAAGTACGCATTTTCATTGGGTTTCTATGTTATTGTCAGTGATTTGTTCAAAATTCTTCCTAATTGGCTAACCCATTAACCAAGGTTACTCATAAATGGGTTATGTTTGTATAGAAAAATGAATGTAAAGAATGTTTTAAACAATTGAGGACGATATTGGTGAATGATCTTGTTTTGAATCTACCATTATAAAATGATGGAATTTTTTATATAGTGTTTTATCAAAGAAGGGACATGGTTGTGTCAATATTTTGAATGATAAATTTATTTCTTATGCAATAAGGTAGTTAAATATTCATGAAAAAAACTCTCCAACCCGTGATCATGAGTTAGAAGACATAATATTTTCATTGAATATATGGATACAATAACTCTATGATGAAATATGTTAGATATACACTTATCATAAGGGTTTAAAAATACATTTTTCATAGAAAGAGATCAACATGAGTAATAGGTGATGACTTGACCTACTCAAGGATTATGATTTTACAATAAAATACCACCTAGAAAAGTAAAATAATATAGTTGATGAATTGAGAAGGAAAAATCATGGAATGATTACCAAATGGGGATCGATAAGGATCTTATGTTCATGAATCTAGTAAAAATAAATATGTCAATTATTATGAAAGGGGGCATATAAATCCTTTTTCAAAATGATTTTTAATCCATATTTGTTGGAAAATGTAAACTATTCTCATCCTAATGATGATCACTTTCAAAATTATGTGTAATTGGGATGAAATTACTATAGACAGTTTTACAAGATTACCTAATAATACATGAAATAAAGATAAAATATGGTTCATTATTGATCGATTCCCCAAATATTTACATTTTTCATTATGAGATAAGATTTACCTCTTTACAAACCTGCATAAATCTACATTATTAAATTTTTAAAACTTTATAGAGATCTTTTTTCAATTATGTTACACTGTGATCAATTATTTACATAAAAATTATGGAAAATTATTCATAAGTCTCTTGATGCTGAGCTAAATTTGATCAATTCTTATCACCCTCAAACCAATATATTGTCTGAATGGAATTTTCAAACATTAGATGACATTTTTATTTTATTCTTCCTTGAATTTCAAGGTATGTTGGATTATTATTTACATTTGGTATAGTTAAACTTTTACAATAGCTTCCATTTATGTATTTAAATGGTGCGATATGAAGCATTATATGGAAAGAGATTTTATACTCCAACATATAGGGATGAATTTGGTGAAAGGAAACTTGTAGGATTATAACTTCATGATTAGAAAATGATAAAGGTAAAGACTATTCCATATCCAAGAAGCTCAAAGAATAAAAAATAGCTATGTCGATAATTGGTGGAAAGATTTTAAATTATCTCCATTTAAGGATGATATAAGGTATGATATGAATGGGAAAAAGCCTTAGCTACATAAAAACTTTTAAAATATGTAGCTAACTAGAGTTGTGGATTACCATTTGACTATCCCTCCAAGTCTCTCTAATTTATGTGATGTTTTCCATATATCATTATTAAAGAAGTACATGTTATACCCAACACATGTTCTCATCTCTAAATAAATAAAATTTCAACTTGATTTATCTTAATTTAATAAACATATCTAGATTCTGGACACCAGGGAAATAGTGTTGAGGAATATGATGACTTATATAGAAAAGGTACTTTAGAGAAATCATAGGATATGAGAAGTGATATGGGAACTTAAAGAAGTTATGATAAAGAATTACACAAATAGATTCAAGATGTGACCTTCAAGAAATTATAAGGATAAAATTTTTGGAAGGAGGGAATAATTCAACACTCTGATAATTTATAATACATTTCTTTTTAAATTTAATCTCTTTGATATCTTGCGATACATGAAACCTGGAGTCTAGAAGAACTATAAAATAGTATATTTTTATAACCTAGCTATTAAATTGATTGGTTTTAATAGGAATAAAAAAAGTGTGCAAGGTAAATTTTTTTCACATGTATAAATAAATTCATTTTTATCAATTAATAATAAATTAAAATGATAATCATTTAAAACTAAAAGAAATATTTTTTTGAAAAACAAATTTTATGCACACAAGGTGTTTTTAACCTAATAAATTAAATTATTCAATTATTTTTGAATTATTTTAATGAAATTTATATATTATATATTCAATAAAATCTTATATTATTCATTTAATATTTTTTCTAGGCATGTTATAAGGGTAAATCTAGTTTTATTCTTAAAACTGTATTTTTCAAAAAAGTGGTTTCGTCACATTTTTCTAACTTATTTTAAAATAAATTCGTTCCAATTTTTTTAAATTTATTTGAAAAAATTAAATTAATTTTTTAAATCATATTTTCAAAATTATCTTTGATTTAATACTTTATAATTTTTTGAAAAAATTGTTTTTCCATGAATAGTGAAGAATACTGTTTGTTTTAAATAGCCATATCATTTAAAACATTTAAAAAGATCCATTTTTAAAAAAATATTAAAAGTAAAACTATTTAAATTATATTATTATTAATACAATTTTTGTCATTTGAATCAATTTTATATTGATTTTTTTTTAAATCCTTTTTATACTTACGAAAACTTTTCTGCTGGAAACCCATTTTTTCAATACATTAATGTTTTAATTTTTAATTAAATTCAAACACTTATGTGAATTGAATTTGATAAAATATATTCCCTATTTTGAAAAAAATCATATTAGGTAATAAATTTAACTTAATTTTGGGTCTTAATAAAGATTAAAAATAGTAAAAATTAATTACCATCGTAAGGGTCAAAACGGGTTTTCTAAGGGGTTAAACTAAAATGATAAGGTTTAAAATGACCTAAAAATTTTCTAATTTATATTTTATGGTCATATTTCTAATTTATATCATCTATGTTTCTGTAATGTTTCATTATGGATCCATTTAGTGTGTGTAAAATGTGGGTATATTTTATTCCTTTTAAAAATTCCAAGTGTTTCTGATCCCCCATTTATAAAAGGACACCTCTTATCATATCCTCTACATACTTCAATAGCCATTTGTTTTTTTTCCAATATTTAAATGAATAACTAATTTAAATACCTCCCTAGGACATATATTTCCTCTTTAGAAACTAAAATAATTCTTTGAAGGCTTTAGATATAAACCTAAATATGTTCTCCGAAGAAGAGGTATAGTTCATAACCATGTATCTTCATATTATTTCCTCCTCTACCCAATTAAAATTTTATAAATATATGATAAAATAATAAATAAAGTATATTTAGTATACTTGTAGGTTATTATGTTAATTTAATAACCCATATACATCCCCTCTCCAATCAAATGGAAAATAAAATCGTCGATCATGTATATGGTGGACTACCACCTCGTGAACAAATGTAATTCATTTTCCATCACCACCTTTCATGAATAGATATAACAAAAATTTTAATAAAAATATATTAAATTTATAACACAATTACACTTTTTAAATTATAAAATATCATATACATTCTTACCCTTCAATCTATATGAAAACGATAATGTCACTCTTCCGTATGTGTGGACTATCGCCTCCACAAAGCGATGTGATACATTTTTCATTTTATTTTGAAATGGATGGTAAAAAGGATATATTTAATAAATATATATGATATATATGATATAATAATTATTATTTAATCTATAATACTATTTACCATTCTTTTTTACAACCATTAAAAAACATAAACAAAACTCATGCATGCATACGACATGTCATCTCAATGAACAATGTAATTAATTTTTCCAATATCTAACTTCAATGGAATACTTTAAATATATATTTATATATATAATGAATATATAAGATATTTAAATTGATATTAAAATTTGTGAGATGAAGTAACCATGATCAAAGTATAAAGACTAGAACTACTGAACCAAAACATACATGAAAAATGAAGTTGTTATTACCGAAACAGTGACTTTAACAAAGAATTATTAATAAATGGGTGATAAAATATTATAAGTAAATAATAAAAGGTATTTTATATAATATTTTTGTTTTAAATAGATATAAAATAAATCTATATTTAATATATATGAGGTTCAGACACATATGAAGGAAGTAATGACTGAGGTAAGGGTTTTTCATCTCAAAATGTCTTCTTTGGACACATATTATGTTATATAGCTATATTATTTTATGAGATGTGTATACTTACCTATTTAATTTTCATATCATGAATATATTTATATTCTTGGTATTTGAGGTTTCATTTTATGTTATTTAAAGTAAGGGGGTTAGGATTCAGAAGTTACTATAACGGTAAGGGTTTATTTCACAATCTAATTATTATTCGAGATTTATTATCGTTATGTCATCACTAGGGAAATAATTAAATATTTATATATTAATCCAAATATATTTTATTATCCTATATTTCTTCCTATTAATTAAATTTTATCTTTTCAAATTTCTCTTTTTAGTACTCAAGATACTAAAATAATATTTTTATTGAAAACTAAAATTATTTTTCTACTTAGTAGGGAACCATTATATACCATGTAAATGTTTCCTAAAAAAATTAAAATAATTTTCTAAAATTCATGTATAATTTTTAAAATCCATTTTACCCTTTTTTTTATTTTTTATAAACAAAATAAAAGGAATCATCTTTTTTCGAAACGAGTTTCTATTTTTCCATTTAGAACAGCGAGAAAAAATTTTTTCCAATGGAATGTATATAATTTCACACCATGAAGACCACCCATTTATTCAAAGATTAATTTTAAAAAAAAAATTATGTTATTTTGAAATAATTTTTCCCCCCAATACTCTATAATGTATAATTTTTCAAAAGTTATTTTCAAAGTTAAAAGTGAATTTTCCTCAAGAATTTTTTTAATGAATTTTTTATGGTATTTATATCTATTAATAACAACAACCTTAATTTTACTTATTCTATACTGGGTTTATTTTGTAATGATACTATAATTATTATTTCTCTATATGTTAAATGACGTTTTTGATTTCAGATGTATTATTTTGATACCATTCACTATATTACTTTCGATTTTTTATGATTATGGTAATATATTGGTATTTAATATGCTTTATTTTCATTATGAATGTTCACATTGATTATGTTTTACCCCTTTCATATGAGTAATACATTGGACATAGTTTATGATTTGTGGGGCCCATTTTATCCCTTCAATGCATTGGCGTGCTTCATGAGACAAACTAGATTTAGTATTTCATTGAGTCCTTACCTATTAATATAAGATGTATTGTCATGAGGCCTTAATTGTATGTTTATAATGTTTGGAAATATGAACTCCCCCATCGTGATAATTTTTATTAATGTAATTTTGATTATGTGATTATTTATAATGTACATGGATAAGTACTAAGATAATGTGATTATTTATAATTCATTATTTTATCATCATTTATTACTTTATTATTATTCTTCACGGTCATGTTATTGATTAAGTGGATTTTGATTTCAGATACTTCTGTCACCATATTATTCATGCATTATTTATTCAAGATATATTATTTTGTACGCATACCATAACTCAGCATCTAATCTCACCCCTTTCTTATATTTTCTTTATTAAGGATTCTTAGAATTGTTTGTGATTGATATATAGGGATATTCTATAGGGGATCACGGTGTTATCAGATAAAATACTATGTTGTATTTTTTATTTTCAATTATAATGTTAGAATGTAGAATATATCTAGTTTACCAAGACTACAAAACTATTTTTTCCTTTTAGATGTTATCATTATTGTCTTATTACAATATAATAATGTAACCATGGATTCTGGTTTACTAGAGTAGAGGAATTTACATCCAATCACTAATTTCATAACAAAATCAATTATCCTAGAAAAAATTAAACTTTTCTTTTTTTCTCAAATCAAATAAACCCACCCTAATTTCAAAAATTTTGAAAAAAAATAATTTTCAACCCCCTATGGAGATAACATTTGGCCTTTATAATACTATAATTTAAACTCACAAAATTATTATAGTTTTTCACCACCCCATTATATCTTTTCTGAACATTAGTTTCATTAATAGGGAGGTCATGTAAATTTTATAACCATTAATTTACATGACTCATTGTGACATAGACCATATTTTTTTATCTTGATCCAAATATTGAGAAATAATTAATAACCAATATTTTAGTATTAATAGTCATTGAAAATTTTTAGATAACTTTTTTATACATTTCACTAGTTTACACAAGTGAAACTTCAAGTGTTCACTATGAATCTAAAATTATGGATCAGTAACCTAACAAAACCCTCAATGATATATGTGAAACTAAAATAATTAATCTAAATAATAATATTATTATATATACGTTAAAGGATTATTTTGGTCATAAAAATTGTATGATACAAAATTTTCGAAGATTTTATATCATTTTAGGTAAGTATTTAAGTAAACACATCAAGGAATTAACCTTGGTGTGTGAAACACTTAATACAATATCAATGGATTGGGAAGAAGAAAATTTGATAGATTTTCAATTTTTTAAGGACCAAATAAGTTATGGTTATACACCTTATAGCATAAATAAGTGACTGAATGGGATGATCTTTAAAATAGTTTTATCTAGAAGTTAATTTTAACTTCATAGAGCTCGAATATAAGTAAGAAGATTTATGTCATCAGAAAATACACAACTTAGACACTCTTTGAGAAATATGAGTAATTCAAAAATTTATTATAAAGATATCCACACCATGAAAATTAGTAACACCATTTAATTATTTTATTTTATCAAGTTTTACTATATTGTAATAAGAATCTAGTATAGGATTTTTTATTGATAAGTATCCAGTTGAAGAAAGATCGTTAATTGAGAAGACAACTCAAAATTCTTAGTAGTTTGGTGTAATAGGTACTGGGAATAAAGGATTCCATGAGATATGATCTGCGGAATCACATTTACTAGTGTCTATACTTGGGAAACCAACCACGTTGTTTAGGAAGGTGCCTCCTAATAAACTAATTGATTGACTAATTATAGTAAGGTAATGTTGTCTTTATTATTAATAAAATCATTATACCGACAAATATGATCATGTATAGTAAACATAAAGGTATAAGGTTTCCTATCACATAGGTAATTTTAGTATCCTAACCAAGAATGAAGAGACACAACCCAAGTCCATTATGGGTTTATAAATGAAAAAAAATTAGGATATAACACCCTTTAAAATCTACTATCATCAACCACCTCCATTCCAAAAAAATCAAGAAATTATATAATCAACCCCAAACTTTTATCAAGAAAAATCATATGAATATCCTTCAAATACATCACAACCATATATATAAAACCAACTATATTTATAAATTGAGCTATTAAGGAATGAGAAAAAGAATTAAAATTTATGTTATGAATCATTATTGAGGTTATGAACAAAAATACAATGAAACTATCATCACACCCCATTTAAAATATAAATGAAAATTTATGTGTTATAAAATCTTTGAGTGGTATGATATATCCAACCATAAACCATATCTAGATAACCCAAGGAGGATAATGGGGAATAGGAATTTAGACATGCGAATATTAAAAAAGAAATCAAAAACGCCAACAAAAAATTAACATAGGTAAAAATGATAAATTCTACTTACATTTACCTCAAAAATGGTTCAAGAAAAGAATATTAGCGAGGAATATGTCCAATGATAAAATTTGAACATTTTGTACAAGGTTGAAATCAAAATACCTCTTCTTGAATCCCTTAAATATATTTCAATATATGCTAATTTTATCAAGGAATTATACACCAAAAAAAGAATACATCATGCAAAAAAGAGAGTAAATTTAGGTATAAATTTTTTATCCTTAAACATACCACAACATTTAACCAAATTTTAATATTTAGGGAAATTTTACATTCCTTGTAAAATTGGATATATGATTTTCACAAATTTATTATGTGATCTTGAATATTTTATTAATTCAATTCCACATTCTGTATTTTTATAAGTGTATATAGGAGAGAACAAACCAACAAGATTGGTTATATAATTATCTATTGATCCCCCATATTCCCGGTATAATATTTAGAAGATGTCCTGGTCAGAGTACATAATTATCTCTTCCTAGTTCAATTTTATGTGCAAAAAATAGAAGAAGATATGACACTAGCTTACTCATCTATCATTTTAGGAAGACCCATAAAAAATACAACAAATAAAATTATAAATTTCCATAAAGTTAATCTAATAATATATTTTTGTGAGAAAACTATCCGCATTAATATTTTGAATTATAAGAAATATCCATAGGAAAATTATTCACATTTTACACTATCAAAGTTTTATGAATATATTACATATAGGGGAACTGGTTTGTTAGAAGAATTTTTTCTTTTGGGTAACAAATTTAATGTTTTAAATTCTATTAAAAATAATTAGTAAAAACTTGGTGCATACATATAATTATATGGTAACAATATATTTGGATGATAATGTTTATTGTTTATTAATTGATGAATGAGATGATATTTTATATCTTAAATTTAAAATTAAGTCTTTTGAGGGAGGTATACTGAATTTAATATCATCATTAATCCTACCTCAAAAACTGGATTTGAAATCCTTACTATCTGAATTTAGGTATGACTATTTTAATGAAATTAAAAAAACATACTAATTATTTCTTGAAACATTTCTTCTAATAAATAAAAAATTTAAAGAAATATTTTCATAGAAAATTTAATAGTTATAAGTTATAATTTAAGAAAAATTACTATGATCACTTCCAATATATATATATATATAATTCTAATGGAAAGTGAGGTAAATATTTTAGGGAGACTTCTATGTGACTTAACTAAAAATTATAGAAGTTGTTAAATGAATTTAAAATTTATTATAATTATAAATCATTCACCCAATTTCATATTTATAATAGGTTTGAAAATTCATGTAGTTCCCAAAAAATATGTACTTATAATTAAAAAGAATGATGAAAAATAAATTACTTCCCATGAGAGTAAAAAAATAGTTATATATTTTTTATCAACTATAAAAAATTGAATCTTTCCCTAAGAAAATATTATTTTCAAATAACATCTATTATCCTAATTATGTAATAAATATAGCATAAACCACATCATTACTTATTATATGGGTTTTTGGGATATTTCTAGGTTCTCATTTAAATTGAGGAGAAAGAAAATATAACCTTCACTTGTCCTTATATAACATTTTCTTATAGAAGAATTCCATTTATATTATGAAGTTTACTAGGAATGTTTCAAATAAGAATGGAAATAATTTCATCTATTATAATTAATATTTTTTTAGTTATTTTTGAGTGATTTCACTTTATTTGTAAATTTATTTGATCAGTGTTTATAAAATCACGATATGGTCCACAAAACATGTATTGAATATAATTTTTTCATGAATTTTTAAAAGTGACATTTAATGGTTCAGAGAAGAATTATTTCTGGATATGTAATTTCTTAAAATGGGATTAAGGTTGATAAATATAAAATTAAATTTATCAATGCATTACCATACCCATCTTTTGTGAAACATGTTAGATCCTTTTTAGGACATAGAGGATTTTTTATAATATTATTTTAGTATTCTAGTATGATTGATATTACACTTTCTAGATTATTTTTAAATGATTATATTTTTTTAAGATCATTTTTTTAAATCATTTGATGACTTGATGTGTGACCTTATCACACCACCAGTTATACAACCACCTAATTGGGAACTTCCATTTATACTATTATTTCATGATTTAAACAATGTTTTTGGAGTGTTGTTATCTTATAGAATTAAAAGAAGACACTATGTCATTTAATTTTCTTCTAAAACACTATATTCAACTGAAAACCATTATACAACTATAAAAAGAAGTTTTTAGAAGTTAATTTTTCGTTAGATAAAATTTTGTCATATCTGAATGGTTCTAGGGTAATTATTTACTTAGTTCATATAATCCTTTGGTTCCTAATGAAAAAGTAAAAAAGAAAATCTAACATATATAATATGGATAATTCTCATATAGGTGTTTGGTTTGGAGATAAATGAAAAAAGAAAAGATGAAAATCAATATGTAGATCACTCTAGTTGGATGCCCTACATAGCCTGGGTAGAAATTATAAACATATATATATCTAATGACGTTATTCTAAGAGTGAGGATTTATTTGATTGAGGGATAGTTATCATGGTATTTTGATATGGTAATTTTTCTTGTCACTTCTCAAGTTCCATCACATTTAAACAAATGAAATAAATTTAGATTCAAAGGTGATTCAATGTTTTATATCTGAGATAACCTATATCTTTGGAAGATTTGAAATGATCAAATGAGTTGGATATGTTTCCCTAAAATAGATTTTTTTTAACTTCTATACCCACAATGTTTTGATTTGGTGCAGACCTATTTTCCAAAGGTAGGCGGTCATTGGGATTTCACCAGTGATGTTTGGGAATGTATATTGATTTAGGGGATGATATATTTCGATCATATCTCCCTTTTAGAGTGATTTATTACCTAATTTATTACCCTCGTATAGATTTAAGATATTTTCATAAATTCTTACATGTAGAATTAGTAACATTTATAGTTAACCTTAAGATAGTGATTGATCTACAATGTTCACTTAAGAGGACGTGCCATGTGTGGATTATACTATAACCTATTTAACTGATGCATCTGGTTTCTCTATATTTTGGATCCATATAGGAAGTAACTATGGAGTTTATTTCAATCCAAGAGGGCATAAGACTCAAATTAATGGAGATAATGTGTTTTTTGAGTTTGGATTGGACCCATGGAAAGGAATTTATATATATATCCATGTGAATGGAATCAGAACCCATTTAGTTCAGTTCCACTTAATGGGATACTCCATATATTTTAGATCATGTGAAAAGGATCATCAGGGTTTCTTTTAAGTACATATAAATACAACCTTTTGCAAGAAGTTTAAAGTAGTGTGAAGTAGACTATTATGCAAAAGGATCCTAGTAATGGTTGGTGTGGGATTAACACATGGCATCCCTTTCTAGTTCAACCTAACTATTGGTAACTAGAAAAAATAAGTTATTATGGGGGCCTACACATTGTAGTGGGACCTTATATGGTTGTAATACTCTATTATATTAGTAACCTTATATGGTAGGAAGATAGGAGTTGTTAGGGAAGACACAAATTAGGTGTCCCAGTATTTATGTTGGGGTGTTGGGTTAAACCACAAATAGGAATATTACTTATCTTAGTTAATAAGAATCAAATCCCATGTATTTAAAGTTAAGAAGTACAAGGAGATCCGTCAGGACCTTACCATGAGGCTTAACGTCATTCGATAATGATGTTGGTGCCATGAAAGGGATGATATCAAGATATTGAGATGGTATTACATATAAATATTTATATAAATTCCTGGCTTGGTAGGTGTCTTTGGTGAAAGTGTTTTTTGGTCTTACACATAGTAGGAGTCTATGGATGACTTTCTATAATCAAAGAATATGACGGAACCAAGAGGATTATATTGATGCAAGTAACATTTAATGAATCCAAGAGGATTATCTCAACCCAAATGATTCTTTGGGATTAGGTATTAGGTCCTAGGAACTAAAACATACTTAATGTTTCATCTGTCCTGGAAAGTTTATGGTGTGATTCCTAATTTTTCATGGGGATCAGCGATGTAAGAAGAGAGATTATGATGAAATATTGGAACATAATGTCATCTGTGATCATGACAGGGGTGTGATGGTAGATCCCCTGTTATGGACTAATGGGCTCCTAGAAAAGTGACCTCATTGGAAAAGAGAATAATACATAGGCTTAGTTCCCTATACTTGGGTTTCTTCACAAACATTCCATTAATAATACATGTCCTTATAATTATTAATCTTGTTAAGATATATCTAAATTCACCCCATAAATACACTATTTTATAAATCATTATATTATTATGAAAATAATGGGTGGTTCATGTTGGGCCTGGGTTGATGGTTTCTCATGAAGGGATTTACAAAAAAATCCTCCATGAATAGTATCTAGGGGAGTGTCCCATAAAGTAGGATAGAATTCATGAAGTGGCCTAGTGGGTATATTTAATTAAGTGCCCTCATAGGAATTCTTTGTGAAGTGGCCTCATCATATGTCACAACTCTTCCCCCAAAATATACCATAATGAAGGAATAGAGATAATGACCCCTATGTCCGACCTCCAGTAGGCCCTAGGTTTGTGACTACCACCGATGATATAAAAATATCACATATATGGTAGGCATTACCCTCTATAAAAAAATAAGATCATGAGATAGAATAAACAATCACCAAATGACTTTATAATATAATATAAAGGTAAACCAAAAACCATCCCAAAGTGCATGAATAATATAATCCAATACAAATAAGTGTCTCTAAATTAAATACCAAAATAATCTCTACAATAGTAACTCAAAAGAAACTCCAACCCAAGCTAGTAATGTCTACCTCAATCCCTAAATTTCTCCTAGAAACTTGAAAACTATTTACATACATAGGGTGAGCATATAATTATACTCAGTATGAGCATACACATGGTCTCAAGTGCACAGGTGAAAAGAGAAAGCTAATGTGCTAGTGAAAAAACAACATAACCAATAGGGACCTAAAAGGTTTAGCTAACCAAATACAGTCTTCATGTGGATTTATCACAAAATCATGCATCCAATATAGTAATATAGAATCAAGATCATAAAAAATAAAGGTTCCTTATTGCCGCTTCGCCACTGATTTTTCACTCTCACACCCAATGTCAAATGTCATGTTCCACCATCCAATCTATTTATATCACATCGCATACCATCCATATTTAATGTGGGATAGGATACATTCATTCCTACCCTATACTAAAAAGATAAATAATCCAAGGATAGCATCAGGTATCATCATATCATGTCTCCCCCAAATACACATATCTAATACCATGATATTTTAAAAGAACATTATGTTTGATAGATTACATTGCATAGTTTACCGAGCATAAATGAACTCCAAAATATTAATATTTTAAAAATACTATTATAGAATATCTAATAAATTGGAGGGTATGAATAAGATTTACTATATCATGAAAAAAATATGAATTTAATATTTAATAAGAATTTAATTATGAATAAGAACCGAGCATATAATTTTTAGTAATGTCATTTTATTCACCAAAAATATGTTTGGTCAAAAGTGTTTTTTATTTATTTCAATGATAAAATAAGTATAATTAAATATTGAAACATTTAAAAAAATTTATTTGAAAAAATAAAATTCATTTTTGGATATATCATGTTAAAATTTTTATAGGGTAGTTATTTTTTGGAATTTTCTTAAAAAAAATATTTTTGGGGATAAAAAGTGAAAATATCATTTTTATTAAAAAAACAAATTACATATGAAAGGATTATTATATGATCATGTTTAAAAAATTATCAACACATAGGGTTGATGAAAATGTATTCATTCAATAAAATAATACATAAATTTTTAAATTTAGAAACATGTTCTTAGCAATTTTGGAAACCACGATTTTAACTTTTAAAATTATTTTTATAAGTTTTAGGCATAACATACATAGAATTGGATTTTTAACACTTATATAAATTTGATAAAGTAAAATGGATTCTATATAAATAATCAGGAAATCCAAATAATTTAATAAGTTCATTTTAATTTTTGGTCGTAGAAAATTTATCATGGTAAATAAAGATTTACCGAAGTATATGTAAATTAATATTGCGGGTTAAAGTTAAAAAGTAAAATCATAAAATATCTAAAAACAAAAGCATTAAATGGTTTTTGATGTGTTTATAGTCCATAAAAATACATTAATTAATTAATTATCCACCAAATTAATGGGAATTAATTCTACCCAAATGTGTTTGGCATTAAATATTAAATTATCTGTATTTAATCAAAAAAATTCACCCCTCCTCGAGTATAAATACAACTAATCACTACCCCAGTTCTCCTAAAAACACTTTAATATATTAAAATATCTTCCAAAAATTCTTCTCAAAACTCTCCCCAAAATATAGTTCTACTTTTATTACCCAAATACAAATTCCATGTTTCTTAATGGGTTCTTCAAGGAGGTGATATTCAAGAGGCAACTCTCTCAAACAACCTCCTTAAATTTATTTTATTTTTCCACATTCTCATAACCTCCTTCATACATCAAGGAATAATAACTCCAGAATCCTTTACATACTAGAATTTTATTTTTATAATTTAATATCTTATATCCATACCTTTTATTATCTCCCCTTATTCAAAGAAACCAAACCATTTTCCAATTTCTGGTGGTTAAACGTATCTGTAGATAATGATTTTTCTTTTTCCATTACCACCTTCAAGGCTGAACATAAAAGTTTTATTATAGTTAAATAATATTTTAAAAGGTATATTATAACCTATTTCATGTTCTAGAACTAACATATATACATAATATTAAATAAAATGTAACTATGTTGTGATGGTTTGAAAACCTGCCAAAATAAACTAAACATTTATCATTAACATTTTATCAAATAAATCACCTTCAGCTCTAAAATAAAAAAGATATATGGGACCATTTAAACATATGGAAGCCTATTAATACCATTTCATTTTACTTCTATATTTTTTATTCCATTTGAAAAGAAAATCCAAAATTTTACATGGATGAACCAATCATGAAACAATGAAACAAACACACCTAAAACAATGAAAATAATGACCTATTATTAATCAATGGGTAGTAAGATATTAAAAAAGTATCGCATAAGGTACTATAAATATGATTATAGTTATTTAATTAATTAATAACATTATATAAACCTATATATAGGATGTTAATGTGTGAAAAACTAAAAGGAATCCTGAGGTAAGTGTTTCTCATAATGCCTTTACTTTTGTGAGACATATTTCATATTCACCACATATTTATTTTTTCATAGTTTATATACTACCATTTGACATATAATATAATTAATTAAATTAAATTACTTTTATAAAATTCTTAATTTGATTATTATTAATTTTATGGGGCATACAATCCAACTGGTTATAAGTGGCAATGGAGTTATTAACTCAATTTCTATTCATTAGGTTAAATTTCTACATTATTATTTATTTTAGTCTAAGATTATGTGTCAAATGAATTTTATTATCTTATGTTGAATTTAAAACATTTGAATTGGTATTTATATCTGATACACATAATCAAATCATTTTATTAGTTCTCACTTCATTAATATGATATTTTTAAGAGACGTTTTTTTAAAAAATATTTTTTAAAATTTTCCTTAAAATACATTTTTTCCATGACCTTATTTTTTAAAATTGTATTAAAAAAATGTTTTTAATATTGTACTATTATTATTTTAATTAATATTGTTACTCATTTTTGACTATTGAAAAATATTTTGAAGGGTATATTTTTTTATTTTCTAAACAGGGTTCTTTGAGACTTTTCTAGAAAAAATATGGAAGGAATGTTTTTTCAAAATTATACAGTGTGAGCAGATTTTACAACGATCATAATTACATAATGATTTAAAGATAACATGAATATTTTACATGATTATTTTCAAAGAGAATACTTTCTTTTATAATTTTAAAGTGTTTTAAAAAAATTATTTTCAAAGTGAAAAACGGTATTTTCCCAAATAATTTTTCACTAATCCTAATAAATTATTTTCATCTATGTCTACATCATTTGTTGAATATTGTGATTCATTGAATTTAATATATTATGATATCATATTCCATATATTATTTCATGGTTTATGATCAGTTTTATTGGGAACGTAACATTTATATACCATTAACCATATTACTCTTGATGGTTTGTGATTGTGTTTACTGATTTGGGAAAGATATTTAAATTTAATATTCTTGTTTCAATAAAAATATATATATCGATTATGTTTCCGCCCTTTCATATTTATTGTGAATTGGACTTAGTAAGTGATGTTAGGGTCCCACTATAGCCTCTCGATGTGTCGGTAGGTCTCATGACACAAACTAGTTTGGGTATTGGCTTATGCCTTACCATTTATGTATAATGTTTTGGATGAATCCTTGATATTATATTTATGTTATATGCATTATGCATTACCCCATTATGATATTATTTATTTATTTCTATGTGATTATTTGATTATTATAATATCCATGGTTATTTTTTCTTTCTCATGTGACTACTTGTATGGAATTATTTGATTATTTTTTATTCCTTCTATATTATGCTCAAATTATTGATTAAATTGAATTTGTTTAAATTATTTACCTTGAAATAACTTTTTAAGAAATTTTTATTCATATCTATCATTGTATTGTTACCCTTATAGATCATTTGAGAGTACCCTTTCTTATTTTTTTTATTTTCTTTTGATACGAGGAAGTGTTTTGTGATTAATATGCAGAGATACGCTAAGAGGAATTATGGAATTCTCAAAGAATATTCATTTTTTATTTTATGATTGAAAAGTAATGTGAATTTTAATAATGTATCTAGTTTACCAAGACTTCTAAAATATTCATTCTTTTAGTATGTGATTTCATGTATCTTATACCAATGTAATTTTGTAACCACCAACTATGGGATACTGGTGGAAGGGTCTTTACAGTTGGTATTAGATCAAGTGTAGTAGAAACTCTGGGAACTTGATTTAAAAAATCATAGATTATGGAAAATAACCCTATGATTGGATTTGAGTATAGTTCTAAGTATGAGATAATATATTATATATTTCTTAATTACCATGGATAACATAGTTTAAACATAAGTATTCATAGAGTGATAAGGTGTCATGATTTATAAATTCAATAAAAGATTCTTCAGGATTATGATATTTTTCACTATTTTAGTGTTTCTCACACTATGATTATTGGTTTTAGTCAATTTTTAGCTTAATTATGATTGTGATTGAAATTTTTTTCAATAAACTAAATGTGTTAATTACTAGCGTGAAGATTATTCTAGTTATTCTTAACAAGTTATTGTGATTCATGATTAATAGTATACACCTTAACTGAATCTTAGATCAACCAAAGAAGGGAATGATAGAGTTCACTAAGGGATCAGGTGGTGGAGACAATAGAGTAATAAAGATTTAGTTTCCGATATGTTAAGGATGTGAGAATAATTACCCAAGTGAATGTCTTAGAGGAATAGGAAAATGTTTTGGGTTTTCAAAAGGACACAAATAAATTAATTTAAAAGAAAAAAATTAAATGTTTAGTTAATTAAATTGATGATAATAATGCTCTACCTAAGGAATCATAAATGGTTAAATGTTTTAAATGTGTAAATTATGGGAATTGTGAAAACAATTTCCTAAGGTCAAATATTGTGAATGTTTTATGAGTAATGGTTATATTACTAATGATGAAGATACCACAAATCACAAATAAAAGAAAGAATGTATTAAGGAATAAGAATATGTGTCGTATATAATGGTTTGATAAGGTAGTTTCATCCTATAAATATGTTTTAAAAGTATTTTATTGATGATATTATCTAAAAATTTAAGGATTTTACATTTTTACTATTTATCAATGGATATCAAAGCTTGTGTAAAATAGTACAAAGAAAAATGATTAAGTGGAAAGTATAAATTCATTTAAAATACATGATTACAGGAAAGATAACTCTTAATATGTGATAAATTTTGAAATTATAATAAATAGATTATTATGGGATATTATTGGAGACCATGAAATTGGTTATCAATTTGGTGGTTTGTGTTATCCTTTTTAGAGTTTACTATATGTTTGGATTTAAGAAAAATATCTAATAATCTGTGTTTTAATTAAGGAATAAAGAAGAATGTAGGTTTTCAATAAGTTTATTTGGGTAATTCAGGTTATTAAAAAAGTTTCAAAAGAATACGAGATGATAGTATTTTCTATATTTTTATTTTATGAATAAGATATACGTCATTCTATTTTAAAAATTGACGGTAAGTTGATTTTGAAAATATAGGGACCATCTTTCAGATTTTTTGGATTTTAACATTTTGAAAAGTTAATAAAACCAACAATTTATAAAATTATTTACATTCAACTTTGGATGAGGTTTTAGATATTAAATTATTAATTAAATGTACAAATATTTATACATATTGGATAACCTCTGATAACCATTTATTTATGATAACTAGAGATATAATAAATGACTTTTAATCCCATTATGAATATGATGATTCAATATTTAGTCAAGAATTAAAATTTCAACATTATTTCATGAAGTGAAAAATGAAGAAGAAATTGATCAATTCACAACCAAAGAGTGATATTGTACATATTAAATTAAATTAAGTTAGTACATATTCTCAAATAATTTTTAAATAAAATGTTGTCCTATTATAGTCATTTCATATGATATCAATGACTTTTTACAGACCTATTTGGTATATGGTTTTATGTTCGTGAACCATATCTTCACCATGTTCTATATCACTCTCCATTATAACTTGATTTTTTGATTTATTTTCATTTCCATGTTTTCACCTCCTACTAATGTTCTCCTATACATAAACCCATTTTTTGGTGACATTCTCATTTTCTATTCCCTCTTTTTAACAAGAATTTTCATTAACCCTTTTTATGATGTGAGATTTCCAAAAGGGTAATTTATAATTTTAAATACATGATTTCAACCACAATTTTAAATTATGAGGGAAAATTTTATTAAAGGTGGGGACAATGTAAAACCTAAATATTTTTAAAGAAAAAAATGTTCAATATCTTTTGTTGCCCAAAACACCAAATTGAAACTAACTCTAAAATATTATTATTTTAACACAACCATTATAAAATATATGTTAAATTGGTATGTATGAATAATACTTAATATATCATTAATTTAATATGAAGTTCATATTCAATAAAAAATTTATTATACTTAGAAAATGAACAAAACAAATTTGGTAGTAATTTTATTCTTCAAAAAGTTATTTTTATTGATTTATTTAATAAAATAAATATAATTAATTTTTGACGCTTTTAGAAAATTTATTTAAAAAAAAATCATTTTTTACTCATTAGTTCAAAATTATCTTATGGTAATTTTTTTAGAATTTTCTAAAAAAATTTATTTTTGGATTTAAAAGTGAAAATATTATTTTTTAAAAATACAATAATTCTTATGAAATAATCTTATATGATAATGATTTAAAATATTTTAAAAAATATTCTTAATAAAAATTAATTTATTTAATGACATAATACATAATTTTTTATATTTAGAAACACATTCTTAGTAATTTTCAAAACCAATATTTGAACCATAAAAACTGTTTTAATGAGTTATACACAAAACATATTTAGAATTAATTTTTTACCGAGTTTTTAAAATTAATAAATTAAAATGTATTCCATATTTTGAATCATGATGTCCAAATTATTTAATAATTTCATTTTCATTTTTGGGTTTCAAAAACATACCGTGATAAAAAAATATTTTTCACAGTATAGGTAAAATAATATAGCGGGTTAAAGTTAAAAACTAAAAGCATAAAATATCAAAAAAATACAAAATTAAATGGTTGGTTGATGTTTTTATAAAACCTAAAAATCCTTTTAAACATTAATTATCAACCAAATTTATGGGAATTATTTACACCCAATTGTGGTTGGCTTTAAATATAAAATAATCGTTATATAATCAATTTAAACCACCCCTACTCAAGTATAAATACAACTCCTCACCACCCCCCCCCCCCCCTTATCCTCACAATCATTAAATATCTTTAAATATCTTTAAAACATTCAGACATCCACTCTCCCCACATCCATGTTCTACTAGTCTCACCCAAATACCAATTTGAAGTTTCATAAGGGGTCTTTCAAAGAGGTGATATTGAAAAGGTAACTTTCTCAAACAACATATCTTAATTTATTTTATTTTTCTACCTTCTCCTAACATCTTAATCCATAAAGGAATAAAAACTCCATTATCATGTATATACAATAATTTTATGTATCTATTGAAATATATTATTTCCATCCCTTTTATTTCTTCCTATTATTCAAAGAAACAAAACCATTTTCCAAATTATGGCAGTTAACCCTCTCTGTGAATAATGATTTTTAGTTTCCCATTCCCACTATCAAGGCTAATTATAAAAGTATTATTTAGGTTAATTAATATTATAAAAGGTATATTATAAACTTTTTCATGTTCTTAATCTAATATATATATATATATATAATATTATATAAAATGAAACTAGTGTGTGATGTTTAGGAAAACCACAAAGATAAATAAAACATTTATCATTAACATTTTATCAAATATATCATCATCATATAAGAAATAAAAATGATATATGGGAAAATATAAACTTATGGAAGTTCATTATTACCATTTAATTTCATTTATATTGTTTCATTTCAATTTGAAAAGAAATTCAATAATTCTACAAAACTGAACCAATTGTGAAACCTTGAAATGAATGCACCTAAAACAATGAAATAATAAAATATTATTAATTAATGGGGGAAATATGAAATAAAAGTATCCCAAAGGGTATTAAAAATATGAATATAGTTCTTTAATTAATTAAAAACTTTTTTTAAATAATTATACAGGATGTTAATATATGAAAAACTAAATTTAAGCGTGAGGTAAGGGTTTCTCATCTCAACTTTACTTATGTGAGATATATGCCTTATTCACTAGTTATTTATTTTTTGTGGTGTAAATACTGACCTTTGATATGTAATATCTTTAATATCTTTATCTTCATATTATTAAATTTTTCATTTGATAATTATTAATTTAATTGGGAATATGACTCGACTGATTGCAAGTGGTTATATATTTCTTAACTCAATTTCCATTCATTGGGTTAAACATCGACTTTATTGATTATGTAAGGAAAATATTATGCTTGGAATGAATCTGATTATATTATATTAAAATTAAAATTTTTTATGTGTATTTACTTATGATACAAAAAATCTGATCATCAGATTAATTATCACTTCAATGATATGATGTTTTTAAGATACTTTCTTTTACAAAAAAATTATTGTTGTACAATTTTTCTTAAAATGCTCTTTTTCTTCAATTAAAATATTTTCTAAAATTGTTTAACTTTTTTTAATATTATCATATGATTTTTTAATGTAATTTTTTTTCTCATTGTTCAATTTTTTTTAAAAAAATTGAAATGTATTTTTTTTATCTAAACCAGGTTCCTTCAGACTTTTCCGACAAGAATATGGAAAGAATGTTTTTTTAAACTTATACGGAATGATCAGATTTTTGGTCCATCATAACACCTTAATGATTTAAATAATACTTTACAAGTTTACAATTTTATTTTGAAATAAATGTTTTTATTTTATGATTTCATAGTACTTTAAAAATAAGTGATTGTCTAAGTGAAAAATGGTATTTTCCCCAAGAATTTTTCAATGATATTAATAATGTATTTTCATCCATGTCAAAATGAATTATTGAATCTTATGCTTCATTAAGGTTAATATTTTATGATATAAACTATAATATTTTATTAAATAGTTTATGATAACTTTTATTAGGGATGTAATATTTATATACCATTCGCCATATTACTTGGGATAGTTTTTAATTGTGTATTCTGATTGGGGAAAGTTTTTTACTTTTTATTTTACAGTTTCAATAAAAATGTATATATTGATTATGTTTCAACCATTTAATATGATAAGTGAATTGGGATTATTAAGTTTTGGGTGTGGCCTGTTATATCCCCTCAATGAATAAGTTGGTCTCATGAGACAAACTAGTTTGGGTATTGGATTATGTCTTACTCGTTTATGTATAACATCATGGTCGAAGCCTTGATAGTATTTTTATGACGTTTGACAATATGAAGTCTCACATTATGAGATTGGTTGTTGATTTTCATGTGATTATTTGATTAGAAAAATATATACGGTTGATGTTTCTAGATCATGTGATTATTTATAGGAAATTATTTGACTATCTTTTATTACTGCCAAATTATTCTAAAATTATTGATTAAATAACAATTGCTTAATTTATTTACCTTGCCATAATTTTTATGCTTTATTTATTCGTAGATTATGTTATATGTTTATCCTTACTGAGAATTTTATCTAATTCCTTTATTATGTTTTATTTTTTCCAAGATATGGGGAAGTGTTTTGTGATTGATATCTTGAGATACAGTAAGAGGAATTATGTAAATCTCAAAGAAAATTCATTGTATATTTTACGTTTGAAATGTAATGTGAATTACAAGAATGTATCTAGTTTTCCAATACTACTAAACTATCTGGCCCTTCAGGATGCAATTTGTTTTATCTTGTTCCAATGTAATAAAGTAACTACAGACTTTGGGATACTAAAGTGGGGGTCTTTATAGCCTAGTCTATCACAACACATCTCATCTCATAACGAGAGTTGTAGGGCATCATGAATGTGAAAGACATAAACCTCATTTCCTCAAACTAATATGCAAGAACCCCACTATATATCACATAACTTCACTACCTAATCACATCATATATCACCTAAAAACACTAGTTTTCACACTATTGGGTAATCTCTAATTCCAGACTATATCATTATTGTTGCTAATGGAAGAGAGGGTAAGAGCGGGTAGCCAACAATTCATATCACTACTATCTAAGAGGTTGGGGAAAATCCTATAACCCTAAACTTGAAGCATTGGTAATTTCATCCAAATCGAGTGGGGAATAAGTATAATTAACATAACATACATGATATATAAATATCAAACATTACCAGACCTATGGGTTAACATCTAATTCACTAGCATAAACCTAATCACACCCACTACACCACACATCTACCATCACAACTGTTTCACCACTATATGATACACACCATACCACAACACATAACTACACAACATTTACCACATTCATTTACAATTTTATCCACTTTCTTGATATAATAGGTTTCCACACTCTTTCAATTACTAATCCACTTTGTTCACATTTACACAGTCCAAATTTAATTTACAAATCCACTTTATTCACATTTAAATATCCCAAATTTCATTGAATTAATTCAATCCATTTACCACACATAAATTATTAACTCATTCTATATTAATTTACCAACCCACATTATTTAATTTGAGCATTATAATTTATTTCATGGCGAACTTGGAAATTAACACAACTACACCATACAACAACTGGCTCAACACATGAGCATTTCCCGTACACCACACATCCACCATCATCATCATGCCACAAAACCCCATCCATCTCGCCACCACAACCACACATCACAACCACCTCATAACATAATCATATATCACATCACCTCTACACACATCACCAATAGATATCACAACTACTATGCACCACAACATGACATCACAACCACTCTACAAAACATCACACAACTTCCAATGTCACATCCATGCTAACCAACCACTGTATCCTTTCCTCACACACTAAACAACCTATAAAATCACAACCACCATTTCAAAACATCCTATAACACATAAGGAAACACAAAAAAGCAATTTTACACAATGGAAACACATTCCGGCTTCTATATTTATTCAGGTATTTCATCACATTACATAATTACTTAGAATGTGTATTATTACATAAACTAAATTTTCATTTGAAACTAATTTATTATCCATATATACATTCTTATCCATTTATTATGGGTGATATCAAATAAAAACATCGAAAGGGTCTCAAAAAATATGATCTACAATGAAAAAAATGCCCCCAATATCCATTATTTTAAGTATTAGCAACAAGCTTGCAAAATATAATCAATATATATCATAGTAGTACAACATGTGTTATCTCCCCCATACCCATCAATTTTAGTTATGAAAATTATAATCATATTACCATGATCCATAATATATACCCAATAGAAATAAAAAACATGAAATCCCCACACATATCATGTATAAAGGTAGAGAATAAGGATAACCTACCTCAAAGAAGCTCTTCCAACTTTCTACACATAGTAGGGCGAAGAAGAAATAGCCTACAAACCACAACTTCCCAAGGAAACCGTAGATAAACCGATAATATATGATGGAAACATCAAAACATAGACCAAATTACCCTGAAACCAAATCCAAAACATCATAGTGAATCTATAGAACAATAATAGAAGGAAACAAGGGTATAAAAAGGAGAAATAACCTCTAATTGATGAAACTCAACATCCAAAACCAATGATCCATTTATAAGGGATACGGGTGAAAACCCTCCAATGATGTTGGGTTCCTCCCACTAGAAGAGATGAGGATTGGCCAAATGAGGAGAAAATTGGTAGTGAAAGATATATATGCAGGCTATAACACACTTTATTTATAGTGTAAATTATACTTATATGTTGTAACATCCACGAGCTCTACATTAATTAAGATGTAAAAATATTTAACGACATAAACTCTAAACCTTTGAAGGTTTCAACAATTTTCATGGTTCCTCATCTAAAATAAACATATGGTGTAAAAATATTTCTTATAGTGTAAACACATTTCATGTTGTATGCCCTCACTGTAAACAATACATAAATAGCTAGCCACATGATTTGAAAAATTCCAACTTATGGATTAAACTCCTCTTTTACAGCATAAAAGGTTTTTTTTAATTCTATTGTAGCTCCAACCTCCACAAAAAATCCATTATTCTCCATAGAACAACCTCCAATCACAAAAATGGGAAAGTGGCAGTATGAGAAGTCATAGTCTATTGCATTTGATACCACTCAAATGATACTCATCCTTGAGAATAAAAACCAAAACTGAAGAAAATAAATGGGTCCAAATAACAATCACATGATTTATCTATCAAGGTTATCATTAATCCTCAACACTATAACCATCAAAACACACCCAACTGAAATACCCACAAAACACTCCCACAACCACATCACATACCCTCACTAAGAACAACACCACACATCTTTTACCAACCACAACCACTTCCTTTTAAAAATTAGTAAATCACTACACAACCATATCAACCTCCACATAGCCAAAACCAAACACTGCCACAACTAACACACATCACTTCACCAAGAACATAATTCAAGGAATTTCATCTTCTATGTTAAGATATTATTATTATTGGGTGGAACTGGATTGCCTACACTATTTTAATCACATAAAGGTATGACGAATCTTGATTAGGAACCAGGAATTCCCTTCCCCATTTATTGAAATCTTTATTACACATCATGAAAACAAGGAAACAACACATCTCATAAAATGGAAGGATCTACCATCACATAATCCAAGAAAACCCAAAAAAGACAAATAAAAACATAAAAAATATATGGCTACTCAGCATGAATCTATGTCTCATACTACTAATTACTATCCTTAATGCCAATATTCCTCCACAACACACAAACTGATGGAATTTTTGTTATAAAACGCCTTTTTTTTATGATTTTAGATCTCTAAAGGTCTATTCAAAAATATCACATCAACCTCGATGTCTAGATCTCCCCAGTAGATGATGTTGGAGTCATAGTGAAGATACTGATGAAGCCAAGACACCTGGAAGATGCCCTAGATCATATATAGTTATAGTGTAAATTCCAACTAATATGTAACCTTTCTAACATTCCCTAATACCTCAAAGGTCTCAAAAACTGGGTAGAAACCTTAATCCCCCTACCAAACCTACACTAACCACGCCAAGGAGAAACCCTCAAGAATACATGGCCTTTAACCTCATTCTCCAAGGGCCTCTTCCTATGATCAACATAATCCTTATAATAGTCATGCACTACCTTCATCCTCTCTCAACTCAACTATGTCTTTTTAGTCATAATCTATACTGCATTAATACCATGAAATGGTGATTCCACAACCTTAATCAATAACAATGGATAACAACACGATCATCCATACAATTCCCTAAATAGATCCATGTCAATGGATGAGTGATAGCTTTGGTTTTATCAAAACTCATCCAAAGGAGGGTGAATTAACCATGATCCACCATAGGTCATGTCACAATATCTCAAAATAACATCTAGAATCCATATAGTCTTCTCCATCATTCCATCTATATGAGGGTGTAAAGTAGCACTATGACGCAATTGGGAACTAAGAGCATGATCTAATACCATTCATATGATAAAGGTAAAACAAAGATCCTAATTTTAGATGATGGTACTTAGTACCACATAAAGCCTAACCAGATCATCTACATACTACCTCACCAAAACATCTATGTCACTTGACTCACAGATTTTTACCAAATGAGGTGACTTCATCAGCCCGTACACTATCACGCAAACTGCATCACCTCCTCCATGATCCCAAGGTAACATGATGATGAAATCCATCGAGATTTATTCCCATTTCCACTCTAAAACATACAAGGACTATAAAAACCCTCTAGTAACATGGTGATCCACTTTCAATTTCTAAAAAACTGTACACCTCTCCAAAAAGTCTTTCACTTACATGTTTATCCCCAGTCACCAAAGTTGTCTCTTCAAGCCATGATACATCTTTTTCACAATAGGATGTACTGCTAAAAGTGAGTTCTGAATCACAAAGAGAACTCTCTCGACAATTTCCTCCAAAAAAATATCCTCCATTAAAACAACAACTATTTTTGATCATCCTTCAAACATACCTTATGAGAATCACCATGGTCAAAATGATCACGCATCACCTCTATCTAGAAGTATCCTCATTGAGACTCCTCTATCTACCACATCAAGAATGAATCCATGGTCATGTGACAAAAAAATGGGATCCACCACTCTCCCCATTGACAATGTGAATCATTGCAAGCTCCTACATCCCTCTAAAAACATCCATAGACTCTCGAGACACATCTCCTCCAAAAATCTGACCCAACGCACTGGCAACCACATTCCCCTTTCCCAAGGTTTAATAGATTTTAAAGTTATAATCCTAAAGAAACTCCATATTCCTCCACTAGTGTAGATTTAGATCCCTCTAGGATAAAACATATTATAATATTTTATGGTTCATTAAAACCACAAAATGATAATTTATTTGGAAATTCTACCATAACCTTAGTAAAAACACCACTTCCGCCAACTCCAATTCATTGGTGGCATAGTTATTCTCATGAGGATGTAACTATTTAAACCCATAAAAGATCTCATATCTCTAAAACGTCAATATAAGTAACAATAATAGATGGTACATGTCACAAAAAAATCAAAAAGCACACTCTCATAAAGATACTAAAGCACTAGAGCACTAACTACTTTCTCATTAAAGTAAATGAATGATTCTTGGAAATGATCTGTCTACAAAAAATCATGGTCCTTCCTATTTATCATTGTTAGAGGGCCTACAACTTGAGTGAAATTGGGTGAAAACCTCTGATAATATCATATGATACCAAGGAAACTGTGAACCTATTCCACGTTATTCGGTGCTTCCCAAGAAATAACAGCCTCGATCTTCAATGGGTATACTTCCACACCCTTCTGGGTCACCACGTGTCAAAAGAAAACAAACCTCTCACATCCAAAACTCACACATGGATAATTTTACAAAGAGATGGTGGTGTCAAAGGACCTACATAATTTCTCTAAGAAAAATAGAATACTAATCCCTCGAATTTGAGTATATCTAGATATCATTGATAAATATGATGAAGAACTGATCTAGTAACCCATCGAACATGAAGTTAATGGTCCCTATGAACACAAAAGGTGAATTTGTAACACCAAATGACATGAATAAAACATCAAAGTGACCATACATATATCTGAAGGTAGTATTTAGAATATCCTCATATTTCACCCTCTATTAGTGATATCCAAACCACAAATTGATAAAAAAAAACTAGATTCTCTTATCTATTTTAAAAGACCAGCTATCCTTGGGAGAGGGCAATGGTTCATCAATGTTATCAGATTCAACCTCTGGAAGTATTTACACAACATCGTACTAATATAATCCTTCATGGACAACAACATTAGAGCACGCCATGATGATACACTAGTTAAAATAAGACCTCTCTGCATCAGATCACCAATCTGTAACTTTAATAAGTGCAACTCTGTAAGTGTCATCCGATAGGGATCCATAAAAATAGGAGATGTGATATTCTGAAATTCTATCCCAACATAAACATCTCTTGGAGGGAGTGGGTTTAAAAAAATCTATGTAAAACCATCGAGGAAATCCTCCACAACTCTTGGAACACCCTCCACCTAATATTTCAATGATAGCTGATCCAACTGAGAAAGAAATGGTTTCACTGTCCTACCTCCAATTTGATAACCTTTCTCACAAACAAATGCCACTCATTGGCCCTCAACATCAGAAAATAAAACTCTCATTTAGAAATATTAGATGAATATAAACATGGAATACATCCAATTAATTCTATTTATAACATCATATAGATACATATACAGCAAGAAGAATTCCCCCACTATCTGGTGTTTTCCCATCACCTGTCTACATCCTTGGGATGCAATAAGAAAAATATTCTGACCTCTATCTAGTGTAGATAATACTAAGAGGACTAAGAGTACCTCCAAATCCAATCCCAAAAAAGGTCTAAATTAGGAGCAAAAAATGAGTTTGGGGATCCTGAATCAAACAAAGTACAAAAAAGGGTGGATAAAAAAACTAATCATACCTCAAACAACTCTTGGCTCTACTAGTGTCGTTGCCTCTAAAACATGCATCTGAGTACACCGAACTCATTTACCTCTATATTTTTTGAATCCATGACCAACATATATCCTAGTTAAATACTTATGGGGACTATGAAAAGGATAACCACTACCAACACTATCTTCCCTTGACTCTTGAACAAGCGTTGATAGCCCCTGATGTTGAAACTACATTGGAAGAAATTGTAGCTACCATCGAAAAGGGTTATGAAAACCCACATATAAAAGTTCTATTATATGGTTCTAGAATCAGGTATCATCACATCACGTCTCGCCTAAAGAAACCTAGTCCATCACATCACATCTCATCACATAACTAGAGAAGTAGGGTATCATGAATGTGAATGCCATCAACCTCGTGCCATCTTCCTACCATGCATGACCCCCACCATATATCAAATTGCATCAGTACCTCATAACATCACATCCTTACCAAAAACACCTACTCCAACACTGCAAGGTAGTCTCCAAAACATACCCATATCATCACTGATGCTGAAGGAAGAGTGTGGAAGAGAGAATAACCAACCATCTATATCAAAAAATCCTGGATTTTGGGGGAAACACCCGGAAATAAAAACCTATAATCATTGGTATGTTTATCCAAGTCATGTGGGGAACATATAGAAATAACATAAAATACATGATATATTTATATCACATGTTACCCAACATTTATGTTTTAATAAATTTCACTAGTATACACTACATTGCCACCACTAAAATAAATGTCTACTATCACAACTGCTTCCACCACTATATGCAACACACCACACCACCACATAGAACCACAAAATATTTCCCAATTTTATTTAAAAGCTTCACCACATTTTTGATATATTAATTTTTTTCTCTCTTTTATTCACAAATACACTTCATTCACATTTACAAAACCTGTCTATCACTCAATGTATTTAATACAACTACCACATATCAACTATAATCCCATATTTATTCATTTATTGATCCACATTATTTCATTTTAGAATCATAATGTATTCAATTTCTAACCAGGAAACTAAACCAACCACAACATGCAACAACTAGATCAACACGAATCCATGTCGACGTCATCACACATCCAATATCATCATCGTGCCACAACAACCAATCCATATCACCACCACAACCATTATTAGTTCCACTGGGCTAGATACCCTAAGAGGGGGTGAATAAGGGTTTGACATATTAAAACAAATACACATTTTGTTCCTATTTAATTGTTAAAAAAACTATCTTCTCTCTTTTTTCCATAGAAAAGTATGAATAGAAATTAAAGCATGCACAAGACACAACAATTTTTACTTCTTTCAACCTCAATAGGATACATCCATGGAGAATACAATGGCAATGTGATGATGTACCAAATCCACTAAAAGTGCACTACTACTTACAAGTTGGAAGTAGACTCACTGTCTGTCCTGGTTTACAACCAATCACAGTTTGAAAGCTCACTACTCTCTCAACTGAATTTTTCTCAGTAATTCTTTAGAAGATCCACTCACTGTTTATAAACATGCAGGTACTTTCATATTAACTAATCAATACATCCTCTACTATATGTAAATTCTCTATTGACGTAAAAAATTTCATCCATAGATAAATACCTCCTTTCCACTAAACACTATAAAATCTCTTTTCAAAAAACATTCTCAAAGCTCATTACTTCACAAAGCTCCCAATTTCTTAAAGCTCAAACTGGCCTTTTTGAAGCTCCTTACTCTTCACAAAGCTCATAAGTTCGCAAAACTCACTAATTCGTAGAGATCACTTGTTCGCAGAGCTCATTCTAGCCTTTTCAATTTCTCAATTCTCAAAAAATCCTTTGTAATGCACACTTATTCTACAAAAATGAAATAGCCTTTACGGAGTACCTTCCATTCACATAGATCAACTAGCCTTTTTGAATTCCCTTACTTTCGTGATGCTCATTGTCTTTGTGAACCTCCTTTTTGATTTTAGAGCCTCAAATTTTTCATGGTGTCTCTCTACTCATCTCTTGTGGGTGGAGGCCTATTTATAGGCATTTCCCACTGACTCCAGAACCTTCTGTGCCACTTCAGTTTCATGTAAGCCCATTTCACATATCTTTGAAATTTCAGATGAAATTCTCTCTTCTTCAAGAAGCACTACAGAAATTTTCCATATCACAATGCTCGTATGAATTGTAGAGAATTCCATCAAAACATTTTTTTTGCTGCTGCGATGCTCATCATAATCACATAGCCTTCCCTCAAAACTTGTGTGTTGCTGCAATTCTCCCTCTTAATTCTCTTCAGCTCTTCCATTCGTGAATCTTGTCGTAATCATAGAGAACACAATAAGAATTCTCCATATCTTTGAAAAATCCACTTTATGAAGCCTATCTTCATAAAACTCATACTTTTTCCCTATTTTTATGATATATTCAAGGGAATCCACTTTTCGAACTGCCCACCAAACTCCAAATTTTGGACCCCAAAAAATTAGGCAAACACTAGAAAACAACACCACTTTGTAACTATTCTTTTTTTACCACTTCCAGATCTTTCATTCCTTTTTCATGGTTCTTTGTCAAGATAGGTTTTCAACAATATATTTGGAACTAGACAATTACCATGAAAACCTTCTTTGTTAACAAAGAAAACCGACCCAAAAAATGCTTCAATTTTACCTTGAATGATTTTATCTCAACAACCACACATCACAACCACCAAAAAATATAAATACACCCCACATCACCTTCAGATACATCACCACCACATGCCATAAATATTGTTCACTATAAACTCACAAAACAACCACTACTCACCACATCATACAGCTACCCATGTCACATCCATGCCAACCAACCACTACATCACTACCCCACACAATACACATCCCATCCGGTCACCGCCACCACCACAAAATATCCTATAACACACAAGAAAACACAATAAAGAAACCACACACAATATAGTCTTTAAAAATTCTATATTTATTTATCACTTTCATCACATTACTTATTTATTTATCATGAGTATTATAAAAAATATATTTTCATGAGAAACTTATTTATTGTCCATATAAACATTATTAGCCTTTTATTCATTATGTGATCAAACAGAAACATAGAAAGGGTCTAACAACATATCATCTTTAGTAAAAAAAGGTCTCCCAATAGCCACTATTGTCAGTACAATAAACAAGCACACACAATATCATCAACTTATATCAAAGAAGTAAATAATTTGACATCTACCCCATACCCATAAATTGCATTTATTCACATTTTTATCTTATTATTTTAACCCTTAAAATACTCCCAATTAAAAGAAAAATCATGAAATACCCACAAATAGAACATATAAAGGGATAGAATTGGGATTCCATACATCAAAGAATTATTTTCAACTTTCTTCACACCACAAGGTGAAGAAGAAATAACCCACAAACCATAGCTACACAAGGAAACCACAAATCCACCTACACCACATCAAGAGATCAACAAAACATAGCCCCAATTTTCCCCAAATTGAAACCAAAACACCAATATGAATCCTACGAATAAGAATAGAAGGAAACACAGTGAAAAGTGGATAAATACCCTCCAATTTCTAAAACTCAACTACCCGAACCAATGATCAATGTAGGAATGATTGGGTGGAAGATCCTCTAAATGTACTAGGGTTATCCTACCATATGAGAGGAAGATCGATTGAATGAGGAGAAATTTGGATGATATATATATATATGTGTGTGTGTGTGTGTGTTTGGGTGTGTGTGTGTGTTTTAGTGTTTATAATTTATTACATAAATTATTCTTTTACACTATAAATTCAATGGGCTCCAAAATACATACACTGTAAAACCATTTTATGCCATAAACTCAAAATATTTTGAAGTTTCATTTATTTTCAATGTTTCTTAACTAGAGTAAACATACAACATAAATCCATTTATTATTACATAAACACATTTCTTATGGTATCCCCTCACTACCAAAAGCCATAAAAATTAGACAAAAAAGATGTAAACACAAACTTACAACATAAAATTCTCTTCTGTGTCATAAAAGTTTGGCTATAGTTCTATAGTATCTCAAAAATCTACAAAAAACATTTTTATTCCCATTAAAACACCCTAAAATCATAGAACTAGTAATGTAATGGGCCATGAAGTAATAGACTATTATATAGAAATTATTTATACATTTATCTCAAAGGCATGCTTTTTGAAATTTCCTCACATGGATTTTTGTGAATTAGAATTTATAGGAATGCTTTATGAGGTGTCCTTTATGGAAATTATCTATGAATTGGACTTCTTGGGAATTATTTGTAAATTAGTCTCCACTGGCACGGTTGCTAAAGTAGATATCTCAAACATGCTTCCCAAAGTGGCCTTTATTGGTATGTTTAATAAAATTCCATTGTAGGTTTCTTAATTATTGGGAATTCATGGGATTCCTTCACAAAGACCCCCCCCCACACACACCCACCCCCACTCTGAATCTAGAACTTATGAATTTTTTGAGAGGTCAATTAATGTATCTATTTCCATAATGGATCCATCTAATAGAGTTTACTACTTATATCCACCATAAATCCACAAACAAGAATAAATTGCAGCTAAATAATGGTGTGGGTATGAAATAACCAATTCTAAGTCATAAATGATGAAGGCTTCTTGAAGTGGTAGAAATATCCATATAAACACTCTATGTCATCATAAAAAATGATATGATTTTCTGAACTATTAATTTATGAGAGAATGGGGAAATTTATATACAGTTACTTTTTCAAATGGAATATTGATTAATAAATTACTAAATTACTTCGTAAATGATGATATTATTCCTAAAAACCGAATTTATTAATGAATATATTCCCTTTTTTCAAATTATTTCATTTCAATATAAGTTGTGACTTTAAACAACCATAAGTTTTGAATTGTATGGTTGTTTTGGCTCCAAGAGTAGTCAATTAAAATCTTGTGGAAATAACTATTACATTAGCTAAGGCTTTCCCCATAATAGATATTTTTTAGGTTAAAAAGTACATATAAGATCCTTGTAAATTAGTTTTATAGTTCCAAAACCATTTTTCATTAGAAATTGAGGAAATACACAACCAACTCCTGGTTGGAGATTTTGACCACCACTTTATTAGACTGAGAAATCGTTTTTTGAATCTTCATCCCTTGGTGAGTGAGAAATCATGTTGCACATCAAGATAATATTTTATTTTTCTTCAATAATAGACATAATTTCCTAGATATACTTAAATAGTGTCATTTAGGAATGGTTTTTATCACATATATCATGAAACATTATGTGTTACATATTTTATAGTTCTAAAAAAAGGCCCCCACCCCTGCTATAATTGATTTTTTCAAAACAAAAAGAAAATGATTCTAAGGTAAAATAAGGAACCTTTATATATTACATTAATATTTTGTAGGTTTATGATTCCAACCCACAAATTGGATTATAAACACCAAGAGGATGGTTAAAATTTTAGGTTTTTGATTACTAGGATGAAAAATTAAATCAAGTATTTTTAGTCTCCAAAAGGAATAATCAAATCACATATTTTTTAGTGATTGAGAGGAATGATTTAATTAAGTATTTTGTAGGATTTCAATATTAATAATTTACTTAGGTATTTTTGATATACTATAATAGGGTTAATAAAAGAAACCCCAACATGAATTGGTAGGCCCCAAATGTCGGGATGGTGGGGGATGAAATAAAACTGTAATTCGTAGTTGGGTTTGAGATAGGAGGTCTATAAATCACTACATATCCTATGATAATAGAAATAAAGTTAGAAATATGTATTGACCAAATATCTATTTTGATCATGGTTATACATATAAGATAAAAAAATGGATTCGTCCTAGTATAGAATTGTTATAAAAAATCCAATGGGATTGGTAAACCTAGAAAGTAAGAACTCTTATGTATATTTAAATCATAAATATGTGAATAAAATCATATATAATAGACCAATCGAAAACAATTATGTCCTTTTATTTTGTACTATTGAGTCACACACTTTAAGTTCAAATGATAAGAAACTTATACCCTTGGATGGACTATTTAGAATGATATTTGTGAGGAACAGAGCAATTCTATAGATTATTTATATGTCTATGTACCAAGAGGTAATTGATACATTTTTTCTAGGACCGAATTATGGAACATATATGATTTATATCAATTAATATTTTTTACCCTAACTTTTTCCTAATCCATTAATGATGAGTTATAATAAGTAGGAACATATATTTTACTCATGACACCATTTATGATTTTTCAACCTGAAAAGTTTTGTACCTTTTCTTTTTTTTAAATGCTCAAAATTTTTCATAAGCTATGTGTGGTAAATTCTTAGTGATAAATGATTAAAATTTTTCCTAGGATTCCTTTTTGTAGGTTTTGAACTTGTAGAGTGTTGGGTATCCTTCCATTGGTAGTTTATGGTCTTAAAAAGCCATACCAAAGTAGCTAGTGTTTAAATTTAGATATCATTGACTAAAAACATGATTCAATCAAGATAGTAGTATGGGGAAAGGAAATATGATATAAATGAGAACCAATTCCACCACAAAACACATCAAGAATAGTTTCATGTTGTTTATAATAATTGTTGTCAAACCATTATATCAAGGGGTTTTGAGTCATGTAATGGTGAAAGTATTCCCAATAAGATATTTCAAAAAGTATAATATTCACTCAAGATAAGAGTATTTCCAATAGGTGAATCTCAGATTAATAAATTCGGGCCTTCACAATAGATTCCAACCCAAATATAAAAGGGGTACAAGAATAGAATGTCATAATATTTCATTAAATATTAGAACAATGCATGATAGTGTAACATCAAAATTATTTAAATCCACTTTAATAATCAGATTATAGAATGTGTAATTCATAACATATAAATGTTTGAGTCAACGGAAAATAGATATTGGTGTGATTAGGTTAACTATTAGTAATGGAGAAACCAATTTTGCACCATCATGGAATAACAACTGAGTTTAAGAGTGATATTTACTCTATGACCAAAACATCCCTTAGGGGTTATTTAGTATCTGAAAGGATACTATATTGTTCACCATCAATTACTAGTGGGGTTCATTTTAATTATTCAATCCCTACTACTAATATTTCTATGAAAGGTGGTGGGTAGTACAATATTTATCTCAAGGTTATTGGATTCCATGATGAATATATCAACTCAAGTAATTAGGTAGGTGATGATTAAGAAATAAATTATATAAATTATGTTCTTTTTTAATATGATATAAAATATTGTTTTGGTCACCTTAAAAATTAATCCACTTTTTGTTGAACACATTCTCTTAGAGTGTGGTACAACCTAAAAATCTTATATACATAATCATATAAATGGTTAGCCTACTTAGTGTTAAGACATGGTATTTTCATAGAAGATAATTTACACATGACACATATTAAGGCCACTTTATGGGAAAAATATATATCATCTATAACTTTTTCCTAGACTAGTGGTGTCGATAAAATATATCATGAAATTTTCTAGCTCTATGTTTTGGTCCCTAAGAGATTTTTTCACACTTTTATTTTACTATATAACTTTTACTTAAACCATGAAGGGTGATGGATTAGAAAGATGAGACTGTAATTTTTCTAAATCCACCTTTATGGTTTTTCACCCTGACAAGACTTGGGGTCTCATTTTATTAGTAGTTTCAAGTGATTAAATTTAAACCATGAATGGATGAAGATTAACCTCATGCATCTTTCATCAACAGTGGATTACGTTTAAGTGAATACATATTTTAGAAACATTAAAGTGATTATGAAAAAATGGGGTATAAATAACTGATTTTTAATGATACTATATTGTTGGTAGGTATCCTCAAGCCCCATTATAATGATCTTTCTCATATATATAAGAAAATGGAACTTGATGAATATTAAAGATTTTTCCTAGGAATGAAATTCCATGAATCACTACATATCTCAAGGTAACATGAATTAATATGCATGTAATTATTACTTAATATCCCCTAAATAGATCTAAATCAAATGAATGTGAGGGAAATTTTATTCTGGTACGGTATTTTAACTGTATGAATATTCTTATTTTGTAACCAAGGTAGGAAACTTGTATTGTCTTATGAATAAAAATTTTTATCCTAGCGTAGATTAATGGAAAAAATTTATACAGTGGGAATCATTACATGGATCTGAATCACATATATAGAAATTGGTTCATATAAGACTAACTAATCTAAATAGTTTAATGTCATGTAGGGTGGACCATATGTCATGTAGTTTAACATCATGTTATATAGACTTGAATGTCAAGTGGTTTAGGTTCATACGCCAAGACTCCAAGAAGTTTTGAGTCTTGTAGAGTGGAATTAGGTGTCATTTAATTTAATTTCATATGATAAGTACCTCTATATAGGGGGATTTGTATTGAAAAATATGATGGATTCCTCTTAGTGTTGGACCCTTTGAGGGAATCATAATCGGTATTAGATGGACCAAACATTTTGATAAACCTTGTGTTTGATTGGAATTACAGTTAGTCCTAGTATAAGTGATATGAGTGTCTCTATATATCATGTAGTAATATAAATAAATCTATATGTACTTGTGATCCAATATATGTTATATCTCCCAAGTATAGATTCAAATATAGAATGAACCTATGTTAATTAAAAGACCATACACTTATAGAGGTTGAACATTGAGTAAATTTGTGGTTGGGCCCAAGATAAATGATTTAAAAATCATTAAGTATCCCATCAAATGGGAATCAATCCACATGTATCTCTTGGATATAGAATATCTCTCTATATATATGTGGATAATATACATAAGAAGGGGGGAAATACATGGGTTTCATGATGAGGGGGGGGATGAAAATATTATGGGAATAAGCTAAGGACACATCACCATAGAAGAACTAGGTATAAAAATGGAAGTTGTGATTGGGCCTGGTATTAGAAGCCAAGAATCACTATGTACCTTTATTTTTCATGAATCAATCCACCCATAGTTCTTATAATGGTGAATTTTAATCATAGGTTAGGTGAACCATGACATTATGGCCAGCTAGAATAACTGTATCCATTAAATCTTTGATTAATAGAAATATGTACCCTATATTGATTGAGATATTATATTGGGGATATGTATTTTTAATCTTTGTAACATAGAGAATACCCTTCCAATTATTTTTGGTTCAAGTTTGATGGACCATACCAAAGAGTTTAAATTTATATATGGGTGTCCATTTGATGTTTATAGTCTAGGGTAAAAAATATTTAACCAATTTGGTATGCAGTTTATACTCATATGACTTGAAACATCCTCAATAATTCTTGTAATGCATTAGTGTATAAAATATAAAGATGTTTTTAATTATTTTAATCTTGGTACTTGGATAAAGTAAAATCAATTATTCAATTTTCTGAATTGGATATGATAGAATGATGTTATGTGGGAGTAGATTAATTATTAATAAAGGAGAGACAATTTTCACACCATCAGGGAATAGTGAATGGGGTTAAGTGGGGCGTTTACAGAAAAACCCAAAAATCCCCCAAGTGGTTATTTCATAGCCCAAAGGAAATTGTGTTGTTCACCATTCAACAGAGGGTCTATTTAGTTCAATCAAATAAACTATTACTAATTTCTATTAATTCATAAATCGAGAGGAGTATCTCAACTCAAGTTTTTTTGTGATGATGAATCATATAACAAAATTAATAATAATTTAAGTGGAAGGTGGTATTTCCAAATGGTTTGGAATACTGTACACTACACCACCATGTTTTAAATAGGCTATTTAAGCTAAAAGAATAATCTCAGGTTCAAGATATGGGTAAATTAAACCTCATAATAAATGGAGTAAGTTATTATGATGAAAATGAGGAGAATATAATATTAGAATAGTATTTTGGATAAAAAAACCATATGCATGGGATTTTTATATTGATCTAACTCATACATAAAAAAGTTGAGTCTCGTGAAGTAGACCCTTCTAATTAGGTTAGTGTTGTGTGGGGTGAACCATGTGTCATGAAATTTAACATCAAATACTAAGGATGTGGATATATTTTAGTTAAAGTTCATACAACATAGACCATTTTCAAGAACATAAAATTAATGAATTGTAAATTAATAATACTTGGTTTAATGTTATGTATCTAAGTAAAATGATTCATCTAGTGTGTTACATCAGGAATGGTTCCTCTTTAGTAGAGTAAGAATGAATCTCATGCATTTCATATGGATCTTGGGATTCTATAAATTTAGAAACTTTTCAATTATCTAACTCTTGATCCAATATTTTAAATAAAAGTAATCCTTCAATCATGTGTCCCAAAAATCATTGATAAATAAAATTATTAGGATAATGCATCATAATCGCCTCATCGGGATGCTATATCTTAGAAATTTTGGGAAGATTATTCTCTAATGAATAGGGGAATTATAAAGCAACATGCTCAAGATTAAAAAAAATATTCACTATTTCCCCTATTATATAGAAATAAAAAAACCTTGATTTTTTCACATAGTTGGTTTGTTCTATTCATTTTATTCACATGACCAAGTGGATATTTGTCCGTTTCATGATCCATTGCCCCTTCAATAATTTTATTATGAATTCAATCCTTAAATATGATGAACATCTTTATTATATGACAAAACAATCATTGTTAAGTCTAATAATCAACATAGACAATTAATTATACTTCTATAGTTATATTTATAATTGTGGTCTCAATAAAAAAATTCTCCAATGAATAGTAAAGATAGATAGAAATTTTCTACAATTAGAAGGAATATATCATTATTCACTTACCATTGAGATATAAATGATAATAATGTTTCCCCTAAGTGTCACATATCCCTTGATCAGTATAAAAACAAGGTTTTATTTGAGTTCTGGGTGTCAGTTTATTATTCATGATCAATTATAGGGTCGATGTTGAATTTTTTTTTTATGGGAGGGACATCTATGATTCCACCTAATGACTTGATAACTCTTACCATTTAAATATACATGTTGTTATTATCAAGGTTAAATGATGCTCGGAGTACACCTGATGGGGGATAAAAAAATTTAAAATGTCATTGGCTTGGTGGTTTGGGGTACTTTACTAAAGTGAGAACCCCTATTCTAGAATACTATAATTTTTCCACAGGGAAAATATCCTTAAAGAAACTTTATGATCATGTTTCATAGTTGTTTATTTTCGTGCTGCAACTAAGTGATTTGTTCTTTAGGAGAGATTTCCATGGAAGATTTTGGGGTCTGATGGGTAGAATAAAAATTAAGCCCTTTCCATTACCAAAGGTGTGATAGATGAAGAATAATTATATCCCATGTATTCACCTTTGTGACTATATTTTTTATTTACACCAAGGGTACTCTATAACAATAAGGTGTTTTTAGGTGTCAATAAGGTAAAATATTCCTTATTTATAGGGTGGTGGGGTGTTTCCAAGATCTTCATAACCAATTATAGGAGTAGGGTATGGTATTAAATTTTTTACTTCCGATGACTGCCCAAGTTTTTTATCTTCCTTATTTGGAGTTCACTCTTTATAACATGGTGAAAATTATTCAAACTCAACTGACACCATATTGATGGAAATAGGCAATCCCATGTCATAACTCATCAAGATTGATCATGAGTCATATAATATTTATTGTGTTGAATAGGTTATCATCAAAATAATAGAATATCTTTTCATGGTATTATTCTCTTTCTTCTATTTGGTTGGATTATTCTGATTCTTTCATTCATTGGGATGGTTATCATTCATCTTTTTGGTGATATGGTGATCATTCTTCCATTTATGGGGTAATACAATCTATATGAGTCTGGACTAACTTTTTAATCCTGAGGTATACCACTTTTTCTTTGTCTCACCTATGCATATTGTGTTTTCTCTTCATATAAAGATAAGTAGAAGGTTATACAATCAGTGATATAGAGGGAATTGTGGTTATGATTAGATGAATTAGCCATGCCCTAATGATGGATTATGCATGATACAAAAATATCTAGATAATCCATTCCTAAAAATTATTTAGAACAACATATTAGGTGTTCTCTCATTCTTTATCCTCTTCTATAAGAAGAATGGATAAAACATATGTTATAGATTCATTGGGACCTTCCGATGGTATGTGACCAACATCAAACATATTTTATAGTATATATTTGAATATAAATAATTCCTAGATCACATAACCTTATATAAGATGATAAAGATAGAAGTTCAGGGTATCATTTTACCCTACTTCATCTTGTTTTTTAATTTCCAAAAAAACCATCATTTTTTTCAATAAGGAGAAGATTAAGTACCTTGGAACCTGATCATTATGGAAGGAATAAATATTATTCTCTATTCTTTAAAGGTAATTTCACCTTAACCATTTTGGTTTGAGGTTAAAAATGATTCTTCTATATTCCATGATTTCCTTAATTTTTATGATAGTTGTCAATTAACTTGTTCCCTAGATCATTTAATAAAATCCTATAGATATTGGGCTATATTCACAAACACTTAGAACCACTAATATATTTCATATAGATAATTTTTGCTGATAACTAATCTTAAAGGTTGTCACATAGATCTTCAGTAACTGTTTCTAGGGAACCTATTTTTCTAAATTATATGAAAAAATCTTCCATAATTCAATTAATTACATGAATATCTCATTATATTACTTCTTATAGTTATAGAGGTGAAGGATATTTGTTTTTTGTATTTTAGAGTTAAATTGGATGATTGATTAAAAAACAAGATCTTCCCATATTATAATATACCCATATAAATGTTTATTATACCATGTAAATGTGTAAAATTATAAGGTATATATAAACCATCTGATCTTAGTTTCTTTTTTATGTCCTGGGGTTCTCAAAATTCAGCTACAATAGTAAGAGAAGTGGGTAATTTTTTTCTATAGATCCCTTATTCAATAGAATTTTTACAATTTTGGATTCAAAATGTTGGATGGTTGATGATTATAATCCACCCACATAAGATATATCTTTCTCTATGGTTGTAAAATAATATGTCTACCTTAAAGAGAATCCATATATGTTGTAAGAGAATCCAATACATCTTGGTATGACACTATCTATGTCATCCATGATTGTTTTTTTTAATAAGAGGATGATATCTCCCCATTGGTGGGAACTCTCAAAAATCAATTTTTATAGTCAAATGAGTTGGTTGATATGATCTCAACTTTATGGGGTTTCTCTGCTTTTCTTATGTGCGTCAATAAATCTTCTCCTAGTGAAGATGTTCAGGTGAAAAGTTTAGAGCAGATTTAACCTAATGATTATATTAAGTGGGTATGTTTACCCAAAGGTAACTCAAATATTATATGATCCATCTCCTTTTTTGGTATTAAATAGAGTATGACACTCTTCAATTAAGATAACTTCACAATTATTAGGTGTTCGGTTGTAGGTGGATGTTTTCACACATTTTTCTTCCTTGATGGTATCATGGGTTTCAATATTAGTTAGATCAATATTAATTAAATTTAATATTGGAGAAACAAATCCATAAATCATTGATTTATTTTTCAGATAAATATGTATAATTTGGGTGTGTAGCTACTAATTTGAGGATACCAACGATGATATTGAATGTAAAAACACACCAAACCAAGTAGGTTGGGGGTTTCTCCTAGTATTTTTTAATCACCAAGACTAGATGTGGTGAATTTTTATGCTTTTAGAAAGTAGTGGTCTAGAATTGTAAGAGGTAAACATTCAAGATACCTTAATGGGACTTAGGAGTGATGGAAATGGATGGTATGTGGTCTTTCTCTAGAGTTTTAGTTGTTGGTTTCCCTAAATAGGCTCCCCTTCTAGATAACCTAGTTTGGATGATTATGGATAAAAAATATTTGTCTATAACTTATTATGTAATTGGGGTCACATGGTGATAAAAACAACTATAGTGAATAGGATCCCTCCTAATAATATCATAGGTGGTTTCCTTGATATGGGGAAAATCCTCTTCTATGTCACTAAGGAAAGATAAGTATGTGTTGTTTAACTTTAAATATATCCAAAATTTGTTGGATGTGATGACTAGGGCTACATAATTCCTAATGGACCATAATTTTTTAGGATTCCCCATAGGTTTTTATCTCCTAGAGACTATAGTTTGATGATTCTAGAGTTATGATAGATTCATTGAGATAGTACTCATTTACTATGGAATTAACTATAATTATCCAAGCATAGCATATATAGATATTACATATTTTAAATGAATATTAAATATATCTCCCAAATAAACATGCCTGAAAAGTTTAGTGTAATTGGAGACTAGATACATAAAAATATTATAAATATACAATATTCATCATCTCAAACATATTTCTTTATATAAGTTTCCCTTCTAGAATCATAACGGTTAGAACCTTACAAAAAACCAAGGTGAGGAAAACCTTATAACGAGTGATCTTAGATGCTCTATAAATTTAAACATGGGAGATATTAATCATATGAGAGAATAATATGATCATAGAGTTACAATAAAATATTCAAGTGCATGTTCTCAATATAAAATATTCATTCCCAAAATTGTTTATATCATTAACTCCAAAATCAACTCATATATAGATGCAAGATCAAAAGTGTGTCAAAAAAATAATCTTAATTATAGGGTCATCACATAAGAATATGGAATAATAATAATTATAAAGAATAATATTGTGAACAGAGATAATCACAATCATTTTCATACATAATATTGTGAGAGAAGATAAAAGAAATCATACTCATGCATTAAAATGTGATCATAGCCATTCACAATCATGTCTATGAATAATATAGTTATCATATATTGAAGTAATCATAATAAAATGTGAAAATGTTTATAAATATATTCAAGATAATGTGAAATACTATAATCATCTTCTCATGAGATATCAATATCACATTACCCAATGCATTGGAGGGATAAAATAGACCCAACCATCAAAAAATCAAAATTCATACCTATGTAAGCCAGAAGGTTATAAAACATTCATAATATCATTATATAATTACCTATAGAAAAAATAGAATTTGTAAAAATATATTCATCATAATAATAAAAAATCTATATAAATTATAGGTATGGTATAATTTTATGATATCCTCAGTAAAGCATCAGTAACATCAAATGATGTTATAATAGATGAAAAAAGACTCCAAAATATCACTTGATTATTTCTTGAGTAGAATGAACTTTTCATTTTGAAATCACATATTTAAAATATAGAAATTTATAATATATATTGGAAAATATATTATTTGAAAATAATTATGGAAACTTCTAATGAAGTTTTTAAATAATTGATAGTTCATGACCACAGGAAATTATATTCATGTTGTAATTGTTAAAAACAATTGTTCACACCTTCAGTGAAAAGTTCCTCATTTAGAAAAAAATAAGCAAAATGTTTTCATTTTTTTAAGAAAGTAAAAATTTGGTAAAAATTAATTTAATAAATCAGTATATAATAATTGAAATATCCTCAAAAAAATTTATATTGAATATGGTAATGGAATAAAATGACTCCCGATAAAAGTGGAAAAAGTCAGTTTTTTCATTAAATTATACTCTGGTTCATTTTAAGTACCAAAGAGGGGAAAATTGTAATATCACATGAAAATTACATTAATAACCATATTTTAAGAAAATATATGATGTTCAAAGGAATATATCCATATAATTTCTCTCAATGAAAATTTATCACACACAGTCCTAAAAGGAAGTGAGATTGTATCATAATTCCCTTACCTCAAGTCTCATCTTCCTTCATACATATTCAAACCTCCGGTGTAATAAATATATATTTATTATAAATATATTACATACCAATATTCATTACTAACTTTCTATTTGATTTTTTTTGTAATTTCTAATTATCCTTTTATTAATAATTATTCCTTAAAATGGAGATTTAGGGAAAAACAAGTTTATTTTCCATTAATGTTTTAATTTTTTTGATTCCAATAATGACACCTTGTCCATTGTTTCATCATATATAGAATCATAATAATAACATATGTATCATATTTATTCAGTAACAAATGTTAATAATCATTCATATGAATAAGTGATGAAAAAATAATTACATTACTTCATGGATACGATAGTCTATATGTACGATTGGGTGATGTTTTAACTTTATATGGATAGAATGAAAGAAAGATAAATTAAAATAAACCTTCCAAAAATAATTATTTTAGAAATAAAATCTTATATATTCATTAAATATTTTCTTATTACTATCCATGTAAATAGGAAATGAAAAACTAATTTCATTGCTTTGTGGAGGTGGTAGTCCACACGTACGCATGAGAAACGTTATCATTTTCCAATGGTTGGAAATTTAAGAAGGTGGATAAGATATTATAATTAAAGAATAATAATTATGTCATAAATATAATATAAAAAATATTAAATTCACCATAATAACCAAAAATTAATTATGGTGATGTAAAATGATTCATATCGTTATGTGGAGTCGGTAAACCACAGATATGCATGAGTGACACTTTTCATTTCCCATTTGATAGAAAAGAGGTGGAAAAGGGTTAATACATTATCATAATAACAATTAATTATATTTATGACACTAAATTAGTTATTTTACAATGGATTCCATATATTTAGTGGAGTTATATGAAGAAATAAAATTGAAATTACTCGATTAAGATTTATACCTCTTTGTTTAGAACCCTCCTTTGACTTACACTTTATTCCTTGAAAGGTTAATATTATGATCAAGTCAGTACCAATAAAAAATGGGGAGTGATTTTATTAAAGTATTTTTCAAGGTATTTTATCATAATAATGATCATGAGGTTTCTAGAATAGAGGATATGTGGTGTGATTTTATAAGGTTGGAAGATTACACACTTGGAAATGTTTTAATAGATAAAAATATATTATTGTCACACCCTAGAAAAAATTATTCCAAATGACTCGTATTAAAATGGGAGAATAAATAGGGTCAAAATATTATCATAAAATAAGAATTATTGAATATTAATTTGTAAAATTACTCATATATATCATTTACCCCCCCCCCCTGTAAACACGTTTTACTTTAACCATGGTAACACTTTTATACCACTTTTACTATTCATTGTAACAAAAAAAATTAAACTTATTATATTATATTAATTATTATTATTCACAATATGGAAAAAAATTTAAAATTTTAAATTTATATAATTTTCATAGCCTCAATGTAAAATATATGTGGAAAACGTAACAAACCCGTTTTTAGAAAAATGCATATTTAAACATAAAACTGATTTTACCTTTATTAATTTTCATTTAAAAATAATTATTTGAATTTTAAAATATTTTATTGATTTTATTGATTTTATTTTATAAAAATTAAACTAAAATCACTCATAATAATATATTGATTTAATTTATTAATATAAGAACATGTTATGTGCATAAAAACAGTTTTTTGGAACATGTGTGTTTTTACACCAAAAAATGAACTTATACCAAAATAAAATATAATGATGATTAATAAGTAATTAATTATATTATATATAATTAAAGGAGACTTATAATAATTTATTATAAAATTAGAAACTTAATTTAACTTTTATTTGAAAATAAATGTCATCTTTTATAAAAATCTGTATTTTTCATTACTCATTGACAAATAAATCATTTTTGAAAAATTACAAAAAATCACACTAAGATAATTTGACTTTATGATTTAAAAATTTATAACATTTATTTCAATAATATTTATATATAAGGTAGATATTAATTTTAATTTTCATACAAAAAATTAAATAAAACCAATTTTTATGAAAACATATTTTTAAACTATAAATTGAATTTACTAAAAATTAAGTACTTATTTATTATGAATTAATCAGTAAAATTTAAATATTTAAAACCATAATAAATATTTTTCTAAATTTTTATTACTATTAATACATTACAATTAAATATCTATGTTACAAAGGATTATTATATCATGGTTCAATTAGACTTAGGGTTCCATGTAAAGAAATCTATCAAATACATCAAGTTTATTTAAAAGGAAAGACAAAAAAATAGTGGTGATACATTCTACCCCACATAAAATGAATTTTTCCCTGAAAATTACATCAATTATAAACAAAAAATGAGTTTATATTTTTTTCATACCATATTTAGGATCCCATGTAGCTTCCTCAAATTTATGGTTTTGCCAAAAAACTATGACCATGTGACTGATCTTGTTTTATAGAATATTATCTCTTCAATCTCGAATCTCAACCAGTTATTCTTGATAAGAAAGATCATTGTATAGTGGTATAAAAACTATATTTAGTTTATATGAAGGATTAGGTATGTACTTCCTTGATATAGATACATGGAACACATTATGAACTTCATAGATATTTGATAGAATTGTCAAGAAATAAGAAACTGTCCTTATTTGATCAATAATTTTAAAAAGATTGTTATATCTAGGGTTTAGTTTTCCATTAATTAAAAGTAACATAACCATGTTATATGGATAAATTCATAGCAATAACTTCTCGCCAAATTTTATCTCTAAATTTTACCAACTTCGAACTCTAGATCTCACCAATTATTGTCAGCGTAAATTTTCTGTCAATACTGGCCTACCATGATGTGTTGTGGAAAATTTCTAAACTTCTCTATAATTTATCTATCTATCTCAAGTCCCAAAAAAATTATTTCTACAACTTAATCCTATCACAATATATTCATTCACTTTCTTTCAAAGAGGGAATCATAATAAGATATTTTCATGATTCATTGAAATCTATTGTTGTTAGAAAATTATACCAAATGAATGTGTTCGTACCAAGTACCTTGAAATTCCATGAGAAATATCTCAATATGACTTCTAGATTTTGAATGGACCTCATAGTATAAACTTCTATCTAGGGATAATATACATTATTTATTATTAACTCTATATCCATAGCGTACTGAAGACTCCTCCAAAACATCGAGGTAAACCTCGAATCCCGATCAGATACAATAAAATGTTGTACTCCATGAAAACTTACCAATTATTTAATGTATACCATGGAAAGAAGATATAGATAGAAATATTCTCTAACAGAAATAATGTTTTTTGACTTCATTAGATGATATACTATAACCCAGATACAATTATTCCATTTAGATGTTTTGGTTATTTTGATGATACAATCGTAGATAATGTTTTCCCATTTCCATTCTAGTATAGGTAATAGTTATTTCACAACTATATACTTATATCTCTCATAATTAACTTGATAACATACCATGCATTGAGTTACATACTTATAAATATACCTTTTAATGTTTTCCCACAAACAATACTCTTTCATATCTATATACATCTTTGTACTTAAAAGTATAAAAGAGAGTGATGAACTTTGAGTTTCACCAAACTAATCATTCTTCATATATGGTGTTGATGTGAAATACACTCTATTTTGAAATCTTGTCATTACATCACAACTATGGTTCATCTCAGGAACATTTCTCACATTTTTATATAGTTCCACATCTACCCTTTGTACCTCTTTAATCCTCACATAGATGGATGGTTGAACATTCATATGAGAAATACATATTTCAATCTTCATAATGGATAAAATTTCATGGCAATTCAAGCTCAAATCATCTTCCACAATGTTCTCCTTTTCATGGTGATAGTTTATAAATCATTCGTTATATTTAATCAACTCCAACCATCTCCTTTGCTGAATATCAAACTCTTTCTACATTAATGTATACATAAGTATTTTATGATTAGTATATATTACATAAACCTCAAGTCCCGCCACTATTAGGCCCAGAGTTTGTGACTAGCACCGATGGTATAAAAATCTCAGTAATGGTAGTGTTACCCTCTATAATAAAACTATATCATGAGGTAGGATAAACAAAAACCAAACAACCACAACATATAATATAAAAGTAAACTAAATACCATCCAATAATTCATGGTTAAATTAAATCAATGTAGATAAAATTCTCCCAATATACAAAAAATTAATGTCTATACAAAAAATCAATAATAGCTCTAAACAAAGCTAATAATGTCCATCTTGATACCCCTAGCCCTCTTGGAAACATAAAAACAAGTTTATATACATTGGGTGAGTGTAAAATGTATATTTAGTAGGGACATAACCAAGGAATCAAGTTCACATACGAATAGAGTATGCTAATGTGCTAGTAAAAAAACAGCATAACCCACACGTAGCTAAACATGTCAACAAACTAAACCAGCCTCACTATGGCTTACACACCAAGCCATGCATCCAATATGATAATGGAGAATCGAGATCATAATAATGAAAGTCACCCAACTACTACTTCCTCGATGATATCTCAGTCTCACACCATAATGTCAAACCCCTTGTGATCTCATTATTTCTATACATACTTCATCACATCAAATCACTTCACATTGCATCACATACCAACCATCTCTGATATGGGTCGGGAAGAATCCCTAGCTGCCTCACCTTCTCAAGGTCTAACATTTAGTTATAGAGTTAGGAAATTTCATTTCACACATCACCTGAAAACACATGGGACATTATAGAACATATAGTTCAAAGACACATGGGACAAAACTTCACACCTCACCCAAAAACACTTGGGCCATCACTTATGATGAAGGACGAGTAGGGAAGAGGGGGTACCTATCCATATATATCACCAGCATCCTGAATGTTAGGGGGAAACACCTGGAACCCAGAACCTATGATCATTGTTAAGGTTATCCAACTAAAGGGGAATTCATAAAGAAATAATGCAAACATAAAATATATATATATATATATCACACCATGCCCCACATATGGTTGTACAATAATTGCACTATCACACACCACATCACCACCACCATACCATACATCGACCATCAAAACTATTGCCATCACAATATTAAAATCACCTTCACCACACACAACCACACATATCCAAACTTTCAATTATATGTTTCAACACTTTATAGATATAACAAGTTTTAGTAACATATGTTACTATCTACTTCATTCACATTTACACTACTCGTTTATTTATTAATTTAATTTAATCCATATACCACATATCAATTTCCACGCCATTCATTTTAATTTCTAAACCTTTTTCTTTATTCTTTCCATTAAGTGTCACAAGTTATTCTATTTCTATCTTGGAAACTACACAACCAAGACTCTCCACCATAGGCCCAAATCATGAAACTATCACAACAACGCCACACATCAACCATAATATTTGATCCATATTGACAAATTCAACCCACATCAACAACAACACATCGCACATCCCAACAAAATCTTACAACATATCCTCTACACACAAAAACCACACATCCCCACCACACATCATCACCACGGCACAATACAACCACTTCCCACCACAACCTCACATCACAACCTCTGACAACCACAACCATTGTGTACCACATCACACAAATTCACATATGACATTCATGCCAACCAAATACATCACATCACACCTCCACACATCACACAGCCTAGTAAATCACCCCCATCACTATAAAACATCTAAAACCACATAGGGAAACACAACAATCACAATCACACTCAATAGTAACACATACAAACTTCCATAATTATTTAGGGGCCTTTATTTCATTACTAATTTATTTACCCTATCTATTTATACACAAACTATATTTCATGGAAAACTAGTTATTATACAAATACATGTTCTTCATCCTTTTATTCATGGTTTTATGGAAAAAAACATTTTAGGGGTCTTAATATATAGCATAAACAATACAAACAAAGCTCACAATAGCTGTTATTTTTAGCATTGGTATCATCAAGAATAAAAATATCAACAAAAATATCAAATCTACTAAAAATATTGATGTACCCTTGCACCCATCAATTTTAGTTATGATAATTTATTATATTTATTATTCCAACCCTTACAGTCCATCCAATAGAATGAAAAATCATGCAATCCTCATACATAGAACATATAAAAAAGTTCAATGAGGATCCTCTTCCACAAATAATCTTTTTTGACTCACTGTACACTATTGGGGAAAGTGAAAATTTCTAAAAACCACAACCACGCATAGAAACCATAGATCAGGCCACACTACATCAATGAATCATTAAAACTCATCCTAACTCACCCCTAAACTAAAACCATAATTCCATAGAAGATTCATGAAAGAATAACTTGAGTAATACAATTTATAAGGGTAAATGGATTACCACCGATCACCAATGAGAAACTAATGGGTCCCAAGGTTAAATTTGAGGGAAGACGAGATAGAAATTCATACAAAAATTCCTAGGTTTTTTCTAGAGAATAAGATAGATTGATGTTCAAATGAATTAAATGTCATCTGAAAAAGGGTTATAAACAACCTGAAACTCACACATCTTATAGATTAATCCTCATTCTTATGGTGTAAAACACACTAGTTCTATGCTAACTATGTTGTAAAAACATCTTAGGGAATAATATCCAAAAAAATTATTTTTTCACCTATTTTCATGGCACCTCAACTAGAATTATCTTACTCTATAAATCAACTTGATACAATATAAACCTAAATTTACGCGGTATCCCCACTCCACACACAATCCATAAACGGATGACCACACCTGACGTAAACCAAAAACTTATTTCGTAAAACCCTCTTTTCTAAGGCAAAAGTACGTCTGCATTTCTTCTATAGCTATAACCTCTACCTAATATCCTTGATCCTCCTACAGACACCTTTAACTTCCCAAAATTTAAATGTGACAATCTATGAAGGTATAAAATATTACATTTGATACATCTCAAATGATTTCATCCGATCAGATTAAAAACATTAATGTTTCCAAAACTTTTGTTGGGTCGTGCACATCCATTACTTATTTGGAGGAGGACGCACAGTTATTTCCCTACATTCCCACTTTCCAAATGCGGGTGGCATCTGTCACTTATTTAGGGACATTTGATCCTTGATCGAAATGGGATGATGGGATTTGGGTTCCTCCTTCTGTGGATTTCTCCTCGGAACTCGTCACCTAGTCCATGTCTCCCTCATAGAGTTAAGACATTTTTTGTGAAACTCTTCCCAGTTCCATTTCTTCATGGATGCATGTTAATTACGTAGCTTCTGTCAGGACATTCTTAGAGTTTTGGGTGGGGAAACAACCTTCGGTTGGGGGAGTAGTCACATTGGACATCACTGGCATGTCTTGACGCTGGAACACTGATGCTTCTGGGTTTCATCCCCTTATAATAGGGCTTCTCGAGGGTGTAGAAGATCAAGGAATACCATATCGAATGTAGGGAATTATATTCAATAGGTATGTCTCTGAGATGTTTCTCTTCATCCCATGTTTAACACAGGGTATGCTGCAAGTTTAACATCTAGCGGAGACTGATCAGACTGATCAGAACATTGATAAGAGTAGATCGGGTGGGTGAAACCCCTAGAGGGAACAAAAATATTGGGTCTAACACATGGTTACTTACCTGATTGCTAATAGGAGTGGTGATAGAGTGGGTGACATGATCTCACCGGGATGTGGTAGCATGGGTAAAAATTAGGATGGATATGGATGGTTCAGAAAAGTGGATGGAGAATGAGATGGATCCAATGTGAGGGAGACGATGATATTGGGCTTGAGTCTCGAAGATACTTCCTACATATCCTTGTGGTAGGGAATCAAAGTCAACATAGTTCGGTGGGGTGATGGGACACCTGAGGAGGAGGCCTGTGAGAATGGATTCATATATGGGACCTGAAGGAAGTGGAACCACCAGGTTAGGGAATGAACTTACCGAAACACATAGGCTCGAGGGAGAGACCACGATGGGGCATGAGTGATGGTCTTGAACTTGAGGGAGGCTTCCTACATATCCCCGGGGCAGGGCATTAAAGTCCATGTAGTTTAGGAAGGGGGTATATAATTGGGGTGTACGCCTAGGACAACGACCCGAAAATATATTGGGGCTTACTCCTGGTTAGCATTCTAGGTTGGTCTGACACCACTAGGATAGACTAGAGATGTGGGTCCCAATAGGGGGGATGCCAATGTTTATTAGTGTTTGGGTTTGAACCTTAGAGAGGCTTCCTATGTACCATGTCTAGGATACAGGGGTCAAACCTATGTAGTTTATGTTACAATATCTTACCGTTGTGTGGGGATTCCAACATATCTCCACTGGTTGGGATACGATGGATTACCACTGACTGCGGACAACATCTTATCGTCGATTGGGAACAACTGATTACCGTAGATTAGGATAACAGGTTACCATCGATTGGGTACAACTTCTTACCATCTATTGGGAAAACGAATTATCATTGATTAGTGTTGGACCTCAGGGATGATTCTTATGTACCTTTTCTAAGATACAAAGATCAAAGTCCTTGTAGTTTGAATAGGTACATTTTAAAATCCTGTGGGACGAAAAGGGGAGTACAGTTTAACATCATAAAGGACGAGGGTGGACAGATGTGAAGTGTTTGGGACTGATGGGTGTGGGGATTGAACCTCCAGGAGGCTTCTTAAGTACCTTTCATTGGCAAGGATCAAATTCCACATAGTTTGGAATTGTTTGGTGAACCGATGTGAAGGGGTCGGGAATAATGGTTGTTGGGATTGAACCTTAGGGAGGTTTCTTTTGTACCTTTCCTTGGCAAGGATCAAAGTCCATGTAGTTTGGAATGGTGTGGGGATTACACTCTAGGCTTCCCAGAGAGGATTTCATGGTTGATGCTTACTCTAAGCCTACATGAGTCATTCTCAGTGTGAGAAACAAGAGGTAGCAAAGACCTAACAATCACGTCACAAAAGGTGAGTTTGTGGGAAGTGGAATGAGTCTTACATGTAGTTAGAAGCCCAAAAAGGAAGCGGGGTCTTATGTTTGGTTTTTGGCCCAGGGATATGGAGATTGGGACTTACTCTATGATGGAGGCCTAGTAGTGACAAAGCCCAGAGGGAGAGGGATGGGGTAACGAAGGTCCATGTGCTTATCTCTCATTTGGTATTTGGCGCAGAAGAGAGGAGAGGGAGCAAGGATATTGTCTCCCACAAGAAATGATAGGGGCTTACACTTATATGGTTCCCCTTCTCGGAGGATAGATGCCACTCTATCAAAGAGGATCCCATTCTATGTGAGTAAGATCTCACTCTCGTAGAGACACACGAGTATAAAGAACATTTGAGATGAGGTACCCTGCGTATAATGCATAGGGCGAGGCCATAGTTTAACATCATGTGCTGGGGATGATGGTTCTTGGCAGTTTAATGTTCTGCAGCTCGAACAAGGCAAGTTCACTCCACACCCCTAGGACTTACATAACTGATACCCGGCCACACTTGGGGAAGGGAAGGTATCAGTAATTTCGTGGTGAGGGGGTGTTGTGGAGTGATCCAATGAGGTGTCTACATTAGCGTGGCTATGTGAAGAAGTAATAGTCATTAGAATGTCTATGAGAAGAAGCATAAGGATAAGTAACTCAGTGTGAATCACCACCCAAATGTCCTTGAAATCACTTCGTATGAACCTAGAGGGTCATACAGGAAAAGGTTTTGTAGAGCAAAGGTGTTCACAGAAAAAGGCCTCATGAAGATATGGTTCTCCATGTAGTGGAGGGGCTTTAAGAAGGGGTATGCTTCACAAATTGAGGTATTTTATCCTAGGCATAGGTCATAGGTGAACATGGAGGGTGATTCACAAAGCATAAAGTCTCTCGCAGAGTAGGGATCTATGAAGAAATTTTTCTTTGAAAATCATAGCACTGCGAAGTAGTGTGCCTCGTGAAGCACGATGGCCATTCCTTAGGGATCTCCTTCCTTTGAGAAGGCCTATGGGATTCACGAAAGGCATCCCTGCTGGAAGAGGGGTTGTATTTAAGGCAAGGGAGGGGAACTTTTAAATGCTCAAGTACCTTTAAGGGATCATTTTACGTAGAGTGGGAAGAGCTTCACGATTCGTGAGATAATAAGAAAAATGTCGGAGTATCCATCCTCTATGCTCGAGGGGAGCCCGATATTTATAGGCAAGAGGAGGCGTGAAGCAAGGATCACTCAACGAGAATCCACGAGGCATTGTGTCGTCACCACTGAGCCTCCTGCCTCTTTTCTTATCAATGGATTCACAAATTTCTTTTGAAATGCAGATCCTCCCGCCTCCTTGCATCACGGAGGCTTCGCAAACTTCTTTCAAATCGTGAAGCCTCCTGCCTCCTTTCTCTATGGAGGCTTCACAAACTTCTTTCAAATCACGGAGCCTCCAACCTCTTTTCTTCTTGGTGGCTTTAAAAAGGAGGTGGCTTTTCAAAGGAGGTGTCTTCATGATGGATGTGGCTATGTGGGGCTCCAAAAATGGCGCAGTGTTTATGAGCTCCACGAATGGGCTTCACAAGGCAGCCTCTCGAGATTTTATTTCCAATTTGTGTTGGATTTTTCTCTACACATATTTTGGAACCAAAAATCCCCCCCCCCCAGACATGGAGTCGAGGAGAAAACAAGGATATAAGTCTTAGGGTCAGTCGCCAAAACTTTTAGGTCAATCGAAAAGAAGTCTCACGAAGGAGGGTTGCGATGAGAAGAGGTGATACACATGTTGAGAGTGCTGTGAATCTCACCATAATCGGACGTGTCGTGAAGAACAAGGGTTCATCGCAAATAAATAGGGGAGGCTGACATCTCTTTTTTCCTTTCTCACATCCTCATTTTGGAGATAGTTCTCACAATTCATGAAGCTCTGCGCACCCCGTAATTGATCTCTCTGAATCGGGCCTTTCTTCTTCATGGTTCACAGCGATTCCTTTGACTCTGTGAGGGTTCACTTTGTTTATTTTGTCTGCTTGGTCGAGGGTAGGGGTCCGTGATTTCTAGCTGGGACTGAGCTCTACAAACGATCTCTACGAATGAATTTCGTGAATGAGATTCGTGAACCATAAAAAAAGGGTCCAAATTATGAAAACTAAATGGATCACCCAGAAGATACTTGGGGGGTCCTTCTCGATGCTTCCTAGAGGGAAGAGATGGTGAATAGCTTGGGTACCAGGGAATTCATTTGAAGCCATTCAGATCACATTCGCTGGTAAAACTGCTGTTAGAGAGCCAGAAGAACTACCCACTCTACAAAAGACTGACTCTGTATAACTTTGGTCTGAGGGATAAAATCTTGATTTTGGAGGCTAGCAAGGATGAGCCGGATTACTAGTTCAGAAGCACGACATGCCAGCGCCAGTGGTTTAGGGTGGCCGATGCCCATACTTGGAAGGATTTCACACCTGTCAATGTTGATTGCCTCTACAAACACATGAATGACGTTGATGGGAAGGCACTGAAACCAGAGAAATGTCCAACACTGTACCACACCATCCTGAAGGTGGCCCTAGTGAACCCAGAGAAGGGGTGTACCGACATGTGGGATCTACGCCAGGGTGGAAATTTCCCAGATTATTGGGTATGGGCCTACTTGGTATGTTCCTCGTGCAAGGATTTTGGGGCAGAGCTGAGGTGAGTGGGCATGTATGAGGCGGAATGGGTCCTTCAATTCCATATCTACCAGCTAAACCAATTGATGTTGGAGCTGTTGAGAATATTTTTGTTGAGTAACAACACTTTCCATTTTTCTCATGGAGAGCTCAGCAATAGTCTATGGGACCTGCATCAGATATCAGGGGTCCCAATATTGGGGGTGATGTATGATGAATTCCTCCCCGTTGTGAATTCATGGAAGGACCCAGAGAGAATTATACCATTGGAAAGGTCATTGATGAACCTGGTGCCGGGGGAGGACAAACAGTCGATGGGGGACATCAATTTCAAAAGGTGGTTCAAGTAGTTCCTGAATTTCTCGGAATATGGGAAGTTCCATGTGAGGCCTTAGACTTTCCCGAATGGGGTTCAATGGGGAATGAATCACTCATATTTCCGTATCTTGGACAAAAGCTGGTGTAAAACCTAGGGATTCAGTGTCAGTACTAACCAGCAACCATTGGTTAGGTTAGTTGCATTCATCGCGGTGTTTATCTGTGGTTGGCTCCTACCAATGAGGGACACGAACATGGGCATGTGACCAAGTACGTTCATTATGGTTTCCATTTTGGCGATAGGGGGATGGTTCAACCTTTGGATCTCGATGCTTGCCAAGTTGTATATGATTTTGTGTAATATCAGTGAGAGTAAGAAGCTGTAGTAGATGTGTGGGTCATTTCACCTTTTGTATGGGTGGAAAGCGGTGCATGTCAGGGGTATCTACGAATTTCAGAACCCCATTTTCCCTCTAGGATCTAATTTCTGCCTGGACATTTTGAACATTGTGGGGAGCTTTCCGACCAGTCTGACCCTACAGTTGGGGCTGAACCGGGTCTGAAAGGTAGACGAGTTCGACTTCCACCTGTTCCTATTGACAATAGGAGTGTTCACTGAAGATGTCCAGGGAACGGAAGATAATAGGTCCTACTCTTGGCCTTTCGGGGTGGAGTCCTGGTGGAGGGGTAGACTGAGACTCTCTTTGAGACCCGTACACCCCGCACCATTTCATAATGTAGTTTCATTGTATGTAGAGACTGACCCCATGGGTCTACTAGGGGGTGCACCATGAGGATAACCCATGTGTGATGAGATAGTTGTGGATCATTTTCACACGGGAGGATGGGAGGAGGCAGAACATGCTACCTCTGGCCATATCCGTCTTCAGGCTAGTGAAAGAGTATGCCATGAGCTGGGAAGAGGCCTACCTAAGGGAGATGATGAAGTAGAAAACCATCTAGGACAGTAATAGGGTTCTTCCCCAACCTCTAGGTCAGTTCCGAAAGGTGGTGAGTAAATATCATGGTGGTGGGGATGCAGTGGCAGCGAGGCCCACACCAGTCGAAAGGGAGGAAAAAGTAGTGGATCCAGCAGTCCTAGAGGGACAAAGTTATCTAGAGGAGAGGGTTCCCAAGGGGTTATACAGGGTATCCACCCAGGCTCTAGAGAATCGGCTACACTATATAGACATGCTAGAGATTGTTGTCTTTTCAGAGGCTTGGGACATCTAGGATCTCAACAGGAAATTCCTCAACCCGTCTGAGACTTGGAATCACATGATCCATTTTAAGATGGATTTTCCATGAATCGGCCCTATCAGGGACAACTTTGTAGTATCTCGGGTAGAGGGGGAGCAATACCTAGGCAAGATGGAGGACTTTGTGCACTTTCAGGGTGCTTTGCGTCCAATGATAGATCTGGTAAATGTGTTTATGGATCTAATGACCCCTCCGAAGTTGTCGGTAGTGGAATTAAGAGAGTGATTCCCTCTTCTAGAATAATCAGACGAGTCTTCCTAGGGGGAGGAGACTGGTAGATGGAGTCCTCTAGAAGAGGGTGAGGTTAGTGATTCAGACTAGGATCTTGAAAACTATGCAGAGGCTCTCAAGGTAAAACCCTAGAATACTTCCCTAGAGTCTTCATCCAGGTCATTTAGTACTCCTTACTAAAATTTTAACTGTACAGATGGGCCTCACACATAAAAACCTCTCCCACCCAATTGTAGATGAAACTGCAGGAACTTTGGGATCTGAGTCCACAGCTATAGTGATAACCTCACCTAGCGGGGCTACAACAACTAGGGAAGTTCTTCCGGAATTTTAGTACCTCCCAAAAGTATACTAAGGTTCATGACTTGGGGTCCCAATGGCAAAAACTGAGGAGCTAGATCGACTATTCTATCTCTGTAAGTCTCCTTTATAGAATTCGTAACCATCATCCATTGATCAAGTCAACTAACGTCTATGCACATTCTATCTGCATAGTTCTTAAAATGGTGTGGGCCATGCTGGAAAGGTTGTCTGGAGCTCTTGGAGGCACTTTTCCCAGGGGGATGCTAGTGGTCCTGGAAGCGGACACCCATACTGAACAATATGTAGCACTCTCGATCATAGGTGGTACCGTCAGCAGGACATCATCTGAAGTCATTGAGATAGAATCTGACGACGGGGATCAATCAGATGACATGGGTCCTGACCTACCTGATCATATAGTTGATTAAGACAATGCTGACAATTTCTTGGGGGCATTTCCCACATATGAAATTTCTAACCCCGTAGATTGGGATAATATAGCCTCTGATGAGGAGGATAAAAAAATTGCTCACCACCTATCATGGAAGATGATCAAGTGCTTCATCGATGAGACACCTCAAGAAAAATGGATAGGCCAGATGGGGAGGCTTCGGTCCTGGCTACGTGAACTATGTGTTGGGGGAGTGGATGGCTAGCGTCCTCACATGCTCGTACGAGATCTCATAGAGGATATGATTCAGGAATATAATCGTGGCCTTGGTTCTAGTTGGAAATGGAGAAAAGCGGTGAACATTAAGAGGATATATGAGACTGAAAATGAGATTCAATGGTTATAGGTCTGGGAAGATGATAATTCTTATTTCCTCAAAGCACAATCAGAGATTATTTCTTAGCTGATGGCCTAAATGTCAGATGCCAAAGAACGGAAGAATCAAGCCTCTAAAGAGATGGCTAGCATCTTGATCGACGGGGAGTGGTCCTAGATTATGGCTGAAAAACTATGCCCCATTTCTAACGAGGAGGAGCTGGAACTAAACAGGTGATAGCGAATCCTGGATGCCACAATATGGAGAGTGGTGGAGCTATAATGCTCTTTTAAAGGTCAACCCATCCATGGTAGGGGTAGATCCTCAGGTGTTGTAATATTTTTAAACCTTCAAATATGATTTCATGCTTTAATTGTTTATGATGGAAGCATTCTTGAGTTTTGTTATTTATTTCAGCCTACTGCATGTCTATTACATTCATTAAACATCTGGAAATCAATTCCAAATCTCACATGGGTCGGGCCCAATGTGAGAAACAAGGGATAACCACCTTGTTATTCCACCTAGATGTGAGCGTGTTGACCAAGATTTGGGAATCCAGGGTTTGAACAACCATTCCATATTTCTAGGAAGAAAGAGGGAGGCCTGACTGGATGATGAAGGTCTCAGAATAGTCTAATTTCCATTTTCCCAATGTACTCTAGTGCATAATCGGGGAAACTACATGTGCATTAGAATCAATACGAACATAGGGAATTTGAAAGTTTAAATCGTAATTCCCAAAATTTGGAACACTATGATGGTAGTATAACAATGAAGGATAATTGTTGCCTGTGTTCGAAACACAACATCCCCATTGCATTATCCTATCATGGTGACAACAAGTGGGGGCTGACCACTGACCATATTCGCAACATGGGGCCTGACATGAAATTTTATCCATTTCTTTTCTGGAACGTTATCCCAAGATGGTAAGCGATCCATGGGCCGAGCATCCATACTTTTTGGGGGTTCCTTCGAATATAAAATAGGATGAGGGTAAAAATATAGGGCACACAAAGCACGGAGGGTGGAGTGATGGGTCATTCTAATAGAGTCCAACACTCTTGGAATTATTCCACCGTGGTGAAAAAACATTAGGTGGGTGCATCGATCTTATCAGAGATCAAACTTTCTTCTAAACTGGACCTCTCTAACGAGGACCTATAATTCCTCAAAGATGATAAGCATGTATTTTATCATCTTATAGTGTGGATTGTGTATATAGTTTTAAGGTCATACTACATGGACCATGATTGGGGCCGAGGGGCCAAAAGCGTTAATGACCCTGAGGCTGGGCCCGAAGAAAAATGTCTGAGCATCTCTACGTATATCATATGGATGAGAATCAATCCAAACATAGTTCTAATCATGGTGTGGTTAGAGACAAATGTTGGTAAGGGAAATCCTCTCTATTGAGAAAACTTGTGCATCCCACAGTTATTATGGGTCATCCTAAACTTGTTCATGGTATAGCTATAGCTACATGGTTACCCAGAATGGGAATGTGTGGTGCGGTACATATCCTGACGCGAATCAGAGCCCAAGAGGTACCCGTCACATGTCCCCAAAAGAGTTTGGGCCAAGGGGCTGGAAAAGAGGGGGGTAGGATTTTATATTTCTGGGGCTGGACCCAAAGATGGAATGTTTGGGCATTCCTATGTATCCCATGAGGATGGGAATCAATCCATATATAGTTATGGGAATGTTGTCTTTACACCTTGCAGATAATAGATAGAGAGATCTTAGTTTAAGGTCTTAGATCTCAGACTAGAGATGAAAAGGAATGAGGGAGACATATGGTGTGGTAATTATAAACCCAACATGAATGAGGACATCAAGCCAATATCACACCATGTGCTTCCTATGGAGGTTTTAGGTCGAGGGACCAAAAATTAAAGCTAGGCTAGGGCTGAAGAAAAGTACCTAAGTGTTCATACATACCCCATGAGAATGGGAATAAATCAATATGTAGTTCGGAATATGGCACGGTAAAGTACCACTGCCAGGGATAATAAGGTTGTGCGGGTCTGGCCCACACACTAAAAGAAGCGGCATTTTATCGATATTTTTTTTCTTTAGGATGGATGTGTGTTTTTTTTGTGAAATGATAAACCTAGAATAGGGAATCGAGGTGTCGATACAGGAATCAAGCCACATATAGGCATTGAGAAATGGTATGGTGGATAACCAATACCAAACAAGATGTCCCCTCGAGTGATGAAATCACAATGCAGTGTCGTTTTTCATCATGAGTCTAGGACAATAATGACATAGTTTAGGGTCATATGATAGGACCAACCAATGCATTTTAACATCATTCAATAAATACGTAACAGTTTAAAGTCATGTGGGACCAGACGACATAGTTTAAGGTCATACGGATTGGACACATAAAGATGAAATGAGGTTTTAGGGGGAATGCCCATGGTGTGATAAATCATGCTCGACATGAATGAGGATGAGTTACATACTACACCATGTGGAATTCCGGGGAAGAGACCTCGGGCTGAGGGTCCAACAATGGTTAGAAAATATGGGGCTAGACCTGTAGATGAAATGTCCTAGTGTTCCTACATATCCCATGAGGATGGGAGTCAAGCCATATGTAGTTCTAAGGGTGCAGTTTATCATCTTTTAGGGTGAGGGGAATGAGAGACTAGCTCCTAAAAGGGAAGTACATGGTGCAGATATTGCAAACCCGACGTGAATTAAGATGTAAGTCCTATGCCACAGAACACAATTTTGAAAAAGTTGGGACCATAAGGCCGAATAGAATAGGTAATTAGTGAAACCTGATCAATACATGAAGATGAGATGTTTGGGAATTTATATGTTTCCCATGAGCATGGGAATCAACCAATAAGTAGTTTTGAGAGCGACGGTTCTTACACCTTACAGAAAGAACGTATAATGCGATCTTAGATTAATATATTAGAGCTCTGACCATGGAAAATCAAAACTCTTCCAAGTGAGTGCAGACCTCAATATGATCCATAAGACCATGTGAGCTATGCTCGATGTTGGAAACAAGGGTGGAGAAGGTCTTTGAAACACGTGGAATGCATGAAAAGGGAAATTAGTGTGGATCCCCAAATGTCACCTTACCGTGGCTTTATCTTCCTTACATGCAAATGCACAATGAGGGATATTACCAAGTGTTTCGAAATTCCACTTGTATATAAGGGAGTGGAAAAAGGTGTGAGTCATGCAACCAACATTTAGGGATTGATGGGGTTGGTGTGGTGACATAGGATAGTTGTTGACTGTGTTCGAAACACAACATCCATATTGTGTGACCTGAAATGGGAATGAAAAATGGGCAATGATTGTTAACCATATCATCAATGCGGGTCTTGTATCATTTTTTCATTCGAAATTATCAAGGACATTGGCATGAAATGGGAGGATAGCCCTTGGTCCGAGCATCCATTCCATTTTCGGGTCCTTTTGGTTGTGAATGATGATGAAATCACAAATAAAGGGGATCATGAAGCTTGAAACAGGGGTGAGAGCATGTCTGGGTAGAATCTAACACTCTAGGTCATGAACTAGAGTTCTCTTGGGAACATTGGTGAATTTTCAAAGAGGTTTGAGGGACCTAACTTAAGAGAAGAAGACTAGAAAAGATGAATGTAGGACAGGGGGATGAAGAGATCTTAGGATAAAGAGGTACACAACGTGTTTGTTACAAACCCGATGTGAATGAGGACATAAGACCATACCACACTGTATACCCCTATCCTATAAGAACTCATGCCAAGGGTCCAGGATGATAAATAGGTTTCTAAGAAATAGGGTTGGACCTAAAGACTAAATGTTTGGGCAGTCCTGCATATCCTATAAGGATGGGAATCATGCCACAGGTAGTTTTGAAGGATTTTTTGTAGTTTTACGTCATGAGGCAAGGACCCTTTGCAGTTTATTATCTTGTGGTGAGGACAATGATGATCTTGGTTTAAGGTCATAGATCTCGGACCAGAGTTATGTGCTTCCCTACATCAGTATTTCCTTGATAAATCTTCCAAGCCCACGTGAGAAATGATCAGTGTGGAGAACAAGGAGTAGAACCAGGCTCTCCCCAACACATAATGGTATGATAGTAGGAATCACACTCCTGCTTGAGGAAGACTGATGTTTGAAGGGATAGTGGGACATAATGAACCACTACACCCAATGTTTGGGACATATGGTGGTGGTGACAATGATGAAGGATAGTTGTTGACCATGTTCAAAACACAACATCCATATCATGTGACCTGAAATTGGAGAAATAAATTAGTGTTGACCACTGACCATATTCACAACATGGGACTCAGATCAGTTTGTCATTTGAGGTCCTCGAGGACATTGTCCCGAGATAGTACGATATCCCTTAGGCCTAGCATCCATACTATATTGGGGTCCTTTCAGATGTGAAAGATGATGAAGACCCAAATAAAGGGAGTGTTTGTATCATGAATGTGCCTATGGATTTTAACGTCATGTAGGATGAGAATGTAAAGATCTCCAGGGAAAGGGATACATGGTTCGGTCATGATGAACTTGTCATGGATAAAGGAAATATCATGCACCACACCATGTGTTTCAACCCAAGGGGAGATCTTGGAGTTGGGGATGGGCCTACGGATGAAATGTTCGGGCAATCATACGTATCCCATAAGGATGGGAATCAAGCCACACATAATTCTGAAAGGTCAATGCAGTTTAGCATCTTGTAGTGAGGACGTGGGAGAATAGAAGAACGAGGAAGGGCATAGGGTGTGATGTTCATAATCCTGACATGAGTGGGGGCCAAAGAAGCTTACACTACACCATGTGGGATCCTCCAAGAGAACAAAAGCCATGTGGGGTAATCAAAGAGAAAAGTTTGGGGGTTGGACTCAAAACAAGGTGTCCAAGCATTCCTATGTATCCTATGAGGATGATAATCAATCCATATGTAGTTCTTGAAATGTAGATTTAGAATCTTGTAGGATGATGGTGGTGTGGAGATCATAGTTTAAGGTCTTATTGCTCGGACCGTTTTGCAGTATATCATCTTGTTGGAAGACAAAGCAGTTTAATGTCATGCATGACATAACAACTTAAAGTCATATAAAACCACATATAGTTTAACATCATGTGGTACGACATATAGTTTAATTCCATGTGATGTATAATAGTTTAAGTTAATGTAGGACTAATACAGTTTAACGTCTTTTGGGATGACATACAGTCTAATTTCATGTGGGGCATAGCAGTTTAAGGTCATGTAGGACCGATACAGTTTAACGTCCTGCAGGATGACATACTATTTAATTTCGTACGGGACATAATAGTTTAAGGTCATTTAGGACCAAGTTACTTAGTCAATGTATTGATTGAGGAATTTGGAATTGGTGGGAGGGGTTATGCATTCTCCATCCATGGTAACCAGGTAGTACGCTCCATTGGGGTAAACCATGTGAATGATGTATGGCCCTTCTCATTTGGGCTCCATATTGGGTGGTTTCCTACCAGGTATCATTGGTGTTCTCAGGTCCAACATCATTTTACCTTGAAATAAAGGGCCGAGGTTAACTTTCTTGTTGAATGATCTAATTATCTTATTTTAATGCCTTTCTGGATTGTGCAGGGCACGAAGCCTATTCTTGTCGAGTGCTTCCAATTCATTCAGATGGGTTTCAGCTAATTTATCTTGCACTTACTAATCATATATAGTTGTGTTTAATGAAGGAAACTGAATCTCAATGGGATGGACGGCCTCTGCTCTGTACACCATGGAGTATGGCGTCACCTATGTAGAATTGCGAGTCATTTTCCGATAAACTCAAAGGGAATTGAGGAGCATGTCTGTACAAATATTCTTATTTTGACCAACCATTTTTTTTAGAATATTAGAGAGGGTTTTTTTGAATGCATCTATCTTTCCATTTTATTTTAAGTGATAGTGGGAGGTATGGTTAGAACGAATGTTGTACTTGGCGTACAATTTCTTCAACTCGACTGCCCATAAGTTTGTTCCGTTAGTGGTGAGGTTGGCATGAGGGACTCCAAATTAATAAATAATGTTGGAGCTCATATATTCAACGATATAACGGGACTTGACCTCCTTGAGAGGAACATTCTTTTCCCACTTGTAAATGAAATCCATAGCGGTCAGAATGAACCTACAATGGTGAACTGTCACCGGTGGATATGGTCCCACGACATCAAGTCCCCAAACCGCAAAGGTCCAAGAGTACCTGGTAGTGTGGAGAGGCTCTGGTAGCCGATGCACAAATTTGGCATGAATTTGGAATGCATGGAACCTTTTTTCAAAATCGATGTAGTCACGAATCATGGAGGGCCAAAAATACCCTGGTCTTTAGATCTGGTGAGATAGTTTCGGCCCAGTCTAATGAGCCCTGCAGGAACTGGCATAAACGTCCTACATGACTTGAGAAATCTCAAATCCATGAATGCCACAGAGGAGAACCCAATAAAACCCGTTCTTTTAGAGGATACCCTCAAGACTAGGACTGCTCTGGAGAGTAAACTGTAACATGCGATGTTGGATTTGCTCATGCTCAGCACGATCTTTCGGGAGATTGTCTTACTGGAGGTAATCTATAAAGGGTGTCCTCCAATTGGGAGTTACTTCCAACAACATGTCAGGGGGACCTGAGGGTCCTGACATGGAGGCTCTGGTGGTAAGGTGGCTTACCGGTGGGCTATCATCATTATCTGGAGTGATGGGGGAAATAAATCTCTAGTGTTCAACATGGATAATCAAATAATTATGTTCAGGATTTGAAAGTTATGTAGTTAGGATGTCCAAGGTGTCATCTTGACTGTTCTGGGATTGAGGGATATGAGTAACATATGGCTGAGATGGGAACTGGGTAATCAGATGGAGGGTGCATTCCAACAGTGGTATGAACTCTGGATTTCTAACGAGATAGTATCCATTGATCTACCTGATGACTAGTTCAGAGTCTCTTTTCACATGAAAGTGGGGAATATCAATCTTGAGGGACAACATGAGGCTAACAATGACATCCTGGTACTCTGCTTCATTGTTGGAACAACCCTAGGATAGCAGGAATGAATATGGAAAAATAACTTGTGCTAGAGTGATGAATACGACACACAAATATGGGGTCACTAAGCCTTCTTCAAGTAGGTATTTGGGAAGCACCATCAAAGTTCATTTTCCAACACGGAATGACTTGGTCCACCGAGAGGATTTCCACATCAGTAAAATCAAGGTCTGGGGACTGGTTTTCAGGGGGTGGATGGGTGGAAAGAAAATATACCAATTTTTCCCCTTAATAGCCTTTTCAGGGAAAAACTGGATGTCTAACTATTAGAGGATCACTACCCGCCAAACTAGATGGCCTGTCAACATAGGTCGATTTAGGATTTACTTCAGTGGATCCACTCGGGACACCAACAGTACCTTATGATGTTGTAGGTAATGCTATAATTTATGTAATGTGAATACAAATTCAAGGAATCTCTTCTCGATGGAGTATCTAGCCTCCGTATCAAGGAGCATGTGACTGGGATAGTAGAGACTATTCTATATTACCTCATTGTTCTTCTGGGTGAGAATGGAACCAAGAGACCATTCCTAGGAGGTCACATAAAGGACCAATGAATTTTCAGAAACAGATGGAATTAAGACCGGAGGCTAGAGCAAATACTGCTTGATTTCCTCAAATGCAGTCTGACATTCTTCATCCCGCTGATAGATAGTGCCTTTCTTCATGAGTTAAGAAAATGGCTTACACTTGCCGGCCGAATTCGTGATGAATCAGTGTATGTAGGCCAAGTGTCATTGAAATCCTAGAAGCTATCAAATTTAGCTTGGGGGAGACATATAACTAATGGCCTTGATCTTCTCTAGGTCGATCTTGATGCCCCTGTATCTGACAACAAAGTTGATAAACTTTCCATAGGTGACCCTGAAGACACTCTTCAATGGGTTCATCTTCATGTGGCAAGAACGGAGGAAGCCAAACACTTTATCAAGGTCTTTGAAATGGTCCTAGTGTTAGAGAGATTTTACCACCAGATCATCCACATTGAATTCTACCAATTTCCCGAGGATCAGCTTAAATATTCGATGCATGGAACGCTGATAAGTGGCACCTGAATTATTTTGACCAAAGGGAATGACCTGGTAACAAAAAGTACCTTGTGGTGACCTGAATGCTATAGAATATTCATCCTCAGGGGAAATTTGGATATGATTATACTAGGAATACCCATCCATGAAAGAGAGATCCTAGAACCCAATTGTGGTGTTGATAAATAGTTATTTCACAGGGAGAGGAAAATCATCATTCGGACAGTGGTGGTTGAGATCCTGGAATTCAATGCAGAATTTGATCTGTCTATTATTCTTCCTGGTGGGAAAAATGTTGGCTAACCATCTTGGGTACTAGACCTCCTTGATGAAATTGGACCTGATAAGCTTATCATCTTCGTCCTTGAATATGGCACCGTGAGAAGGGTGCATCTTTCTAGGAGGTTGCTTAAAATCGTGATGACTTACTGGGAGACTGAGGTGGTGGATGGCTAATAGGGGATATTTTCCCAAAATTTCATCATAACTCTAGAAACATAAATCATGATGTTGCTTTAGGAAGTCCACGTACTACTATTTCTCTTTGAAAGTCATAGCGGCACTGGTCAATTTGGGTTTCAGATCCGTCGCACTACTAAGGTTCACCTATACCAATTTGTCGACTATGGTGGAGATGCCCTCTTCAAAGGCAAGATGAGAATAATATAAATCATCTTTTTCACTTGTAGATGATGGATCCTCAGTTGGAGGAGTTTCCTATGAGTCAAAAGATCCCGATAAGAGACAGGTACAAGCCTGAGTTGTGGTAGACACTGCATTGACGGACTCCTGTGCTTCCAAAACCATTGAAATGAAAACTATTGATCTGATCTCATCTAGTCTTCATACAAAGGGTCTACAATTAATGATATCGAATAAATAGTGGCATATTGGATTGATTTGGTTTATACCATCCTGGAAAAACAAACAAGTATGGATTATTTTTGTTTCCATGGGGCGGACCTCCTGATATATTATGGGCGTAGGGGGCTATCGGATCACCTGATCCTGAGTCATGTAATAATATGACGTGATATTATGGGGTCTCTTAGACTTGGGAAGGTGCTTCCCCCTTGTTCTAGAAACAAAAAATAATTGTCCCATATTCGGGTTCGTATACTTCAATCGGTGGATTGGAAATATGTATGCATTATCTAGATCTATCCAGAGGTCGGTCGCAACCATATCATGCTCAACTTCATTAGCCTAGATCTATTTTTTTCTCTTGTAATAGTCGGAATCCAGATAGCAATCTTCATAAGAGTAAAGGAGAGGTGATTCACCATGGAGTACACCCACTTGACCCTTAAGGGAGTACTTAAGGAATTGGTGATATGATAAAGGAATCACTGTATGCAGATGAAGCCATGGACTACCCATCAATACGTTGCAGGTGGTGTCCTAGGAGACCACCATGAACTCTGTGCTGGATAATAGACCACCAAACTGGGTATTTAGGTTGATATTTCTGACCAATTTCTATTTTTTCCAATCATATCCTTGTTTTTTTAGGTCATAGGGACTCCGATCATCCTCTGATAGCCCCAATTTTTGAAGTGTCCGGGTGGGTATTAAGTTGATCCCAAACCCTATGTCGACTAGAAAGTGAAAAACCTACATTCCATTGAAATGGATGGTGATGTATAATGGGTGGATGTTCCCCTTTATGGGAGAGCCTTTATCTTCTCCACAGAACGAGATAATGGCCTGGAATTCATCATGCTCGACTACCTCAGTATGGAAGGATTTTTAGCTGCCACCTCCATCTCAAACTGGAGGGGGGTTCTGAAATCCTCAGTAAGGGATTCATACATATACACTTATAGGAAAAGGGCCTCAAAGATATATATCCTTTAAAAACGTTTGCAATATTCTTAAGGAAATAATACTTCTATGCCAAACGTGAACTTCTGCTTATAGGAGGTCATTCTACGGAATGAGGCATTACAATCCCTATTGGCTGAATTGGAAGCTGATTGGTGATGGGAAGGTCTAGTTTCTCACTAGTTAAAGCCTATGGAGTGACTACCGGATGAGGTGCAGATGACAGAGACTGGTATGTAGCAGAGTGTGGCTGTTCATGTCATGGTTGGGGCGACTATTCCTGATCAAGAAACACAAACGGTGGTGAAGACGGACCTGATGACACCGGATGAGAAGGTTTCACGGGCTGATCTCTATGTTGGGTCTTCTTCCTAGTTTTTATGGCATGCATAGCCTGGATGGACGTACTGAACAAGGCACTCATATGACTCGTATTTCCATGGCTCCATTGATGGTAGCAATGGTTGGGGACGTTGGGAGCATCCTTCTAGAACTCCTCATTGTCAAGAATCATGTAGTGATTTACCAGCTCTGTGGTGTTAACCAAGGCATACCCTTGAATTTCACTTGATTAATCCCCCACCACTTGAAGAATTCTGGGAGGAATTTCCATCTCCAAGTTCATGAAGTCGTTGAGAGTATGGGATGATGATGACATCAGTGTGGGAATTTGTTTTCCCTTATGTCGGTGATGCTTACTCTTCTGGGAAGAGGAAGGTTGAGCCGTTGAGGTAGATAAACTAACTACAAGTGATTAGGTATCTTCTAAAGGCTCAAGTTGATTCAGACATGCACATATAATACCATGGGAATGGGAGAATATTTTATGCGCCATCTAGTCTTCATACTTCTGAGACCCGCAGGTAGAAACCTGATGCCACTAACCATTGTTGTCGCTACTATTGTCTGGATATACAAACACACATGACACATGTGTCGGGGCTGGGCCTAACCTGACTATATTATTATAAAACTATTCTTGAATCTAGTATTTAAACACATAGAATTGTTTGAGTGTGTTCCCAAGGATCTAATGATAGGGTTAGTAATTGGGGTGATTAGTGAGATTCACCTCTTCTAGTATAATATATTCAAGCAAATGTAGAAATCTCTGTTCTAAGGCACTACAGAAATAACCAGGGACATATGCCTTGGTGAATGAGTAGGTCTGATTTCTCCTGTATGGGAAGGGGGCTCTGGGAGCATGTCCCTAACTAGGGGATAGAAGAGCCTATCGAGGATGTTGGACCTGGTTATCTCACCTGGGTGGTGCCGGTGCATTACATGGGGGTGCCTGCTGATTTTGAGGAGGGTGTTGTAGGGCCAGAGGTTATGCCTGATGTGGAGGGCCCCTGTGGGGTTGTAGAGGTGGCTCCACTGGTAATAGCTCCAGTTTCCTAGGGGCTTCTATTTGGGCCATAATGGTGGTCTTAGCCTTAGAATCCCTTCTCACGAGAATTGCAAGAGGTAATGGACGTGCCTGTTTAGCCTGCTGCAAGGCTTACTCTAGATGTTGGGCCTTATCAGAGAAGTCTCGGAATCCTTCAGGGTAATTCTAGGTAATGAGAGGGGGGACCAGTTTGGTCCGGACATTACCTACACACATTTTTAGCATCTATTCCTGAGTCAGCGGCATATCTAGTGAGTAGGTAAGAACCTTCCACTAGGCAATGAAGTCCGCGACGTGTTTGGAAGGCCTCTTCTTGCACATGAAGAGGTTTGAAATACTCGTCCTAAAGGTGGTAATGTTGAACTGGTTGAGGAACTTCCTACAGAGATCTTCTCAGCTGGCGATCGACCCGATGGGTAGCTGGATGTACCAGACAAATGCAGGTCCTTCCAATGTATATACAAAACATTGGAGTTTGGAAGTCTATTCCTATGCTGGAATCCCTATCCCGATTCCACACCTTGATATGAAGTGGTTTAGATGGTGCAGTAGGTCTCTAATCCCATTAAAGGGGGAAAAGGTGGGGTTTTCAAAACCCGAGGTGCATGCATATCATCGACCCATGATGGATATGGTTTTTCATCAGGCAGAATTTCCACCTATCAGGTTTCCAATGCTTCAAGGAGAGCAATGAGCACTACAATCAGATCTTCTGGGTGGGGATTCCTATCTTAACAAGGGTCCCTGATCACTAGTGTGTTAGCAGGTTCTTCAACATGATAAGAAATCATGGAAACTTATAGAGTGGCTGGTGGGATGACCTATGGAGCTTCTAGAGGAACCTGAGTTGGGTCCTGGGGATTTTCACACCACTCAAGAGAATTTCGTGACATATAACACACCCTATTTCCATAAGTATCGACCTCTATCTAGCCTACATGGGTAGGATGATCAGGGTCACCTGGGGGAAACTCTTTCGGGGACTATTGTACCATCCCCTAATACCCAGTCCGAGGATCGATGTAGTCTGGCCGCCGCTCAGTGGCACATTCCACAAGGAGGTCATCGAACATATTCTTGTGATACGTGATCTGCTAATGCAACACAACTTTTGGGGGATCATCCTTTTTTTTCACTAATCCAGATGGGTGGGAGGGTTTGACAGCCCTGAGTTTCTCTTTTCCCTTATTGGGATTCCGGTTGAGGGTTAATGAATCAGTTGGTATAGAAAGACCCATTAAATTCCTTCAATGGTGAGTAATCATTACCAACGGATCCAACAGGTGTGAGACTCCCACTGGGGTAGGTCTTCTCCATGAATCTCTAACTCGTTCTCTTCCCCTTGTAGGTTGGCCATGTTAACCGTAACTCTTCCTGGAGGCATATCATCAATATCCCCTGTCAAATAGGGATGTCACCAGATAGAACTAAAATGGAGGGAAATATACTTCCCCCAACCATGGACCTAAATGTTGGGGGAAACCTCCTTTATAATTCTGTGGAGCACTTTAAAGCTCTGAACGCATCTATGTTGGAGGGTCCGGTGGTGACCATAGGGAGTGCTACCAAGTCGACCATAGGGAGTGGTGCCAAGTCGAACATACGACAGTGTTGTTAAATGTCCTCAAATGCTTCTAAATCTTGGAGTAATTCACTCACTAATAAAAAAGGCAAAAGTGTGTCTCCCATAGGGTTTTGTGAAAGAACGCGACTTCCTCCTGAGTAAGAGACTCCGGTGCACTGATGTTTGCGGTTACAGTTGGCTAGAACATTTATAGCAAATGATCTACTATAAGAATGTCCCAAAATATCCTCATCTCAAACTTGGGTTCTATCCCTTGGTTTCCCCACTAGTCAATTAGAGGAGGTCGAGAAACTAGTAGTGGTACTGAAGTAGACCACTGAGATGGTAGGTTGTCTGATGGAGAATACAGAGAGCAGTCTGACAAGCCACCGCATCTTAGGCTATCCTCCAAAGAGTGAAGTGACTTAGCCTCCACATCATAATAAGATGGTCTGGCGACCAAGGTTTCCAATGTAGGGACTATGGCTACTGACAGTGGACAATGTTGTTGCTCGTCCACCACTGGTCCCCAGAATAACTCTCCATGGTCTCTGGTTGAGGTATAGAGCACTCCTATGAATGATGGTGGAAATTACATGGGAAGAACCTAGTGGGATAAAAAATCTTCGCCCTCTTAGATGTATCTGTGGAGGGAGTTAGGAATCCGATGGACCTCAAATTATGGAAGGATGAGGCTGATACGCCTCGTTTCTACCCCGACCCTAAACATAGAGGATGGCAGTGAGGGTTCCATTGTTGAGTTTCATTTTTCCTCATAATAGTAGAAGAAGATAGGTTTAATTTCAGTCTAAATCATCTCATTATTCTTTTTATGGTGGTGGAAACCCACCCTCCTACCCTTAGATGACTCTTCGGGGCATTGTATATTTTTGGCATGAGGACCTTCGACTGCAGTGATGCGGGGGCAGAGTGGAATTTCTCTTGCGTAAGCCAGGGTGTGAGGAGCACTTGGATAGATATTGAATGAAGAATGGGGGGATATTTGTATCCATTGGCTGAGGTGTGGAGATAATCTTCATAGGAAGTGCTGGAGTGGGTAGGTCCTCCATTGGAGCTAGTGAGACCATGGGTAGGGCCTCCATTATTATTTCCTCTGGCAACGTCATTTCAAGGAGGGTCTTTGTACTGGTTGAGTAGAACACGAGTAGGCCCTCTGTGCTGGGTGTTCATGAAAAGAGAAAAACCTCCACTTCTCTGGTTTTTGGGATGAAGAGGAACTTCTTCAGTGGCTGTAAGTACATGGAGAAGACCCCTATGCTGAAGGTTGACCTGATGTGTAATATATTTACACCAGCGACCTGTGATAAGAGGAATGTCTCCATACCTGAGGTCATGGATGAGAAAGAGGATTTTGTACTGAGCATCACTATAGCGGGGGGGACCATCATCTGGATTGAAGCCGGTGTAGGGAGGACCTCCATGCCTAGCTTGGATCGGGACAGACTTGTTCTCTCATTAGGGATGCTACAGGGAGGGCCGCTGTATTGGGTGTCATTATGACGGGTCAGCCCGTCGCGGATTCCACTTGTATCGGCGACCAAGAGAGTCGACCCAGCCTGCCCATGGGAAGGTTGGGGCCTCGATCCAGACCAAGCGTATGAGTGTCCCTATTCAATTTAAATAGGGTATTGATGGTATATGTCAGCGGTGGCATGGTCCACGGTAGTCATTGACGTTGACGCCCCTCAGCGGGAATCCTCCTAAGCCTACACTCAATGCTCCTGTTGGGTTAACTGGACTGGGGATGGTGGTGTAGGAGCATAGATTACTTGCTCTTCAAACCATGGGGCTGGATGGCAGTGTTGACGCGGTCTTGTGGGAGCCATCTGTGGGATCCCCTCAAACGGGATCCTGTTCAGGCTGTCTCAGACATCCCTCACCTCATCGGTGTAGTAGAAGGAGTCATCAATGTGTTTCCGAGAGAGGATCCTAAAACGGTTATGCATCAGAGTGGGGAGCAGTGGATCCCTGTGCAGACCTTGGGGTGGAGTTGGCGATGAGGTGTAGAAGCCTCTAGGTCTTGTTGGGCCATATCCCGGGTTGGGATAATTCCCTCCTTGTATCACTGAACGAGGTCGTTTATCACCCTTATATGAATGATTTAGGATGGGGAGATGGGGCGTGGGCACCCTGCAACCTTGGGTGTGGAAGCTATGATAGAAGTGATGGGTCCATGCGGGATTGTCGTGTTGACATTTCCCCTATCCCTACGTCGGTGGGTGGGCGGTGATCAGTTTCCTGTTACGGCAGCTTGGGTCCTAGAAAGTAGGTAGAGTTAACCATTAGTGATGAAGGAACAAAAAGTGATGTCCAATTCCTCAGTTCCATTCTATATTCCAAGGTTGGCAAGAAATATTCACATAGACAATGTCGCAAACTGGGATGTCCAATGTTCAACTGCCCCAATTTCGAGTGAGTTTCATGTCAGGCCTCCTATTTTCTTGGCGGGATCTGGCACCAGATACATGGATTCAGTGACACATCAATCCACTAATGTATCGAATACAACTAATCTCCATGTTGATGAGCATAAGTTCACGTTAGGTTCACTATTTTAGTATATGACTCTTTCTTCAGGGAGCGTGCATCTGCCCCTTATTCGGAGGAGGATGCGTAGTGGTTTCCCTACATTCCCGCTTTCCAAAGGCAATTTGAATCTATTTCTTATTCAATTATGTTTTATCTTTGATTGAAATGGGATGATGGGATGTCGGTTTCTCTTTTTGTGGATTCCTCCTCAGAACTCGTCACCTAGTCCGGGTCTCCCTCATAGACTTAATACATTGTTCGTGAAACTCTTCCTAGTGACATGTCTTCATGGACGTTGGTTAATTATGCTGCTTATGCCAGGACATTCTAAGTGGTTTGCTTAGGGAAGTAAACTATAGTCGAGGGAGTAGTCACATTGGACATCACTAGAGTGTCTTGATGCTAGAACACTGATGAATCTATGTTTCTTCCCCTTATGATAGGGCTTATAGAGGGCATGGAAGCCCGAGGCATCCCATGTCAAATGCGGGGAATTATATTCCATGGGAATGTATCTGAAGTTTTTCTTATCTTCCCAAGTTTACCACAGGGTATTCCATGATTTTAATATCTAGCAGAGGCAGATTGATATGATTAGAACCCTGATAAGAGTGGATCAGATGGGTTCAACCCCTGGAGGGAACACTGATACTAGGGATAACATGTGGTTAGTTACCCAACTACTTCTAGGAGTAGTGAGAGAGTGGGTTACACGATCTCACCGAGATGTGGTATCCGTTGTAAAAATCAGGATGGATATGGATGGTTGAGAGAAGTAAATGGAGAATGAGATGGAGTCAACGTGGGTATGATGGTGATGCTGGGATTGAGCCTCGAAAAGACTTCCTACATATCCCCGTGGAAGGGAATCAAAGTTCACATATTTCGGTGGGGCGATGGGACACCTGAGGAGGTGGCCTGTGAGAATAGACTCATGGATGGGACCCTGAGGAAGTGGAACCTCCAGGTTGGGTCATGACCTTCCCGAAACAAAAATTCTTGAGGTAGAGGCCACAATGGGGCATGAGTGATGGGCTTGAACCTCAGGGAGGCTTCCTACGTATCCCCATGGTAGGAAATCAATGTCCACATAGTTAAAAATGGTGGTATAGAATTGGTTGTATGCATAGGACAATGACCCGACAATATAATAGGGCTTATGCATGGTTAGCAGCCCAGGCTGGTCTGATGCCACTGAGACAAACTAGATATACAGGTCCCAATATGGGGGACCCTGAATGTTACTAGTGTTTGGGGTTGAAACTTAGGTAGGTTTCCTACGTACCATGTCTTGGAGACAGGGATCAAACCTATGTAGTTTATTTTACAATGTCATACCGTCGTGTGGAGCTTCCAACAGCTTACCGCTGGTCGGGATATAAAAGCCTACCACTATCTGGGGACATAATCTTACCGTAAATTAGGGATAATGTATTACTGTTGATTGGGACAATGGATTACCATTGATTGGGGTAATGGATTACCGTCGATTGGGACAACGTCTTATAGTCAATTGGGGTTGGACCTCAGTGAGGCTTCCTACGTACCTTTCCTAAGAGACAACAATAAAAGTCCATGTAGTTCGAATGGGTACAGTTTAATGTATTACGGGATGAAAAGGGGCATACAGTTTAACATTATAAAGTACAAGGGTGAACCGACATGGATTGGGCGGGACAGATGGGTGTGGGGCTTGAACCTTAGGGAGGCTTCCTACATAACTTTCCTTGGTAAGGATCAAAGTCCACGTAGTTTGGAATTGTTTGGTGAACTGGCGTGAAGGGGTCAGGACCAATGGTTGTTGGGATTAAACATTAGGGAGGCTTCCTACGTACCTTACCTTGGTAAGGATCTAAGTCCACGTAGTTCAGAATGGTTTGGGGCTTACACTCTAGGATCCCCAGAGAAGATGTCATGGTCGATGCTTACTCTAAGCCCATGCAAGTCATGCTCGGTGTGAGAAAAAAGAGGAAGCAAAGACCTGAAGATCACATCGTGAAGGGTGCATCCATGGGAAGTGGAATGGGGCTTAATGGGGTTAGCGTCCGAAAGAGGAAATAGGGGCTTACACATGGTTATCTACCTAGGGAGATGGAGAATGGGACTTACTCTTACATGGAGGCCCGGTAGTGAAAAAGCCCAGAGGGAGAGGGATGGGGTAACAAAGGTCCCTCTTCCCATCTATACTTTGGTCTTTGGCGGAGGATAGATGAGGGGGAGTGGGGATGTTTCCTTCTACAAGAAAGGTTAGGGGCTTACACTGAGATGATTTCCATTCTCGATGGACAGACGCCACTCCCACAAAAGGGATCCCATTCCATGTGAGGAAGATCTCACTCCCATGGAGATAATCAGGCATAGACAATGTCTGAGACGAGGAACCCCTCATATAATGAACAGGGTGATGCCACATATTAACATCATGTGCTGAGGATGATGGTTCTTGGCATCTTAATGTCCTGCAGGTCAGATGAGGTGGGTTCACTCTCCACTCCTAGGACTTACATGACTGATACCCTCCCACCCTTAGGGAAGGAAAGTCATCAGCAATTTCATGGTGAGGGAGTGTCATGGTGTGATCCACTATGGGGTCCATGTTAACGTGGATATATGAAGAAGAAATATTCATTAGCTTGCCTATGCGAAGAAGCATAAGGCTAAGCAACGCAGTGTGAATCACCACTCAAGGGAACATTAAATCACTACGTACAAACCTAGAGGATCTTACGGGAAAAGGGTTTGTAGAGAAAAGGGATCACAGGAAGAGGCCTCATGAAGATCTGGTGCTCCACATAGTGGATGGGATTCCTGAAGGGGTATGATTCACAAAGTGTGGTGGCCTAGCCAAGGCATATGGAAAAGGATTACATGGAGGGTGCTTCGCGATGTATAAAATCTCTTGTAGAGTAGGGATTCTCAAATCAAGGGTGCCTTGCAAAGCATAGTACTGTAAAGCAGTGTGCCTCGTGAAGCATTGTGACCCTACCTTAGCATGTGTTTCTCATGTGCATGGGAGGTACTTCGTGAAGCATGAGTACTTTGTGAAGACCTGAGTCCCCTTAGGGATTTATTTCCTTTCCGAAGGCCCGTGGGCTTCACGAAGGGAATCCCTACTTGAAGAGGGATTGTATTTAAGCCAAGGGATGGGCAGTTCGCAATGCTCAATTACCTCGAAGGGAAAAGTTTTATGAGAGAAGAAAGTGCTTCGTGATTCAAGAGATGATAAGGAAAAAGGTTGGAGTATCTATCCATTGGGCTTGAGGGGAGCTTGATATTTATAGGCAAGAGGCAGCATGAAGTAGGGATTGCTCGATGTGAATCCACGAAGTGTTGTGTCGTCACCGTAGATCCTCCCATCTCGTTGCTTCGTAGCAACTTCCCAAATGACTTTCGAATCATGGATCATCCTGCCTCCTTGCTCCGATCTGGCTTCACAAACGTCTTTTGGATCACAGATCCTCCCACCTCCATGGTCCATAGAGGCTTCTTAAAGGAGGCATCTTCGCACTGGTGGCAGCACTGCGGGGCTCCGAAAACGACACGGTGTTCAGGGGCTCCATGAATAGGATTCGTAAGATAGCCACTCAAGAGTTGATTTACTATTTGAATTGTCTTTTCCTATGAACATATTTTCGCACCAACATTGACCCAAAAAAAGAAATTTTTTTGAAGAAACTCCCTATGAAATACATATATGTTTTATCATTACACCTCAACACTACCATGATTCAAACAATCCGAACCAAAATCCCCAAAAAATATCTACCACTACCACATCACAACCTCTCACTAGGAATGACACTACTCATTCAGTAGTAGCAACAAGCCACCAAATTCCACACCGGTATCCATATCAACATCTCAACCACTTCATATTTAAAATTGACCACTTCCAAAACCAATACACAATACTTTCCCAAGCACACAAATAAGATAATTTCATCTTCCATGTGTAGATATTATCCTTTTTGGGTTGCACTAACATTACCATATCGTTTTAATCATGTCAAGGTGTAACATATCTTAAATAGAATCATATATTACCTACCTCATATGTTAGGAGCTTTATCACACATCACAACATCAATAAAAAATACATCTTATAAAATAGTAGGATTCAAACATCACATCATCCAAAAAACTAAAGAAATGAAAAATAAAACTCAAAATAGATTTGTATACTTGGCATCCATATCCATATTTCACTCCCATATACTCACCTCCAGGCCACCATGCATCCACCACATAAAAAATATGGGAATGGTTCATCCATAAAACACCTTCCCTTGATGATTCTGGGTCTCTATTGGACTTTACATGAATGTCACATCATCCTCAATATCCAACTCTCCTCAGTCAATGGAATGGGAGTCTTCATGAAGATACTAATGAAGCTGGGACTCGTATAACACATCATGGATACTCTCCATGCATGGTGGAAACACCAACCAATACACCACCTCGTCAACATACCCCGACACCATAAAGGGGTCAATAAATTAGGGAGAAAGGTTACTCCCTCTACCAGAACATCACTACCCACATCAAGGGGGGACTCCCAAGAACACATGGTCTCCAACCTCAAACACCAAGGGCCTTAATCTATAATAATCATAGGCCTTTTAATGGTCTTTTACTATCCTTACACTCTCTTGAAGTAACTAGGACCTCTTGGTTATGCTCTGCACCAGATTAAGACCAAGAACTTTTGACTCTCTAACCTTTTTCTAGTATAACAAATTATGAAACAAACATCTATACTATGTCTCGAATAGAGCCTTACCAATGGATGATTGATAGCTATCGTTGTATGAAAACACATATAATGGAAATTTCATTACTCATATTCTTCCAAGTATCAAGATTCAAGATCAAAAAATATCCTCTAATGTTTGGATTTTCCTCTCCATCTTCCCATCCATCTAATGGTGTAAAACAATGATAAGGTGAAACTGGGAGCCAAAATTGCAGCAAAATATGTTACACCATGAGATTTTAAAAGAGTAAAATAAAATTTGATAGTGTATATGACATGAAACAACATTATTTGAAGATAATTTTACACCCTAACACTTTAAAATATATTTATATTTAAATAAATTCAATCTTGTCTTCAAATCATGCAACACCCAGTTTGAATGAAATCTGAAACTCTATTCAAATATAATTTAAACATGACAATTATAATCTAGTTGTTAAGATGGTGGGTATGAATAGTAATAACTAAATTATAAAAATAATATAGTTTACACAAGTATAAAATAAATTAAATGGTTATATATTTATTATAATAAAAATAATAATTGTTAGAAAGAAAGAGAAAAGATTTCTAAAAAACTAAAAAATTTCAAAGAAAATGGTTTTATATCTTCTTATGAAACTATGATAAAAAATTAATGTCCAAATATTTTTAGAAAATATAATTGGTAAATGAACTTCACTTATTTAATTAGAGTTTCAAAATTATCATTGGGTCAATTTTTGGTATTTTTCTAAAGAGTTTCATTTTTCAATTAATAGTGAAATAATATTTTCTAAAGAAAAATACCTTTTATAATTATTTAAAAAGTTAAATGATATTTTAAATTGTATTCAAATTGAAATTAGTAAAATTAAATTAAAATAATTTCACTATACATAAGTGTAATGAATTGTATATTGAATTTTTATATTAAAACTTTCTATATTTATGCAAATTTCTTCTTTGGAATCGGGTTTTTTGTCACACTTATGGGTTTAATTTTAAATAGAATAATGACACTTTTAACTGAATTTGGAAAAAATGATTAATTTTTTTGAATAATAATAACATATATTATCTAATAATTTTAACATATTTTTTTACCAAAATGAATAATTAAAACAATAAAAATCAATTACTGTTGTTTGTCGTGATGAATTTGTATTTGGTATAAGGATATATCACTTATCTTTGGTTGATGTTGGTTACCCCCACACTACTTCACTAGGTGTGGGAGGCCCAAATTAGTAAAATAAATTGTAATATTCTGCATGACCAGATAGTCTTAGGATATTTTCACCGAATAGTCTTAGGGAATACATTGGGAGGATTCTTCGAAGGTGGGGAGAATATTATCCTCTTTCAAGAATAGTGCATGGTTATATATGGTTTTTGTGAGATATTTTTTCAAGAATTAAAATTTTCTCCCTTTTTAGTGTATCCTATTATGAGAAATATTTATTGAGATCTCAAATTCTAGTTTTAGTGACCCAGCATGAATCATAGTGTTATAGTGGTAAAATATCAATTCCTCACCTATAGTAGGTGGCGACTAATCACAAAGTTCCCACTAATTTTTTTCATCTTTTAGGAGTTATTGAGTAGAATTAAGATATCATATAGATAGAATTTTTGAGAAAAAATTCCTTATCAGTAAAGGGTAATGAAATGATCTTTGTGGTCATAGATCGACTAACAAAGTATGTTCATTTTCATCGTATTCTAGAGTAGGGTTTAGAGGACTGAATATGAATCTTATATATAGATGAAATCATTTTACTTCATGGGGTTCCCTTTATTATTATCTCTTAAAATGATTCTCATTTCTCATTTTTTATGGAAGATCCTAGAGAAGGAACTCAATACCCAGTTAATATTAAGTATAATATTTCATCCCTAGACATATGTCCAAATCGAGGGAACTATTATGGTAATCAAGGATATACTATGGGATTTCATGATTGATATCATTATAAGTTTGGTTGATCCCTATCCATTATTAAGGTTTGAAAATGGAAACACCTACTACTATACTATTGTAAAGATGACTTTTGAGGCCTTATATAAGAGACCATGTAGGTCACCCCTTTGTTGGATGAATATTATTATGTTATCTCTTATGAGGTCTGATCTAGTGTGCTTGATGATAGAGAAGGTACAGGTGATCCCATAATATATGATACTATCACAAATCTATTAGAATTCCTATGTGTATAATATATTAAGGCCTTTGTATTTTTATAATAAAGACCAAGTATTCCTAAAAGTCTCATCACAACATGGTTTTAGAAGGATTGGTCATGGAAGCAAGTTTTCCTATTTTCTCATTGGTCTATTTTATATTTTTCCATAGTGGGAGTGGTTGTTTATCACAAAGAATTACCTTCATATATAAACTGGGGGGATGAAACACCTATCATCAGGTGGATAAAAAATTATTTTCTAAGAATAGTGTAGTGGTTAAAAAATATCATCTCTCAAGGATCTAATTTTGGATCACTCTCTCTTCTAATCACTGGGTAAGTTTTTTTATATTTATAATACATTAAAACAATGAGAAATAAGGGGGTAGTTGTACTGAATGGTCACATGGAATAAAATTAAATCCTAAAATAAAACCTAGACAAGTGTGAGTAAGAGAGGAATAAATCCTAATGTTATCTATCGAGGTTCCTTCATTATACAATATTTTATCGTCTAGATTCTATTTGATAACTCATCTGGTCATACATGAGAAACCATCCCCTACATTGATTGTGAAAATCAGTATTCCTTAGAGATCTCTTCATTACAATACATTTCACCACCATCAATAGTAATGAATGATGAAAAATTCTCAATCAACTATGTGGAAGCTTCAAAGACCCGGCTCTGCCATATGTCATTCTACATCTCTTCCAAACTCAACTCCGCCATATAAAGAACATTCCTAAGAGAAGGTTGGGAATAAAATTATGGTATGGAATACAATAAAACATTGGATAATGTCATAGAAAGATGGAAAATAATCACATTAAACCTTGGCCCACTTTTTAACTACCTAATTATAAATAGAAAATTAACATTTAAAATGTAAAAATAGGGATTTGGGAACACTGATAAAACCTTCTACAAAGCCAAGCCTCTGGTTAGTTTCTCATTGATACAAGTATTAGAAAGGCATAATGGATGGAAATATAGAAAATAATATAATAGAGATAAATATAAATATCATATATTAAAAATGTATAAAATGAATACAATAGAGAAAAAATAGTAAACACTAATATATATCACATGTCCAAAAGCTGTGTTGTGAATTGAGGAGAGAATCCACTTTAAATTTTAGGTAAAGTAATTTAAATAGTAAGAATCCTCTGAATAGTGGCTCCAACAGACTTCTATCTTATACATGGGGAATAGATTCCTCACATGCATGGGATGTGAAATACTATGTTTCCATGCATTCAACACTCACCTCTTCATTATTAAAAGTGGAATAAATATTTTATTAATCTTTCAAAACATTACCATGATCTTAAATCTTTAAAATTATCATTTAAATGAATTCATATAGTTCATAAAATTTATTAAATATCATAATGCAAAGACCACATTATGAATTCCATGCCACAATAACCAACTCCAGGTTGTGACTCATTATTGTTTTTTTATATTTTGAAATGTATGAAACCTCTATGTATTCATTAATGAACTTTATATATTATAGGTTTCCTCATTTGGTAAAATTAAAAAATTATTATATATACAAGTTATCTTAATTTTCTCGCGTATTCTTAGAATGAACATTATGTATTGTATTTTCATCTAGGTGAAATATTCCAAACTCATACGTATCATGCAGGACATAGTTTTCACTTTTACATACATATGTGTTTACTTTTAGGTATAGTGTGTGGCTCAAGCTTTTCCTACATTTCAAGTTTTCAAATCCCAATAACTCATAAATATATATATATAAGTCAAGGACTCTTGTGTATCATAATGAATCACTTATGAGACTTTGCAAAAAATTTCTCATGCCTAATATAGAATGACTCTTATGTACGAGTATATAACTCATATATAATGGTTGTTTCCTTTATATAAAAATAAATATAAATATAGATTCAATGTATATATTTTTAATTAATTGTAGAAAATAAATAAAATAATTAAAAATAGGATTTAATCCATTTTCAAAATGAATTCAAAAATTTCTGATAATATAAATATGTTATAATTACACTTAAAATATCAAAATAGTGGGAATTAAATCATTTAGTTAAATGATAATAGATAAAAAAATATATGCTCTATCAATTCCCTCACACTTAATCATTTCACTACTAAGAAAATCAGATAATTCCAAAGTCAAATTAGATTCTCAAGACATTAGTAGTTTAACCTCTAAGTTCTCACACTCTAAGAAATAAAATGGTTCCCATATGGATCTCAACTCCCTAATTCGACAATATACATAAAAATTTATTCATCCTCCTATTATTCCCCATGTTTATGTTATTATTACCTTCCTGTAAATGTATCTCTCTTCACTCAAGAAATTTTAAATATAGTCTTTATCATTCTCAAGAGCTGAATGTTTTCCATGTGAACATTTTCATCCAAATATATCTACATCACAAAGTAATAAATTTGAGTAAATCATGAAGAATTTACATAGGTTTTTATGTGGCTAAGGGTAGGAAGAATTTAATTGTTAAAAAATATAAGGTGGATTAAGGAGTTTTGGGGATTTAAAATGAAGTTATATACAAGATTAAAATATTTCACTCAAGAATGGTACCATAAATCACATATCCTTTTAAATTATTCAAATATAACACATTTTAATATTCTTGTTAATTTTACACATTCAAAAGTATAGTAGTAATAATTATTAACTTCTCTTTACTCTACCACCTTAAGTAGTTTTATTTCTACTTCTTTCAACATGTTAATTATGTATAGTTTGTTATACTTTTATGGAAGATAATAATCCTTGATCATTTTCATGTCATGTTGAACTACCTTACCTAATGTTTCTGAAAATTTGTTCTTATATCTTTCCAATGTTACTGATTCTTCCTAGAATAAATCAATTTCAAATGATACACTACCCAAAAAATAGTTCCCTCACTGACACTTGAGTTTAACTATAATCACATTTAAATATTGATTAACTCATATAGGGATTAATTATTGAACAATAGATACCTAAAAAGGTCATTTGTGGATGTTTGGGGCTATTATAAAGGTCACATTTAATTTTTGGGATCAAAATAGAATTTCAATTTTGAAAGGTCTTCCAAAATGATTTCTTAATCAATGTTAACACAAAATCAAGAACACTAACATATTTGAAAAATATAACAGTACAAATTTCAATATATTATGAAATACCTCAAGAACTCTCAAGAAAATGAGAAAATAAATAATATTTGAAATGGTTTTAAAAACCTCTCTAGTTGGGATAGATGACCATTGGACATCACTTGCGCAAATGGGTTTTTCATTTCATCAAACATCTTTAAATGTTTTTTTGGAAATAAAGGAATAAAAAATAATTTTAAGAATTATTAAATCCATAGTTATTCAAATAAATATGTTTTTTTAATCTAGGATATAAATGTCATAAGATATTAATTTCATCCCAAGATTCTCTATAAGACTCTATAAAATAAAAACAGACTGTAACATATAGGTTTTAAATCTGTTTAGAAAAAACTCTACTAAACATCAACTGATTCTACTCACTTTTTTATTCAAACATGATCAAAATTTATTTACACATAAAATTTTAATTATATGGAAAAAATGAAAAAAGGTGTGATATAACTTTACTTATTGGTAAGGGAATCCTTGCGTAAATCTCTAAGCTATTTTCTACTAAAATACTACAAGTAAATGTTGAAAACAAGAGAAATTTATTAAAATAAAAGTTAATTTAAATATATGGAAAGGAAATAAAATGTATAAATCTTGGTTTATTCCACAAATGAGTACTGGGTTTTTACTTCCCTTAGTGAGGAAGTTCTAGTTTTCACACAAAATAAGATATAATATGGGCTATATATGATTTGAACCACCACATACACTTTATTTTATTGTCTGTCCCTACACCCTAGTTAATGTTCCCATGATGAGTGTATAACAAATCCATACCCAAATCTATGAGGTACAAATTTTATGGTGGTTGTAGGAGTAGGTATGAGTTCTATACCACTTCGGAAACTACTAGTGGATCCCTATTTAGAATCTAAGACATGATAATTTGATTTTACATTAAAATTTGAATTAAATTGAAATTTTATTAGAAAATTACAATTGAATGGAATTTAAATAATATGAATTAATATTAAAATATTCCCCTTAAAGGTTTTTTTTTGATTTGGTCTATTTAGGTAAGGTCACTGTTAATTTTCTTCAATTACTACCTTTAGTAAATTTCAAATTAGTTCGGGGGAATTGATTTGTTTCTCAATAGGTGAAAATTATTATTTCTCTTCACTCTCCAAGTAAATACATGTGTCTAACAAATATGAAAACTCAGGAGTGTGAAGTAACACTCAATTTTATTTCAGTAAAATTAAATAAAAAAATCAAGAAAATATTATATCCTTTAATTAGTTTGGATTTAATTTTCTCATATTTTATCGATGCCTCTTAGAGGTTTGAATTTGGAGTTATATGTATGTATTTAATATATTTCAATATATCATCATATTCCACTACTTCTTTGGTTTCTTCTTCAAGGACAAGATAAAGGATGAAAGGTGATAAATTTTTTTCTTCTTCTAAGATAATAGATTCAATTGGCACATTATTGCTTATAGAATATTTCCTAAATTCATATAATGATTATTCTTATCCCACATGTTTAATTATTGGACAATTTTATTCAAGAATCCCCAAAAAAATGGATGATAAAGGTCAAACAGTAGATATTCAAGTAGTTCGTTCTTATGCTCGTCATTTTAATTGCAAATAAATATTGGTGGTGATACTTCCTACACTGTAGGTTCTAGTTCCGGGTCATTTAGTTTTTATTCATTAGATGCAAGGATATTTTTAACCAACAATTTTATTTGGTTCCCCATCTCTTTCATATCTTTAAAAATCTTTTACAATAGATATTTTTTTCATCAATAATTTATTTTTCCTACACCTATGAGTATTGGTTAGTCTATACATAATAATATATATTTTAATACATCATGTAAAATTTATTTTGATAATTTTTATGGAAAAAAAATTAATTAAAAATGTGAAAGGATTAGTGAGTAATTAACTTGGTTCCTTGTCAATGACACAATATTTTTGACACATATTCAATAGGGTAAAAAACATAATATTGATTTTTCAAGTATATCATAGTGATTGGCCATGTTTTTCTCTAAAGGATCCTATTTTTGATCACTCTCTATTATAATCACATATTATGTTTTTTGGAAATTTTATTATATTTTAAAATAATGGAAAATCGGTGGTTTTGTTTTGATGAATGCATGAATTAAATAAATTTAATTCAATAAAAAAATCTAGATGAGTATTGGAAGTAAAGGGCTTGGTCCTAGAGTTGGTTACTCTAGTTCCTTCATTATCCAATATTGTTTCCCAATATATATTTAATATCTCATCCAATAATAAATGATCCAAAATCTCTTAATATGAGTTTGAAACTCAGAATACCTTGTGGATATCTTTATTACACCAAAATTTACCTCTTATAATAGTCAATAATAATGAACACACCTTAATCTTTCATGTGATTCCTTCCGAGACCCAACTCCATCAAGTGTCATTTCATCTCTTGGAAAAAATCAAATCAATCATATGAAGAGAAATTCATAGAGAAGTAAGGGAATGAATTTTTGGTAGGTAATATATTAAAATAGTGGATAATAACTTATAAATATGTACAATTACACCATCAAACATTAACACCCCCATAACTTTATTAAAATATAAAGTAAATAGAGTTAATAAAAAATAAAGATTTGGAAACATGAAAAAAACCTCCCCTAAGGCTAATATTTGGTTAGTTACTAAACATATTTATTATTATATAGGTGTAGTAAAAGGAAATAGAGGGAAAATAATATTTCTAAAGATAAGTAATTTATATTAATATTACTTAAAAGTATTATATTAGAGAAAATAAAGTAGTAAACTATAATTTACGGTGAAATATCAAAGGAAAAGTTGTAAACTAGGGATATGATTCAATTTATATTTTAGGGAAAATAATTTTAATATATAATATACATATAACAGTAGATCTAGTAAAATTTGATTGACTGTATGGGGAATCGATTCCTTTCATGTATGGGATGGGAAATAGTAAGTGTGCATGCATGTGGCACTCGTCCTCCTTGTTCTTCCAATTGGAAGAAAGATTTTTTTATTCCTCTAAATATTATTGTGATATTTAATATATAAAATTCTCATTCAATTTAATACATTTGGTCAGTAATAGATATGAAATATCTTAATTCAATGAACCTGGTATGCTTGTTATGTTGTAACAACTGACTCTATGTCGTGACTCGTTTTCGATCATCATATTTCATAATGAAAAAAATACATATGAATTGATGACCATTATGTATTATAGTATTTCTATTCTTTCTAAAGTAATATTATATTACATATGGTTTTTTTAATTTCCTGTTAAAACACGAACCTTGTATATTTTTTTGGAAAAACATTTACATATTGGTATTTCATCCTCATAGAAAAGTCCTTGAAACCTATGTATCATGTAGTCAGTGGGTTTATTTTTTATGTACCAGATATTTTTACCTTTATGTATAGAGGGAAGCATAATACATTTCCATATTTCCAATATAAAACCACAATGAATTATTACATATGAACTAATGAATCTTACATATCACAGGGAAGCATTTCCAACACATGGACAAATTTTAATCCTCTCTACTTCAAAGTGAATATTATATATGATTATATGAAACATATATAAGAGTTAGTTACTTTACATAAAAATAAAAATATTCAATGTGTCACTTTTCAAATAATTTCAAAAAATAAATAAAACAATTAAAAAATAATAATTAGTCGTTTTTTAATTAAATATAAAAATATACCTATATTATAAATATGTGATACCTACCCATAAAAATAAAATGGTAGGTGTTAAATAATTAAATTATAAAGTAAAATATATGAAAATATATTCTCTATTAGTGCATGACCTTTTTTACATATCGTACATAAGATGATATTTTAATGATCCATCATACATTATCAACTAGGGTGAGGTGTTCATTAAGAATGATACCACATTTATAGATTAACTTGTGGTGATTGATTATTGGTAGGAGAAAATCCTTCATGAGTGAGTGATATATTAAGTGGGTGTTATGTTGAAGCTTGAGAATCTATAGGACAACTCATGGGAGTGGAATAATCAGATACGAGCTCAATACTTTCACCACATTGATTGATTGTTCTTTTTGTGATAGAAAGGAATGAAGGTGAGGAAGATGTTGTGATATAGGTTTTTCAATTAATTATTTAGATATTTTAAATAATATTTACAAAGGTGATAATGGATTTGGTTTAATTTTTTATGATGCGTGTTATTGAAAAATAAATAAAATAAATATAATATGTAATATATAATTTTTATTTTCTCTCATGAGAATATTTAATATCTCTTAAATAGATCCCAAATGGGAATTTTGACACCATTTTTGTATTTAGAATGTTGGGTTTTTTATAAAAGGTATAATTATTATATTGTGTGTATTAATCTCATACCATTAATGTTTGGGATCTTTAAAATAAAACCCCACTAATTTACACCTTAAACCAAATATCATTTATAAATTCGTTATTATAGTATTTTATAGGGTAATGTAAATTGATGAAAATATAAAATCTTGGAGGAATTGGTAAACCTAATTAATGTCTCTTAGTGTTATTCATGATGGTATCATCTAAAAACATATATCAATGCTTGATTATCAAAGTGACAGTGAATTGTTATCGATGTAAGACACTTGTTTTCATGATTTTCACCTTATTCTCTATGTTTGTTTACCCTATCTATAAATAGGATTATAAATTCCTTTCTGGATGATAAATTTATAAAAAACTTGTTTATACCTAATTGAATATATTTTAAATATTTGAATAAGTTTATATTATTGTTTTATTATAACAATTTATCATTCTCATGTGTTATTGATTTATTGACAAGGAATATTTGACATGAAATAAGAAATCTATTTATTTAAAATTAATTTATAAATTAAATTTAATTGAAATTAATATTTAAAATGAAACTATATTGAAAATATTATGTGAATTATTCCTTAGGAATTCATTTTTCATTAAGGTTATTTGAAAAAAATTATCCTAAAGGGAATTTCCAGAATTTGAATATTATTATTCTTTCTAAAGGAATACATATTGTATCTATATTATATCCTATATATCAGTATATAGAATTAGTTCATAAACCTTTATCTTGTTCTTTATTTTCCATCTTCACCTACATAGATTCCTTCAAAAGGGATTGATTCAATGATAGTGGTTAGTCATGGTTTCATGTTCAGATATGGTAGTGGTGATGAGATGGTGCCTTTAGAAAGACTATCGATGTGATTTCAATGAAAATGAAGGAGATAAAATGGAAATAATTAGAGGATAATTGGATGAATATTAGGGAAGGTGTGGGATAGATGACCAGTTTAGTGGGTAAAGTCCATGAGATCTTGAAAAAGTGATGAGAAAGGCAATAAATCTAGTTTTAATGGATTTTCCATGACTACACGGTATGTATTCATTCAAGTCGCATTTCATGTTGCTCAAAAGTGTGGTTTTTGGGTTTAAATATCACTATAAATATCACAGGTCATGTGTTCTCAGTCCCATTCCATATATCACATAACCACATACCTCATTGTGTATCTAAGTACATTTCAAATCAAGGTATTGGACCCAAAAGCTATATTGTCTGACTCACATGAATTATATAATGGACAAAATATAAAATTTTTATATTTTGAATCTTCTAGAGGGTCCAAATTCCATGTTGTCTTATTGAATGTAATTTTCTATGGATACACATGGCATGGACTCCCCTAATTGTACACACCATGTTTCCAGAATGTGTTATACACCATGTACATTTCTATCATTTTGCGTAGTTCAACATTATATGGACTAGAAATAATAAAACACCCACACATCATGTAACCAAGACCATAAGATTTGTAATTTCATGTTTGAGGTATTCACCTCTTATCTTCACCTGTAACACAAATATGGAACTATTAGGGGTCTATTCTGTGTTTTTTTATAAAATGAATCTGATAGTGTGTATATCTCTAATGTCCATTGTTGCTTATGAGGTGTTCAAGGTAAATAGGTTTCAATATCTTGATGGAGGTGAAAATGGATAGTGGGATAGATGATAAGAACAGAAAAAATGTTGGTAACACCCTTTGTGACACATTATTTACGGGGTGTAGGAATTTTTTATACTTGGTAGGGTTTGAAACTATAACATCATGGTTTTTATTTTATTTAATAACTACTCCTTGGTGTTTTTTTAGGTGGATTGAGGGGTTGAAAGATTACCTAAAACCTTTTTGGATAGTGCAGACCTATACATTCATCTTGTGAACTCATAGGTGGTCCACCAACTAACCATTAAGGGCCACCTTCTAACTAGTGGATATTCCATGGGGTACAATATTTCTTTTATAACCACCGACCAGCAAATAAGGGCCCCAAGATTGCCACTGGAATCACTGGATGTGACTTAAAATCAGGGTAGCAATGTAAATACACCCAAAATCCTCTATTTAATTTATTTTCTATTTTCCCTCAAAGAAAACGCGATCCATGTGATCCTTGGGTGACTATTGGGTGATTTTGGATATCCCGAACACATCTCTTGGAAGATCAAAGTTTTTTTTGGTGTGGAAATACTCTGCTGGTATTTCGTTATCCTCTTTATTTTTGAACTCCTTTTTCTCTTGATCTTTCCTTCCTATAGGATATTGAATCCTTGGGAATTGTTGGACCTAGAATGTTTTATGTGAAATTATGATTCTATGATATCTTCTCAACTTTTTTTTAGATACCTCCTCATTGATTTGGTGTTCACCATTAGTGGTGACGCATCTCAGATTCGTTGTGGTTTGAACTCATAAATTTCAAGTAGGTGTTTCTGTGATTTTATTTCATCATTTAATTCATTATTTTTGGATAATTAACAGAAATTAATTTTATTTTCTAAATATACATGATATGAAGTTATATCCAGAATTTCCTCATAAAATCATCTTTTATCCACTTCTCTATGATTTCAATGTAGAATGGATAGAATTTATTATGATCTTGATTTTCCTATCTGTTTTATAATTATTAAATTATATTTTTGTATTAAGTTACTTTCAAAGAAGTTTTAAAAGGATATTTTAGTTAAAGTTAGGTATTATTCCTATATTTGATTTCTAAATTGAAATATGTTGACATGAATGAAATGAGGTGATTCATTTAATTTTTTAAACATGGTTCTAAATTATTTGATTTATGAAATGATGAAGTTACTTTTGAATTATTTTCCCCTTGTTTATAAATAGGAATTCTTGGGTGATTTAAAATGAATTATTTTTTTATATAGAAAATAATATTGTCCCATGTATTTAAATTAATTCAATACTTTTTATTTTTTAATATTTCTTTTGAATTTCTTAGTGTTTTCTGGAATGTAATTATATTTTAAATGATCATTTGTAATTTTGATGATGATTTATTAAATGAATCGGTCATGATTACCATTTTAGATTTTTATTTTAAATAAAGGATTTAATTTTAAAATTATGATGCTTAACATCACATTTGGAAATTTTTTATGATCATCTCTTATGAAAATCCATTGATGCGACTTACATTATTCATAGGATTCTCAATTATGGGTGTTGAAAAAGAAATTATTCAATTTAATGGAGTTGGGGTGGTAATTAGATTTTAACTGAGAATGAGATGATATGATGAGGGTATGAGAACATGTTGATACTAATGAGGATCCATGTATCATCCATTTGACTTTATTTACTCATTAACCTCCTTTTACTGGTCATAGGAACCTAGGTAGTTGGATGATATGAATTAAGTTTTTAATTCACAAGGGAAATCCAAAATTGACTGGTAAATTCATAGAGAATATGAAAGGTTTAGGATATGAGTGTGCTACCATCAAATTAGATGTGTGTGGACTTGGTTTTCTTAATACCTATTTGCAGTTGATGTAACTAAATAATCTGTTGCAAATTATTGACCAGATATACTATGGTGGAATCACTATCATACTTTGTTAAACCGATTAAATCCTCATACTTGTTACTAGATATATGATGGAATTTAACTGGTGAAATGGTTTTCATCTTCTTCAAGAAAAGGTTTGGTTTTTAAATGAATTAATGTATTTCTTTTTTCTTTGGATCTTGAAATAATTTTGGAAGTATTTAAAATTATATTTTAAGCACATACTTATAATAATTGGATTTTAATGGATTTATTTTCCAATTATAAAATTTAAATCCATGTACTATATTTATCATAATCCATTTTATCATATTGGTATTACCTAATAAATTAAACGTATAGACTATTTAGCAGAATTCTATTGGGATTTATTATATCACACCCTATTTACACAATTTTGTGTTTAAAACCTTCATGTTTCTATTGAAGGTTATCACATTGTCTTTGCCTTTGTATTATGTGTTTATACTTGTTTGGATGATGGTGGATGACTTAGGACATGGTGAGTGTTCATAGACCACTAGTATGTGGGTTGTGGTAGTTCTGTTTTTACTTTTCATTCTTGGCTGTTTATGTAATGTCTTTTTTATCCAAATGTGTTTATATATTCCATTTTTATAATGTGGGGTGTATTAGTTTTACCTTATGCTTGGTAGCTTATCTTTATCCCATGGTAATCGAGAATGTATTTCGGACTAGTTATAATCTGTTTAGATGCTAGTTCAGATGGTATTCTAGTCTGGTTTGTTACAATTAGTATCAAAGGATGTTTGTTCCTAAATGGCAATATTTTATTTAAAATCCCTAATGTTATTTGGGATGATTCATGGTAAAAAATATATTAGGAACATTTCAGGACTCAAGATGTCATGACCTGACCCAACAGGACTTGAGTCGTAACTACCCCAACCCCACCTCTATAGGCCTGGGGATGGTGAAAATCATCAAAAGGCATATCTAAAATGGGATGCATTTTCCTGAGGTACCTGTACAAATAAACCAAACCATATCAATGCATAAGTGTAGAGGAATAATAATAAAAATATGTAATATCTAAAGAATAACCATATAGAAAAAACATATAGGGTGTACAGGAGTACGATAGTGTAATCTAAAAAGAAATGGGAAAAACTAAATCCCCAACAAGAAATATGTCCCAACCAAACAAAACTAGAAAAGTAAAATTATTATAGAACTAAGTTTCTGATCCCCAAGATTCAACCACTGTACATGGTCCAATGCACCAAGTATAGCTATGCTCCTCTATAGCCACCATCAACTTATCTATCATCTATATAAGACACAACATGTGCGGGAAAACCATATGTTGGGGTGTGGATATACATACTCAATACGACTCCCCAAAAGATGAAGGGTCGAAGCAGTAAGAGATACAATTAGAATAGATAGACATCTCAACCCAAATAAATAGAGTAAACAAAATTATCTACATATATATATATATATATTATCAAACCAAATACGGTCAAATGAGAGAGAAAGGGGAACTCCATATCATATTTTATCCAATGAAAATATTTCTAATAGTTCAAGAAGACCATCAATGATGCCCAACATCTCATGTGTCAATGAAAAAAAGTAACCATGTGGAGGGCCCATGCCTCACCACTGTACTGCACAGTTGAGGTGGAATAATCTTCATGAAGTAGACTCACACACTAGTACGTTAGGGGGAGACAACTCTATGTTAGGAGGATCCGCTCCCTTTCTAGTAAGGGGTAAAATTAGTATATAGAGGACCAACTCCCTGGTATGTTAAGGTGTACTAATCCGTATATATACGGCCCATTATTACTTCCACAGGGGGTAACACTCAGTAGATAGAGGACAAACTCCCTAGTATATTAAGGGGTTACCACTCAATACATAGAAGAATCACACCCTAATATAGTTCATACACCACTCAGTATATAGAGGAACCACACCCTAATTCCATAGGGAGTACCACTCAATAGATATAGGAATCACACCCTAAAACCATAAGGGGGTATAAATCAATTGATAGAGGACCCATTACCTAATTCCATAAGGGGTACCATCCAGTAGATAGAGTACCAACCCCCTAATTCTATAGGGGGTACCACTAAGTATATGGTGGAAGTTAACCCTAATTCCATCTGGGGTACCACTTAGTAGATAGAGGACCCGCGCCCTGGTCCATTACGGGGTACCACAGTAATGATCCTGCTCGATCACTATCGTCATCTAGTGTTTCCTAAAAAAGTATCATTCTTGGAACATCTTGAATTTTATCTATAAATTCACTATAGAGGCCACCATCATTTTGTAAGTGGAATACATGCTCAGGATAGACTACTCATGGGCCAAAATCTGAGTCAAAATGAAGGAGATATGTGAGGTTTAAGGTTTCTCAAAAAGAAAAAAGGGGTACAAGGCATGTAAGGGACCCACACGGTGTGTGGTCCCAGTCCGCTTCTTGGTCATTTCCCTACCAGTACCTGGATCACTAACTTTGTCGCACTATAAGACATATAGGTGAACTACATAGCATGCCTTAGCCACCCGGGGTCTTGCCCATGCTCTTGGTCATGTCCATGTTAGCCTGTCAGTGTTTGTGTACTTTGATGCCTGACATGTTCTTTATAATGGGGACCATCGCATGTGCTTAGTCGAATGGATTTTCCACTTGGGGAGGGATACATGGTTTATTTTTTATCCACACTATGTTTCATCCTTAAATTCATGTAAATCCTTAACCGTTGTAGAAACCAGACTACAGGGAATGTGTTCTTTGAACTACATGGTGTGTAGTCATAATTTTCATAGAAACTCATATCCACTTATGGAATTCCAAATATATCATCTCTACCTATGAATCCACTTATTAACCACAAGAAAGTTTTGGATCTTATTATGGCCTATGATTTCTGGCCCTCCAGTGGCTAGAATCGAACTTTAGTTAATCTTGCACAAACCCACAGGCCTTATACCACTCCAACTTCATCGCCACCATCACTAGTTTGGATACCATATCAACAAATTGTTGACCCAAAACCCTAAAATCCTATTAATACATATTCCATTCACTATTACATTCATCTCACTTGAATCTATTACAAATGTGGTTGTCTGATCATGCTCGATCCCATCGGTAATGTTTAATGGTGACCCCGTGGTCCAATGATGACTAAAGTAGAGAACATAGGGATAAAGTCATAAGTAACATATATGAAATGATCATTGGAAAAGAGTTCTTGGCCAATAGATACAGATTTGGGGTGCTAGAGGTGAGAAAACTAAATAATTAATTAAATTCGATAAACGATCGCATGAAATGTCTTTTAATTCACACGGATCATGGAATAATATAATCATTCTCAAATAGTTTAAATAATATGGGAAGAATCCACAATGTTACGATTAATACCTAGTTTTTTTTAACATTCATCAATGAAGAATTTTCTAGACAATGAAGAAAGTGAGTCATTATGTTCTCATCATCTTGATCTATCTTGATATTGAGTCTCATCGTCATCCGATTCTATTTTACTAATTACAGGTGGAAGGAAGACCTCTCAATAATCCCAGGGTTATGCAGCTAACCCTAGATATTCATCATAATGTGGATTTTTTAGAAAATTTATCAAACAAGAAAACAAATTAAATGAATAAAACTAATTATTTTTTTAACTAAACACACCCTACCATGAACGCTTTTATCCAAACACCTAACACTGACCTATTTTAGGTCGCACTTAAGGAAAACCTTTGGTTCCAAACTTAACAATGGTATCATGTTTCTTCTCTAGGATTCAATTTAGGATTTACCCATTTTCATTAAGAAACCACATGAACATAGTATAAAATATATTTAATATTTTCATAAAATTAAATATTGGAACACCGGTCCTTGGAATTGAACTCTATCTCAATTCTTGGATCTGAAAATATATCTAGAAATATTCCAAAAGTCTTGTAGGGGGAAAAGGATCTATACATCATAACCTCATTCAAAATTTCCATCCACGAAAATAAAAACTAAACCAGAAATGTCGGGATACAAAACCTGAATCTGGATCTCTAATTCCTAGGTTCTCTTATATACATTCTTGTGCTACAAAAACACACAACCCAAAGGGATGGTCCGTCCACACAAGGTCATCCCCTATCGATACTCGATCTTCATTGGGTACTCTGAAATAGTACATCCATCCATGATGTCTATCTCACCCCAGTCAATAAAATGAATGGGATCATGCACGTATCTTCTTAGTTGTAACCCATAGAAGAGGTTGTTCACCCACTCCAACTGTGGGGGTAGGGTTTGGAGGTAAAAAAACTCATCAATCCTAAACAAGATCTCAAAAATCCTGATGAATCATAGGGATAGCTTGCATCACTGGGAAAACCTCTGAAATCCCTGTCATGTGGGGACTATTAGGAAAATTTGGTCTCCCTACTCAAATTCCAAGGGACAATGACATCGATATGAAAAATATTTATGTATTCTCTTGGTTTTCCTCATCAACTCATGGATGACATGGACCTTCTCCTTCATCTCCTGTTCCATCTTAGGACACACAAGATATGCCTCAATGATATTTTTTCAGTGCAAGGGTGACCAGCTAGGTCTCCCATATAGGTCTCCAAACGTTTTCATGATGATAGTAGAGTGGTAGTTATTATTTTACACAAACTTTACCAATGGATAGTTAACCTTCTATCTCTTACTAAAGTATTACATGAAATCCCTCATCATATCCTCTAATATATGGATAGAGCGCCTATTCCTCCCATCTTTCTAGAGGTGAAAGGGTGTAATAATCCTTATCTAGGTCTTGAATGCCTCCTGTAGGCCTATATATAGTTGTGACACAAACTGCACTTCCTGATCAGACACAATAGTCAAGGGAATCCCATAAAATTGAACAATCTCTAATATATACATCTACCCAAAAATATCTACTTAATGATGTTCTATAATAGAAAGTAAGTTTCCATACTTCGTGATTTGGTCAGCTATCACCTAGATGGTGTTATGGACCTTCATTTTCTACCAAATCCCTATCACAAATTCCATGGATATTTCATCCTAATACCGCTATGAGATCTAGAGGGGCTGAAAAAATCCTACTGGAACGTGGTGATCAGCCTTCACCTGGTGATAACTGAGGCACTAAGAGATAAACTCAGTTATGCTCCATATCATTTCATCACACCAAAACTACCACTGAAGATCTTTGTACATCTTCCCCAAATTGAGTAGTACTACCAAAGGAGATGTGTGGAACTCTCCCATCACTTCCTATTATATCATGACTATTACTACATTCTATCCTTGGAAAATAATTACTTGATTCCCACCTTCATAAAATCCATATGGTGAATATCCTCAAGATATCTAGTCATGATATACCTTACAGTTGATTTCTACTAATTGGGACTCTCTCACACACTCTTGAAGTGGAGGATTCAACACCATCGAGTGAAGAAAAGGTTAACCTTCCTGGTCAAATAGGGTCATATATAATGAATCTTAATATTCATGACTCTTGCACCAAAAGAGACTAAGACTTCTTAATAGTCAACAATTCTACCAGATTTCCCATTCCCTAGAGTATATAAAACTGCAATGTCATGGTCCTATAGGAACTCCAACTAGTGCCTATGTATTTTTTTCAAGTCTCTCTACATGAAGACAAACCTGAGACTCTAATGGTCTGAGTAAACCATAAAGTGCTCTCCCAGAAGACAGTGTATCGAAATCCTGAGAGAAAAGATTACCAATTCTATCTCTAGGTCATGATTCATTTAGTATTGCTCATGGGGCCCTGACTACCTCGGCCCATATGTGGTAAATACCTATCTCTACATAAACATGTAGTTGATCCCATTCCCGAGTCATCAAAATACACTACGTACTCTACACACTCAATTGGTAGTATTAACTTGGGATTTATCCTCATCCCCAACCTCAACTCCTCAAAGGCCCTCTGGCCTACTTAGTCTAGGTAAAAAAATAGTATTTTCAATTTCAGGGAGGTCAAAGGGGATACAATCTTTGAGAAATCTGCTAAAACCCTCCATTAGTACCCTTCCAATCCAAGAAAAAATTGAACCTATGACACACTCTTGGGTGGATCCCTATAAGGAAATGCATTGATCTTTACCATTATATAGCTAAAACTTGCTATGAAATAAAATTCCATAGGAGTTAAACATCATGAATCCATAACTGTCACTTCAAGAGCTTATTATAAATCTGGTGCTCCTAAAGTAAATCGAGGAACATCTTCATGTTCTCTAAATTCTCCTGCTTTAATGCAATGTATATGAGTATGTGTTCAATGAAGACAACCAAAATATGGTCTAAGTGATGACTGAAGATATAGTTCATCAAATCCATAACCATGAAGAGGGTATTCATCACACAAAAGAGCATAAATATGAACTCATAGTGTCCACAGTGACATCTAAATTCTATCTTTTTAATATTATTCTCACGAAACATCAACTGGTGGTAGTCAGACCATAGATCGATATTCAAGAACCAAATCACGCTTAAAAACTAGTAAAATAGGTCATCAATCCTTGTAAATGGGTACTTATTCTTTATTTTATCATGGTTCAGGAAACAATAATACACACAATGTCTCAATCTCCCATCTACGTTTTTCAAGAACAACAATGGAGCTACCCAAGGGGACAAACATGGTCTGATAAAACCCTTTTTCTTGACGGTCCTCCTACCGCAACTACATCTCACAAATCTCAATGTCATCCATATAATATATTTTGGAAGATATTGTAGAAGTCATGGGATGCAAGTCAAAAAAAACTCCATCTCTTGCCCCGGTGGTAGTCTTGGAATGTCCTCTAAGAATACACCTATAAAATCCTCCATGTCTAAAAGATTCTAGATGCCAAAAGAGACTAATACACCAATTCATACACTCTCCAATTGATGAGTGATGGGTTGGAGCCTCCTTCTCATTGAACCCACACATCCCACCATGATATCTCTTTCACCCAGAAAGGAGAATCTTGTCCCATCAGTGTGAAGGCATCTGAATTGTCGGTAGTGATAGTCCATCTGGGCTCAAACTATGGAAAAACAATCCATATCCAATGTGAATGCATAGGTTTTACATTATAAAGATCAAAAGGTCCCATGAGAACCTCTCTACATTAATAGATATCTCACACTACTGACAAATAGAATATATAGAATAAGTTTTCCTAGTATGAACCTCAAGAAAAACTGTTGGGCCAATGCCTCAACTGGGAGATCTATCTCTTACACAAGAAGTAAAGAGATAAAGGAATGACTCATGCCTATGTATAAGAATATTTATTAAGATTATAATAAACGTAGATTGTACCACTAATCATATCATGTGTCACTAGGTTGTACACCTTCATAGCCTACAACTATCCGCGGACCCGACCGCCTACTCCCAAAGCCTAATATAAGCCACCTGGTGGTGGTGGTGATTGAAGGATCTCAAATCACCATCCACTACCCATGGATCCTCATCCAAAAGCTCCACCTTCTCCCATCCCAACATATCTTCCTTGGGGCCACCCATCCACCTGGGACATCCCTGATCATGGAGCTACCTCTACTGTAGCAGCCTATCTACTATTTTTCTTTTATCCCCAACACATTTTTTCATGTAATCACACACCATGTGACATATCTTGTCACATGAAAAACATTTCTCATATCTAGGATACCATATTCCTTTGTGTGGTCCTTGTTCTACAAGACCACATGACTGAGTCTGGCCATGGGGAGTTCTCCTATATCAAGATCCTATCGGATGGAATCTACTAGCTGTTTTAGATTACATAGAATTTTAATGCCCACTTCTATCCATAGCTTCCTGGGGTCCCTATGACAGAAATATCTCTATCATCAATGCCCGATACAACACCCTGACATAGGTGGGAATGCACAACCATACCAAACTTGTATATATATCTCTATGAAAACTGTGTTCAAACTTTCATGATTAGAATTAGCCATCATGAATCATATCAAGGGAGTAACTCGTAAGGTATGTAACCCTACCAACATACTCAACCACTGTTATCCCTCCATAATGCATCTCTTGAACCTCATGAATCCAAACCAAGTGAAAATAAGAGGGGCATTACTCCTCACAGACCAGCTGTTATAAGTCCTTCCAGGAGATTTTTGACTCATCGGGAATCTATGTAATAAGACTACACCAGAAACCAACTACTTTGTGGAAAAGGATAGCTTTTAATACAACCACCTGATCTATTGGTGTCTGGAAAATACTAAAAATAGATACCATTGAATCTACCCAATCCTCGACAACCTGGGGGTCTATCTCACTGTGGAATTGCAGTGGCCTTTTCAACTAGGACACATGGACTATGCTAATCCTATGTGCATCCTCATACTACTCGGATGGTATGATCTGCTTCATGATAGGTGAATGTGATTCTGACTATCCACCTAGGGGAATAATCTCTCTGTGTATTCCCTAAACTAATTCCTCATCACTCATTGGATCATCATCAAGATCCATAACTATTAACCTGGTTAACTATTGTCAGGGAGGAATCCTAGAAATTTAATCAAAACTTTCCATAGTCAGGTGAGCATATATATATATATAATAGGGAGATGATTCATGAAAGGAAGTTAAAGACTCAATCTTATATGATTCATGTACCATTTGATCCATGAACCAATTTATCAGTATACCGGGTCAAAAATAATGTATTCAAACTCCTAGTGAGTAGATACTTTGGCCACCACACCAAAACTATGTTCCCTATCCTAACAACCAAACTCAAGAAACTTTGACATTTTTTCCATAAATCCCAAAAAAAAATCCCAGTAAGGGGAATACTCCAAACACCATTCCTAGGACCAAACCCTTATAATACCAATCTGTCTGGACCTAACCCACAAGGATCAAGTCATAAATACCCAAAGCCCACCTCTAAGGCTATGGGATAGTGACTAAAATTGAAAGGAATATCTAACATCAGGGGCCTTTGCCTAATGTACTTGTATGCACACAACCAACCATCTCAATGAAGAAGTGCAGAGGAATAATAATAAAAAGATAAAATATATAGATAATAACAATGTATGAAAAAAATATTTATAATGTATAAGAGTGTGATAGTGTAAACTGAAAGGTAAATTGAAAAAATACGCTCCAAACCTAAAATATGTCCCAACGTGTCAAAACTAGACAGTAAAATTTTGAGATATCCCATGTCCTAATCTCCAATCTTTGACCACCATACGCAGTCCAATGCACCCCAAATCTCTATACTTCTCTATAGTTAGTTCTGAATTATCTTTCATCTACCTAAGTCATGACACATGAGGGAAAATCCCATGCATGGGTGAGTATATACATTCGCAGTAGAACACCTTGAAAGATTAAGGGGGGGAATCAATAAGAGACGGGATAGGAAATGATAGATAGCTTATCCCAAAGCAAGATAGTAAATAAATTCCACAACATGGATATATATATATATATATATATATATATATATATATTCCCAAACCAAAGAATCCCAAAAAGGAGAGAAAGGGGATCTCTATCCCAAATCCCAACCTAGTAAAAGAGCTCCAAAATTTCCAAAATTTCATCAATAATGCATATCACATCACGTGTCAATCCAAATAAGTAACCGTGTAGAGGGCCTATTCCTCTCCACTATGTTTCATAGTGAAGGGGGAACAATCTCCAAGAAGAGGACCCATTTTTTAGTGAATCATGGGGATACCACTCTTTGTAAGGAGTACCTAAATCCTATCTAATAAGGGAAATAACTGGAAAGATAATGGAACTACTCCTTGGTACATCAGGGTCATACCACTTAGTAGATAGAGGACTCACACCCTAATTTCATATAAGGTACCACTCAATCGATAGAGGACCCATACCCTAATTCAATATGGGGTAACCAATCAATATATATATGACTCACGCTCTAATGTTATAGGGGGTATCATTCAGTAGATAAAAGACACACTCCCTAAAGCCATAGGGGGTACCAATCAGTATATAGAGGACTCACAGCCAAATCCCATAGGGGGTACCATTAATTATATAGTGGAACCCATCTCTAATGTCATCAGATGGTACCACTCAGTAGATAGAGGACCTTCACACTGGTCCATTTGGGGTACCACTATAATGATCCTTCCTGGTTACTATAATCATTGAGATCCACCTAAATAAGAATCACACCTACAAAATCTTTCATCGTATCTCAAAACCCTATATGGAGTCCACCATCACATTCTATGTGGAAAAAATATTAGGATTGGCTACTCATGGGATAAAATCCATGTCCAAAAAAAGGAAATATGAGAGGTTACAAGTTCATTAAAAGGGAACAAGGTGTACCTAGCATGAAATGGACCCACATGACATGTGGTCCAACTCAGCTATTTATCCATGTTGTTACCAGTATATGTCTAACAAACTATGTAGCACTAAAAAAACATGTAGGTGAACTACATGACATGCCTTAGTGACCCAGGGTCCTATCCATTCCCCTAGCTATGTTTGTGTAGGTCTGGAAATGTCTATTTACTTTGGTACACAATGTGTTCTTCCACACAAGGACCTACCAATGTGCTCCATCACATAAATTTTCCACCTAGGTAGGGATATACAGTGGGTGGCCAAGAAACACGGAATGTCATTTTTAAATTCAAGAGAAACCCTAGCCACTGTAGAAATCAGACTACATAGTGTGTGTTCTTATAACTACAAAACATGTAGTTATGATTTTCAGAGAAACTCATATCTTCTTATAGGTTTCTTGATCAATCCTCTCCACCTCTAAATCTGCCAATTAACCAAGAAAAAATGGTGGATATTCTCTAAAATAGTGATTTTCAGCCCTCTGGGGGATGGAATCAGACTCTGGTTCTTCCTACATGATCCCACACAACTCGCACACCTCGTACTACACCAAACTAGTCACTTCCATCTCTGATTTGGATCCTATATAAATAAACAATTCACCTACAACTTTTAAATCCTCCAAATCGGTCCTCGATTCAATTTTTCATTCATCACGTGAAATTATATTATGTAACTTGGGGTCTGATCATGCTTGATCCCACTCATTAATTTGGAATCATAACCCCATAGTCTAACTATGACTAACATGATTAATGGAGGCATAAATTCACAATGAACATATGTACAAAGATTTTTGGCCAAGCATTCTTGCCCAAAAGATATATATTTGGGGTGCCCGAGGTGAGAAAACAAAATAATCAATTGAATTTTATGCACAGGTGAATGAAATGGCTTGTAATTGATGAAAATCAAGTAATAGTATGATCATTCTCAAAATATTAATAAATAGGGACAGAATCTATGAGTTGATGAGTCCTACCTAGTTTTGGATTGTTCTTTGATGAAAAATTCACTTTCCAATGAAGAATATATTCATTTCATTCAAATAGTATCAATCATTCTCAATACAAAGTCTCATCGTCATATGATTCTATTTTTCCAATGAAAGGTGTAAGGAATACCTCTCATAGATCCCTAGGTTATGTGTCTTACCCTGTCAATTCATCATAACAGGGATTTTATATATGATTTTTTAATTATTTTAATTAATTATATAAATAAAATTATTTATTTATTTAACTTAACACAACCTCTCACGGCCTCTTTTATTTGAACTATAATGACATAGCCTTTTTGAATGATTGTAGTTTCCTAAAAAATTTTGTTATATTATATTATTCACAACAAAACCACATCTTCTATTTTAAAATGAAGTAAATATAAAGGGAAATGTGACCATCTAGATTCAATCCTTATATGACCATTATTAAATTATGACCATTGTTCAATAGGACCATTATAACTATACTCTTGATAATAATTTTAACGTTATAAATAATGTTTATAAGAAAAATTATAAAAAGGATAATTGATACAAAAAAAGAAGAGTTGATGGCCTCAACTAGTAAAGTCATTCTGTATATAGCCCATATATTAAAACTTGGAAGGAAGGTATCATCACTGGGGTTTTCCCTTGACCAATCCCAATCTGTGATTCAATAAGTAAAACATGAATTAAATTTATTATGGGAGAAGTTTAAGTTAGTGAAGATAACCACTCGGTCAATGTTAGCCAAGGAACCACACAAAACTACCACCATTGGACACCTTACTCTGAGGGTGTATGCGAGTGTAATAAGGTGTTATGTTTCGATTCCCTAGTTACTTAAAGTGGAATTCCATTGTATAAATAAAATTATTATTCCATCATTTTTGTTTTAAGAATATTTTTCCTTTATAAAATTGATATAGATTTTGATAAATTGATTTATCAGATAAGGATTGTAATTTTTAAAAAAGAAATTACTATTATGATAAACTAATTTATTTTGAATAATTTTTATCATAATGAAATAGTATTATTAAAACACTCTTTTAAAAAAATGCTAAAATGATTTTTTTCATGTGTCAGAAAGTTTACTCTGCATTTTCAATCCTCTATTATTTTTAATAAATAAAGATTTTTATTTTTATAAGTTTAAATTATCATATTTTTAGAATTTTTATGATGAAACAAACATTATTTTGAATTTATCACATAAAAATTAGGTTCGGTAAAATTTATGAGAATTTTCTAAAATAATTTATTTTTTCATGAATAGTAAATATTCAGTTTGACTTGTTTGGTATGTTAATGACATAATAATTATTTCATAATGATGTAATAAATAATTATCCAAAATAAATGACATAATATATGTTATTTTATTAATATCAACTATTTTAATATAATTTAATAAATTTCCAAACATATATTTCACTTTCCAAATTATAAAATGGAAACATTAATTTTAAAAAATTTATTTTGTGAAAATATTCATGTTCCTTGACAAAAAAACTAATATAAAGTTATGGTAAACTATTTTCGATTAAAATAACATACATGTTTCCCCAAATTTAAAATACCTTGGGAAAATACCATGGGCAATCCCATGGTTTTTAATTTACCATTACCTAGGTTTCCAAGGCCTATATTTGGAAACTAATAAACAAATCCCCCAATTTTGATACAAATACCAACTAATTTATACATTTAAATTCACTCATAATCCATCTTACAAAAATATTTGAAATTTTTACCTCTCAATTATTCCTCCAAAGGTGTCATCAATCCCCAATGGTCTTAATCCTCAGGTTTTAGGAGTAACTCTTCAAGGTAAGGGAAATATCCTTCTTCTCTCCCCATTTTAATAACTTATTTTTTATATGTCTTTTGAATTTTATGTTCACACTCTCTTATTTACTTTTTATTCATTACCATAATTTAAAATTTTGTTTTATCAATGGGATACCCATGTCTTTTCTTTTTTTACCCTTCTCTAAAACCACATTTTATACCTGTTATACTACCAATTTTACTTCTCAAAATTTCTCTCTTCTTCTTAAGAAATTCCCTTTTATTTTCTTTTTAGGAATACCTAAAAATATTTCTTTTCTATATGTATTCACCAATATATAAAAATTATTAATTTCATTTTGGTATTGACATAAATAAAACCCACATTCCCTTTTTGTGGTTTATAAATTACATAATGATCATGTTTTTAAAGTACTTCTAAAACGCCATGATTTTTGATATGAAACCTGCTTTCTTTAATTATCCATGGGTTACTAATTAAATTATTTGTTATGATATATGTGGATCATATTAAAATCAATACATATGAAGTTTTTTCCTTGATATTTCTCCAATGCATTGGTTAAATAATTTAATCTCTATAGATGACATATTTTACGATACCTTGGTGAAAAACCTTGGTAATTTTTATGACACCTCGGTGAAAAACCTTGGTGATATTCTTATGAATGTCTCATTTAAACTTTTTAGAAAAAAATTCATGTTTTTATTTTGGTTATTTTTATTATTATACACATCATATCATAATGATATTCCTTGTGTTATTATTAATACTCTTTAAGATTACATATAAACTATTTCCCTTGCTTATTTCTTTATTGGGCCTTATGCTCACCCTTTCTATTGATGTATGTCCCCAGGTTATGAGATGTAGAAAAATTACTTAGGATGAACAAATGATGAATAATTTCTCATTTTTTTAAAATAATTTTTTATGTGTTCATATATTATGTACCTGGTTTCCAAAAAACTAAGCTTCAAATGATCCTTTATTTTGTGTATTGTAATGAAATTTTTGGGCATTAAAAATGCATGATTCCATAGTTTGTGTCAAATGATGGTTTATTTATTTGTGTAAATTAGGATTTAAAATATTTAATAATAACCCTATGTAAAAGTTAAAATATATGAATATATCATGGTACTTCATTAAATTATTAAATAAGTAGTTTCTGAACAAATAAATCCATGTCTGGATATGAACAAGTGGATGTGGCTTTAGAAAATATGTCTCTAGTGGTAAAACATGAAAAAACAACTTTTATCTTGACTCGAAAGGGAAATGGTGCATGAAAACTGGCCTTGATTCACTTATGGTTTGACACATCAGGGTTATGTTTTTGGTTAATGAATGTTTTTTATGAACTATTATGAAGGATTTATTGAAATTGTAATTGTATTTAATGATTAACATAATTTAGAATGATGTTTTAAGACATAAAATTAATGTATAATTATAATATTCTTGAAATAAAAACATTTCTCACAATTTTTTCTTATTTTTTAAAATGGTAGGATATATGATGAATGACATAAGTGGTGAGCGCAATGGACCATGTGCTGATGGACCTTTGATGGAATCTGGAATGGAAGACTTCATGAGAACAATGAATCAATTAACTTGAGTTATAATAAATAACTTGAATCAATCTTAGAGACTAGATTCGCCTCGAATGGAATAAGTTTTTTTTGAGTATATTATTCATTAATGACCACCTTCTTTTAGTGGATGTAACAACACATGGAATAATGAACAATGGATAAGATCTATAGAAAAGAGTTTTTCTGTACTCTATTGTTTATAGTAACAGAAATTCACCATGGCCATGTACCTCATAAAGGGGGAAGTTGATCAGTGGTGGAGAATAGTTGAAAACATGAGGAAAGGAAGGTTGATTGATGTTATAGATTTGTAAGAGTTCAGGGGAACCTTTTTCAAATAATATTTTCCCCATTTGATGAGAACAAAATTGGAGAAGAAATTCTGAAAGCAGAAGAAGAAGGAAAATGAATCTCTATGAAGCTATGAGATTAACATTACAAGGATTTATCACTACACCACTATCATTTTTTGGGATCCTAATGGAATATCTGATAGATTATTCAGAGGACTAAGACCCCTTAAAAGGATGAATCTATCCAGTCAAGACTATGATAGTTATGATGAGATAGTGTGAAGTGCTACAAAGGTTGAAATAGATTCATAGAGATGAAATGGTCCCATATATATAATGAAAAGAAGGTATAAATGGATCCATGATTAGGGATGAATGTTGATCATGGTAGAGGAGTAAATAAATTGAAACATCCCACATGAAAGAAATTTGGGAAAAATCATTCATGGAACTGCTTACTCAGGAGTGAGAAATGTTACAGGTGTGTAAGAGATGCCCATATTGCTTGAAACTGTCATAGTGAAGTGAAGCCTGTACTTATCAACACTAAAAATAGAGGGAAGATAGTGCGGGCCTAGCCCAAAGTCCAATGCTTAAAGTGTGGATAACTTGGGTACTTTTCCGATCACTGTTCAATTTAAAAGTTACTTGAGGGTAATCACCATAAAATTCATTATAGTCCAAGAGATAATGGTTGGGCTCTTGCTATCATTGCAGTTGAAGTTGAATCTATAAATGAGGTGGTGATGGGTACTCTCATTTATCTCTCAAATATAGAAAGTGCTTTTTTTACTTTGGTTCTATGTAATCCATTATTTTCTCCAAGTTTGCAAAGAATATAGAATCAATCCCAAAACTTATATAAATAGAGATATCAGTCAAGACTCTTGGAGGTATTATCCATGAATCAATAGTGTATACAAACACTAGTATTCTCTTTTTTGATCATAGTCTCATCCAAAATAAACTATTCATTCCCGTGATGGAATTTGACATTATACTAGGGATTGATTATCTCGCAAAGTATAAAGCTAAAATCAACTATATAAGTAAATAAATCTTAGTAGTCTTGAATGGAAAACCTATAGTATTATTCAAAGTAGAGATATCACGAACTAAAATTTTCTAAAAGAACCACCCATAGCCTTCCTTATGGAAATGATTGGTGAAGATAAAGAAGGAAATGAAGGTATAAAAAAAAGAAAATTTCCCCATAGTTCATGAATAAATTAACATATTTCATAAGTAGTTACTTGGACCTCCCCTAAAAATATATTTAGATTTATCCATTGAACTCGTTCCTAGATCCAAGATAATATCAAATAAACTATATAGAATGGAAAATTTGGAGCCAGAAGAATTAAAGAAACAACTCTAAAATGTTTTGAAGAAGGGATTTATCTATCCAAGTGTGTCTATCTAGGGGGAACCTATACTCTTTGTTAAGAAGAAAGATTGATCAATGAGGCTATACATTGATTATAGAGAACTTAATAGGATAATAGTCAAGACAAAGTACCCTATTCAAATGATTGATGATTTATTTGACTAGCTTCATGGGGATAGAGTCTTATCTTAGATTGATCTTTCATATGGTTATCATTAATGGAGGGTGATGAAATAAGATAGTCCAAAGACCGCATAACGATCAAGATATGGGCATTAGGAATTTTTTGTTATTCCATTCATCTCAACTAATTATCATACTATATTTATGGATTTTATGAATAGATTCATTAAGTAAAACCTTGATAACTTTGTGCTAGTTTTTATTGGTAATATTCTGGTATATTCCAAAAATATCTAGGAAAAATAGGATCATATAAGAGATACATAGAAAACTCTGAGGATTGTGTGGCTATTTGGAATGTTTAAAAATTTTAAATTTTGGGTTCAAAAATTTGATTTCGTAGGGAAAATTATAAACAATGAAGGAATTTCAGTTAATCCTTCCAAGAAAATAGTTTTGGGGGAGTGTCCTCATCCTACAAAAGTAATTGAGATTCATAGTTTCCTTTGTTTTGTAAGATATTATAGAGGGTTTCTGAAAAAATCTTGACTTTATAATCCACTGACCAAGTTAACTGGAAAAGGTTATATATTCATTTGGAAAAAGTAGTTTGAAGAAATTTTTCAAGATGTGAAGAATAGATTGGTTACTACACCCACGTTAAATCTACCCTCAATCTGAGAAGGATTCATTTTTTTAGGTATGGATTTATAAAAGGTATTGGGTGTCTCCTCATCTAAAATGGATATATGATTTATTATTCATCTTGACAGTTGAAGCATCAAGAATAGATTTATCTTACCCATGACCTAGATATGGATTTGATTATTTTTTCTCTTATGATATGGAGGCACTATATTTATGGGGATAAATGTGATATATACACAGACCACCAATATTTAATGTATATTTTCACAAAAAAAGGAATTGAACATGAGACAGAGAAAATCACTTCTAGGAAATTGATTTATAGCCACACCTATAAGGCTATGGGATAAAAAAACTCTGGGCTATACCCACAAAATAGCCACATCTCTATAGATAAATACCCCAAACCCATGCATTTCTTCCTCATTCCACTCGATCCATCCTCCATGAAACCCCTCAACATTCTGATGCCTTCCCCGAAACCTCCTCGCTGCGACCATTCTCCTCCAATGGTGTTTTTCCAAGTGGCCTCCCTACCTACTCTATTTCTTCCCGACAAATATCCCCCACAACACACCCCTGATACCGTGGTCGACACCCCCAATTCCCTCCCCAAAGCCCTCCCCGAAAAACCCTCAACACCCACGACACCTCCTCACCGCGGCCCTCCTCCTCACGATCCTCCTCATCCAGTGAATCTGCTCCGAGTGGCCTCCCCACCTCATCCCTTTCTTTCTGATGGCTCTCCCCCACCACCCTTAACACCCTGACACCAAGGTCAACACCCCCGATACCCTATCATCATGGTATTTGAAAATTGATTTGATTTCTTCTGTTATTTCTTGAATCTGAAGATAATATTGGATGTGGAGTCTTTTATTTCTTCTGTTATTTCTTGAATGTGAAGATAATACGGGATGTGGAGTGAACTATGAAGCTATGGTAGATGGTCTTGGTTTATTCCACAAATGGGTACTGGGTTTTTACTTCTCCTAGTGAGGCAGTTCTAGTTTTCACACAAAATAAGATGTAATATGGGCTATATTTGATTTGAACCACCACATACACATTATTTTATTGTGTATCCCTACACCCTAGTTAAGGTTCCCATGATGAGTGTATAACAAATCCATACCCAAATCTATGAGGTACAGATTCTATGGTGGTAGTAAGAGTAGGTATGGGTTTTATACCAATTCAGAAACTACTGGTGGATCCCTATTCAGAATCTAAGACATGCTAATTTGATGTTACATTAAAATTTGAAAAAAATTGAAATTTAGTGGAAAATTACAGTTGAATGGAATTTAAATAATATGAATAAATATTAAAATCTTCCCCTTAAAGGTGGATTTTTTTTGATTTGGTCTATTTAGGTAAGGTCACTATTAATTTTGTTTAATTACTCCCTTTAATAAATGTCAAATGAGTTTAGGGAACTTGATTTTTTTCTCAATATGTGTATCTTCTTATTTGTATTCACTCTCCTAGTAAATCCATGTGTCTAACAAATATGAAATCTCAGGAGTGCGAGGTGACACTCAATTTTATTTCAATGAAGTTAAATAAAAAAATCAATAAAAGATTATCTCTTTAAATTAGTTTGGATTTCATTTTCTCATATTTTATCGATTCCTCTTAAAGATTTGAATTTGGAGTTATATATAGGTATTTAATATCTTTAAATATATCATCATATTCCACTACTTCTTTGGTTTCTTCTTTTAGGACAAGATAAAGTAAGAAAGGTGATAATTGTTTTTCTTCTTCTAATATAATAGAGTCAATTGGAACATTAGTACTTATAGATGATTCCAAAATTCAAATAATGATTATTTGTATCCCACATGTGTAATTATTGGACAATTTTATTCAAGAATCCTCTAAAAAATGGATGAGAAAGGTCCAACAGTAGATATTCAAGTAGTTCCTTCTTATCCTCATCATGTTCATTGCAAATAAATATTGGTGGTGATACTTCTTACACCGTAGGTTCTAGTTCCTAGTCATTTAGTTTTTGTTCATTAGCTGCAAGGAGATTTTTAACCAAAAATTTCAATTGGTTCCCTACTCTTTCATGTCTTTAAAAACCTTTTCCAACAAATATTTTTTTCATCAATAATTTTTTTTCCTACACCTATGAGAATTGGTTAGTCTATAAATAATAATATATATTTTAATACATCATGGAAAAGTTATTTTGATATTTTTTTATGGAAAATAAGTTAATTTTATTTAAAAATGTGAAAGGATTAGTGAGTAATTAACTTGGTTCCTTATCAATGACACCATATTTTTGACACATATTCAATAGGGTAAAAAAATTAATATTGATTTTTCTAGTATATCACAGTGATTGGCCATGTTTGTCTCTAAAGGATCCTATTTTTTATCACTCTCTATTATAATCACTTATTATGTTTTTTGGAAATTTTATTATATTTTAAAATAATGGAAAATCGGTGGGTTTGTTTTGATGAATGCATGCATGAAATAAATTTAATTCAATAAAAAAATATAGATAAGTATTGGAAGGAAAGGGCTTGGTCCTAGATTTGGTTACTCTAGTTCATTAATTATACAATATTTTTTCCCAACTTATATTTAATAGCTCATCCCATAAAAAATGATCCATAATATCCTAATATGAGTTTGAAACTACAAATACCTTGTTGATATCATTATTACACCAAACTTTACCTCTTATAATAGTAATAATAATGAACACACCTCAATCTTTCTTGTGATTCCTTCCAAGACTTAACTCCATCAAGTGTCATTTCATCTCTTGGAAAAACTCAAATCAATAATATGAAGAGAAATCCCTAGAGAAGTAATGGAATTAATTTTGGGTAGGTAATATATTAAAATAGTGGATAATAACTTATAAATATGTAAAATTATATCATCAAACATTAACACCCCCACAACTTTATTAAAATATAAAGTAAATAGACTTAATAAAAAATAAGGATTTGGAAACACGAAAAAAAACCTCCCCTAAGGCTAATACTTGGTTAGTTACTAAACATATTGAGTATTCAATAGGTGTAGTGGAAGAAAATAGAGGAAAAAAAATTATTGATAAAGATAAGTAATTTATATTAAAACTGCATAAAAAGATTATATTAGAGAAAATAAAGCAGTAAACTATAATTTACGGTGAAATATCAAAGGAAAAGTTGTAAACTAGGGATATGATTCAATTTGTGTTTTAGGGAAAATAATTTTAATATATAATATCTATATAACAGTATCTCTAGTAAAATTTGATTGACTATATGGGGAATGGATTCCTTTCATGTATGGGATGAGAAATAGTAAGTGTGCATACATGTAGCACTCGTCCTCCTTGTTCTTCCAAGTGGAAGAAAGATTTTTTTATTCCTATAAATATTTCTAGGATATTTAATATATAATATTCTCATTCAATTTAATACATTTGGTCAGTAATAGATATGAAATATCTTAATTCAATGAACCCAGTATGCATGTTAGGTTGTAACAACTGACTCTATGTCATGACTCATTTTCGATCTTCATATTTCATAATGAAAAAAATACATATGAATTGATGACCATTATGTATTATATTATTTCTCTTCTTTATAAAGTAATATAATATTACATATTATTTTGTTTAATTTTCTCTTAAAACACGAACCTTGCATATTTTTTGGAAAAACATTTACATATTGGTATTTCATCCTCATAGAAAGGTCATTGAAACCTATGTATCATGTAGTCTGTGGGTTTATATTTTATGTACCAGATATTTTTACCTTTATGTATAGAGGGAAGCATAATACATTTCCATATTTCCAATATAAAACCACAATGAATTATTACATATGAACTAATGAATCTTACATATCACAGGGAAGCATTTCCAACACATGGACAAATTTTAATCCTCTCTACTTCAAAGTGAATATTATATATGATTATATGAAACATATATAAGAGTTATTTACTTTAAATAAAAATAAAAATATTCAATGTGTCACTTTTCAAATAATTTCAAAAAATAAATAAAACAATTAAAAAATAATAATTAGTCGTTTTTTAATTAAATATAAAAATATACCTATATTATAAATATGTGATACCTACCCATAAAAATAAAATGGTCAGTGTTAAATAATTAAATTATAAAGTAAAATATATGAAAATATATGCTCTATTAGTGCATGACCTTTTTTACATATCGTACATAAGATGATATTTTAATGATCCATCATACATTATCAACTAGGGTGAGGTGTTCATTAAGAATGATACCACATTTATAGACTAACTTGTGGTGATTGAGTATTGGTAGGAGAAAATCCTTCATGAGTGAGTGATATATTAAGTGGGTGTTATGTTGAAGCTTGAGAATCTATAGTACAACTCGTGGGAGTGGAAGAATCAGATACGAGCTCAATACTTTCACCACATTGATTGATTGTTCCATTTGTGATAGAAAGGAATAAAGGTGAGGAGGATGTAGTGATATATGTTTTTTAATTAATTATTTATATATTTTAAATAATATTTACAAATGTGATCATGGATTTGGTTTAATTTTTTATGATGTGTGTTCTTGAAAAATAAATAAAATATGTAATATATAATTTTTATTTTCTCTCATGAGAATATTTAATATCCCTTAAATAGATCCCAAATGGGAATTATAACACCATGTTTGTATTTAGAATGGTGGGTTTTTTAGGAAAGGTATAATTATTGTATTGTGTCTATTAATCTCATAGCATTAATGTTTGGGATCTTTAAAATAAAACACCACCCATTTACACCTTAAACCTAATATCATTTATAAATTCGTTATTATAGTATTTTCTAGGGAAATGGAAATTGTTGAAAATATAAAATCTTGGAGGAATTTTTAACCCTACTTAATGTATACTAGTGTTATTCATGATGGTATCATCTAAAAACATATATCAAAGCTTGATTATCAAAGTGACAGTGAATTGTTATCGAAGTAAGACACTTGTTTTAATGATTTTCACCTTATTCTCTATGTTTGATCTCCCTATCTATAAATAAGATTATAAATTCATTTTTGGATGATGAGTTTATAAGAAACTTGTTTATACCTAATTGAATATATTTTAAATATTTGAATAAGTTTATATTATTGTTTTATTATAACAATTTATCATTCTCGTGTGCTCTTGATTTATTGACAAGGAATATTTGACATGAAATAAGAAATCTATTTATTTCAAATTAATTTATAAATTAAATTTAATTGAAATTAATATTTAAAATGTAACTAGATAGAAAATATAATTGGAATTATTCCTTAGGAATTCCTTTTACATGAAGGTTATTTGAAAAAATTTATCCTAAAGAGAATTTCCAGAATTTGAATATTATTATTATTTCTAAAGGAATAAATATTGTATCTATATTATTTCCTATATATCATTATATAGAATTAGTTCATAAACCTTTATCTTGTTCTTTATTTTCCATATTCACCTACATAGATTCTTTCAAAATTTATTGATTCAATGATATTGGTTAGTCATGGTTTCATGTTCAGATATGGTAGTGGTGAATAGATGGTTCCTTCAGAAAGACTATCGATGTGATTTCAACGACAATGAAGGAGAGAAAATGGAAATAATTAGAGGATAATTGGATGAATATTAAGTAAGGTGTGGCCTAGATGACCAGTTTAGTGGGGAAAGTCCATAAGATCTTGAGAAAGTCATGAGAAAGGCAATAAATCGAGTTTTAATGGATTTTCCATGACTACACGGTGTGTATTCATTCAAGTCGCATTTCATGTAGCTCAAAAGTGTGGTTTTAGGGTTTACACATCAATATAAATATCACATGTCATGTCTTCTCAGTCACTTTCCATATATCACAAAACCACATACCTCATTGTGTATCTAAGTACATTTCAAATCAAGGTATTAGACCCAAAATATATATTGTCTGACTCACACACATTATATAATGGACCAAATAGAAAATTTGTATATGTTTAATCTTCTAGAGGGTCCAAATTCCATGTTGTATTATTGAATGAAATTTTATAAGGAAACACATGGAATGGACTCCCCTAATAGTACACACCATGTTTCTAGAATGTGTTATACACCATGTACATTTCTATCATTTTGCATAGTTCAACATTATATGGACTGGAAATAATAAAACACCCACACATCATTTAACCAATACCACAAGATTTTTAATTTAACATTTGAGGTATTCACCTCATATATTCACCTGCAACACAAATATGGAACTATTAGTGGTCTATTCTATGTTTTTTAATAAATTGAATTTGATAGTGTGTATATCTATAATATCCACTATTGTTTATGAGGTGTTCAAGGTAAATAAGTTTCCATATCTTCATGGAGGTGACAATGGATAGTGGGATTGATGATGAGAACAAACAAAATGTTGGTAACCCCCTTTGTGACACATTATTTACGGGGTGTAGGAATTTTTTATACTTGGTAGGGTTTGAAAATGTAACATCCTGGTTTTTATTTTATTTAATAACTACTTCTTTGTGTTTTTTTAGGTGGATTGAGGGGATAGAAGATTCCCTAAAACCTTTTAGGATAGTGCAGACTTATACCTGCATCTTGTGAACTGAGAGGTGGTCCACCAATTAACCAGTAAGGTCCACCTTCCAACTAGTGGATAGGCCATGGGGTACAATATTTATTTTATAACCACCGACTAGAAAATAAGGGCCACAAGATAGCCAACGGAATCCCGGTATGTGACTTAGAATTAGGGTAGCAATGTAAATACACCCAAAAACCTCTATTTAATTTATTTTCTCTTTTCCTTCAAAGAAAAATAGATCCATATGATCCTTGGCTGACTATTAGGTGATTTTGGATATCCCGAACACATCTCTTGGTAGATGAAATTTTTATTTGGTGTGGAAATACTCTGCTGGTATTTCTTTATCCTCTTTATTCTTCAACTACTTTTTATCTTGATCTTTCCTTCCTAGAGGATATTTAATCCTTGTAAATTGTTGAACCTACAATGTTTTATGTGAAATTATGATTCTAGGATATCTTATCACCTATTTTTAGATCCCTCCTCAATGATTTGGTGTTCACCATTGGTGGTGACTCATCTCAGATTCGTTGTGGTTTGAACTCAGAAATTTCAAGTAGGTGTTTCTGTGATTTTATATCATCATTTAATTCATTATTTTTGGATAATTCATAGAAATTAATTTCTTTTTCTCAATATACATGATATGAAGTTAGACACTGAATTTCCTCATGAAATCTTCTTTTGTCCACTTCTCTATGATTTCAATGTGGAATGGATATAATTTATTATGATCTTGATTCGTCTCTATGTTTTATAATTATTAAATTATATTCTTGTATTAATTTACATTCAAAGAAGTTTTAAAAGGATATTTTAGTTAAAGTGAGGTATTATTCCTCTATTTGATTTCTAAATTGAAATATGTTGATATGAATGAAATGAGGTGATTCATTTAATTTTTTAAACATGGTTATAAATTCTTTGATTTATGAAATGATGAAGTTAGTTTTGAATGATTTTACCCTTGTTTATAAATGCTAATTCTTGGGAGATTTAAATTTAGTTATTTGTTCATATGGAAAATAATATTGTCCCATGTATTGAAATTAATTAAATAATTTTTATTTTTGAATCTTTCTTTTGAATTTCTTAGTGTTTTCTGGAATGAAAATATATTTTAAAGGATCATTTGTAATTTTGATGATGATTTATTAAATTAAGAATTCATGATTACCATTTTAAATTTTGATTTTAAATAAATGATTTAATTTTAAAATTATGATTCTTAACATTACATTTGGAAATTTTTGATGATCATCTTTTATGATAATCCATTTATGCGACTTACCTTATTCGTAGGATTCTCAATTATGGGTGTTGAAAAGGTAATTATTCAATTTAAAAGAGTTGGGGTGGTAATGAGATTTGAACTGAGATTGAGATGATATGATGAGTGTATGAGAACATGTTGATACTAATGAGGATCCATTTTTCTTCCATGTGACTTTATTTACTCATTAAACTCCTTTTGCTGGTCATAGGAACCCAGGTAGTTGGATGATATGAATTTAGTTTGTGATTCACAAGAGAAATTCTAAATTGACAGGTAAATTCATAGAGAATTTGAAAGGTTTAGGATATGAGTGTGCTACCATCAAATTAGATATGTGTGGACTTGGTTTTATTAATACCTATTTTTAGTTGATGTAACTAAATAATCTATTGCAAATTATTGATCAGATATACTATGGTGGAATCACTATCATACTTTGTTAAACTGATGAAATCGTCACACTTGTTACTAGATATATGATGGAATATAACGGGTGAAATGGTTTTCATGTTCTTCAAGAAGAGGTTTGGTTTTTAAATTAATTAATGGATTTATTTTTTCTTTGGATCTTGAAATGATTTTGGAATTATTTAAAATTCTATTTTAAGCACATCCTTATAATAATTAGATTTTAATGGACTTATTTTCCAAATCTAAATTTAAATCCATGTACTATATTTATCATAATCCATTTTATCATATTGGTATTACCTTATAATGTAAATGTATAAACTATTTAGTGGAATTCTTTTGGGATTTATTATCTCATACCGTATTTATACAATTTTGTGTTTAAAGCATTCATGTTTCTATTGAAGGTGATCACATTGTATTTGCCTTCATATTATCTGATTATGCTTGTTTGGATGAGGGTGGGTGACTTAGGACATGGTGAGTGCTCACAGACCACCAAGATGTGGGTTGTGGTAGTTGTGTTTTTTACTTTTCATTCTTGGATGTTTTTGTATTGTCTTTTTTTATCCAAATGTGTTTATATATTCCATTTTTATAATCTGGTTTGTAGTAGTTTTACCTTATGATCGGTAGCTTATCTCTATCCCATGGGAATCAAGAACGTATTTCAGACTAGTTATAATCTTTTTAGATGCTAGTTCAGATGGTATTATGGTTGGGTTCATTACAATTAGTATCAAATGATGTTTTTTCCTAAATGACCATATTTTCTTTGAAATCCCTAATGTTATTTGGGATGATTCGCGGTACAAAAAATATTAGGAACATTTCAGGACTCAAGATGCCATGACCTGACCCAACGGGACTTGAGTCGCAACTACCCCAACCCCACCTCCATAGGCCAAGGGATGGTGAAAAGCATCGAAAGTCATATCTAAAATGGGATGCATTTTCCTGAGGTACATGTACAAATAAACCCAACCATATCAATGCATAAGTGTAGAGGAATAATAATAAAAAGATGTAATATCTAAAGAATAACCATATAGAAAAAACATATAGGGTGTACAGGAGTAAGATAGTGTAAACTAAAAAGAAATGGGAAAAAATAAATCTCCAACAAGAAATATGTCCCTACCAAACAAAACTAGAAAAGTAAAATTATTATAGAACTAAGTTTTTGATCCCCAAGATTCAACCATCGTACATGGTCCAATGCACCTAGTATCCCTAATCACCTCTATAGTCACCACCGACCTATCTATCATCTACATAAGACACAACAGGTGTGGGGAAACCATATATTGGGTTGCGGATATACATACTCAATACGACGCCCCAAAATATGAAGGGTCGAAGTAGTAAGAGATACAATTAGAATAGATAGACATCTCAACCCAAATAAATAGAGTAAAAAATCATCTACATGGATATATATATACATATATATATATATATATATATATATATTATCAAACCAAAGAAGCTCAAATGAGAGAGGAAGGGGATCTAGATATCAAATTTTATCCCATGAAACGATTTCCAATAGTTCAAGAAGACCATCAATGATGCCCAATATCTCATGTGTCAATGAAAAAAAGTAACCATGAGGTGGGACCATGCCTCACCACTGTACTGCACAGTTGTGGTGGAATAATCTTCATGAAGTAGACTCACACACTAGTACATTAGGGGTAGACAACTCTATGTTAGTAGGACCTTCTCCCTTTCTAGTAATGGCTACAAATTAGTATATAGAGGACCTACTCCCTGGTATTTTAAAGTGTACCAATCAGCAGATATAGGGCCTATTCTTACATCCATAGTGGGTAACACTCAGTAGAAAGAGGACTTGCTCCCTAATATATTAAGGGGGTACCACTCAGTACATAGAAGAATCAAACCCTAATGTAGTTTAGACACCACTCAGTAGATATAGGAACCACACCCTAATTACATAGGGAGTACCACTCAGTAGATATAGGAATCACACCCTAATACCATAAGGGGGTATAAATCAATTTATTGAGGACCCATTCCGTAATTCCATAGGGGTACCAGCCAGTAGATAGAGGACCAACACCCTAATTCTATAGGGGGTACCAATAGTTAGATGGTGAAACTTAACCCTAATTCCATATGGGGTATCACTTAGTAGATATAGGCCACCATTGTATTGTAAGTGAAGAAAACGCTCAGTATAGGCTACTCATGGGCCAAAATCTGAGTCTAAATGAAGGAGATATGTGAGGTTGAAGGTTTCTCAAAAAGTGAAAAGGGGTACAAGGCATGTAAGGGACCCACAAGGTGTGTGGTCCCAGTCTGATTCTTGGTCGTTTCCCTACCAGTACATGGATCACTAACATTATAGAACTATAAGACATATAGGTGAACTACATAGCATGCCTTAGCCACCCGGGGGTCTTGCCCATGCTCTTGGTTGTGTCCATGTTATCCTGTCAGTGTTTGTGTACTTTGATGCATGATATGTTCTTTAGCATGGGGACCTTCACATGTTCTTAGTCGAATGTATTTTCCACCTGGGGAGGCATACATAGTTTATTTTTTAGCCACACTATGTTTCATCCTTAAATTCATGTAAATCCCTATCCGTTGTAGAAACCAGACTACAAGGAATGTGTTCATTAAACTATATGGTGTGTAGTCATAATTTTCATAGAAAATGATATCCACCTATGGAATTCCAAATATATCATGTCTACCTATCAATCCACTTATTAACCACTATAAACTTTTGGATCTTCATATGGCCTATGATTTCTATCTCTCCAGTGGCTGGAATCGAACTTCAGTTATTCCTGCACAAACCAAAACGCCTTAAACCACGCCAACTTCATCACCACCATCACTAGTTTGGATCCCATATCAACAAACTGTAAACCCAAAACCCTCAAATCCTATTAATACATATTCGATTCACTATTACATTCATCGCACTTGAAGCTATTACAAATTTGGTTCTCTGATCATGCTCGATCCCACCGTTAATGTTGAATGGTGACCCCATGGTCCAATGATGACTAAAGTAGAGAAAATAATGATTATTCATAAGTAACATATATGAAATGATCATTGGAAAAGATTTCTTATCCAATAGATACATATTTGGGGTGCTAGAGGTGAGAAAACTAAATAATTAATTAAATTTGATAAACGATCGCATGTAATGGATTTTAATTCACACAGATCAAGGAATAATATAATCATTCTCATATAGTTTAATCAATAGGGGAAGAATCCGCAATGTTAAGATTAATACCCAATTATTTTAACATTTTTATCAATGAATAATTGTCTAGAAAATGAAGAAAATGAGTCATTATGTTCTCATCATCTTGATCTACCTTGATAATGAGTCTCATCATCATCTTATTCTATTTTTCCAATGACATGTGGAAGGAAGACCTCTCAAAAATCCAAGGGTTATGCAGCTAACCCTGGATATTCATCATAATGTTGATTTTTCAGACAATTTGTAAATAAAGAAAATAAATTAAATGAATAAAACTAATTATTTTTTAACTAAACACACCCTACCATGAACGCTTTTATCCAAACACCTCACACTGATCTACTTTAGGTTGCGCTTAAGGAAAACCTCTGGTTCCGAACTTAACCATGGTATCATGTTTCTTATCTAGGATTCAATTTAGGATTTTCACATTTTCATTAAGAAACCACATTAACATAGCATAAAATATATTTAATATTTTCATAAAATTAAATCTTTGAACACCGGTCCTTGGAATTGAACTCTATCTCAGTTCTTGGATCCGAAAATACATCTATAAAAATTCCAAAAGTCTTAAAGGGGGAAAAAGGTTCTATACATCATAATATCATTCAATATTTCCATCCACAAAAATAAAAACTAAAGAAAAATTTCGACATACAAAACTTGAATCTGGATCTCCAATTCCTAGGATCTCTTCTATACATTCTTGTGCTACCAAAACACGCAACCCAAAGGTATGGTCCATCCACACAAGTTCCTCCCCTATCGATACTTGATCCTCATTTGGTACTCTGAAAAAGTACATCCATCCATGATGTCTAGCTCACCCCAGTCAATAAAATGAATGGGGTCATTGACGTATATTCCCAGTTGTATCACATAGAATAGGTTGTTCCCCCAGTCCAACTATGGGGGTAGGGTTTGGAGGTAAAATAATCATAAATCCTAAAAACAATCTCAAAAATCCTGATGAACCACATGGATAGATTGCGTCATTGGAAAAAACTTTGAAATCCTTGTCATGTGGGGACTATTAGGAAAATGTGGTCTCCCTACTCAAATTCCAAGAGACAATGACATCGATATGAAAAATATTTATGTATGCTCTAGGTTTTCCTCATCAACTCGTGGATGACATGGACCTTCTCCTTCATCTCCTGTTCCATATTAGGACACACAAGATATGCCTCAATGATATTTTTCCAATGCAAGGGTGACCAGCAGGGTCTCCCATATAGATCTCCCAACGTTTTCATGATGATAGTATAGTGGTCGTTATTATTTTACATGAACTTTACAAATGAATAGTTACCCTCCCATCTCTGGCTAATGTTTAACATGAAATCCCTCATCATATCCTCTAATATATGGATATAGCTCCTATTCATGCCATCTTTATAGGGGTGAAAGGGTGTTATCATCCTTATCTAGGTCTTGAATGCCTCTTGTAGGCCTCTCTATAGTTGTGACACGAACTGCACTTCATGATCAGACACAATAGTCAAGGGATTACCATAAAAGTGAACAATCTCTAGTATATACATCTACCCAAAAATCTCTATTTAATGATGCTCAATAATAGAAAGTAAGTTTCCATACTTCGTGATTTGGTCAACTATCACCTAGATGGTGTTACGGACCTTCATTGTCTACCAAATCCCTATCAGAAATTTCATGGATATTTAATCCTAATACCATTATGGGATCTGAAGGTGCTGAAAAAAACCTACTAAAACCTAGTGATCATCCTTCACCTTGTGATATGTGAGGCACTGAGAGATAAACTTAGTTATGATCCATATCATGTCATCGCACCAAAACTACCACTGAAGATCTTTGTACATCTTCCCCAAATTGAGGAGTACTACCAAAGGAGATGTGTGGAACTATCCCATCACTTCCTATTATATAATGACTATTACTACATTATATACTTGGAAAATGATGAATTGATCCCCACCTTCATAAAATCCACATGGTGAATATCCTCAGGATATCTAGTCATGAAATAACATACAGTTGATGTCTCCCAATTGGGACTCTCTCACATACTCAAGAAGTGGAGGATTCAACACCATTGAGTGAAGAAAAGGTGAACCTTCCTGGTCAACTAGGGTCAGCTATAAAGAATCTTAATATTCATGACTCTTGCACCAAAAGAGATTGGAAATTCTTAATAATCAATAATTCTACCAGATTTCCCATTCCCTAGAGTATATAAAACTGCAAAGTCATAGTCCTATAGGCACTCCAACTAGTTCCTATGTATTTTTTCAAGTCTCTCTACATGAAGACAAACCTGAGACTCTAATGGTTTGAGTAAACCATAAAGCGCTCTCCCAAAAGATAGTGTATCAAAATCCTCAAAGAAAATATTGACACTTCTATCTATAGGTTATGAGTCATTTAGTATTGCTCATGGACCCTTGACTACCTCAACCCATATGTGGTAAATACCTATCTCTACATAAACATGTAGTTGATCCCATTCACAAGTCATCAAAATACACTACATACTCTACACACTCAATTGGTAGTATTAACTTGGGAGTTATCTTCATCCCCAACCTCAACTCCTCAAAGGACCTCTGGAACTAATTAATCTAGGTAAAAAAGTAGTATTTTCAATTTCAGGGAGGTCAAAGGTGATACAATCTTTGAGAAATCTTCTATAACCCTCCGGTAGTACACTTCCAATCCAAGAAAACTTTTCACCTATGACACACTCTTGGGTGGCTCCCAATAAGGAAATGCATTGATCTTCGCCAATTATATAGCTAAACCTTGCTATGAAAAAAAATTCCATAGGAGTTGAACCTCATGAATCCATAACTGTCAGTTCAAGAGCTTATTATAAATCTGGTACTCCTGAAGTAAATCAAGGACTATCCTCATGTTCTCTAAATGCTCTTGCTTTAATGCAATGTATATCAGTATGTATTCAATGAAGATAACCAAAATATGGTCTAAGTGATGATTGAAGATCTATTTCATCAAATACATAACCATGAAGAGGGTATTCATCACAAAAAAGATCATAAATATGAACTCACAGTGTCCACAGTGACATCTGAATTCTATCTTTTGAATATTATTCTCAGAAAATATCAACTAGTGGTAGTCAGACCAGAGATCAATCTTCAAGAACCAAATCACGCTTAAAAACTAGTAAAATAGGTCATAAATCCTAGGAAATGGGTAATTATTCTTTATCTTATCATGGGTCAGGAAAACAATAATACAAAAAATGTCTCAATCTCCCATCTATGTTTTTCAAGAACAACACTGGAGCTGCCCAAGGGGACAAACATGGTCTGATAAAACCCTTTCTCTTGAAGGTCCTCCTACTGCAACTGCATCTCACAAATCCCAATGTCGAACATCTGATATATTTTGGAAGATATTTTAGAATTCATGAGATTAAATTCAATAAAAAACTCCATCTCTTTCCACGGTGGTAGTCTTGGAATATCCTTTGAGAATACATCTATAAAATCCTACATGTCTAAAAGATTCTAGATGCTTGAAGAGCCTCCTGAACCAATGCATACACTCTCCAATTGATGAGTGATGGGTTGAAGCCTACTTCTCATAGAACCCACACATCCCACCATGATATCTCTTTCACCCAGAAAGGATAATCTTGTCCCATCAGTGCGAAGGCATCTGAATCATCGGTAGTGATAGTCAATCTGGGATCAGACCATGGAAAAACAATCCATACCCAAGGTGAAGGCATAGTTTATCCATTATAATGACCAAAAGGCCCCATTATAACCTCTCTACACCAATATATATCTCACACTACTTACAAATAGAATATATAGAATGAGTTTACCCAATATGAACCTCAAGAAAAAACTATTGGTCCAAAGCCTCAACTGGGAGCTCTATCTCTTACACAAGGAGTAAAGAGTTAAAGGAATGAATCAAACCTATGTATAATAATATTTTAGTAAGAGTATAATAAACGTAGAACATACCTATAATCATATCATGTGTCACTAGCTTGTACTCCTTCATAGCCTACACCTATCCGCGGACCCGAAAGCCTACTCCCAAAACCTAGTATAGGCCACCTGGTGATAGTGGTGATGGAAGGATCTAAAAGCACCATCCACTACCCATGGATCCTCATCTAAAAGCTCCACATTCTCCCATCCCAAAATCTCTTCCTTGGGGCCACCCATCCACCCGGGACATCCCTGATCATGGATCTACCTCTACTGTAGCAGTCCATCTACTATTTTTCTTTCATCCCCAACACATCGGATCATGTAATCACACACCATGTGACATATCTTGTCACATGAAAAACATTTCCCCTACCTAGGATACCATAGTCCTTTTTTTGGTCCTTGTTCTATATGACCTCAGGATTGAGTCTGGTCATGGGTAGTTCTCCTATACCGAGATCATGACGGATGGAATCTACTAGCTATTTTAGATTACATAGCCTTGTAATGCCCACTTCTATCCATAGCTTATTGGGGTCCCTATGACATAAATATCTCTATCATCAATGCCCACTACAACACCCTGACATAGGTGGTAATGCACAACCATACCACACTTGTATATATATCTCTATGAAAACGGTGTTCAAACTTTCATGCTTAGAACTAGCCATCATGAATCATATCAAGGGAGTAACTCGTAAGTTCTGTAATCCTACCAACATACTCAACCACTGTCATACCTCTACATTGAATCTCTTGAACCTCATTAATCCAAACCAAGTGAATATAGTAGGGGTATTACTCCTCACAGAATAGCTGTTATAAGTCTTTCCAAGAGATTTTTGACTCATCGGGAATCTATGTAATAAGACTACACCAGAAACCAACTACTATGTGGAAAATGATAGCTTTTAATTCAACCACCTGATCCATTGGTGTCTGGAAAATACTAAAAACATAGACCACCGAATCTACCCAATCCTCAACAACTTGGGGGTCTATATCACCATGGAATTGTAATAGATTTTGGAACTAGAACACGTGGACTATGATAATTCTATGTGCATCCTCATACTACTCTGATGGTATGATCTGCTTCATGATAGGAGAAGGTGATTCTAACTATCCACCTAGAGGAATAATCTCTCAGGATATACCCTAAACTAATTACTCATCACTAATTGGATCATTATCAAGATCCATAACTAGTAACCTAGTCAACTATCGTCATGGAGGAATCCTAAAAATTTAATCAACACTTACCATAGTCAGGTGATCATATATATATATATATAATGGGGAGATGATTCGTGAAAGGCAGTTAAAGACTCGATCTTCTATTATTCATGTACCATTTGATCTATGAACCAATTTCTTGGTATACCGGGTCAAAAATCATGTAGTCAAACTCCTACTGAGTAGATACTTTAGCCACCACACCAAAACTAGGTAACATATCCTAACAACCAAACTCAAGAAACTTTGACATTGTTTTCATAAATCCCAACAAAATCCCAGTAAAGGGACTACTCCAAACACCATTCTAAGGACCAAACACCTATAATGCCAATCTGTCATGACCTAACACACAAGGATAAAGTGATAAATACCCCAATCCCACCTCCAAGGCTATAGGATAATGAAAAAAATTGTAAGGAATATATAACATCAGAGGCCTTTGCCTAATGTACCTGTATGCACACAACCGACCATCTCAATGAAGAAGTGCAGAGGAATAATAATAAAATGAGAAAATATATAGATAATATCCATGTATGAAAAAAAAATATTTATAGTTAATAAGAGTGTGATAGTGTTAACTGAAAGGTAAATTGAAAAAATACACGCCAAACATAAAATATGTCCCAACGTGTCAAAACTAGACAGTAAAATGTTGAGATATACCATGTCCTAATCTCTAATATTTGACCACCATACTCAGTCCAATGCACCCCAAATCCCTATGCTTCTCTATAGTAAGTACAAATTATCTTTCATCTACATAATTCAGGACACATGAGGAAAAATCCCATGCATGGGTGAGTATATACATACGCAGTAGAACACCTTTAAAGATTAAGGGGGAATCAATAAGAGATGGGATAGGAAAGGATAGATAGCTCATCCCAAAGCAATATAGTAAATAAATACAACAACATGGATAGATATATATATATTCCCAAACCAAAGAATCCCAAAAAAGAGAGAAACATGATCTATATCTAAAATCCCAACCTAGTAAAAGAGTTCCAAAATTTCCAAAATTTCATCAATAATGCATATCACATCGTGTTTCAATCCAAATAAGTAACCATCTAGAGGGCCCATGCCTCTCCACTATGTTTCATAGTTAAGGGGGAACAATATCCATGAAGAGGTCCCATTTTGTAGTGAATCATGGGGATACCACTATGTGTAAGGAGGACCTAAATCATGTATAATAAAGGAAATAACCTGAAAGATAAAGGAACTACTCCCTGGTACATTAGGGTCATACAACTTAGTAGATAGAGGACTCACACCCTAATTTCATATAAGGTACCACTCAGAAGATAGAGTATCCATACCCTAATTCCGTATTGGGTAACCAATCAATATATATATGACTCGTGCTCTAATGCTGTAGGGGGTATCCCTAAATAGATAAAAGACCCACTCCCTAAATCCATAGAGGGTACCAATCAATATATAGAGGACTCAGAGCCAAATCCCATAGGGGGTACCATTAATTATATAGTAGAAACCATCTCTAATGTCATCAGATGGTACCACTCAGTAGATATAGGACATTTACCCTGGTCTATTGTGGGTACCATTATAATGATCCTTCCTGGTTACCACAATCATTGAGAGTCGCGTAAATAAGAATCACACCTACAAAATCTTGCAGCATATCTCAAAACCCTCTATAGAGTCCACCATCACATTCTATGTGGAAACAAACTCAAGATTTACTTCTCATGGGATAAAATCCATGTCCAAGCAAAGGAAATATGAGAGGTTGCAAGTTACTTAAAAGGGAACAAGGTGTACCCATCATGAAATGGACCCACATGACATGTGGTCCAACTCACCTATTTATCCATGTTGTTACCAGTATATGGATAGCAAACTGTGTAGCACTAAAACATGTAGGTGAACTACATGACATGCCTTAGTGACCCAGGGTCTTATCCATGCCCCTAGTTATGTTTTTTTAGGTCTGGAAATGTCTATTTACTTTGGTACACAATGTGTTCTTCCACACAAGGACCTACCAATGTTCTCCATCACATTAATTTTCCACCTAGGTAGGTACATACAGTGTGTGGCCAAGAAACACGGAATGTCATTCTTAAATTCAAGAGAAACCCTAGACACTGTAGAAATCAGACTACATAGTGTGTGTTCTTCTAACTAAAAAACATGTAGTTATGATTTTCAGAGAAACTCATATCTACTTATAGGTTTAAAGATCAATCCTCTCCACCTCTATATCTACTAATTAATGACGAACAATTGGTGGATCTTCTCTTAAATAGTGATTATCGACCCTCGAGGGGCTAAAATCAAACTCTGGTTCTTCCTTCATGATCCCACACAACTCGCACACCTCATACTACACCAAACTAATCACTTCCATCTTTGATTTGGATCCCATATAAATAAACAATTCACCTGGAACTTTTAAATTCTCCAAATCAGTCCTCGATTAAATTTTCTTTCATCACATGAAATTCTATTGTGTATCGGGGGGTCTGATCATGCTTGATCCCACTCATTAATGTGGAATCATAACCCCATGGTCCAATGATGACTAACACCAATAATGGAGGCATAAAGTCACAATGAACATATATACAGAGATTGTTGGCCAAGCATTCTTGGCCAAAAGATATAGATTTGGGGTGCTCGAGGTGAGAAAACAAAATAATCAATGAAATTTGATTCATCGGTGAATGAAATGGCTTGTAATTGATGAAAATCAAGGAATAGTATGATCATTATCAAAATATTAATAAATAGGGACAGAATCTATGAGTTGACGAGTCCTACCTAGTTTTGGATTGTTCTTCGATGAAGAATTCACTTGCCAATAAAGAAGATATCCATTTCATTCACATAGTATCAATCATTCTCAATCCAAAGTCTCGTCATCATATGATTCTATTTTTTCAATTAGAGGTGTAAGGAATACCTCTCATTGATCCATAGGTTATGTGGATTACCCTCTCATTTCATTATAACATGGATTTTATATATGATTTTTGAATTATTTTAATTAATTATATAAATACAATTATTTATTTAGTTAACTTAACACAACCTCTCATGGCCTCTTTTTTCTGAACTATAATGACCTAGCCTTTTTGAATGACAATTGTTTCCTAAAAATTTGTGTTATATTATTTTATTCACAACAAAACCATATCTTTTATTTCCAAATGAAGTAAATATAAAAGGAAATGTGACCATATAGATTCAATCATTATACGACCATTACTAAATTATGACCATTGTTCAATAGGATCGTTATAAATATACTCTTGATAATAATTTTAACGTTATAATTAATGTTTATAAGAAAAAATTTAAAAAGGAAAATTGATAATAAAAAAAAGAAGAGTTGATGGCCTCAACTAGTAAATTCATTCATTATAAAGCCCATATATCAGAACTTGGAAGGACGGTATCATCACTGGGGTTTTCCCTTGACCAATCCCAATCTGTGCTTTAATAAGTAAAACATGAATGAGATTTCTTATGGGAGAAGTTTATGTTAGTGAAGATAACCACTCGTTCGATGTTAGCTGAGGAACCACACAAAACTACCACCATTGGACACCTTACTCTAATGGTGTATGAGAGTGTAATAAGGTGTTATGTTTCGATTGCCTAGTCATTTAAAGTGTAATTCCAATGTATAAATAAAATTATTATTCCATAATTTTTGTTTTAAGAATATTTTTCCTTAATAAAATTGATATATAATTTGATAAATTGATTTTTCAGATAAGGATTTTAATTTTCAAAAAAGAAATTACTATTATGATAAACTAAGGTATTATGAATAATATTTATCATAATTAAATGGTATGATTAAAACACTCTTTTAAAAAGAATGATAAAATGATTTTTTTTCATGCATCAGAAAGTTTACTATGCATTTTCAATCCTCTATTATTTTTAATAAATAAAGATTTTTATTTTTATAAGTTAAAATTATCATATTTTTAGAATTTTTATGATTAAACAAACATTATTTTTAATTCATCACATAAAAATTAGGCTAGGGTAAATTTATGAGAATTTTATAAAATAATTTATTTTTTCATGAATAGTAAAAATTCATTTTGACTTGTTTGGTGTGTTAATGACATCATAATTATTTCATAATTATGTAATAAATAATTATCCAAAATAAATTACTTAATATATATTATTTTATTAATATCAAATATTTTAATATATTTTAATAAATTTCCAAACATATATTTCACTTTCCAAATTATAAAAAGGAAACTTTAATTTAAAAAATGTTATTTAGTGAAAATATTAATGTTCCTTGAAAAAAACAATATAAAGTTATGGTAAACTATTTTGGATTAAAATTACATACATGTTTCCCGAAATTTACAATACCATGGGAAAATACAATGGTAAATCCCATGGTTTTTCCTTTACCACTACCTAGGTTTCCAAGGCCTATATTTTGAAACTAATAAACAAATCCTCCAATTTTGATACATATACCCACTAATTTATACATTTAAATTCAATCACAATATATCCTACAAATATATTTGATATTTTTACCTCTCAATTATTCCTCCCAAGGTGTCGTCAATCCCCAAAGGTCTCAATCCTCATGTTTTAGGAGTAACTCTTCAAGGTAAGGGAAATGTCCTTCTTTTCTCCTCATTTTAATAACTTATTATTTTTATATGTATTTTGAATGTTATGTCCACACTCTCTTATTTACTTTTTATTCATTACCATAATTTAAAATTGTGTTTTATAAATGGGATACCCATTTCCCCTCTTTTTTTACCCATTTCTAAAACCACATTTTATACCTATTATGCTGCCAATTTTACTTCTCAAAATTTCTCTCTTCTCCTCAAGAAATCCCCTTTTATTTTCTTTTTATGAATACCTAAAAATCTTTATTTTATATATGTATTCACAAATATATAAAAATTATTTATTTTATTTTGTTATTGACATAAATAAAACCCAGAGTTCCTTTCTGTGGTTTATAAATCACATAATGATCATGTTTTTAAATTACTTCCAAAATGCCATGATTTTGATATGAACCCTTCTTTATTTAATTATCCATGGGTTACTAATTAAATTATTTGTTATGATCTATGTGGATAACATTAAAATCAATACATATGAAGTTTGTTCCCTGATATTTCTCCAATACATTGGTTAATGAATTTAATCTCTATAAATGACATATGTTACGATACCTTGGTGAAAAACCTTGGTAATTTTTATAACACCTTAGTGAAAAACCTTAGTGATATGCTTATGAATGTCTCATTTAAAATTTTTAGAAAAAATTTCATGTTATGATTTTGGTTATTTTTATTATTATACACATCATGTCATAATGATATTCCTCGTGTCATTATTAATACTCTTTAAGATTACATATAAACTATTTCCCATGCTTATTTATTTACTAGCCCTTATGATCACCATTTCTATTGATGTATGTCCTCAGGTTATGAGATGTAGAAAAAGTACTTAGGATGAAAATGTGATGAATACTTTCTCATTTTTTAAAATAATTTTTTATGTTTTCATATATTATGTACATGGTTTCCAAAAAACTAAGCTTCAAATGATTCTATGTTTTGTGTAATGTAATTAAATGTTTGAGTATTAAAAATACTAGATGCCATAGTTGGTGTCAAATGATGGTTTATTTATTTGTGTAAATTAGGATTTAAAATATTTAGTAATAACCCTAGGGAAAAGTTAAAATATATTAATATATCCTGGTAATTTAGTAAATTATTAAGTAATTAGTTTATCAACAAATAAATCCATGTCTGGATATGAACAAGTGGATGTGGCTTTAGGAAATATGTATCTAGTGGTAAAACATGAAAAAACAACTTTGATATTGACTTTAAAGGGAACTGGTGCATGAAAACTGGCCTTGATGCACTTATGTTTTGACACTTTAGGGGTATGTTTTTGGTTAATGAATGTTTTTAATGAACTATTATGAAGGATTTATTGAAATTGTAATTGTATTTAATGATTAACATAATTTAGAATGATGTTTTAAGACATAAAATTAATGTAGAATTATAATATTATTGAAATAAAAACATTTCTCACTATGTTTTCTTATTTTATAAAATGGAAGAATATATGATGAATGACATAAGTGGTGAGCGCAATGGACCATGTGCTGATGGACCTCTGATGGAATCCGGAATGGAAGACTTCATGAGAATAATGAATCAATTGACTCGAGTTATAATAAATAACTTGAATCATTCTTAGAGACTAGATTTTACTAAAAGGGAATAAGTTTTTGTTGAGTATATTATGCATTAATGACCACCATTTTTTAGTGGATATACCAACACATGGATTTATGAACAATGGATAAGATCTATAGAAAATATCATTTCTGTAATCTATTGTTTAGAGTAAGATAAATTTACCATGGTTGTGTACCTCATAAAGGGTTAAGTTGATCAGTGGTGGAGACTAGTTAAAAACACAATGAAAGGAAGGGTGATTGATGCTATGGAGTTTTAAGAGTTCAGGGGAACATTTTCAAAATAATATTTTCCCCATTTTATGAGAAAAAAATAGAGAAGAATTTCTGAGAGCAGAAGAAGAAGGAAAATGAATCTGTGGGGAGCTATGAGATTAACTTTAAAAGGATTTATCACTACACAACTATCTTTTTTGGGGATCCTAATTGAATATTTGATAGATTATTCAGTGGAATAAGACCCCTTAAAAGGAAGAATCTATTCAATAGAGACTATGATAGTTATGATGAGATAGTGTGAAGTGCTATAAAGGTTGAAATAGATTCATAGAGATGAAATGGTCTCATATATAGAATGAAAATAAGGGATAAATGGATCTAGGATTAGGGAGGAACTTTGATCATGGTAGAGGAGTAAATAAATTGAAACATACCACATGAAAAAAATTGGGAAGAAGAATTCATAGAACTGCTTACTCAGGAGCGGGAAATGTTACAAGTGTGGAAGATATGCCCATATTCCTCAAAACTATCATAGTGAAGTGAAACTTGTACTTATCAATACTAAAAATAGAGGGAAGATAGTGTGGGCCTAGCCCGAAGTCCAATGCTTCAAGTGTGGATTACTTGGGTACTTTTACGATCATTGTTCAATTAAAAAGTTAATTAAGGGGAATCACCATAAAACTCATTATAGGCCCAGAGATAATGGTTGGGATTTTGCTATCATGGCAGCTGAAGTTGAATCTCTAAATGAGGTGGTGATAGATACTCTCATTTATCTCTCAAATCTGGAAATTACTTTTTTTAAATTTGGTTATATGTAATCCATTATTTTCTCCAATTTTTCAAAGAATATAGAATCAATCCCTGAACTTATATAAGTAGATCTATCAGTCAAGACTCTTGGAGGGATTATCCATGAATCAACAGTGTATACAAACACTAGTATTCACTTTTGTGATCATAATCTCATCCAAAATAAATTATTCCTTCCCATGATGGAATTTGACATTATACTACTGATAGATTATCTCACAAAGTATAAAGCTAATATCAACTATATAAGTAAATAAATCATAGCAGTCTTGAATGGAAAACCTATAGGGGTTTTCAAAGTAGAGATATCACGAACTAAAATTTTCTAAAAGAACTTCCCATAGCCTTCCTTATGGAAATTATTGGTGAAGATAAAGAAGGAAATGAAGGTATAAAAAAAGAAAATGTCCCCATCATTCATGAATAAATTAACATATTTCTTGAGTAGTTACTTGGACCTCCCGTAAAAAGATAGGTAGAGTTATCCATTGAACTCATTCTTAGATCCAAGATAATATCAAATAAAACATATAGAATGGAAAATTTGGAGCTAGAAGAATTAAAGAAACAACCTCAAAATCTTTTGGATAAGGGATCTATCTAGCCAAGTGTGTCTATTTTGGGGGCACCTATACTCTTTTGTTAAGAAGAAATATTGATCAATGAGGCTATACATTGATTATAGAGGACTTAATAGGATCTTAGTCAAGAAAAAGTACCCTCTTCAAAGGATTGATGATTTAATTGACCAGCTTCATGGGGATAAATTCTTCTCTGATATTGATCTTTCATATGGTTATCATCAATTGAGTGTGATGAAATAAGATAGTCCAAAGACCGCATACCGATCAAGATATGGGCATTATGAATTTTTTGTTATTCCATTCATCTCAACTAATTCTCCTACTATTTTATGGATTTTATGAATATATTCATTAATGAAAACCTTGATAACTTTGTGCTAGTTTTTATTGATGATATTCTGGTATATTCCAAAAATATCTAGGAGGAAGAGGATCATATAAGAGATACATAGAAAACTCGGAGGAAGGTGTAGCTTTTGGAATGTTTCAAAATTTGAAATTTTGTTTTCAAAAAGTTGATTTCTTAGAGAACATTATAAACAATGAAGGAATTTCAGTTGATCCTTCCAAGAAAACGTTTTTGGGGGAGTGGCCACATCCTACAAAAGTAATTTATATTCACAGTTTTCTTTGTTTTGTAAGATATTATAGAGGGTTTGTGAAAAAAATCTTGACTTTATAATCCATGGACCAAGTTAACTTGAAAAGGTTATATGTTCATCTGTAAAAAGGATTTTGAAGAAAGTTTTCAAGAGGTGAAGAATAGATTGGTTACTACACCCACGTTAACTCTACCCTCTATCAGAGAAGGATTCATTTTTTAGATATGAATTTATAAAAGGTATTGGGTGTCTCCTCATCCAAAATGGATATATGATTTATTATTCATCTTGACAGTTGAAGCATCAAGAACAGATTTATCTTACCCATGACCTGGAGATAGATTTGATTTTTTTTTCTTATGATATAGAGGCACTATATTTATGGTGATAAATGTGATATATACACAGACCACCAAATTTTAATGTGTATTTTCCCAAAAAAAGGAATTGAACATGAGACAGATGAAATCACTACTAGGAAATTGATTTATATCCACACTTATAAGGCCACAGGATAAAAAACTCGGAGCTATACCCACAAAATAGCCACATCTCCATAGCTAAATACCACCAACCCATTCATTTCTTCCTCCTTCCACTCGATCCATCCTCCATGGAACCCCTCAACATCCTGATGCCTTCCTCGTTTCCTCCTCGCTGCGACCCTTCTTCTCCAATGGAGTTTTTAAAAGCGGCCTCCCCACCTCCTCTCTTTCTTCCAAAAAAATATCCCCCACAACACACCCCTGACGCCATGGTCGACACCCCCAATTCCCTCCTCGAAGCCCTCCCTGAAAACCCTCAACACCCATGAAATATCCTCACCACGTCCCTCCTCCCCATGATCCTCCTCATCCAGCGAAGCTGCTCCAAGTGGCCTCCCCACCTCATCCCTTCCTTCCCGACGGCTCTCCCCCACCACCCTCAACACCCCGACACCAAGGTCAACACCCCCGACACCCTATCATCATTGTATTTGAAAATATTTATTGATTTATTCTGTTATTTCTTGAATCTGAAGCTAATATTGGATGTGGAGTCTTTAATTTCTTTTGTTCTTTCTTGAATATGAATCTAATACTGGATGTGGAGTGAACTATGAAGCTATGGTAGATTGTCTTATTATTTTTCAATTAATTACTTGATTTTATATTATTTTTTGTCATTATAAACACCATAATTTCTATGTCATGCAACCAAAATTCCAAAATAATCAAATGAATTTTTATCACCATGCTTAAGGTAGTCCTGGAAACCTAAATTTGTTATCCTAGACTATTTTAACTCGATTTGAGACACCCCTTAGGGTGAATCACATTTATGGTCCCATAAGACATATAATTGAATTTAAATTGAATCTCCAATTGAGATCTATTGAGTTGGCCCCTATTATTGAATTGTAGTGTGAATCATAAAAAGGTAAAATGGTAATCCTATATTCACAGGCCCTTGTTCATATTTTTTATAGATTAAATTGTAATTATAAATGAAATTCCTAAATGAAATCAATTGAATTTTAAAATGGTATGGGTTCCACAATCCATGACCATCCAACATGACATGGAAAGGCTGATTTTAGTGTTCTGACATGAAATACCATGTATGCGATCACCGATATTTTGAAATAAAATGAATTATAAATAGAATTTCATTATGTTATAGGCAACATATGGATTCATAGGTATAATTAATTAGATGATATCACATGGAGAGTGGTCTTAAATTATGCCACACGTGACACTTGGGTTCCCTATATGGAATATTGAGGATAGTCTCAGAGGGAAGTGCATTACATTATGCATTGAGTGACACTTCGTTTTCCAATATAGAATTCCAAAGAGAGGTTTAGGATGTGATGAAATTATACCATGCATTAAAGATACTGGAATTCCTTTTAGGATTAAAATAGATGGATTTGTTGGGTGATGGGTTTATAGTACACTAACTAAATATTACAGTTACCTAAGTTAAATGCCTTGGATTGGACGAAATTTAAAATTAAATTAATTTGATGATGTGTATTCTAGTTCAAAGAACATACTTGGATTTGGTCAATGATTCACATTCATGGAGAACTTTCTTATTTCCTTCATTTAGTTCTAAATTCCATGGGTGTTATTCATCTCTTATGTAAGTATTACAACATATGAGCCTAGTTTCTGAGACAATATTACAATTTTATAATAATTAATAAATATTTAGAAATATTCTAATAGAGGTTGAAGCGGGTTTTTTTAGATGGATGTTAAATGCGGAACCATGAATGACATGGTTTATTTCTTTATCTCCTTTATTCATTTTAATTGTACCCTGCTCATTTTATATTTACTGATTATATTTTCCTAGGCACCGTTGATGGTGGGCTAGTGAGTTTATCTCACACCCTGTTCAAGCCGTGGATTGGTTCCCAAACACACTCCATGTATATAGACATGGAAAAAGGGAAACATCAAGAAAGGGATGATTAAATTTATACACTATGATGTAGTATGTGAGAATAGGACTAAACCAACACTCACAATGTTATTTGAGATAGCTTTTGATCTTTTATTACATTATTGTATAAAAAGTTTCATTTACCCTACTACTCTAGTTCCCTTATATTCCCTAATTCTGCATATCATACAGTCATGATGTATTTTTTATATGATACTAGATATGGGTTTTTTATTGATTATGATGTTATTCCACTATTTAGTATTATTATTATGGATATTATACTTCATCAGTTGTATGTACATCATATCTTATATTGTATCAGTTATTTCCACTGTGTGTGGGGTGTAGGAGGAAGTGGGGGGGAGGGTTCAGGGGGGGTTTAGGGGGAAGGTGGGGGTAGTGGGGCAGGTGGGGTGTAGGAGGGTATGGGGTGGGGTTGGGGTCTAGTGAAAGAGGGTATGGTGGCTGGTGCAGCTAGGGGCTGAGGTGCAGGAGGGGTTGGGGGATGGGGCTGGGGGTTGGTGCAGGTGGGGGAATGGGATGGGGTATAGGAGGGGCTCGGGCTGGTGCAGGTGGGGGAGGGGGGATAGGGGGACTGGTTCAGGGGGGGCTTGGGGGGGGGGGCTGGTGAAACTCCTATTGACCAGATTTTTCATGCATGTAACCAAATCATCTCTCTAGTCCTCAAAAGTTTAAAATTCCGTTGATTTGTGGTGCTTCTCATTAGAATAAACCTTGAGAATCTTCACTTTGGAATACATTACTTCGAATTTATCAACTTGGATACCCCACCTCCTGGGGATCATCTGCCTTCGATGCATCTATTATTTTCTATTCTCCTTTTCTCATGCTATAGAGAATTTTTATCATCAGTTTTATTACTGTTTCTTTTGATGAATGATAGATGTATATTGTTAGGATCTTTTTGATCATTACTTCCCCAAAAAAGATTTAATCATGGTTTGGTTCTTGGTGTTATGTTTTTTAATTGAAGAAAATTGTGTTCCTCATGTTATGGTAGGAGACCTGTTACCTTTCTCTAGGTTTAAAGTGAAAGTGTGAAATTATCATGATCTAATACTTTAGGTAATAGTGTAATTGACATAATGAAGATAAGAACATGGGAATCTAATGTATGAATTATGTTTTTGTTTGGTCTTGTAGTCACTTTTGGTTTTATACCTATTAATGCCTTGTGTTTTTCTATGAAAGCATGTTATCTTTTTGTTATAGTACTTGTTGTTCTTAGCCTAATTTTTTTTCTATAAATTTGATAAACAATGTAAGTATGGAAATGTTTATGACATTATTAAATAAAGAGGCATGAAATAAGATATCTACTCTTCATTATTTCTCATATAATATGAAATTCATGTTAAACAAAACTTTATGTTATTTCAAATCTATTAATAGTTGATAGTTATATGTTACCTATTTCTAAAAAATTTTGCATAATAAATTTTCTAATTCAATAATGGGGGTGCAGGTGGGGGATGTGGGGGTGCAGGTGGGGGTAGTGGGGGTGCAAGTGGTGGGGTGAAGGTTGGGGGATCATGGGGGGCGGGGGGGGGGGGGGGTGAAGGGTGGGGTGAAGGGGGAGGGGTAGTGGGGGTGAAGGGGGCTGGGGGTAGTGTGTAGGGGGGGATGTGGTGTGGGGGGTTCAAATTTGTTGGGGTGAAGTGTGGGGGCAATGGGGGTGCAGGTGGGGGTGGGTTTGGGGGGTGAAAGTGGGTGGGGGAAGTGGGGGTGTAGGTGGGGGTATTGGGGGTTCATTTGAGGGGGGGTAGTGGGGGTGCAGGTGGGGGGGAGTGGGGGTGGGGGTGGGGTGGGGGCAGTGGGGGTGTAGGCATGGGGGGAGTGGGGGTAGTGGGGGGATACTACATTTTAGTAGTAAGATAAAGGTTATATAGATTATGATTAATTAGTTTGATGGAAAGGACTATGACATTTGGTGGATGAAAATAGAATTATGTCACATTTAAAAATAACTGAATTTTCTACTAAATTGTTTCAATCTATAATATATATAGAATTTTTAATGGGAGTAGCTCAATTTTAAGTCACATTTATTGGTGAGGATCTAATTGTAATGGAATGTTTCATTCAATATTGGTGCGAATAAATGAAAAAAAACTATTGGTTTTCCTGACAAACATATATAGAAAACCAATATCTTTAAACAAGGTGTTTATGATATTTAAGTTTTTTTATTTGTGACAAATTGAATTAATTACAGCTGTATTACATGTTAAAAACAATGATTTGATTAGGAGTAGGCTAAATTCAATCAAAGTCATTTTCATGGATGATGTTTGGAAATTAATTATTCTTTCATTAACATCACATATATATAAGATTTCATTGTATCTCATTTATTTTCCCACTATTTTCTTATAGGTGGTTTCTTATGATGAGGTGGGTTTTATCCAACACCATCAGAGACAATTAGTTCAATGTCGGATTTGGGTAACGTTAATTCTGTTTTTATTCTTTAGCCCAATTTTAATTAGGGCATTTTTTATTTTTGGGTTCCTTATATTTTTGTAGTCCATTTTGGATTTTGTTGAGGTGGATTTGAGTTGCTGTTGACGAAGGATTACATATGTATGCATAGGTAGGAATATACATATTTTTCCCCCTTTATATATATTCACTCATGGAAGTATGAATATATATATATATATTGGGGATAGATGTGCTTATATATAAATATGAAAAATGCATACATGTGTAAGTGTAAAGGGGTATATGCAAGTATAAACATATATCTAAGGACCCCCTTGTGCATATTTTGCCATGAAAATATGTACATAGGGGTTAGGTGTCCTTATATATATGTGAAGTTGTAAATTTGTGCAAGTAGAAAAAAAAAGAAGATTCGAGTTATCATCGTCAAAAGCAACGCGCCATGAGGTTGTGGTAGGTTCCCTCTACCTAAAGCTTTAATTTGAATTCTATAATTGCCTAATTATTTTAAATACTTGTTTCTATTAATACTTTATTGTTTTAAAAAAAAATTCTAATAACCACTTGCTTTTTCAAGGAAGAATATGAATATATCCCTTGAAATTATTTTCAGACATTGCTCAAAGAGGTTAACAAATTCTTGTAGTTTCTAGACACCAGAACAAGATATCTAAAAACCATACATTGATCATCCTTATAGACATTCCTTATCTCATTCAACTTCCCATTAAATTCATCATAAAATAAAAATACTTAATTTAAATATCTATTAGTTCCAATACCAAGTATCCTGAAATATTCTCTCGTATCATGGAACTTGCCCATAATATTCCTCTAGAAATCTTTCATAAGAAATGGTGTGAACATATCACACTATAGGGATTGAATTCGTAAGGATACATAATTCAATATTGAGCCACTCCATCCCAACTAACTAGCTCCAAGGAATTTGAGTTGGTATCCTATAAGTACCCTATGGTCTTAAAAAGAATTGCAGATAGGGTATTACTCTTATGGAATATTACGACCCGTCCCTCTGGGCCCGTGTCGTGACTACCCCAAGCCTGCCTTCCATAGGCCAGGGGATGGACACTAGCACCGAAAGGCATATTCCCTAAAAACGGGAAGGCATTGCCTTTATAACCTGTAAACTCGCACAACTAAGCACAAATCATGATACAAGCTCAAAGTAAAACTATATAGTAAACAGGGTGTGTACAAAATGTAAAAGTGTCCAGAATACAAGCCCAACTGTAATGTACAAGTAAAATGAAAAGTACAAGTAAAACTGAAAATAGCTTTTATGAACACCAGCCAAGGATCCTACCTGATGGGTACGTATAGCTCTCGAATGGTCTTCTCTATGGTATGCCTCGTCTAAAGTCCACCTCTGAGCTACCTCTAGTCCTGATACCTTTTTCAACAGTCAGTGATTTTCGTCGTCTGCACCAAACACAATAAGGTGCATGCATAGCCCATGTAGGGGTGAGTATAACGATACTCAGTAGGGACCCCGAGACCACGTAGGTCTCCTAGAGTTACACAAAATAAAGACCACAAAGCAAGATCCCAACTCTACTTAGGTATATTACCATACATATACCTAAGTTATCAAGCTATACTCATCTCAAAGATGTTGGAAGTATACCACGAAGGTAACACCGCGAAGTTGAAGTATCAAATAGCATAACCTCAATCACAAGCACAAGTTAAACACATCTCACACCAGGATTTATTCTATGGGTAGTAACAAGTAACATCCCCAGTCACAACGTCAAATGCCTTGGTTGCTAGAGAACTCATCCTCTATCGAGTATAGTGGGTCTGTCATCTCATACTGAGGCAGTTTCCACTAACCTTGGACTGGTGCTCCTCTTGTTAAGCATTGTGGGTCTGCTGCATCACATAGAGGTGCTCCCCACCATGGGTCTGTCGCATCACACAGAGGCGCTCCCCCTCATGGTCTACTGAGGTAATCCTCCTATCGAGTACTGTGGGTCTTCTACGTTACACAGAGGCACTCCCCACCATGGGTTTGCCACATCACACAGAGACGCTCCCTACTGGGCCTATCGAGTCACTTCAAGTCGTAATGGTCAGTAGTCGTCAAGTTTCTGCTAGTCGCAGGGTTCCGCATGTAGCGTGCTTGGGAGAACCACTACCCAAGCCATCGGTCATACATAAACTGTCTGGAAGTCCCAAGAACAAGTATCCCAAAGGTTTGTCACGTCTTAAGGGACCCAATGCAATAGATGGTGCGTCAATTGGATGTTCGGTCTGTAAGTTATTAGCGTTTCCGCTCTGAGGGCCTGGTTAGATTCGGGGTCCGATCCATCCTGGCCATACTCTAACCATATCCAAAACACAAGTAAAGTGTACAAAAAGGGCTGTCTCGATCCAAGGATTTTAGTTCCACAGACGGTTCGTCAAACGGACGTCTGGTTCAGAAGTTATGGCCACGATGGCGTCACTAGGTCTAGATGGGCCCGGGTCTGGTCCAACCCAGTCGGACCGACCCAGCCCGACCTGGCCTGGGGTGACCCGAACTGGTTTGGGTCGACCCGGCCTGATTTAGGTCTAGCACGGATGGCATGGGCCTTAGCGAACCCATCCTTTTGGGTCGTGGTCTTCCCCAACCCACGAATGGAATGGCCCGACCCTACCTATTGACACAGTCCGGTGGGCGCGGCCCGCTGGGCAGCACGGCCCGCTGTGGTGCGGCCCACCGCAGTGCAGCTCGTTTGGCTGGAGGTCTGCCAGGAAGGGTCTTCCTTGACCGAGAAATGGGGGGAGGTTCCCCCTAGTCTTCCTAAATGGTTTGTGGACCGTTCGGCTGTTGGAACGCGGGACCCGTCGGGGGGTCCCGTCCGGTGTGGCGCCCTTGACTGGAAGGCCAGCTGGTCTTCCTCCCAGTGACGCGATCACGCGCCGCTACTGCACCACGGTCGGCCGGATGATGGCCTCTTTCAGCCCCCACCACGGCCTCTTTCTCCATCGGCAGTGCGAACGCGCGCCGCCACTCCGCAACGCAGCCGACCGGATGTCGGTCACTCCCCTGCTCTACCACGGCCGATGGTTCATGGCCTTTTGCTAAACCGGCAGCACAGAGGCACGCTTCCCCACCTTCCTCGCGGCCGACCGGGTACCGACCTCCGATTTCTTCCATGAACCATTTCGGCTTCATTCCATGCCCGAAAAATTAAACGATCGCATATTTGGAATCATTTTGTCGAGGGTCCACATCCATATATCGCGCTTAGAAAAACTCCGTGTTTCCCGCATCAATAAATATTTGGTGTAGAAGAACGCATGAAGAATAAAAAGAAAGAGGAGAAAGGTTTATGTGTGGGACGATGGCCATGTTTGTTTGGCCATCATCATCATGAATTTAGGATATGAATAATCAATAGAATAAAATTCAACATATATAAAACCCCTACCTCGATTTTCCTATGGAGGTGGCATGAGGATGTAGATGAAGTCATTTAAGAGTCGGCATTCGTCACTCCCGTAGGATGCTCCAAGGTCGGATCCTCGTTCTTTGTTTCTGGAAGACATTCTTCTTTGGAAGACTTCCTTTGTGGGAGAATGTTCTCCAAAGCTCTACCCAATTCTTTGTTTGCCAACACTTTCCCCCAAACTCAAGAAAATGAGGAGCCAACCTATAAAATTAAGTTTATTAATTTAAATACATTTGGCATATTAATTAATTTGATGTTGGCACAATTAATTGGAAAAGAAACCAAGAGTCACCTCCCAGATTAAAGAGGGAGTTCAAGGGTCGGGTGGTCCCCACCACTGAATTCAAATCAGGAGTTTTCAAGCTTAGGTGGTCCCCACCACCAAAAACAAATTAAGAGGATTAAATTTCAAAAAAAAAATAAAGCTATTTTATTTTATTTTCACCCATGAAAAGCACAAAAACTAAATTTCACCCTCAACCTACTACGGTCGAGGTGAAGGTCTCCTTAAGCGAATATTGGTGGTATGAGTTCAACGGTGCCCTCATACTTCAAGTCCAAGCACCGGTTCAAAAGTTACAAAAACCATCTCACACGTTTACTAAATGTACTGGAAAAAAAAGTTCAGAAATTCATTTCGGGCACTCCGGGATTCTGAATCAAGCACTGTCAATTTTCACTGACTCGTAATATTCCCATATAATTAAAAAAATTACATGAAAAAATTGGGTCTTTAAATTCTCCCCACCTCAGGACTTTGTGTCCCTATAAGCCACAACTCAAACTAAGGGAACAAGTTGGGGTATTTAGCACGTATCCAAGCCTCCCACTCCCATGTCCTCTTTTGGAGGTTCCCATGCTGCCAGAGAACGCGCACCAGAGGTATCGACCACCCATAAAGGACCCACTCCTGTCGGTCCTTAATCTCTATTGGAACCTCCATAAATGTCACCCCATCATCGATTTCTAGCTCGTTGTGGTCGAAGACGTGAGATGGGTCATGCACGTATCTCCTCATCTATGATATGTGGAAACAATTGTGTACCCAGTGCAACTGAGGTGGAAGAGCTAAGAGGTAAGACACCTTGCCAACTCTACTGAGGACCTAAAAAGTTCTGATGAACCTCGGAGATAACATGTCACCTCAGCCAAATCTCTGCAAACCTCATTGAGGTGAGACCCATAGAAAGACATGGTAACCATCCTCGAACTCTAGAGGTCTTCACCTCCTGTCAGGATAGGATTTATACCTTCTCTATGTAGTCTTCATCCGCTCTTAGACAATTTGCACCTTCTCTGTGGTACCTCGCACCATCTCTGGTTCCATGAGTGTTGACTCCCCTGGGTCTGTCCAGCACAAAGATGATCTTCAAGTTTGTCCATAAAATGCCTCAATTGGTGTCATACCTATAGTGGAGTGATAAATGTTGTTTTATGTGAACTCTACTAAGGGAAAGTGATCCTCCCAACTATGGATAAAATCAGGGACACATGCACATATCATTTCCTCGAGGGTATGAATGGTCCGCTTTGAATGGCCATCCATCTAAAGACGGATGACAGTGCTCAACAAAAGTTGTGCCCTGAAAACCTCCTGCAACCCCTTCCATAGTCGAGAAGTAAACTGTTCATCACAATCAGAGACAATCATAGATGGAACTCCAGGAAGCCATAATATCTTTTGTACGTAGAGGAATCCCAATCCCTCTACAGAACACTGCTCTCGGATAGATAGGAAGTGGTTCGACTTGGTGAGTCGATCTATGATCACCCAGATGGAATCATGTCCCCTAGATGTGGGTGGAAGACCCATCATGAAGTCCATGGAAATTCTATTTCACTTCTACTCTGGCACCTCTAATGGATGAACTAAGCCTGCTGGAACCTGATGCTTTTCCTTCACTTGCTGACAAGTAAATCATTGAGAGACAAACTTTTCCACTTCCCTCTTCATTATCGTCCACCAGTACTAACGCTGAAGGTTTGGGTACAACTTCTCCACTCTAGGATGTACCGCTAGGGGAGACGTATGGAACTCCCTCAACACTTCTTCCCTAAGTGACACTGGTACTATTGAACGCCCTCTGAAGAGGATGACGTTATCCCCACCTTCAGAAAATCCATCAGGTGCCTATCCTATGGATATCTGAGCACGTCGAGCCTCGTAGTTAGCATCCCCAAGTTGCACCTCCCAGACTCACTGAAGGAGTGGGGGGGTGACTGTCAGTGACTGAAGGTAAGCTGCTCCATCTTGATCCACACAGGATATCCGCAAAGCGTCTAGCTTCTCAGTCGCCTCACTCAGCAATTGTATATGAGATATTTTGTTGAGTGCATCTGATACTACATTCCCCTTCCTAAGAGTATAGACTATATTGAAGTCATAGTCCTGGAGGAAGTAAATCCAACATCGCAGTCTCAGGTTCAAGTCCTTCTAAGAGAAGATATACTTGATACTCTTGTGATCAAATTGGACTATAAAACGTTCGCCCATCAAGTAATGTCACCACATCTTCAAGCCGAATACCACTACTGTTAAATCCATGTCATGGTTATCATAGTTCTTCTCATGTCATCTTAGCTGTTGAGAACCATACGCGGTCACCACTCGCTCTTGCATCAGGAAACATCCAAGCTCGGTCCCTAATGCGTCATAGTAGACTACGTACTCAATGGATTCCTCCAGTATCCTCAAGATGGGGTCACTTGTTAGTCTCTGCCTCAGATTCTAGAAACTCCTCTGGAATCTCTCTTACAACATGAAGGGTTGCCCATTCTTTTTAAATGATTATAAGGGTGCCACAACTCTAGAAAGGTTAGGCACAATCCTCCGGTAGTAACTGGCCAAACCCAGAAAACTCTACACCTCCATCACTCTCTTGGGTGGCTCCCAAGCTAGTATAGCCTCAATCTTTGCTGGATCCACTGCAAATCCACCATCTAAGATGTTGTTTCCCAGGATGTGGACCTCTCATATCCAAAACCGGAACTTCAAGGGCTTACCATAAAGCTGGTACTCTTAGAGTGTGTCTAGAACTATTTCCAAATGATAGGCATGCTCCTCCTCCGTCACTGAGTATATCAGGATGTCATCGATGAAGGCTGCCACAAAGAAATCGAGGTATGGCTGGAAGATCATGTTGATGAGTCCCATGAACAATGTTGGGGCGTTAGTCACACTGAAAGGCATAACCAAGAACTCATAATGGCTATACTAACATCTGAAGGCCATCTTTTGTACATCTTTGTCTCGTACTCTGAGCTGGGGATAGCCTGATCTGAGGTCTATCTATGAAAACCATCATTCTCCCTTTAGCTGATCAAAGAGATCGTCAATCCTCATGATTGGATACTTGTTCTTCACGGTCACCTGGTTCAGGCGTTGATAGTCTACACAGAGTCTCAAACTCCCATCCTCCTTCTTGGTGAACAAAATCGGGGCTACCCAAGGAGAAACATTGGGCCTAATGAACCCCTTGTTTTTCCAGTCCTCTAGTTATACTCGAAGCTCTTGAAGCTCTGCGGGAGCCATCTAATATGCTGAGGTATATATCTGTGTCATCCTAAGGTACAAGTTGATGTAAAATTCCACCTCTCTACAAGGTGGTAGACCCGGAATGTCATCATGGAAAACATCAGTGTACTGGTCCACCACTACAGGATAGCTCAGACTCTTAACATCAATGACTCTGAGGGTAATGCTTTCCAACTGATGTGTGATCGATTGAACCCTCCTTAGAGTAATTCCATCATGTGCTACAAAGGTTCTCTTCTCGCTGGTGGAGGAAAACCTTGTCCCATCTGTGCGGACACACCGCACTTTGCGCCTAATACAGTCAATCTGAGCATGGATTGTAGATAACCAGTCCATACCCTAGATGACGTCATAAGGCCTCGATGCCACTATTAGGGGATCCCAGCCAAAGATCTCTCCTCTTAGAGTAAGATCACGCTACCGACATCGGTGCGTAATCATCAAATCTGCTCCCGTAGAAGTCTTTATCCATAAGGATCGAGCTAAGGACTCCATCGTAATCTCCAAGCTCCGAACAAGGGCCGTTGTAATAAAATAATGACTAGAACCTGTGTCTATAAGTACTACATCTAGGGTGGAGTAGACATAGATCATACCTCGTATCATCTCTGGAACGCCATAGTCATAGGCATCAGCTGCCTGGAGCTGAGCTCGTCCCTATCCACCTTCTCCCTATGGTCGAGGTGGACCTCTTGGTGGCGGTGGAGACATAACCTCAAATCGATTCCCACCAACTAATGCCCGTCCTGCTCCTCTGCCATGTCTACCTCCTGCCTATGAACCTCCTCGATCAAGTCTTTGTCTCTTCCTCGGCGGTCCCTCGACCGTATGCTGGTCATCGGTACGGCAGGTCGAGCAGTCGCGAGCCATGTAACCCAACCCGCCACACGAGTAACACTGCATGATCCTCACATGTCCTGCTCTTCCTCGAGAGCCCCACACCCCCGAACCTGTATCTTATGGTTGTACACCTATAGGTCTGGTCCTATTGGACCTCTACGTCATATGTCTGCTTCTATCTACTGATGACTCTGCTACATGTCGTTCGGTGGTGGGTCTCGTTGTTGGGGACTACTCAGCAATGAATCTCTCCACTAAAAGTGCTCGCTCTGACACCCTTGAATGCATTAGGATGCTGAGAGAAACCATTGAAGCTCTAATATCCTATATTATCCCTTGCTCGAAGGTTTGGGCCCTGAATAAAGGGTCTCTCACCATGTCAGTGGAGTAGCGTGAGAGGTCGTTGAACCTCGATGAATACTAAGTCACAATCATGCTACCTTGCTGCAAGTGGAGAAGCTCCTTTATACGAACTGAGTGTAGGGTTTCTGGGATTAAATCTTCCCTGAAAAGGCTCTCAAAGTACGCCCAGATGAGAGAGACCTCATTGTGAACTTGGATCATCAAGATCTTCCATCTGTACGATGCTTCCTGAAGAGGGATAGCGGCAAGGATCACCATGAGATCATCTTGTGTCCCTACCAGTCGAAAGACCCAAACCACAACTTCTAGCCAATCCTCAACCAACTGTGGATCTGTCTCGCCCCAGAACCTTGGTGGCCTATGGTGCTAGAACTCGTTAAATGTGCTCAAGCGGCGTGCACCCTCTACTGCTGGGGCTGGTGGCATCGGCTGCCCAACGGGTAGTGGTGCTGCTGGTACATCACCTGGTGGTACAACTGCCGTAAAGGGGGCCTGTACTGAGGCCTCATTTCTCGGTGGCCTGTTATCATGTACTCTAACTAGAAACTTGGATGGCTATCTGTGTAGAGGCATCTTGAAAAGAAACAAGTGTGTCATGGTCATTAAGTTTATACCCGGTGAGCTGACTCAAAAAAGATCAGAAAGAAAACTTTTAAAAAAACACACGCAGTCAGTGTTTTCATGCACTGAGTCAGAAATTAGAAGTCAGGGTCCTGGTGTATGTATATTTCAGTCACTGCACCAACACTAGATTCCCCAAACTAAAAACCACACTCAAAACACTTAACACTATTTCTCCACATAGAAAAGATCAAAGTCATAGTTCTTTGGTAGAACCAAACTCCTTTGATACCAATTTGTCATGACCCGTCCCTCAGGGCTGGTGTCGTGAATACCCCAGACAAACCTCTTATAGGATAGGGGTTGGCGACTAGCATCGAAAGGCATATTCCCTAAAAATGGGATTTCATTGCCTTTATAACCTGTGAACTTACACAACTAAGCACAAAGCAGGATACAGGATCAACGTAAAACTATATAGTAAACAGGGTGTGTACAAAAAGTAAAAGGGGATAGAATACAATCCCAACTGTAAAGTACAATTAAACTAAAAAGTAAAAGTAAAATTGAAAACAGCTCTTGTGAACACCCTCCAAGGATCATACCTGAAGGGTAGGTACAGCTCTTGAACGGTCGTCTCTACAGTACGCCTCGTCTAAAGTCCACCTCTGAGCTACCTTTACTCCTGATACCTTTGTCCTCAGTCAGCGTTGTCTATCATTTGCACCAAACACAATAAGGTATGGGTGTAGCCTATGCAGGGGTGAGTAAAATGATACTCAGTAGGGACCCCGAGACCTCATAGGTCTCCTAAAGTTCCACAAAGGAAACACCACAAAGAAAGACCCCAACTATACTTAGGTATATTACCATACATATACCTAAGTAATCAAGTTTTACTCACCAAATTTTTTTTTTGAAGTATACCATGAAGGTGAAGTATCACATAACATAATTTCAGGCAAAAGAACAAGTTAAAGACAGCTCACACCAGGATTTCTTATAGGGGTAGTAACAAGTAACATCCCCAGTCACAACGTCGAATGCATCGGTTGCTGGATATCTCCTCCTCTATCGAGCATAGTGGGCTAGCAGCATCACACATAGGTGCTTACCACTATCCTTGGACTACTGAGGTGCTCCTCCTGTCAATCACTACGGGTCTGCCATGTCATACAGAGGCGCTCCCCACCATGGGTTTGTCACGTCACATAGAGGCGCTCCCCCTCATGGCCTACTGAGGTACTCCTCCTGTCGAGTACCGTGGGTCATCCATGTCACACAGAGGTTCTCCCCACTGTTTTTCTGCCACGTCACACATAAGAACTCCCCACTGGGCCTGTCGAGTCACTCTGAGTCATAATGGTCAGCAGTCGTCATGTCTCAACCAGTCGTAGGGTTCCACACGTATCACGCTTGGGAGAACCTCTACCCAATCCATAATTCATACCTCAACTTCCCTAAAGTCCCACAAAGAAGTATCCCAAAGGTTTTTCATGTCTTAAGGGACCCAACACAATAGACAACGCGTCAATCGGATGCATGGTCTGTAAGTTATTAGCGTTTAGGCTCTGAGGGCCTGGTTGGATTCGAGGTCTGATTCAACCTGGACGTACTTCAACCATATCCAAAACACAAGTAAATTATACAAAAACGACTGTCTCGATCCAAGGATTTTGATTCCATATATATTTTGTTAAACGGATGTCTAGTTCACAAGTTATGGCCACGATGGTGTAATTGGGTCCAGATCGGCCAGAGTCTGGTCTGACCCAGACGAACCCGGTCTGGGCCGACCTGAACTAGTTTTGGTCAACCCAGCCCAATTCGGGTCCGGCTCGGATGGCATGGGCCTTGGTGGGCATGTTGGGTCATGGTCTGGCCCGACCGGCGAAGGGGACGTCCCGGCCCAGCCCATTGGCCCAGCCCGCTGCGGTACGACACGATGGGTGTGACCCACTACGGTGTGGCCCACTCAGTTGGTGGTCCACCGAGGTAGGGTCCGTCCTCACCGGCACCTGGGGGGAGGCTCCCCCCGGTCTTCCCGAATGGTCTATGGACCGTTCGGCTGCTGGAATACAGGACCCGTAGGGGGGTCCCACCTGGTGTGGTGCGGCTGGCCAGAAGGCCAGTTGGTCTTCCTCCCAACTGTGCGGTCATGTGCTGCTGCTCCACCATGGTCGGCCGGATGTCGGCCGCTTTCGTCCTCCGCTGCAACTGAGTAGGCACAGCCTCTTGACCCATCGGGGGCGCGGATGCGCGCCGCCACTCTGCAAAGTGGTCGGCAGGATTCTGACCACTACCCTTCTCCGCCGCGGCTGATGGGTTGTGGCCTCTTGCTCAACCAGCAATGTAGACGTGTGCCGCCCCCACCTTCCTCACGGCCGACCGGGTGTCGGCCTCCGATTTATTCTACAAGCCATTGCGGCTTCGTTCCAAGCCCAAGAAATTAAACGATCGCATATTCGCGATCCTTGTGTCGAGGTCTCCACGTCCATATATTGCGCTCAGAAAAACTCTGTGTTTCCAATGTCAATAAATATTAGGCTTTGAAGAACGCACGAAGAACACACCAAGAATAAAAAGAAAGAAGAGCAAGGTTTATGTGTGGGATGGTGGCTATGTTCATTCGGCCATCATCATCGTGAATTTAGGATATGAAGAATCAATAGAATAAAATTCAACGTATATAAAACCCCTACCTCAATTTTCCGTTGGAGGTGGCGTGAGGAAGTAGATGCAGTCGTTGAAGAGTCGGCATTTTTCGCTCCCACAATATGCTCTAAGGTCGTATCCTCGTTCTTCATTTCTGAAATACGTTCTTCGTTGAAGGACTTCCTTTGTTGGAGAATGTTCTTCAAAGCTCTCCCCAATTCTCACTTTTCCAACATTTTCCCCCAAACTCATGAAAATGAGAAACCAACCTATTAAATTAAGTTTATTAATTTAATTAGAGTTGACACATTAATTAATTTGATGTTGGCACAATTAATTGTAAAAGAAACCAAGAGTCACCTCCCTCATTAAAAAGGGAGTTCAAGGGTCGGGTGGTCCGCACCACTGAATTCAAATTGGGATTTTTCAATCTCGGGTGGTCCCCACCACCAAAAACAAATTGGGAGGATTAAATTCCAAAATTAAAATAAAGCTAGTTTATTTTATTTTCTCCCACGAAAATCACAAAAACTAACTTTCACCCTCGACCTACTGTGGTCGAGGTGAAGGTATCCTTAAGAAAATATCGGTGATGCGAGTTCAACGGTGCCCTCATATTTCAATTCCGATCACCAATTCAAAAGCTGCAAAAACCTGCTCTCACGTTTACTGAATTTACTGAAAAAAAGTTTAGAAATTCATTTTGGGTACTCCGAGCTTTGGAATCATGCGCCGTCAATTTTCGCGGACTCGCAATATTCCCATATAATTAAAAAAAATTACATGGAAGAATCCGGATCTTTACATGGAATCTCACTGCCTCTGCCTCATTCAAATAAACTTCCATATTCTTTGAAACTATTGAGATCATCCTACCTTAAGGATAGTAATTTAGATTATCTTTCCTTTTATAGTAGTTATCTTTGAAATAAATTATTTAACTTGGCAGTTTTAACTTCATATTATTAATTAGAATATATAACATATACATATCCTGAAAAAATGACTGTATCTATCTCCCATACTCTTTTGGATATCTTAGTTTGAATAAACATGCAGAGAACCTTCCTCTTAGGTTCTAAGTCCTTCACTGGTTTATTGGGTTCTTTTACAATGGTAGGAGAAGGGTGAATGGGGTGTGCAGGGGGTGAATGGGGTGTGTATGTGGTGAGGGGGGGTGCAGGGGGTGAAGTGGGTGCAGGGGTTGCATGGGGTGTGCAGGGGAGGGAGGTAGGGTGGTGTGTTGGGTTCTTTTTCATGGGGTATGGGGTGTTCATGGGGTGCATGGGGTGTGCAGGTGGTGCATGGGGTGGGCAGCAGGAGGGGGTGTTCAGGTGGGGGCAGGGAGGGTGTGCAGGTCGGGGGGTGTGTGCAGGGGGTGTGCAGGGGGTGCATGGGGGTGGGCAGAGGGAGGGGTTGTGCAGGTGGGGGGAAGGGGTAGGGGTGTTCAAGTGGGGGGAAGGGGTAAGGGGGTGTTTTGGGGGAAGGGGGAAGGGGTGTGAATGGATATATTGGCCATAAAACCATTATTGGGTTCTCTGGTCTGATAAAAAAACAATTAACCACTTAACACCATTGTCTTCAATTTCCCAAACCAATCCTAATATAAACATGTTCCCTAAACTGCATACCTATGAATCAGACTAAATTGATACCATTCTAACATGACCCAAACCATTGGGACCCAACATGGGAACGTCATGAGTTGGGTGTTCCACCCTGAGACTTCCTCTCACTTCTGTAGGAACTTTTTTTTCAATGGCAGGAGAGGATTTGAATATGTAGGCAACCTATTTTTTTCTAGAATGCATAGGTTGTTGCAGGAGGGTGTCCAGAAGGGGGGTTTCTAGGAGGAAGGGGTAGGGGTAGGGGTGTAGGGGGGAGGGTGTTCAGGGGGAGGGGTGTGCAGGGGGGAGGGTGGGGGTGTCCAGGAGGGGGTTGTCCAGGAGGGAGGGTGGGGGTATAGGGGGTGGGAGGGGGCTACAGGTGGGGGGGTGGTGATATACAGGGGGAGGGAGGTGGATGCATGGAGAGGGGTTTGTCCAAGGAAAGGGAATGGGTTGTAGGGGGTGGGGGTATCCAGGAGAAGGGAGGAGCTGCAGGGAAAGGGAGGGGTTGTACAGGGGGGAGGGGGGGTGCAGGTGGAGTGGTGGGGGGGTGTCCAGGGGGGAGGGGGATTAAGGGGGAGAGAGGGGTTGTCTATGGGAGGGAGGGGGATGCAAGTTGGGGGGTGTCCATGTGGGGGGGTACAGGAGGGGGTGTCCAGGGGAGTGAGGGGGCTGCAGGTGGGGGGGGGGTGTTGTCCAGGGGGAGGTAGGGGCTGAAGGGGGGTTGTCTAATGAAAGGGAGGGGTGAAAGGGGAGTGGGGGTGTCTAGGGAAAGGGGGGAGAGCTAAAGGAAAGAGAAGGGGTTTTCTAGGGGGAGGGAGGGGTTGCAAGTTTAGTGGTGGGGGGAGGGGGCTGTCCAGGGGGAGGGATGGGTTATAGGGAAAGGGAGGGTGTTTTCTAGGGGGAGGGGACTGCAGATGGAGTGGTCGGGGAGGGGGGCTTTCCAGGGGGGAGGGATGGGGCTACAGGGGGAGGGAGGGGGCTGCAGGGGGAGGGGGTGGAGGGGGAGGGGGGCTCCCTAGGGGTAGGGAGGGGGCTGGAGTGGGAGGGGGTTTTCTAGGGGGAGGGAGGGGGCTACAGGTGGAGTGGTGGTGATGAAAATTTGTTTCATAATGTCAATAAATGTATCCATAAATGATTCCAATAAATATATAAATTTAGTTCACTAGACTGGTCTTTTAAGTGGTCCTTCATTATTTTTTTAAGTGGCATCTCAAGTTGATGACTCTTTCAAAACTCTAAATCAAGCGGTGGATTTATAACCTTTAGATTCTTTAAACAATATCTGCATATTCTTATATAACCATGAACCTTTTCATGGAGGTGATAATGGTTATTTGATATAAATTTAGTGTACATATGAAGTTGAAGGAATATTTGATTATCTCAAGACTCGTGTTGTGATGAACATCAAGTTTATCTCTCCCTTGGTTGAAGGGATTGTCTGAGAGTGATGGGAATTCGTAGTTCCTCCCCATTTGTATAAAATATTTTTTTGGTAATTCTTAAAGTTAATCTTCATTTAATAGAAATATACAGAGGAAATGAATGAGTAGAGATTTTTTGATCTTGTGGATCTTAGTCATAGTGAATGATCAGTTGAGGAGTGTTGTAATAAATTCTCATTTTTGGTGTGTTTCTCACTTTATATTATTGGTGATGACTCCATTAAATCTCTCTATTTATAATGATTTCTTATCTTAGACCTTGGAGCTATAGTATCAGTAGTATGCAAAACCTATTAACAAAAGGTTATTGAAATATATTTTTCAGTTGATTTGGATCGAGAAAAGATAAAGGAAGTATAAAATTCCATTTCTATGGTTGTTTTAAGTGAATATGTTCTGTTTGTTAGATCTTGAATGTTTTCCTAATAGAGATAGACTTCTTAGGGAAATAACAGTCATCTAGTGTGTTTCTAGTGTAGGGAACCTAGTCATTCAAATTGGTTTTTTTTGTGAGATATCCAAGAGTGTTGATTGTTGTGGTAATTTGTTTAACCTCAATAGTTTTTGTATGTTAGGTTACTAAAAGGGGAAGTTTTGATTAGGGATCATCATATACTAACTATGGCACAGTAGAGGCTTTGTGATAAAATGGTTCTATCCATAGGCCTCACAGTGAATATTTTCCATGCATTGGATAAGTTGATGGTGGATATTGATGTTGGATTAGTTTGTTGATCCTGATGTTGGACGGAAGATTGATTTAGTTTTCCTTATTAATGTTCATCATTTTTTTGTGACTTTATTAATTTGAGGATATTTTTTATTTTTATTTTTTGTATCATAGACATATTTCTATGAGTTTTTTGTTCTTCTGGGGATGGAAAGGAATATTGTGTAGGGAACCTTTAGATTTTTTGGGTTTTTTATTTCGAATCTATTTTTTTTCTTCCATGGATGCCTTTCTATGGTGGGTGTTAGATACTATTTAGGTTGGTTTTTATTCCTTTTTTATAGTCTCACTCACATAATTTTGGTTAGATCTCAATTTTTATGTGTTAGATGATTTCCACTTTTGGGATATTTTTATGCTCTATTTTTTAATTGAATTTTGTGTTCCAAATATTTTTAATTAATTATACTTAGATGAACCTTGGGTTTGTACTCAATTAACTAAGACTATGTGTATTGTTTTTAGACTAAGAACCCAGAGGAACTGGTGATTATATGAGCTCCTCAAGTGGTGAGACTCTATTTTATAATTCATAGGGTTTCATTATGTACTTTCCCAAGTTAGAAATAATTTTAAATATAATAATTTCTTATGGATAGTTATAATGTTGATGGTATTGAGGGACTTGGTTCTTCTGGAATAGTTGAGATGTTTTTGGTGTTCCTTTTCTTTGAGTTTTAGGTCTTTTCCCAGAGTGGTACTCTGTATTGATGGATTGAGGCCTCTTCTTTGGGTTAAGGGGACATATTATTGGAAGAAGTTCTTCTCATATTATATCATTTTATTTAATCACATAATGGTGGGGATACCTAATCTAGGTCTCTAGTACTTATCTAGTTTTAGCCATCTCAGTATTGTTAGTAAATTTTCTGGAGATGTGTGATGATCTTGTAGGATCTTCATAAAGGATTATTTGAAATGGTTCTTGTCCTCACTTTGGGAATTGTTCTTGGTGTTCCATTTCTTGAGGATTAATTCTATATTTTGTGGACCATTAAGCTCGTGAGTTGGGTTTATAAATTCATTTTTTACTCATTGTTTTTTTATCATTTTGATTGGAATATTTTTGGGGATATAAATCGATATGGTGGGGATAATTATAAAATTATGGTATTTATTTCATTGATTGATTGCTACATAGTGTCTTTTTCAGGTGGATTGGGGGGTTTGAGTATAAATTTAAGCCTTGGAGGCTAGTGTGGACCTTGACCTATAACTTATGAATATTTTCATGGTCCACTGGCTTACATGTGAGGCCAACAGGCTAGCCATAAGTTTAGCTCAGGGTAACAGTTACCAAATATAGCCACTAGATAGACAGTTTGAGGACCAAGGGTTGTAGAGTACTATTGTAACCACCGTATAGCTAGTGGTATCAGTGGACCAAATTAGCCTCAGGGTAGCATTGTAAGTGTGCCATGAAACCCCAATTTTTTATTTTCTCTTCTCCATTGAATTAAACTCAACACACACGAACCATGGGATACTCTTTGGTGATTTTGGCTCTCATGGACTCATATATTGGAGGATCCGAGTTTTTTTTGAAGTGGTGATCCTCTTCCAAAATATATATATCTTCTTAGTGTCTTTTATCCTTTATTCTCTTGATTCTTTCTTAATAGGGTATATGGAATCCATGGTAATTTTTTTACCTTGAATGGTGGATATAAATTTATTATTATAGGATATATTTTTTTACTCTTTATAGATCCCTCTTTGTTGATTTTGTGTTCACTATCAGAGGATAATCATATTGGATTAGTTACTCTTTGATCCTAAAAATTCCAATTATGTGTTTCTAAACTTTTACTTCATATCGTGATTCATTACTTCTTGAGAATTCATATACATTCATTTATTCTTCTTAATATGTGTTCTATTAAATTTTATCTTTAATATACTCATGAAATATTCTTTGATCCTATTATTTTTCAATTGAACATGGAATGGATAAAAGTTATTGTGATATTTATTCCAATCCCTATTTTATAATTATTGAATGGCATGTTTTTTTGATTTCTTTTCAGATTGATTTTAAAAGGATGTTTTTTTAATGTTTGGGCTTAGGAATTATTTTTATTTCAAAAGTGAAATGTATTGACTTGAATGAATGGGTTGATGAATTTAATTTTTTCCACATGGTTCAAAATTCTTTGATATTTGAAATGACCAAGATCTTTTTTTAATGATTTTATATGTGTTTTTTAATGGGAATTCCTAGATTTTTTGAAATCAGTGGTTTTCATAAGGAAAATGGTTTAAAAACATGTTGGTAAATGACTTAAAACCTTTTTAATTATGAATCTTATTTTTGAATTACTTAGGGATGACTTGAAATTAATTATTTGTTAAAATATTTATTTTGAATATTAGTGATGATTTGTGAAAGGGATCTGGCATGATTACCTTTTTAATGTAAAATGGATATAACGAATTTTATTTGAAATTGATGACTCTTGATGGAAAAATTGTAATTTTTTGATAATCCTCTCTTATGAAAATACATCGATGTGTCTTGCATGATTCTTGTGATTCCCGTTGATGGGTTTTGAAGAAGGGATTATTCACTTTTAGTTTTTTGGGTTAGAATGAGATGAAAATTGAGAATGAGATAGAATGATGAGGGAATGATCCATTGTTGATATAGATGAGTATCCCCTTTGTGATCCATGTAACTTTATTTTCTCATGCACCTCCTTTGATTGGACATGGGAACCTAGGTATTTGAATAAGATGACCTAGATTTATTCTTCGCTATTAGACTCATGCACTGATTAGAGTGTCATAAGATAATATTAATGGTTCGTTATATAGATATGTGTATTGGAAAGTTGGTTCATGTAGAATCTTTTTTATTGAGACCAATCTATACCAGATGAAATGCAGGTGATCATTCATGAATTGTTGATTATCGAGAATATGGTGGACTCACTATCTTATTTAGTCCATACATGTGGCATAATTAAACTTCTTACTCAATATATGATAGAATATTTTCACTATGTGGCACTGTATTTTCCTTGTTTGATCAATTTCCATTCTTGGTTTATCATCTTATTGATAAGATACTCATTGATTCTACTTTATTTGATATCTGTTGCATTCCCATATCACTTGATTTTCTTGAATTTATCAAGTAAAAGAGTTTTCTTGTATTTCAAGAAAATTTTGTATTTTAAAATGAAAGAATTGATTGATTTTAGCTTTGGTTCCGAACATGATTCATGAAATGATTGAAATTATATTTTAAACTTATCGTTGATATAATATAATCTTTATGGAATTATTTTCCTATTCTGAAATGTAAATCATTGTACACTTTTTATTGTACTCCCATTTAGAATATTTGGATTACCTTATAAAGTAAATGCATAAACTCTTCAGTGAAATCCTATTGGGTTTTATTATCTCAGAACCTTCTTATAATTTTTGGTGTTTGTATATTTCATGTTTCTATGGTATGTGTTTGTGTTCTCTTTTACTTATTGTTAGGGTTCATGGTTGGTTGGTTGAGGGTCGATGAATTGAGACATGATCAGTGGTCATGGACCACCAGCATATGGGAAATGTTAGTTGTGTCTATTCTTTCCATTCTTTGATTCTTATGCGTCATCTCCTTGTATTGGAATGTGGTTTTGTTTATTTTGATTTGATAATGATTCTATAGTGTAAATTTAATTATTTTTATAAATTTTTGGGTGAAATCATTCACAAGGTTTGTTTCATGGATCCCATGTTTTTTTCTAGCCTACGGGGATTAATAATTATTTATAGCCCAGTGGTGATCAATTCAGCATTGATTTTGATGGTATTATAATATGGTTCATTATATTAACCCCCAGGTGATGAGGTGGGGTCCTCCATGTATGGAGTAGGTAATCCCCTTAGTTTATTCACACTACACATGATAATGTGAAATTTATCCATATGTTCCAATATTCCCTTTATTAATATTCACACAACAATGAGATGTAGTTCCCCACCATAAATACCATGGTATGGTATAGAAGTGATGATAGTTTGATTAATTAAGTTCTACAAGTCTGATAATAATCCACTAGATTTTTCCTTTAAGATACTAACTTATTTGTGATGATCTTTTGTTGATACTTTTTCTATATTCTATTATATTATTCATAAAAGTATATATGGGTTTTTCTTTTTTATGATCTTTTTTATTGAATCTTCCCTTCATATGTTTTCTTGGAATCTTATTGGGTAGAATTATACTCACCCAAACATGGTCCTTTTGAGTATAATCCTATTGGGTAGGATTATAATCACCCAAAAATGGGCCTTTTGCCAAAAAATTTCATTCACTTTAATATGATGCACAATTTGATGATATATAAGGAGGACATAGTGTTGGTGGAGGTATAGTTTAGGGTTTCTCAGACGTGAAAAGTGTTTTATACCCTATTTTGTGTTGTGGCATGGATTTTTTACCTATTTTTTCAAGTTTAGTTCTTTTCTACTTGATATTGGGTCTTGTTATTTCCCTATTTTTACAGTATTACATTGTTAAACAATTGGAATGTTTAGCTTTTGTTACATTAATTTTATTTATTTCTTTATAGTAATTTTCATTATTAAATATAAATTTTCTATTCAGAGACATGTATTTTTTCAGGTATAGTAGGATAATGCCTCTAATTTGAGAGATATTTCTTCTTGGTTCCAGTCACTAGCCCCTGGGCTATTTGATGTGGGTCTAGGGAGGCACACTCAGCTTACTATTGGCCCAATTTAGATCCTAGTGTTATGGTTCATAAAAGTAATAGACACTAAAATTCTGACCCAACCACCCATATTCATCGAAAAAATAAGATAAACTATCACACCTAAATAAAATAATGTATTCCTACCATCCCTCCCCTCCCTTTTCGAACCAAAAAACCACCTTCAAAGGATTATAAATATTCAATTATACTTTAATCCTTATAAATATTAAACCAATATAGAAACTATCTATCAAGAATCACACCTATAGTAGATTTAAAAATCTCTTTCAGATCAACCCTACATTCCCCTTATAAAGACAATTTAGAGGAAATCTGTAAACCTATAACCAAAACCAAGACTTTCAAAAATACAGTTCATCAATCATAAAATTTTAAGGTTGATTATTAATAGTAATATTTCTACCAATTATTTACTAAGTAACATATCTCAAAATCCTCCTCCTCGTTATCTTATCATTGAACCGAAATATAAATAGGTTTATCCTATCAATAGACATATCATTTCCCCTTCCCATATTTCAAACCCTCTTTAGCATATCCAGTGCAACACCATCATTTAAAGCTCGATCTGTAATATCCTTACAAATTAGATCATGATAGATAAATCATGCACTAAATTATGATCATTTTGAAGAGATGAGGGCTCATCATCACACATAACATCAATGATTTAGTAAGAACCTCCACCATCGACTAGAGCACAAAAACCAATGAAAACTCTTAAATATTAAACAAAAATAATTGTATATTCCCACAAAAAATATAGAAACCAATAGTATAAATAAAACCAAGAATCTAATGGATCCAAAAAAAATAGGAGAAACTCCCTAAAATGACTCAAGGTACAATCTGAAAGAAAAAAAATTCATCTCAACAATTCAAATATGAAATATAATCATTCAACTAATGAAAATACATCCAAAATTAATTATAAAAAAATTAAATTTTATAAAAATAAGGTCAAATATAAACATGTAAAATAATTTTATATTTAATATTGATGGGTCAGGTAAAATAAATGATAGTAAATAAAGGTTTCCCCATAACCTAATACAATTTTTCTTAAATAAAAAATATTTTCATTCCATTTTTTAGACATAGTTATTTTCTATTTTTTGAATAGATCAGATTATATTGGATAAATTTTATGGATTTATGGATTTCTGAAACACTATTGACACCAACCAAATGAGTATTGGAAAAATCACAAAGGAAGAAATACTTTAATATTTGTATTATTTTCCCTACAAGTTAATGGAAGATGAATGTTTCCATGATCATACAAATTGTGTGAACGCCTAGGAGAAAAGTGATCTCATGACCAAAAGAATGTCATGCAGATGGTCATGTGCAGCACGTAACCCATGAAAGATCCCAAAGAGCCCCGTAGACATGTCCTTCTGCTTTCTTAAAGGCACCCCAAACAATCACAGACAACACGGTGGTGGCCAGATAAGATCCTCCAGGACACACGAATTGTCAGCATGTGGATTCCTGAAAACCCCTCCATAAATCCCTGGAAAATAGGGGAAATATCCATAATGAAGAACCCTTTTTTGATTGTAAAACACATGAGATGAATCACCAAAGGGTAAAATTATTATCTTTGATAACATCCAAGAAAACTCATGAATCCCTAGGCCTTTGTAAAATAAACAAAATAAATAAAATGTAAATGATGTGGGAGCTTCTTGCGGTCATAAATATAACATGATGCATCCCAGAAAATTCACAAGAATCTATAAGAATCCAAACACATTTTTTCCTCATCTCATGAAATCCCACATTCTTGTCATATATGTCACGTAAAGATCCTCATACACGTCTAGGTGACCTCTTTCTCCCCCTCCAGCTCCATAATGACAAACAGATGGAGTTTTCCATGAAATTCTCATGCATCTCTATCAAACATTTTGTTGGTCCCACACTGAATCACTAAGTTTAGAGTGATTGTCTTCAAATACAATCATACAACCTCACAAAATCTCAAACCATTTTAAAATAGATAAAGGAAATAAAAAAATAAAATGAGGTAGCCTCTCACGGTCGTAAAACTCATGAAGAACGCCTAGGATATCTGAAGCATAGTCTCACAATACCCCTTAAAGAGTCAGTTTGATCACATGATGGCCCCCTGAAATTTCATCCTTGCCTCATGAAAGGTCTTAGAAAACCCTCCTCTGGTTACAAAAAAAACTTTTTAATAGCCACACTAGTCGCGCAAGGGCCCATGGACATGTTGATATGACAATATGAAAGTCCCTCAGCATGGACACATGATTCAAAATGGCCCCATTAATTGGAAATAATTCTAAAAATGTGGTGTTGATGGGATGGTCTCATGGTCTCTAAAAATGTGGTGATTCCCCCAGAGTAATTTTTATCAGGACCTCAAGAATATGCACGATGTTGAGTCCCTCTGTAGACTCCAGCCTGGATTTTCATGATATGTGCCACACAAAGCGGCGAATGACCAAGGTGGAGATGCCTATAAATCCCCCACTCCCAAAATAAAGAATGGGTTAGATTTTTTTACATCTAGATGAACCGGAACACCCAAGAACTAGATAATATTTCTTGGAGCATCAAATCTCATGACCTAAAATTATTCCTATCAGTTACAATCCAAGGAACAATTGAAGCGACCATGTGGCCTACATAAGCACTTCACATGATCATACGTAGATCACGGGAAGGAATTATGGAAGGTCATGTAAAACACATCCCACATATGTGTTAATACATTCTGAACTTAAAATAAGCTAACAATGAACATATCTAAGGAATCCTCAATATAAAGTCTAGAACAATGATTGAGAAAAATGAGAGACTTATGTAAATAACATGTACGTTGATCCGTATGAACTTTTCATAAACCATTTTGGAAATGTGATAGCACAAGGACATGTCACCTAGAACTTTTATAACTCACTTAGTATAGTATTTGGATCATGATAAGTCCTTTGGACATGTAAAAGAAAGTCCCATAGTGCACCTAGGGCATGACCCCCTAGTCTCTCGAAGCCATCAAGGCTCGTCATCCAAATAATGCATTGTTCTTAAAACATGTTGTCTGAATCAGATGATGGAACCAGTTCTTATCATCTAAGTCTAGAAATATCAGCAAGGTATGTAGATTTTTACATGAAATTCCACTTGTATATGTCATGTGTATTTTGAGATGACACTCACTCAAGTCATCCATGACATGAATCACCCTACGAGACATATCATATTGACTCTCACGACTCCCCCTAGGCGTGTCATCAAAATTTCATGAAGAAACTAGAGAAAGTCAGCTGAATCATGTGACACCCTCTAAACAAGACATACGTGATCATGTTATGCCTTCCAGGATCATCAATTTAGGTCTCATGATGTCCTCCAAATAAGTCATCCGTGATCATGTGATGACCCAGAAACATGACATCTGAGATACCTAAAGACCCTCATACAATATAATCGGATCATGTGATCATCCTGGTACATGTCCTTATCCTAAACATACTTGTCTAGATATATCTTACATGTTAAAAAATAAATTGAGGCATATTAATTAGGCAATCAAGCATGTCAGGTAGACAAGCAGACTAGGTCAAACATGCATCCCAAGATTTGATAACCTTGTCCATCCTCAGTGTGTAATACCCTATCAAAAGGGAAAGTTCAAAGTGTAATCCCAAACCAAATGAACTATGTAGACTCTGATTCCTTCTACAACTAAGATATATAGGATACCTCTATGAGACCCAAGCTCTATATTAACCTCCCAAGGTTGTCTCCATCATATAATTCTTGTATCCATATTCAATGAGACTTGTCATTTTCTATCCATTTTTTCTCACACTGAGTATAGATCAAAAGGCCTTAGAGAGTTGCGATGATCATATCATTTTCATCATAAACACCTATAATGGAAATGTTAGTGTGTATAATCCAAAAAAAATTGATCTATTATGACTCTAATTCCTACTATAACTACGATACATAGGATTCCTTCCTAAGGCCCAAGATCTATATTAAACAACCCAAGGGTTTTCCATGTATATAAGTCTTGCATCCATATATAGTGAGACTAATTGCTTATTACCACCTGTTTCTCAAACTGATCATGGAACACATGAGCTCAAAGAGTTGAATTAGTCATATAATTCACATCATTAATCTCCACCAACTAGGGAAACCTTATTGTTTAAGCCTCGATGAGTGGCATGATATAGTTGCCTCCATATACAGAAATCTTCCTTGGGGCCAGTCCTAAGGGAATGACTGATCTATGATGACTCTAATTCATGTAATAACCCATATATTTAGGATTCCTTCCTAAGTCTTGAGCTCAAATAGGTATCCACTTCGATGTAAGCCTCCTATGTCTCCGACATTTCAACCATTGGGACCCAATCATTCACATGGGATGAGCATTCTACCTCATCATCATTGGACTAATAAACAAATTGAACATTGATAAATCTAATTCCTAATATAACTAAGATATGTAGAAAATATCCTTGAGACTCAATATTCAATATTCAACGACTATGTTCTGGCACATATGTCCTTTCTGCAGGACAACAAATTACATGAGTTTTAACAAACTATATGGGTTGTGATTCCAACAATAACTAGGATACATAATATAACTCGTAATGTCTTAGTACCCTCCTCATATTATTAACTACCTCCTTGCATGGAAGAAACTTCCAAACATCTGGTTTATATGGATTCAACATATAAATAGCTTCCCATTACGAGGAAATAGATTAAGAACCTCACATATATACAGATGAATTCACTAATTAGATCTCATTATCCTTCATATAAAAGGGGTTAACACATGATCACTCTGTTAGGGTAACTAGTCCTGTATCAGGATTATGAAGAGATTTTCAAAATTTTATTAAATCTATAAGAGAGTCCTAGATTATGAAATAATTCCCCCTAAAAGGGAATGATGGTCCTGACTTATCATCCTCTCAAGAAATGTAAGTTCCTAAGTTTCATTGGGTCTAAAACCCCAACTGACCACCTACCTTTAGAAAGTAGGATTGTACCCAGTAATAGATGTAGAATTTTTGGGAGCTTCCATTTATAATGATAATGGTGTTATGAAGTCAATTATTTTTCAAGAATCAGACCCCCCCCCCAAAAAAATCTACCATCAATCAAGGACAAATTCACCTTGGTCACCTCTTCTCCATTGAAACAAAAATGGCGAACCCGATGAGAACACATTTAATCATCATATATCCTTTAAAACATATAAAGGATAGAATTATTGGTTCTCATCCAACCATCCAATTTGCCAAATGAGGTATTCCATGTCATTTATTCTCCATCAAAAAAAAATAGTGGAACTCGACAAGAACCTACCAAATAACATAATGATCAGTTAATCATAAATCAGTCCATTTTTCTTTGCAATGAGCCTGACATGAAACCCTCAAATAACAGGATGTTTGTTTTTCCATGTTTCATGCTAAATTGTTGGCATATAAAATAAATATGATAAGACTAGTATGAATCTTATAGATAATATTTTATAACTAGGGTTCCCATGAAATAATTCCATCATTACTTTGATAAGTCCATGTGAGTGAAATAGATGGATCGAGGATAAAAGAAAAATTTTGTTAACAATTCATAATTGATTGAGAAGGCATCATGGCTATGATATTTCACTATTTGATAACCATATTCCTTATTTTCTACATGACTAAAGATACTGATCTCATCAAAAACATCCCAATCTGAGATAATTTCATCATCCAATAACAGTTCGAACTAGTCAACTATGGTTGTAACCCCCATGGGTTTTTAAATAATCTCACCTACCTGAGAGCTTTAAAGTTGAGTGGTAAACACAATGGTTTGGGAGTACCATAAACATGGTAAAATTCCAACTCTCGAAGCTTCCCACAAGGTCTCTGAGTACTGAAGTTTACAAGTATGAATCATCAATGGAAAGCTATATCTAAGCTAGTGGTCCTCATCCCCACAACCAACTGCTTCACAGGATTATCCCTCACTAGTGTAAAAAACGTTTTTTATGTTGGTTTTTTTTCATTTTTTACGTCGGTTTTTAGCCGATGTTAATATGAAAGACATTATAAATATAGTTTTTTACATTTTTTATTTAAAAAAAGATGTAAAAAACATAACATCGAGGTATTTTTCACGTCGGATATTTAATAACTGATGTGAAAAACCAGTGGAGGAGTGTTTATCACGTCTGTTATTTGAATAACTGATGTTATAAACCCTTCCTAGTCCTTTATCACATCGGTTATAAAATAACTTATGTGATAAACCAGTGGAGGGAGGGTTTATCACGTTAGTAATTTGAATAACCAATGTGATAAACAAGTGTGGGGGTGTTTATCACGTCGGTTATTAAATAACCGAGGTGATAAACCTATGAGAAATGGTTTATCACGTCGGTTATTTAATAACCAACATGGTAAAGCATTTCCCAGGCCTTTATCACGTCCGTTATTAAATAACCGACGTGAAAAACCATTCCGCAGGGTTTTATCACATCAGTTATTCAAATAACCGATGTGATAAACCCTTCCCCATTCCTTTATCATGTCGGTTATAAAATAACTAACGTGGAAAACCAATTTTTTTTAAAATAAAAAATAAAAAAGCAGTCCTCTACTCTCCCAAGAAAAACCAGAAACCAAACCAAGAATTCGTACCAGAAAAACAGAAGTAGACCAAAAAAATAACCAAATAAAAATTAAGCATTTACATTGATAACATTTAAAACTTACAATATCAACTAAAAAGAACTTAAATCCAAACAAAAAAAATCACCAAATACACAATTACAATTACAATTTTCAAAATTACATTTTACATTATAAACAAACTAAAATCCAATCAAACCTGTAAAATAATTTGACCATTACACTTGTAAGTGTTTGACCTCTTGAGCACTATACGAATTAGGGTCATCAAATAGCTACAAATTTAAAGGAAAATAATTAACATGTAAAATGAATAAGTCAACTGAAATATTATGGAAATGTTCATAAGAAAATCTAACCTGGTGAAACTTCAAAAGTGTTCCCGTTGTAATTATTTCATACATAAATATTAATATATAATATCTGTATTTGATGATTCCTTGTTGTGCATGACAATTTTATTTAATTGAGTGTCAATTAAATATAATTTTTTATGTAATACATCCAAAAGTACAAATTATAAAAGGATGTTTACCTTCACTTGTACATATTTGATCTTGGCACCCATTTTATTTGTGGATTTTTGAAAGTTGTTACATCCCCTGTTAGAAAATAATATGAATGAGATAAATTTGAAATTCATTATAATATAAAAAAATATTAGAAAATTGAAACATACTTCTCCAACAAATTCTTAAAACTTTTCCACACATCACCATGGACAGAGCATATCCAATATAGTGTTTTCTCCCATGGACAAAAAACACCCAACAGCCAATGATCACTGATATAAAGGAAAATTTTAGGTTAGAAGTTTTTTTGTTAAAAGAGATATAACACTATCAGATATATGTTTCATACCTCTCACAATAAGGAATCATCCAACACTTTGTGATAATATTTTGTTGGAATCTTTCAGCAACATAAATTTCTCTTTCTTCCTCATCCAATGAATGTGCATCAGGGGAAAGAAAATGCCGGTCCATGAACCCATATACATTATTCTGGTCATTCCTCTCACACATGTTATAAAGATACCTAATACAAAACATACATAAGTACTCATTTTTTATAATTTTAACGCAGGGACAAAATTATGTTAAGTCTTACATGGAAAAAATTTGCACCACATTGACGCCCAACTTGTCTCCAGTAACAAGCTCCATGATATCATTTTTCAAAATTCCCACATTTATTACAGATACAAAAATGTGACCTTACAATAGAAATGAATAATGCTCTGCTAATAAATTTGAATATGTTGACAATTTTTCAAGACTACTAGAATCTGTATCTGATGTCATAGTCATTTGTCTTTGTTGTTGTCTATAAAGTATTTATTTACCTTTAAAGTATTAATGTAAATAAATTGATAAATATATTAGCTTTAAAATTCTAAAACAAATTTATTAATAAATAAAATATAAGATATAACACACATACCTCTACGGTAATGACTCACAGAAGTCTGGATGGCCAAACTAAAAAGTGGCCAATACTATGTCCAATTATCATCACCTCATCTGTAGGTACTGGAACTCGAGCTGATATATCTATAATATCCTGTATAGTGACCCTATGCTGCTCTACCTATAACTTATGATGATGAACCGTATCTCTTATACAATATACCAGCCCATATTCCACTATATGATGGTGAGGATCATCAACATACAACTCACAATAAGTATGAAGTTGTGGTGAAGGAGTACGATAAAAAATGGGGTACGCAGGTTGAGGTGGAGCAATGGAGGCCTCAAGCTGAGTTGTAGGAGTGGGAGTTGCTGACGGAGGTGGGGGAGTGGGATCTGATTCGGGAGGTGGAGGATAAAAAATGGGGTCTGTAAAGGGAGCTGGAGGTGTGGGAGCTGCAGTCTGAAATTGTCTTTGCATGTCTGCAAACATAGACGGTATTGATGCTCTGATCGTTTCCTCCATCGTCGCATTAATATTTTGAACTTTAGCCTCTCAAGAATCTATTTTTTTTATATACACACCCTCAATGGAAACACTTTTCTTACCAATACACCTGTTGGGTATCCTCATACACGACCAGGGTGTTTGGGATTTCCCAATGTTTTAGATAAAATATCATGCCTCCCAGCAGCTATAAATGCCCCCTATGTGCTCTGCTCCTCAATACAATCCTGTATTAATTAATTAAAAAAAGTTATTGATTCAAATTATATAATTCATAAACAGCAATTTAAATAAATAAAATAAATATCTTACAATCCTCTCAACTACGATCCTCGATTCATCTGAAAGATATTTCTCCTTTTTTCCCATCCGATCCCTCTTCCATTTTTCATGTCTAGATGGAGGGGGTGGAGGAACAACCTCTCCTGAGCTTGAAGACTCAGTTGTAAGTTTTTTCTAATTTTTCTGCCATCATTTGTTCTTCCAATAATGTATACCCTCTCTGAGATAAGCTATGAGGGTATAAATTTTTGGCAAGGATCTCTTGATGATATTTCCTTGTTTGCTATAAATTGACAATAATAAATCATTAACAAATTATTAATAAGTTCAGTTATATAAGAAAACTTATAAAAGGTAACATTGTGCTTACCAAAAATGATTCTTGTCTCCTAATTTGAACAAATTTTCTCCATGTGTCTTCATCTATGAAAGGATATATACGACATGGATTGTCATGATATCTTTGACTATAAATGAAATCAGATGTGAGGATCGATTTGAAATCCCTCCATATTCTAGCTGCCATCGATAAACATTTCTTCTTGACTCCTCTAGTGTCATGAATATCAAATTTCATCTGATAAATAATAGAGTGTTTATATTATACTATATTTTTTTAAAGATAATTCAAACAGTAGAAAAAGATCTTACAAAAATATTCTCCTACAAATGATCTTTTATCATTTCGTCCACACGTTTCCAGTCATTTAACAAAATGCTAACATTGATTTTCCTTGATTTGATACAAAACTCTTAAAATATTTTGCATTTGGACCTCTTGGAATATAATTTTCATCAAATTCAACTACTATCCTCTGGTCCTGGGCACGAGCAACTGGTAATTGTGGTAAACTTGTGCTGCCACGTTTACCAACTCTTGAACTCTTAGTTGTTATGGGAGCACATGAAGACGATTGGGGAACATCAACAGTAGCATGTAAATGTTCCTCCCCAGAGGAATCATCATGTTTATCACCTTCAGAATCATGTGGTTGATCAACTGATTGATCTGTCATTGTCCTTGAAATCAAAAAATGCAACATTAATTCACAAATAAACAAATTCAATTATCACAATGGTAAACATGGTAAATATGGTTTATCATGATAAACAATGGTAAATATAGTAAACATGGTAAACATTGTAGTGTAATTGTAATTTCAACATTATTAATAAATATATAACTTACGTAAAAAACATGATAAAGTATGATAAAATATGGTAAAATATGGTAAAATATGGTAATCATGTTAAACATGGTAAACTATGGTAAACATGGTAAACATGGTAAACATGGTAAACATACATTACCTGTAATATTAGGAATGTACAAATGGATTGTTTTCCCAAATTCCTTCGTCATGATCATTCCTTATGGCACAAACCATGTCTTCAACATGCTCATCATTATTTTCTACTAATATTTCCATGGAAGTAGGGATATCACATAAATCAACATCTACATCAAGTTGATCCTCACCAACATATTGTTTTTTTCCTTGTAAAACAATAGACCACTGCATATATGATTGATCAACAACATAAAAAATCTGTTTTTCATGTGTTTCAAGTATAAAAGAATCTGTTGTGTCTTCCAATCTATTCAGATTAACAATTTTCATTCCAAATTCATCGTGTCTCACACTTTTGTTACAGAAAAACCATTTGCAGTTAAAAATATGAACTTTAATTTTAAAGTAATCAACCTCCCATATTTATTCAATGACTCTATAATATGCACGTGATGGATAAATTGGACTTCTGTCTTTAAAAGTCGAAAAATGCCTTGCTTCTTCAAACACCAATACCCCACTATTCTGAACTGTACTTCTGTTGTCCTAAGCTTTCATATGAAATGTATAGCTGTTAATGTCATACCTGAACCATTATATCAAATTTAATCTTGGACCACCCACTAGCCATCTTAACTTCTCTAAGATATCTGTTCTACCAAGTAGGGTCTTTTTAAGCCATGTCAAAAATATTTTTTTTGTGCTCATTCAAAATCCACATTTAATTATTTTTTGGATGACATTGTTTCAACTCATTAATATGGAATGTGATATACGGTTGAACATCATCTATGTTATTCAAGATGTATAAATGTACCTTCTTCATCTGTTCAGCTGACAACAATTTTACTTTCATGCCACAAATCCCTTTTCCCTCAGTATTAACTCATTGATGATGAGATATAGGCAAGCCTATGTTCTCCATTGCAGACAATTATCTCATACAAAACTCTGAAACCTCCTCAAAAATATAATTTTCAATAATTGAGGCTTCAAGTCGATAAGGATTTTTAACATACCCCTTTAATATTTTCATATACCTTTCAAAAGGATACATCCATCAAAGATATACAGGTCCAAAAATCCTTATTTCTCAAACCAGATGAACCATTAAATGCACCATTATATCAAATAAATATGGAGGGAAATACATTTCCAATTGAAAATGTATAGATATTGCATCCATTTCCAAAATGTTAAAATCATTCACATAAATCACCTTATTACAAATTTAATTGAAAAAATAACACACCTTAGTTATAGTCTTTCTGACACGGATGGGAAATATTCCACGCAATGAAACCGGTAGAAGTTGTTGCATCATAATGTGACAATCATGAGAAGTTTCATACCTATCAACTTCAAATCCTTCATAAAGACAAAGTTTTTTACATTTTAAGAATATCCTTGAGGCACTTTGATATCATGAAGACACTGACAGAAGATAATTTTATCCCTCCTGGATAATGTATGACAAGCCGGAGGAAGAAATGTTCGTCTTCCATCAGAAGTCGGAGCTAACTCCAAACATATTCTCATTGATATTAAGTCTAATCTTACATTCAAACCATATTTATTCTTTCCTTTAATATTTAACAATGTTCCAATCAAACTGTCGCAAATATTCTTCTTCACGTATGTGACATCAATATTATGCTTCACTTCATGATATCTCCAATATGGTAGCTCAAAAAATATTCACCTTTTCTTCCAAACATGTCTATCATTACTAGATTTATGTGTCTTTCCCAATGTCACATCAAGGTTTTGCAGACTCTCAAAATACTCATCAGGGGATAAAGGTTTCAGAGCAATATCTAAGTCTTGTGACCCATTATATGCCTTTTTTAGTCTTCTATATGAGTGATTCATAGGTAAAAACTTTTGATGATCCATGTAGATTGTTTTCCTCCCATGATGAAATTTACAATATGAAGTATGTTGTTTAAAAATTGGAAATTCTTTATTCCCTTTAACATTGTATCCAGACAAATTTCAATACGCTGGGAAGTCATTTATAGTGAACATAAGCACTGAATGAAGTTGAAAATAATTCATTTTATAAGAATCATACACTCTAATACCATCCTCCCATAAAAGTTTCATATCATCAATCAATGGTGACTAGAAAACATAAATATCATTTCTGGGTTGCTTTAGACCAAAGATCATTATACTCAACATGACATATTTGCGCTTCATACAAACTTCAGAAGATAGGTTGTAAATTACCAATAAAATAGGCCATGAACTATGTGTTCTACTGAGACTTCGATATAGATTCATTCCATCTGTGCACAATCTAAGTCTGAGATTTCTAATTTCATTTCCGACTGTCGGATATAGCTCATCAATTTTCTTCTATTGTGAACAATCACCTAGATGACAAATTTTTCCATCACATATCCACTCATCAGCATGCCATCTTAATATTTTTGCATCATGTGAGTTAGAAAATAAAAGTTATAAATGAGGAATTATAGAAAGATACCAAAATACTTTGGAAGGGATCTTTGTAATCTCTACAACAACCTATGCTTTTTCTTTTAACTTATACCATGATGTCCCACATTTAGGACACTCTGAAAGAAATTCGTATTCCTTCCTATATATTATAAAATCATTCGGACATGCATGTATTTTCTTTTATCCCATTACCATCAAGCATAATATTTATTTTCCTTATAATGTGATTCTAGAAGATTGTTGTCTTTTGGAAGAATTTTTTTCAACAGTTGTAGAAGCTCCGTAAAACTTTTTTCACTCCATCCATGTTTCGCCTTCAAGATAATCAATCCTAACACATCTGAAAAAACCGTAAAATCTATACAACCTGGATACAATGGATTTTTAGTATCACCATATAGACGCGCAACTGTCGGTTCAATCTCAATTTGTTCTGCTACAATATCACGAATCATTTCTTCAATTCCATCTGAGTTATCATCATGCAAATCATCATCATTAATAGATCTGACATTTTGTCCAGTTTCACCATGCCAAATCCAAGGGATGTAACTTGGATTGAAACCATGACAAATCAGATGATCTTTGATCTCTCAACTTTTTAAATTCTTCATATTCAAACCTTTCAGGTATGGACAGAAAAAAATTCCGTTTCTTGGAACATTTTGTCTAGAAAATTCCAAAAAATCATCAACACCTTCCTCATACTCATTACTCATTCGATGTGTCTTAATCCAACTTTGACTCATTATTACCTATAACAAATATCAAAATTATACATCTTTTAAAGAAAAGAAAATTTTATATTTAAATGAGAAATATCATAATTTGAATGCAAAATAGTTTTGAAATATAAAAAAATGAAATCAAACATGTGTAAAAGTTATTATTTGTAATAACAAGAAAAACAATTGAGAAGACAAAAAAGAAAAACCATAAACATGGAATTATACAAAACCCTTGTTGGATAAACCCATAATGAAAAAATGATGATACAAAACCCTCAATGGCTCAACCCACAATGAAAAAATGATGTAAATCTAGAATTTATTCACCACAATTTTTATAATAGACAACCCCTGTTCATTTAAAAAAAATAAATTTGATTCTATCATCATATTAACTATCAAGATGCATTGAAAACATACATAAATAGGTGAGAAACTAGATTATAAACTTGAACTTTATAATCAAAGTAAACTAAATAAAAAAAATGAATTTACGGGATTCTTAAAAAAATAAGAAATGAAATTGGGGCGGGTTGAAAGTCTTACTTAGGGATTGTGAGTCGATCTGAGAGATTTTATAATAATAAATATGATTAAGGATCTAGAATAACTGACATTGATAGAATGAGTTCTAGGTGGGTTTCTATGTTTTCCACGTGAGAGAGATGAGCCGTAATCCGCAGATCGAAGAAAACAGATAAGCATATGGGTCCCGAGAAATCATTTAAAGGGTTTATCACGTCGTTTATTTTATAACTGACGTGATAAACCACCATGACTTGATTTATCACGTCAGTTATTTTATAACTGACGTGATAAATCATCAGCACTCGGTTTATCACGTCGGTTATTTTATAACCAATTTCTTTTTAAGTTTATCATGTCAGTTATTTTATAACCGACGTGATAAAAAAAAATTTAAGTTTATCATGTTGGTTATAAAATAACCACCATGATAAATTGTTTTTTTAGATTTATCACATCGGTTATTTTATAACTGATGTGATAAACCTCAAGCCTCAGTTTATCACGTCGGTTATAAAATAACCGACGTGATAAACCACTTTTTTATGTTTATCACGTCGGTTATAAAATAACCAATGTGATAAACCTTCATGATTCTATTTATCACATCAGTTAAAAAATGCCGACGTGATAAATCCAGTTTCACAGTTTTCCACGTCGGTTATATATAACCGACGTCAAAAATGCCGTCGTGATAAACGTTTTCTACACTAGTTCATATAGTATGAAAACCACCACATTAAGTCTCTAATAAATGTGGGTTAGGGAGTCAAATATGTCTTCCTTACAATTTAGGGGCCATCGAGGAGGGATTTTGTCAACCTCCATTTCCAGAACCATCCCATCGGTACCCACCAGTTTTTGGAGAAGGGTGGAACTAAACACACTGTCTGCTATGATTCCCATGCATGGTCCGTATGGAAGACACATCAAGCGAGGGTGTTTTAGAAAACCATGAGTGGTATCATATCCCCATTCCCACTGATGATGTCTTTTGGAATATTTTGACAGTAACCATTGAGCATGCTCATATTCCTAATCACTTGAAACAAGTCTTTAGGAATATCCCAGCAAGAGACAAGGGAGAGTAACATATCTATACCCCCATTCATGAATCCCATTGACATATTTCAGTGAGATAAATATGAATGAATTGGGATCATTTCCTTAATTCAATCAAATATATCTTCTAGTACATCATGGAGATGGAAAATTTGATGGCGTATATCCCTGTACACACTTTGAAAAAATGAAAATACATCTTAGAAACAACTGAATAACTCTACTGATATATTCCAGCACTGGTATAGATATAGAGACTATTGCATATTCCTATCCCTATATCCAGGGTAGCTCAACACTCTGATCATTATGAACAAGTTGTTTCTCTATAGGAAAATTAAATTATTTCTCCTATCCGATAATATTATCAACATATTCTGGTAAAGGACGAGGCACCGAACTAGGATTATATTTTTATTCCAACTAGGGATCACCGGGTGAGATCAACACATGCCTCAGGATAGGGGTACATTCATGTCAAAAATTTCCTACGGCATATTCCAAAGGACTAGGATTGCTCTCATATCCTCATTTTGGTCAGGTCTCACCAAGTGAGAGGGGCACATGCCTCGGGATGGGAACATATTCCTATTAAAGTAGACAAGTAATATACTCTAAAGACCCAAGATTGGGCTAATATCCCGGTTCTTGCAGGGTCCCACCAAGTGAGAATAGAACATGCATCAGTTTAGGCTCATATTCTTATCAGTGAATCTTCCTGGAATATTCCAACAGATCATGGAATCCAGGAACATATTCCTAGTTCTATCGATGAACGACTACATGAGCATCTTTATAAGGTAATATAGGAGGAGTCGCATATCCCTTCTCCCATTCCTGATGTTCATTGGCATATTTTGGTAGATAATGCATATTCTAACTACGATTATATTCATGTTCCAACTAGGGCTCACCAGGTGAGAGTGACACATACCTTGAGGTAGGCTCATACTCCTTCCAAGAAAGACCAGTAGTATTTTCCAGAGGCTTAGGATTGGGCTCATATTCCTATCCTGACTAAGACTCACTATGTGAGAATGACACATGCCTTAGGATTGGATCATAATCCTAACAATAATGAGTAATAACATAGTAATATTCTAGTATCTTCTCAACTGAGGGGTTATACTCCCACGATACCATATGGTTATATACAAGTTTCAGCAATTGTGATACAACATGTTGATGTAGAATGAGACCCATATTCTTAATATTCTAAATTTCAATGTCCTTGAGGTATTTAGAGACAAATTATCAACATCGTAGGGGTCCATTAACTCTTCAACTAAATCAGAAGATGATCATTACAGCAATATTTTTCCTCATGGTAGTGTGGAGATGGATCGTAGAGACTTTACTCTTGAAATATCCCATGGTTAACCTCTCCATGGGGATATCTCCCATGGATAAAGAAATATTCCCCTTTCCGAAACAACTCCTTATATAGAGGTGTTTAATACTCAGATGCCTTCGTATATAGAGGTGATCAAAACATTAGTGTAAACCACATATAGTTCCCTATAAACTTCTAGAAGCACTCTACTCCATTCTAAAGAAGCCCCTTGCAAGAATATTCTATGTTTTAAATGTATGGAGGCATTAAATTCTAATAAAGATGAGGCTCACATTGACATATGGAGAGAGTTATATGAAAAAACCTCCCCATTAGGTTATAGCCCCTCACCACTTCTAACTATGAGGTTCTAAATGAGCTAGAAAAATATTTCATGCCTTATCTAAGTCAAAATATTTGGGATAATCCTCGGCGATTAAAGTATAAACATATCCCCTATCTAAGATACAAGGGTCACTGTCACATCATCAAGATACTAGGTTTTCAACTAGACTAGGCTGTTATCTCCATGGCTTGGGATCCAAAACTGAAAAACCACAGTGAAAATAGGCTACATGATTTCTGTCATTGCATCACAAACCTTTAGTATCTAATATACAATTCCATGTTATGTATCCTTATTTGAGGACTGGGAAATTATGGAGTGTTATACTCCACCGCACCCCTAGAATAGCAGAACCCCTCAGATATTTAGTCCTATAATGTCATAGCCTCTAGAATAATTATTGGATCATCTAATTATTGAGCCAGATGGATAGTACAATAGAATAACCCCACTTCAATGATGCATATAAATCAAAAAAGGAGGGAGATCATAGCCAAAAAGTCCTTAAATTAATCCCCTCAAATCAATGGGAATGCATTTTAGACACATAATCTGAAGTTTCGATCAACCAGAAAACTTCTCATAAAGAATGATTCCCATTATGGGATGTAATCGGACCCAGCTTCTACATGATAATAGTTGCACTACATTAAATGGTCTACAGTAGCCACTTCCATAGTAGCCATCCAAGAGATAACTCAACCCATTGGGTTGGGGGAATATCTATCACTACCTCCACCTCTCGAATCGTTAATTCCTGACAGGTTTCCTGACATAATCTTAGCAGATGAAAAAAACCCAAATCTATGTGCTAGGTGTATTTATATCTCAATCACCATCACTAGGTTTATCATCCCTTGAGAGGGATCTAGGAAAATTAATAATGATTCCATATTAACACCACCCCATTAGGCTGGGGGAATTTATATATCAATGGTCATCCTATGAATCATAAAATCCCTGAATGGAATCATTGGATCCTCAATAATAGGATTAACCAATGCTAACTACAGTCACAGATAACCCCCATCCTACAGGGCTAGGGAATTTTCATCATCATCACCACCATAGAGAGAATCAGTCTTCTCTGGGTAATTAGGTATAAATTGATGGTCGACATCCCATCCCTTTCACATACCGCAAGACAAACCTCTTATCTTCGGGGACCGTTCTACAAACATGATCAAAAACTCCATAAAAATCAATGCTTATAGACCTACAGAGGAGGAATATATAGAGAAGGTGATCAAACCCTAATGGTGTCTCAAGAAAAAATTACCCAATATGGCCCAGGGTTAAAACAATGACCTTGATGAAGGCATTGGAGAACCATCTTGCTGCATCAAAACTAATCAGACAACCACCATTTCCTGATGTTCCTCATTGAATGTCATCACTATCAACAAAATAGATATTCTAGATCAAGAAAAGATTAAAGAGGGCCACAACATGGAAAATATGCCTCAAGAGGAGGGTTATTTGGATGCACCAACTGAGGATGCACGCACCCAAAACCAAAGAATAATTCAAAACCTAGAACCTCTGAATATCAAGTTTCCACCACTTCTGCGTAACACTGCCAATGAAAACTGAAAATGTGTTGCTACATCCCAATCACTTCCCATAAGAGTTTAAGTTCCTTATATGGATATAAATTATTCGTAATATGATAATGACACACAAACTATCAGACAACTCAATGAGGCGATACTCAGTGGAAATATTCCTACTGGGTATCATCTTCAGGATAAGGAAAATATTCCTCCTCCTATAATAGTTAATCCACCAAAAAAAAAGTGGTATCTGAGTTTCATACTAAATCTGGATCTAGGTAACTGGTCTATATAAATAAGGATGTCAAAAAAGATAATGAATTTTTTTCATTGTTGTGACAGCCTCTCCCTCACCAGGGAAATCATTTAGTATTAGTAAGAATCAAGGTATAGTGGGAGACGAAAGGCAGGGACACCTCATCGAACCCCACAAAATCCCCATATATAAGAGGTGGATTATATAGTAATGACCCCAGAGCTTCTTAACGTCATCGAATCCCTATCTACATTCATGGAATCCATGGAGGGTTGGCATGTACCTATGCAGGCTGAGAGGAATCCATGTCTCGAGTGGGTGGATGATACTCCACCCCCAAAAAAAATTATAATTCCTACCTTCACAACCTTTGACAATACAGGTGATTAGATTAGTATCTTACACACTTCGTATCCCAATTTAGGTCGATGATGGGCCCCCAAGATCAATAGGATGAAACAAAGCTCATGAGTTTTGTACAAACTCTGGTAGGGCCAACCTTTGTTTGGTGGAGTATCCTACCAACAAGATCTATTGTTGGATGGGAAGACCTTGTTTGTCAATTACTTTCTCTCTTTAGCTCAATGCTGAAGAAAATGACTATCATCAACCTGAAAAACTACAAAAAATGTAAAAATGAGAGGGTGTTTGACATCATAACTAGGTGGAAGGGTTTATCCTATTCACTCAACATTCATCTCTCATAGGAGAAACTGGTGGAACTCTATAATGAAAATCTTTATGATGAGTTGCACACACCTATGATCCTAATGAAGTATCCATATGGATTCCATGAGTTCATAGAAACAGAACTACATCTGGAAGATTCCATTCATCAAGCTCAATCCAAATATTGACTCATTCCTTCAACACAGGGGAAAGGATAGATAAAGAATAAGATGATGTTGTCACTATCAAGCTAGTAGCAGTGAACATCCAAGCATCTATATAGGTCTTGAACCACCCTACACACCCTAATGAGTGATGAAAATCACAAAATCTCACTCATCTAGAAGCATAGAGAAATCAAGGTCCCCAAATATTTAAGGAATGGATAAATAAATCATACTCATTCTGAAATGAACAAGCCCACGGTTATTTCTCGTTATCCATGGATAATAACCTCCTCAAGATTCTATATCCCAGGAATCCTGATGAATTCAACCTCATAGACTGTATCAACAACTGACATTTCCATATAAGTTTGGGTCATAATATCTGGGACTTCTTCATATTCAAAGACTTCTTTCAGGGAATGGTTGATTCAAGAATGTTGGTGTTAGACAACTCTTCAGAGAATGTGGCTTGTAGAACTTTTTCCCAGTCAGAAGAGGAGGGTGATTGGAAGAAAGTTTCATCCAGGCATGAGAAGATATTCAAAAACTAGATGACTCAAAAAATAGTTGATTAATATCATTACACACTGATATGATACCTTTTCATACCCAAAATATCTCCACCACAAAATTATCTAACATCAGATATGACTCCAAAAAGTGGGCGTGATCACCAGAAGCAATATGAAATAGAAGAGGAGGAGTCTTATCCTACTCCAATGAAAGATTTAACTCTTTTTATATTTCTTCCCACCAACATCCACAATAAGGTAACCACCCCAAAAAATAGAACACTATTCCTAAAAAGAACTCATCTTTGGTTCTATGAATGTGATAAACTTGGAAGACCCCTTCTCTGGTAATGAATATGCCTCAGAATATGAGTTTCCTGCACATAATCAGGGAACGGGAGGTCAACGCGTAGGAACCGAGGATACAGGGGACAACATGGGTGTGGTATGATACAATATTTCTATCATGTCACCAAAGAATACATATATACAACTAAGAACCATGGAAAATCACTTCAATAGGCTTAGAGGAGGCATGGAGGTGTCCCAGAACCCTCCAGTGGTCATTTACACCCAGGTTTCTTGCATGACCACCTACTGGGGGTTTGATTATTTGATCATCTTAGAAAATGGGGAATTCAAAAACAACCCACACAACTGGGGTCTAATGCCCCCATGAAGTCTCCATAAGAACTGGAACTATCTACCTTAAAATGCTCTGTTCCTGGGACACATTTCCCGGAGTAGCCTCATGTCGGGAAGTGCTGGTCAATTACACAAAAATATGATATTCTAGAGTAGCTAGATGTTTTCCAAGAAAATATATCAATACTGGATGCATTATATCATTCAAAATAACTCAGATAGTTACTCATTAAATCCCTCTAAATCACATAGTAGTTTGAGATAGAAGTTGTTATAGCCGAGGTCTATCGAATAGAGACTGCCAGCAGAATGCCATGTCACAATAACACTCATAGATCACAACCAAGAAGTGTCTATCTAGGGAAAAATTAGACCTCTATATGTTTCAAGAATACTTGATAATGTTGACATCCAAAGGTCTCTGATTGATAATGGATTTGAGATCAATCTCATCCTGATCTGAACCCTCTGATGTTTAGGATATAGTGAATTGGATTCTTCTCCTACAATGTTGACCATTCAAGGGTATGATGAGCGTGAGTAAAGGAATATTAGGAAGATAAAACTCAAAACATAGTTTGGGAATCTCACATATAATTTTGAATGTATGTTTATCCGACAAGACACAACATATAATGTCCTTCTTTGAAGGCCCTGGCTTCATAGCCATATGGTGGTACCTTTGACATTCCATCAATGTATGAAATGCCCCATTGATGGAAAATTCAGAATAATACATGATGATAGCTCCCCCTACGATACTTCTGAAGAAACATATGTTGAATCAGGTTTCTATAAAAGGTATAGCAAAAACCCAATGGTGGATAATGTTATATAGGTTTTAGCTCCCAATAGTTTAGGGACCACCCCTAAAAATCCATATAATATTCTCAATAGTACTATGTGCTCCCCATAAATCTAGTTGATGTGACAAACCTAGTACCATAGGCCCAAAATCCTCCTCTCTCCAGTGATAGTGTAAAATAAAATCATCTCCAGTATCTCTCTACAACAACTCAAGAAATTTGGGATGATAATGTCTCTTCTCATGGACTCTCTCACATTGATAATGATAGAGAAGCCCCCAGATTTCAAACAATATCTGAAAGTGCCTTCATAAACTCAGAGGTGGAATAAATGAGTATGACCTTCAGAATGTTCCTCCTACATTAGAGGAATCCATATCCACCACCATTAATGAGGCCATAAAAGTGAATCTGGGAATTGAAAAAGACTCACGACCTATACTGATTAGTACTTCCATGCCCCTCAAAGGGGAAGAGATGGAAATCAAATTTATAAAGAAAAATTGATATGGGTTTTCTTGTAACTATACAGAAATTCCCAAACTAAATCCAAATGTGGCTACACACCATATCAACTTACCCGATGAGCATCAAGACTTCAAGAAGGCATCCAAAAGGATTCACCCCTCTCATTCCACAAATATTAGAGGTGAAAGAAGACAAATTGATCAAATCTAGATTTTTATAAGAATTGAAATACACAATATTGATTTCCAACATTGTCCTTGTCAAGAAAAAAGAATGCTTAGATTAGTTCCTACATCGATTTCAGAGACCCTAATCAGAACTACCCAAAGTATGATTTCCCATTGTCGATCACAGAACTCTTGATCGATCGGATAGCAGGATTCCAATCTGGTTAGTTCATGGATGGGTATTCAGGCTACAATTAGATAAATATGGTTCTTGATGACGAATAATACACTTCCTTCAGAGTGCTTCATGTGATCTTTTTCTATCAGGTTATTCCTTTTGGCTTAAATAACATTGGATCCACATATCAGTGTTCCATGCATAATATCATTAATCCATTCTTAGGTACAACAATAGAATGTTTTGTTGATGAAATGGTGGTTAAATATCAATTGTGATGTGATCACTTCACAGATCTCCAAATAATCTTCAATAATCTGTGATAACACAGTATGAATATGAATCCACCAAAATTCTATTTTGAGGTAACATCAGGAAAATTCCTTGGCTTTATGGTATGCTACTATGGTATCGAGGTCGAACCAGAGAAGAATAGTGAAATTTTAGAAACTTTTCCACCATAAATCTCAAATAATAGAAGTGTATCTAAGGGAACCTCACCTACATTCATTATTTCATATCCAAGATGGCCATAAAATATGTCCCCTTCACCAGGATAATGAAGAAGGGAATCTCCAATCAATATGAATATGAATTCCAAGAATACTTTGAAGGTATCAAGAAGTATTTACTATACCCAGTCAGTTTGATACCTATGGTGGAAGCTAAGACACTCATATTTTATGTGGATTCCATGAAACAATCATTGGAGGCCCTCTCTGTACAAAAAAAATGATGTGTGGAGCGAGAACATTCTGTATTACCTCAACCAAACAATGTTGGGTACTAAGACATGATACTTTGATATCAAGAAGAACTTCCATGAACTCATATTTATGGTAAAAAAGATGAGGCATTACATGTATCACAATTAAGTCCATTCGTTCTCTTGTATTGATCCACCCAAGTACATCTTTGTATGTCATATGTTGACCGGGTGATTGGATTAATGGGAGGTCATTCTGTTCCAATACAAAATTCAGTTTGTATCACTGAAATAGGTGAAAGGGAAATCCCTAGATCATTTACTCATATAAAATCCTACCCCATAAAATAAATCAGTGGATAGTGAGTTTCCATATGAGGAGGTCTTCTATACCCATGATACCCCTCAGACATGGGAGATGTATTTTGGCAGTGCCTTCCTAAGTCCTATTGGAAAAAATATAAAAAAATCATGAATCAATATGGGTAGATTAGGAATTTTATTGGTATCTATAGACAAATCATATTTTCCCTACTATTTCTCAATATCATAAGGCTACAAGAACAATGACACAGGGTACCAAGCCCTGATCACTGGGTTGGAACTAACCCTATCGCTATGAATAGCCTACCTAAATATCAAAGGGGATTCAAAACTAGTGATAAAGTATATCAATTGATAATATGCCATCATAAATGAGTAGTTGGAACCTTTAATTGGATATGTTAGGTAAATGATGGCAGAGTTCTCTTTTTGATCCCATAATTCATTACATTTTATGATCATAGAATGCTCATGCCGATACATTGGTTAATAGAGCCATAGTCTTGGCCAACCCTAATCCGAAGGAAGAAATATTTCATATCATGCACTAAAGAATGATCTCATTGGTTATAATCTATGATATGAAAGAAAATAATTTGGTCAAAATATCCCCATAGAGTGATGAACTAATATCTTACACTATATGGATGGAAGCCATAATTGGTTATCTTTAAAATAGAGCTCTCCTGACAAATTGAGACGAAAGAAAGATGACACTTCATTGTTCCATGAACTTTATCCTACAAATTTTCCTAAATTAATAGAGTAACCTATACATGCATGGAATAAATGGGATCCTTATTCGATGTATAACATAAGGAGAGATTCTCACTATCATGGAAGAGTCCCATTTAGGCTCCTGTGACACTCATCAGTATGGGACCAGTCTCTCCCACCAAATACATAGGTTGGGTTATTACTAGAAAATAATGATACGAGACTATGTGGAATTCGCCAAGAAAATTAATTCATGCTAGATCCATAAATAATCATCCATCATCCCCTGAAATTTCTTCATATATCTAAATATTCCTGGTCATTTTCCATTCAGGGAATGGATGTCGTGGGACCATATCTCTCATCCAAAATTATGAAGTTCAAGTAATTACTTAATGCTAATGATTTATTTTACAAGTGGGATGAGGCAATACCACTCAAATAATTTGGTATGATTAATATCATCAACTTCATGAAGTCACATATAATCACTAGGTTCGACATCCCTCACACAATATTGATGTAAAATAACACCAAATTTTGTTCTATGAAGTTGAAGAAATTGTACCAAGAGAACAATATCATTTCCAATCACTCATATCACTATCATGCATTGGAAAATGAAAAAATATAGGCCTTTAGTAATAATTTTTCAAATATACTCAAGAAGATGGTGAATAAGGATAACAATCCCTGGCCAATCAAGCTTCTTCATGCTTTATGAGCCTACCGTACCACCATGCGTACCTCAACAAAAGAAACTCCATATTCAATGGTGTACAAAATTGAGACAGTGCTACCTATATATGTTCAGCTTCCTTTTCTCTAAATTGCTGTTTGTGGATAGCTCTCAAATGTTGAGAAACTAGAAAAGAAACTAGATGAATTATAGAATCTCGATGAGAATAGGTTGCATACATTTCACAACCTTTAAGTCCATCATAATCATATCACACGAGCCTTTAATAAAAAGGTTCACCTCCATTAATTCCTCCATAGAGAACAAGTATTGGATCTATGAACCCCAATGATACCATCCTAGAATCCTTTGAATATGGAACCCAAATAGGAATGACCTTACATCATACATAGGGTCTATCATAATAGAGCCTACTCATTGGCCCTAATGGATGGGGAGCACAATAACTCCCCCTACCAATGTGATATTTCTCAAGAAATACTTTGAAAAGTTATCATCAAGAACATTTCATCATATAATTAAGATGATAAACTGTGTAGCACCTCAGGTACTAGAATAAGGACATTAAACTACATGGTATCCCACGTCTTAACCCCGTGAAACCAACTGTAAGGATATGTCTTAATAGAAAGCCATTAAATTGCATAGTGTCTCTCATCATGGAATAAAGACATTAAACTACACAATGTATATCATAATAATTGCAAGATGTTGCACTGTCAGTGATCATCCTCACCGTATGACATTAAACTACATGGGGAGCACTGTCTCACTAAGAATCACCACACAAAATCTAGATTTTTGTGAAGGGAGGATGAGATTCCCCCATCCCTATGGGAGTTTTAGCTACGCATAGAGAATATATTCATCTGATACAAAATGTGTCTTGATTCTTTCCATCATAAAATACATAGTGACACAAAAACCTCTAGTCTCGGGCCCAACCACTATATTAATTTTCCTTCACCTTGAATAACCCTCATCTTTACTGTATGATGTAAAATGGAATAGATCCATGGTGTTTCTTGCCTTTCAAATCTGGTGACCCATGCCCTTACAACAAGATGATAAAATTAATGGACAATTTCTTTACTCCATGAAATTAAACAACATGGGTTTCAAGAACAACCTATATCTTGATTCTTATTTTCAGTGAGATACATATGGAAACCTCAATACTATATCTTTGTCCATACACCATATGATACAAATTCCCCCTATCTTATCATGAATTGCCTCTACACAGTGAGAATAACCCTTAAAATTATTTATTTCTCACATTGAGAATAGATCACATGATATTAGGAGTTTCAGTAAGGGATTACCTGCACAAAAAAGTCATAACATCTCATGAAAGGATCATCATGGTCCTAAGTATGAGAACTTAAAAAGACTACCATGAGTATTTGTCTCATAATGTTAAATAGCAAAGTTGATGTCCATTTTATGATGTAAAACATCACATCCCCATATTCCTTTCCTAAGGGGACCACTTTGGTTAGTGTTAGTCTCCTACCACACCTTAATATTTAAGAAACACATGTGAATTGATTGATGAAATAACAAGATATGTAGTGATTGTCAAATATTCAATCCTGGGTGCAGTCAAAATGAACATAAAAATTCCCCCTTCCTGTATATGGGTCTGATCTATGCAGGGATATTTTTTAAGAAATATATGTGGCTTCATTCATGTCATCAAAAGATATGTTGTGACTCTTGGATCTAAAATCATGATCCTAGATAAAATAATCAATGGAAACAATTCCCACCTCTATATACGGTTCAGATCTACATAGATAGTTTCTCATAAACGAACTACATGTGGGTTTATTTCTATTAACATAGGATATATAGTGATTCTTGGATCTCTAATCTTAGACCCAGTTTTGAAAATAGATAAAAAAATTCACCCCAACTGCACAAGGGATGAGTCATACAAGCTAATTTTTCTTATATATGAGTTAAATATACGTACAACCTACTTTTGAATATAATATTTCATGCACGATTTTTCATGTCAGTTCCCACATCCTTATTGCATGATGTTAAATTACAAGGAAAATGTCTTGGTCACAATACAATAAAACTGTACAATCAAAACATCCTTAATGCGTGAAATTAAACTTCAAGGAAACTAAAATGTATTTACTGTATTAAATTAACTACATGGAAGAAAGTATGTCTCTATTACAAGATGTAAAACTATGTATACCATCATCCATTTTCATCCTTCATCAAAGCACCACAGGATCCTTACCTCGATCGGCCAGAGTATGGGGTGCATCCATCATCCTTTAAGAACATCAACCCATAAATCATACATCATGTCTCGAGTGCCTCAAGTTGCTTCAAATCATTCTTGGCATTATCAATAAGATACCTTCTTCAAGAGACCATTTTCTTACTATTCACGCATGCCTATGGATATGGCATATGCGCCTATGGTCATCAACAAAATGTGTCACTCTAAAAAAAGGGATTGTTGGTCCTTGTGAGCCCTGATATCACCACAAAGCAGCTTATCTCCTCAGTGTGTTCTGATCCATACCTGATATGATTATACCATATCATTACTCATGTCCTGGGAACCTCGACCCATGAGTTACAACATTTCCACCTTTTTCTCAGAAGGATGTTGGGGAAATTTTGACCATGTATATCCTAATTAGGATCTTGTGTATCATTACCCATATTAGTTCCATGTACATCATGAAAATAAATTGCCTACACATTGTTCAAAGTTGTATGAACTTAAAATCTATCCCATAAAGGTCCAAATTGGATGACTTTAAACTTATAGAAAAATAGACACAAATATTTTGAGGTTGATAACCCGTAAAGGGAGACCTAAGAAAAATTCTTTTCTTCACTCACTAAACTCTTCATCTTTTGAGTTTATGATAAAATTAGGGTGCAAATAAGAATGTTAAAATGCACATAGGTCCTACTCTATATCCCTAGTAAAATATAATCTATGATCAATGTAACCCCTAGTTCAGGAAAAAGTTAGAGTCATGATTTTTCAAATCTCCTCACTAAGATAATATGTTCGATAGGAAATATCACATCTTTTAGGGTACTCAAAACCTTCTTGGATATTAAATTTTCCACAAATCAGAATTCATGATTTGAGTGCCTTGGATAACCACAATATTCCAAGGCCATTGGAAGGGATACTCATCTTCAAAAGACTCTTTGATTAACTATAAATGTATGCATATGGCTCCTGCATATGTGCTTACCAACATCAACTGAATATGTCACTCTGCAAAAAATGGATTTTTGGTCCTTGTGATCCCTGACATCACTGCGGAAGAACCCGGAACCTCAGTGTGTTTTGGGTCATTCCTGTTATGATTTTCCTATATCATTCCCACGACCCAATCCCTTTTTACCATTATATAAAATCTATGTAAAAAATTATTTGATCATATTCAACATCCTCGATGTTACAAAACCATGTGTTATACCCTTTATCAAGGTTGTAATGTGATACTCTATTCCTAAACCTTTAATGGACCACAAATCATTATTCAAAACCATAGTGTGTAGGGCCCGGGCTTTACAATTAAGATTTGAACTACCTGAGGGTTCTAGAACCCTTCCTAGATAGCCTTCCTCCACACATAACCTCATCATCTGGATGTCTGAGACTTCACAAATATCTCATGGACCATGGAAAGGAGTTAAGGCCATATTTCCTTGGCTACGATATCGATGTGTAAGGGCTTTGACCTACCAATTAAAGGCATATCTTCCTTGTAAGAAAGGATCTTCTATCCTTGTGAGATATAGAAACATTATGGAAGAACCTGGAACCACAAGGTGTTATGGTTCATCCCCCACATGTCCTCTCGATCCCATTCTCACAAACTCAAAGCTTGGTTTATGAATTATATCACACATATTCCAACTATACAGGTGATCCTAGCATCGCTAGTATTTTTTTCTAAACCATTGTTTCCCCCCATAATCCTTCCATGACCCTTGGAAAAGAGTGGATACAACTCTTTCTATAAATTCTACTAACACATATGGAATTTGACCTACCAACCAAAGGTGTATCCTCTTTGAAGGAAAGAAGATCTAATCCTCATGATCCTTAGAAACACCATGGCAGAACCCAACACCCCTGGGTGTTTTCGGTCATTCTTAGAATGTATGCACCATATTCCACGATCATTAATCAAGTCATGGCGGTAATAATTTAAACGACATGGAATCCTAAGGTCTGAGATAAAAGAACCTAAAATATAGATATGGTAGGTCCTAGCTAAAATGCCATAAACTACATCGATATAAAGTATGATCTAAAATACCATAAACTAAAGTTATAGAAGGTCTGAGATAAAAGAGCCTAAACTAATGAATAAAAATTCCATAGCTAAAAACACTGAAATAAAGTGAAAAAAGGTCCAATCTAAAATACCATAAACTATAGTGATAGATTATCTGAGCAAAAAGAACCTAAACTACATCGATAGAAGGTCTGAGAAAAAATTCCTTAAACCAAAAAGATAGAAGGTCTGAGCTAAAAGAAACTAAACTAATGAAAAAATATGATTTATTCTTCAAAAATGGAAAATAGTTTAACACACATCATATGTAATTATCATAGAAAACACCAAAGAACTCTCACCAAGCCTATCAAATTCAGTAAAAGATAAATCACTATCCCTTTAGTACATGTATTTTACATAATTATCTTTTTATGAATCAGCTAATATCAAGATAACTGGAACACGTATTTCAATAAAAAAATCTCATGATGGTAGGAATTCATGAGTACTTCTCAAGAATAATCTATTATAATTTCAACATTCACATAAATAACTTTAGGTCTACTTGATATTATAGAAATTATGGGTATTATTAAAGGTTAATATAACATCATATTATTGAAAATTCATGCACATGATGAACAAAAGAAAAAAAACTAGACAAAAATATATAATTTCCAAAAATTCATTCATTGATGATGTACAATAAGTGGAATCTCCACATGTTTGAGTCTCTCTGGGAATATCATCAGAATAAAAAAAATAGAGTACATGGAACTATAAAAAGATTTATCTAATGATCTATCTAGGTTGGAAAGATTCTGTAAAGAAGTTTCAATTGAACGTTGAAGCATCGCTCACCCCACCTCATCTTTATCTACCCCGTGATGGAGAGTCTCAAGTAAAGTAGTCATCTACTCAACTCTATTTTGAGTAGTTTCCATTTATTATGACTTATATTAGAGGTTAGACATAAATTGAGCAATGATTTCCTCATATCTCTATGTTTTCATGATTCATATATCTATATGGGATTGAAAATTAGATATAAACTGGAGACTCTACTCTAATGCCTCAAAATACACTTTTATCTGTCCGATAAAAGGATCCTCATCATCAAAATCATGTAAGTCCCTCTCATTGGTGTCTAAATCTTATCGACTCAAGATAATTTGTTTCGTGATTTCATATAGTGGTTGGAGATAGAAATCTTCCATTTTCAATACAGTCGATAGGTAATGAAGATATTCCCCTTGGTCACCAAATGTTTCTAAAGGGGTATCAAAAATTAAGGTGTAAATTTACTTCCATATTAGCATGCATCATGTCTAAGCATCCATCACTGATAGGATGGGCACACCAGAAGAAGGAATAGATGGTTGAGCCGATAAAGAACCAGGAGAGATGGCTCCACATATGACCACTTCAAAAGATATATCACTCATTTATTGCGATGGAGGGTTGACTTCCTTGATAGATTATGTCCTTCTATAGGTACAGTCGATACTGTGATAAGGAAAATTCCTTGAAGTCTTTCCCAATTCTTGAATCCACTCCATTGTTGTCCTGGAATCTGAGGTTAGTGAAGAAAATGGATTTTCTACAAGATGAACAAGTCATTCTAACACAACACATGTATAGGCTTTTACCCAAGCCTAGGCATAATCCTGTGTAAGAAAGGATGGAGGATCATCATATGGAAGAATGATCTCAACATCAATTTCTTCATGAGGAAACACCATCCAAAACTGAAGGATGATCTCAGGGTGTCTCTCTCATCCCCCACCAGAAAAAGGAATATGAGAGAACTTTGAGTGAATAAAAACTAATGAGAAAAATGATAAGGTGTATATGGATCATAGATAATCAGATCATCCATCCAAGATATAAGAACCCCATCCAAAAGGGGGATCATATATGACCTTTGGTTGAAGGATTTGTTTCCACTGTCAATGATCATCTGAGTCGGTGCAGGGTAAGGGATGAAATCAAAGCTATCATATCAACCTAGAACATCTGTAACCTCATCAGATCTTAATGACATAGCCCTAACCCTAGATATGTTCAACAGTAAAGGATGATATAGAGAATCATGGATCCTAGTGGCATTGTAGTATTCCAAGCAATGAAACTTCTCCCATATCTAGCTGAATAAAAGGTAGAAAGGGATACTAATACTATAGTGGATTCTTCCTTGTTGAATGTGGAATAGGAGTTGGTACGGTCATGCAAGGGTCTGCACCTCCAAATTAAGGCATCATCCTTCTGCTAGCTGCACTTACATTACCAGCATACTAAACATAATTCCCGAGCACACATCACCAACTGATAAAATCCATATATTTGGAAATAAGGCCATAAATCCCTCCAACCTAAGGATCATACAGATATTTGGCTTCACATGATATCCCATAAAGTAAGATCCTTGTCTTTAAAAATTGAAAATTATGATTTGGTACTATCATGAACCTGCTAGAAAGGGTGTCTATGGGGGCGTATAGCGGTTTTCCTAAACCCACAGTGATCAAGGAAAATGTTGATCCAGTATTTGAAGGGGATAAGAGAGTTTATAGTAATCTCATTTATCATCTTCTCCATAATAATGATGATCATTTACCTCTACAGGATTAGAGTCTATAAAGGGTCATCCTAAGAATCTGAAATAAGGAGAAACTCAATGTACATATCTTTGAGTTGGGTGATCCAACCAAGTTGGTAGATAACCCTTTTGATTATACCCACTTCACCTTGGGATAGGTGAAATGAGTTGGTTCTGGGGCAACAATGGCTGATTAGATCTTGAAGAATATCGTGCTAGTGATAGACAATAAATTTGGAAATCCATACTACTTTATAAATATGGACCTTATATAAGTGGAAAGTAAACTCAAGCAGCTTTACCTGACCTAGAATGCCCATGCCCATTCTTCAAAAAAATTACCACCAGGATATAGATCCCATTTAGAGCTCCATCTTACATCCAAATTTTTCAGAGAAGAGATTAATATACTTGAGTAGCTCAAATCAACATGGTAATGAGTGAAATCACAGTCATCCAAGCCCAATTGAGAGTTTTTTAACATATAATACATACCTTAGGTTTATCTATGACTATATATTTATCCATATAAATTTTCATATGAATACAATCTTAATATTTTGACTCCCAAAAACATGGAAGATTGAATTCTAAAGGAGGGATTTTAACATTTTCTAGAAATTATTACTCGTAAAGAGGAACCCAATGCAATAAAGGATAATCCTAGAGATCGGATGAGAGGAACCTCTTCAGAACCTCATTATTATAATCCATGTGATATAGGGGGTCATCATTATATTTTCTAGAAATCATGTTCCTTTTGTTGGCCATAGAAGAGAAACATTGATGAGAACCAAAATCCATATAAACAAAACTAAGTTGAATATATCAGAAAGATAAAATAAAATCATATCAAAAAGGAATAAACCGGCAGAATCATGTGCATTGAATGAATTGGTAAAGGGATTCACGAATTTCATGACTTTTTGAGATCTCATGGGTTGCACAAACCCACAAATCATCGCATATTCGCATAACCCATCTAAGACTTGTGATCGCGTGACCTTGACATGGTCACGCGAGATGCATAATAATCAAAGACTCCTATGATCAGGCTAGAATATCTCATGGAACCCTCATGATAATCGCATCCCCATGTCCAAAGTTCATGTAATTACTAAAATTAAATTTTTAGTTGACTCGAGCGGGTGCCTGGGAAAATGAGTTTTTACGTATCAGTTCTCGTGAAATGGACTCGCGGTGAAGTCTCACGATCCTATATCGTGGGAAGGGCTTTCAATTAGGATACACGAAGAAAGTACTGTGATAGATCTATAGAGAAGTTAAAATCCAGTGAATGAAAACCTCCTATACTCACCTATTTATAAGGCATCCCATGGAATACCAAACATTTACCAACATACCAAGCATCACCCAAGACACTGATTCACAACAGCACCAAATCCTTAGGCGGGAATTTAATTTCCTTAGAATTGAATCCTTATCCTCATTGATGTATCTTATAGGGAAAGACTTTTTTATTCCCCACAAATGAGAATTAGAAAAATAAAAATTAAATAAATACCTCATTATGGGTATTATTTTCCCAACAAAGAAAAGGAATATCATGGCAACCCCGGTCATGAAAATTGTGTGGATCTCTAGGATACATGCGGTCACATGAATAGTAGAAGGGCATAAAGATGGTCATTCATAGTGAATAACCTATAGAAGAACCCATAGAGCCCCTTTGACAAGTCCTTCTACTCTTGAAATGGTGCCCCAAACAATCACAGACCATACAACAGTAGCCATATAATATCGTCCATTACACATGACTTCTCAGCCAGTATACTCCTGAAAACCCACCAAAAAATCCATGGAAGTAGGAATAAATATCTAAAAGGATGGAGTCTCTTGTGATCATAAACTCACATGATTCATCACCATAGGAGAGAATAATTTTATTCGACAACATTCAAACAAAATCATGAAGAACTGGGCCTTTGTAAAATAAAAAAAAAAGAAATAAAAATTAAAGGAGGTGGGAGCCTCTTATAGTCATAAATATCACATGATACATGCTGGTAGATTCACAATACCATACAAGCACCCAACAACATGTTAAACTCATCTTCTAAAATCATATCGGCTTTTTCATCCTTATCACACAAAGAGCCTTGAACATATCCATGAAACCTCGTGCTCCCCATTTAGCTCCACAAGGAAAACAGATGGAGTTTCCCATGAAATGCTTGTGAATATCTACAAAACACTTTGTTGGCCTCACAAGGCATCACCAAGGGGTAGAGTTATTATCTTCAACAACACTCATACAACCTAATGAAATCCCCAATCTTTGTAAAATAAAAAAATAAAATAAAAAGGGAAAAGGTGGGAGAATCTCATGGTCATAAAACTCATGTAAAATGCCTAGGATATCCAAAGCATAGTCTCTCAAGACCCATTTACAAGCTGGTTTGATGATATGAAGGAACCCTGACAATCCATCCTTATCACGTGAAAGGTCCCAGACAAACCACCTAAGGTCATGTCAAGGCCTTTTGAAAACCACCCCAATCTCATGAGGGCCATTGGACATGTTGATATGATAATATGAAAGTCCCTCAGCATGGATACATGATTCAACAAAGCCCCATTAATTTTCAATAATACAATAAAGGAGGTGTTGATTGCATGGTCTCATAGTCACTAAAAATCAGGTGTTGTCCCTAGAGTAATTTTCATGAGGACCTCATGAAGACACATGAAGTAAAACAATCCATTGAATCCATCCTAGATTCACACGATATACACCATAAAAAGTGGAAAACAACTGGGGTGGAGAGTCTTATAAATCCCCCACCCCAACAAAAAAGAAGGGGTAAACCTTTTTTTATCCAGACGCACCGGTGCACTCAAGTACCAGAGTGGATTTCATGGAGCGGATGATCTGTCAAATGGAAAATATTCTCATAAGGTAAGATCATAGGAACAATTTTGGTGACCATGAAACATGTATAATCACTTCACATGATCACTCATAGATCAACTAAAGGACTTCTGGAAGGAAATGTGAAAGACATCCCGCATATGTTCTAAGACACATGAGGCTTAAAATAAGATAACACTGAATAAATATAAGGCATAATCAATATAAAGGATAGAAAATATATTGCGAATAATGGGATAATTACAAAAAAAAAAAATACACCAATCCTCATGTGCTTCACATGAACTATCTGGGACATATGAAAATACCCATACATGTCTTCCAGGTATTGAGAAACATTTTTGGTATACTATTTGGATCACATGAATTCCTTTGGACATGTCAAAAAAAGTTGCATGGAACCCCTAGGGAATGCCACCCTTGTCTCATGAAGCCCTATGGCCTCATCATCCAAATATTCTAGTGCCCTTCAGACATGTTTCCTGACTCATTCTATGGCACTGATGCATGTCAATTGAGTCTCACAGTAGCAATAGGGTATATTTGTTGTCTCTTTCGATGCCCCATGGGCATGTCAGTTATCCTTTTTGATAACACCAGGGTTAGTCAATCAGGACATGCAGCTTCCTCCAAGATATGTCACATTGACTCTCACGACTCCCCTGAGGAATGTCATCTAGCTTTCATGATGACACTAGGTAAATTCATCCAGATTATGAGAATCCCTCTAAATAATCTAGCTAGGATCATGTGATGGCTTCTAGGATTAACTAGCCAAGTCTCGTGATGTACTCTATAAATTTCATCCTTGATCTTGTTATGACCTTCAAACATTCCAAATAGGATATTAAAATTCCCTCAAGCAAGCCAACTTGATGATGTGATCAACCTAGGACATGACTCCAACATAACCAGACATGTCTAGACATATTCCGACATGTCAAATGAGAAATCGAGGCATATCAAGCAGGAAATCAAGCATGTGTGGTAAGAAACTAGTCCAGGTGAAATGGGAATCCTAGGATTTTATAACCTTGACCATATTTAGTGTGTAATTAAAAATAAAAATAAAAATTTTAGTGTGTAAGTCCCAACTAAGATAAATATGATGAATCTAATTCCTTCTATAACCAGGATACATAGGATGCATGTACGAGGCCCGAGCTCTATATTTACCTGACAAGGGATCTCCTAGAATATAATTTCTACATCCATATGTAATGAGACTCATAATTTTCTATCCATTGTTTCTCACAACGAACATAGATCACATGGGATTAGAGAGTTTCAATGATCATATCATCTATATCATAAAAACCTACAAGGGAGACATCAGTGTGTAAGCCTCGGTCAACTGAATTATGATGAATTTGATTTCTTCTATAACTAGGATACATTGTATGCATTATTAAGTCCTAATATAATTATTAAAAATTCCAAGGGTTTCCCTAGTATATAATTCCTACATCTATATGCAGCGGGACTGATTACTTTTTACCCCTTATTTCTCATACTTAGCATGGTTCATAGGAGCTTAGTGAGTTGAAATAGTCATATCATTTGTATCATGAATATCCACTAGCTAGGGAAACCTTGGTTTATAACTCCCAATGAGTGGAATGATATAGTTTCTTCCATATATAGGAATATACCTTGGGTTGAGTCCCAAGGGAATGACTAAGCTATGATGACTCTAATCTTTCAATATCCAGGATATGTAGGACTCCTTCCTAAGGCCTGAGCTAAAATATGCATCCACTTCAGTGTAACCCCCCTATCTCTGACATTTCTACCATATGGACCCAATAATTACCATGGTATGATAATTATACCCCATCCATCATTTCATTATGAAGCCATTAAAACTACGATAACTATTATTCCTTCTATAACCTGGATACATAGTACATCTCCTCAAGACACGGTCTCAAACATTTAGTTCCAAAGTTCCCACACATATTTCATTTTCATATGATGTTAAACTGCATAGGTTTTAATAAAATGTGTGGTTTTTTATTCTTGTAATAACTATGATATGTAGGACACCTCATAATGGATCAATCCCCTCCTCAGAATATTAACCACCTCCCTGCATGGTATAAAATTCGGAAGCACTTGGTTATACATCTTCAGTATATAAGGAGCTTCCCATTAATGGGAATGGATGAAGAAACCCATATACATAAAGAGGGATTAAAAAATCACATCTCCTTATCTTTTACATAAAATAGGTTAAAACATGATTGTTTTATTAGGGTAACTAGTCCCATATCGATATTAGTAAGAGATTCGCAAACCTAACTTAAATTTATAAGAGAGTCTCAGAGTATGAAATAATTCCCATAAAAGGGTGTGATGATCCCACACTCTAATCCTATTGACCAATGTAAATTACTAAGATTCATTGGGTATGAAAACTCAACTAAATGGCTACCTTTGGAATGAAGGTTTGTACACAGTTATGGATGTAGAACTGTTCGTATTTTCTATTAAGAATGACAATAGTGACCTGACATCAATGACTGTGTAAGCAATAAAACCCCCCATAATCAACTATTGAGCCAAGAAAAATTCACCTCATTCTCCTCTTCTCCATCAAAAAAATGGTAAACCTGACTACAATGTATTTAATCACAACATCACCTTCACAACATAGGAATGATAGACTTCTTGATTCTCATTAAGCCATCAAATTCATCAGATAATGGATTCTAGGCCACATATTCTCCTTCGAAACATGCACCACTAGTAACCAAGAATTATAATAATATTTATTATACTTTATAATACCAATATTCAATATTATCAATAAATTCATATTCTACATTACTAATTTGATAGTTAAATATTTAAAATAAGATGTTTTGTGTAAGAAAAATATTTTATTTTATTTTAAATAGATTTTATTATTATATAAAAAAATACATATCTTACTTAATATCACTCAAAAGAAAATTCAATTAAATTTTATAAATTAATATTTAATGTGGATGTATTCATTCTCCTTTAATATAGATTATTAATTCACAATTCTAAACTTTTATATCCTAAATTTTTATATTCCAAACTTTTATCTTCTATTAATTATTAGATAATTATAACCATTGTATTTGACATAGAATATGAGGACTAATCTGGACTATAGGTTGTAATCTCATGTAACCTATATATATATATATATATATATCAATGTGATAATGAAAAAGTATTTTTTATTTCATTATACATCCTTATATATTGTATTTATATTTTATATTTTAATTCCATGCTATATTCTTTCACATCATTTTCCTACATTCAATATTAAGTCTCATCATCTATCGATCTCGTAATTCGTTTACAGTCAGTAACATGGCCCTAATTTCAAAATAAATCATTTTTTAAATCAATTTGATGATCCCATTTCATAAAACATTATTAAAATGATCGTATTATATAAATTTTTCATCATGATAATGCTACGACTATCATTATCATTGACGTAAGTTAATCCTTACGTGAAAAGGTATTTCTTGTTTTTTAGAACTTTTTTTGGCATGTTCTTCCATGTCAATAATATAAAATAATTTGAAGAGTTATTTCATTAAGTCATATTTATTATTTCATATATTATTATATTTATTTTCCTCCTATTGATAACATTAGAAAAATATATGAATTATATAATTACACTTTTGTTATTAGAAAAATAATTTGCCCTTAAATAGAAATAAAGACTCACAATTATAAAATTACAATTGATTTTCTAAATTGAATGTTATTATTTATTATATAAGTTTTTTTTATAATTGATGTTATCAATTTCAAGACAAACGTCATTCATTAAATAAAAATAAAAATCACCACTGCTATAAGTGGTTGAATGATGAACATAGAATACAAGTAATTCACCAAATTAAACTTCTCTAATAATGAAATGAACCATGATGATGAAATAATAAAATTTTACACCTCCTATTTATTTTTATTCCTTGAGATTTTTAAGCTTGATTATGATGTATAAATACTCATTATGGATATGATATTTATTTTTTACATTTTTAATAAATATTTTTTATTTCATTTAATTTTTATTTTAATTTATTATATATAAAATATATAAAGGAAAGTAATCATTAATAAAAAAACAACATAAATATATTTTATTGATATTCATCCATAGGAGTGGATGAAAATTCTAAATTGAATTGACATAATTTTTTCTTGAATACATAAGAAAACCTAATGAAATAATTATATTATATTCACAGATGTGAATGATAATATTTATTAAAACAATTATATTTCATTCCTCAAAATGAATTAAAATATAGATGAATTTATTTTAAATCAACTTCATGGTGAATATGATATTTTTAGATGATCGTTATAAAAGATTTATTTATAAGAAAAATAAAGAAAAAAATGATAATAAAACTAACAAAAAGTGGTCTGATGATGATAAATATAAAAATAGCACAATAAAATTTATTAATATTCATAAATTATTGAATCACTGAATAATGATATGAAATAGTGTATTTTGAAATTATATTGAAATATTTGTATTTATCAGATTTTTCTCATGTAGAAGTAATATTAATTAAGAAAATATTCTTATTTTGTGCTTATGGATTATCAATATCATCTCATATAATTCATTTGTTGTTATCCATTGAAGTGAATTTTATTATTATAATTGTTTTTAAATAATATTATAGAACAAAATGACATTTATAATCCAATATATATTATGAAAGTAATTTTACCACATTAATTGGTTGAACAATGATCATAAAGATAAGTAAAATTAGTATTTTTATACAAGATTATTATTATTGATATATTATGAAACATCAGTCATGAATCATAAAATCCAATGAGTGGATGAGTTCCTCAGTATATATGAAATTTTAATTACATTATTTCATTACTTAGAAAATGAAATTATTTAAATTATATATGTCACTCATTTTATCGTGAATATTTGGGAATTTAATTAGATTTCATCAAATGATTTATCCTTTACTTGTTGAAGTATATTTTATTATAAAAATTATTATATAAATTATATTTATGGTTGGGATGAGGTGTGTGTCTTGGATCCATAATATTTTGTCACATTGTTTTTCACTACAAAAACCACCACCCTCAAAACATATGTGGTCTCCTCCCCATAATAAATAAATTTTCATAATTATCCATCTAGAAGTTATAAATTAGAAATATCTTTGTAAGAACTCAGATCTTCATTTCAGGTATGGTTTTCCTTTTTCTGGAGTTTTTAAGAAAAATGAACTTTCTAGAAATTTTTTAAGTACATGCCATGAACTTTGTGAGTACACGCCGTGTACTCTTCTCCAGCTCGAAGTCGTGTGCTGGCCATGCCCGAGCCACACACACGGTGTGTAGGGATAACGTGGAGGCCGATTTTGGCGGATTACGAAAAATACCTAGTACACGCCGTGTACTTTCTTTTTTTTCATTAAACGCACTGTGGTCGCGCCTGACACACAGAAACATCTTCTTATCTAGTTTTCATCCATCCAAAGCAACCTGTACGGCTGAATATTCTTCGAGCTCCCGCCTCGTCGTCCATTCTCCAATTCGAGCGTGGTCGATTGCGTTGGAAGTGCAGCGGTGAGTTCTTCCTTCTGCTTGAGCCTTGTTTCATGATTCCTCCTTGTTTTCAAGATATCGTAGGTTGAGCGTTTTGTGTATTTTCTCAGATCTACATCGTTATAAGGGGAATCTATCATCGTGGTTCACATATATCGATCTCCTAGGATCGAGGTAGGTGGTTTGTGCCTTTCTATAGAATGTTGATGGATATTTTGTGCAAATTTCACCAATTCCTTTGAATGGGGAATTTGGTGGTTTCCAATTTTTGCCCTAACTTTTTTCTGCTTTGCTTCATTGCTTTAGTAGAGGTTGATTCTTGTGGTTAGAGTAATTTATTTTGTGCTCAGGTTTCATTTCCATGTATGTTTTTCTTATTAGGTGTTTCGCCAATCGCCATTACTAGTTATAGGATTGTGTACTGTTGCCTTGTATTGATGCTGAGCCTTAGTTGATAGCCAAATAGTTCTTGAGGTTTACTTGGACGATTCATGCGCACTGAGCATGTTTAGTTTCACTCAGGACTGTGAGATCCTAGAGTAGTAGACCAAATGGATAATTGACGGAAGGGCTTCTCCAGAGTGTCTTTTAATTACGATGAGAGACCATAGGGGGAATTTACTTTGAGTGCTTCCTCAGAGATTTTGTAGTTCCTCAACACAGGCCATAGGGGGAATAGACGTTGAGTGCTTCCCCAGAGATCCTTTAGCACGGTACGAGACTATAGTAGGAATTGACGGCGAGTGCTTCCCCAGAGAGTCTATTAATTTCATAGCTAAACTAGAGGGGTGAGACCATGTGTGCCTCTTAGAGGGTTTCTATTACTTGTAGGTTGAACCATAGGGGTTAGGCTGTGAGAGCTACCCAGAGGGTTACCTATTTTCTTCTTGTTGCTGACTGTTTTCTTGTGTACTTTTGTTGTTGGAATTGTGGTTTGTAGCTGCTTGTGTTTTCCTGTTACTGCTTCGTGTTTTATTTGCTGCCATATATTCATTGACTATTAGGAAAAAATATTTGGGTGATTGCCTACTAGGATCGTATCTTACACCCTTTTTGGGCCATGCTTTTGGGCCCGAGCAGACTATATTATTGTAGGTGTAGATAAGGGCAATCTCCCTTCTACTTCAGGTGCATTATTGTGCTGGAGTTGGAGAGCATGGGACTGAGACGGGGCTTGTGATGTTGAGGAGTTTATTTTTTTTTCCCTTAAACTTTTTTTCAGTTGTATTCCAGTACGCTGTTGTGTTTTCTGCTTTCCATAGATACTTGTACATGCTGCATCATTGTCATCATTGCTATATATATTCATTGCTTCTGCTGTTTGGTTTTTGTTGTTATGCATGTTGTTACTGCTTCCGCTATTGACTGTTATTTTTTCCGCTATATACCTTACCGAATGAGGGCATAGTTTCGCCACCGACTCACCAAGTCCCTCATTGCTAGTCGATATCCTCTGGCATTTGGGGAAATTTTCTTGGGGTCATGTGGTGAACCGGGTACGGGGCCCCAGTGGAGGGGCTCCGGATTTGGTTCGTTACAAAGTGGTATCAGAGGAGTTCTTTTCTCTTCCTTGCTATTTGGAGACTTTATCTAGGGATAGGAAGGATTTGGTGCTTGGCATTAAGTTGTGCTGGGGAGTAGCTAACCCGTGTACATGGAAAATCCATAATACCTCGTTAATTTTAGTTTTTATGGTTTTGAGATTTTATGGTTGATCTGAGTTCACCTAGAGTGATTCACCTGACTTGCACTATTATTGTTTTGATACTTTAGTTCTATTTCTGTCACAACCTGATGAGATGAGGGTATGCCATCTCATGCATCATATAGGAACTTGTAGAAATCACATGCCATGCATTCTTTCCAGGCCATATAGGGTGCATTAGTGATTTCATGATGTTGTGATAGACTCTGTGTAGATTATGCATGCTTTTGTGATAGATGCTTGATAGATTCTCTGCTGTCATGTTAGAAAACTATTTGTTTTGTTACTTGCTTAAAATGAATGCCAAATTTTGGTTCTTGAGGTGTTATGGGCCCTCATTAATCAAAAATTGGTGGATCATGATCTTGTTTCTCTGTTATATAACTGTGGGAGATGTCAGGATTTGATTCGTGGGGAGTATGGGACCTCACGGATAGGAATTTGGCACCTATTTCCCTTGTTTTTAGTGTTTCTGGGGTTCTGTGCAGTTTCTGAGCTACTGCCCAGAAAAACCCAGAATACACGGTGTGTACTTTTTGGATACACTCCATGTAGTTTTCAGGCCATGTCACGGACCATGTGAGCAGAACACGGTGTCGTGGAAATAACTTTAGGAACACACCGTGTATGGGAGGTACACGCTGTGTGAGTTTGGAGCTGTGTACCCGGCCGTGTCACTAACAACACGGGTTGGGGAAACTCGGGTAGAACGCGCCGTGTCCAGAGGGAACACGCCGTGTAGTCCTGTCCAGGTACCCTGCCATGCCATGAACAACACGGGCTGAATTTACCTTCTTTTCACAAGTCGTGTTTGTTCGGAACACGCCGTGTAGTCGTGCCCAGGTACCTGGCCCTATCACGAACAACATGGAATGGTGTCACCTTCGCCTATACACGTTGTGTTTGTTCAGAGCACGCCGTGTAAGGTTCAGCCGTGTAGATGGTCGTGTGCTTAACAACACGTGCCGCTGAAGCCTTGTCTATTCCACACTGTGTTTGTTTCGAACACGCCGTGTAGTATCAGGTTGAGTCGGACCATGTGGGTCAGCCGTGTAAGAGACTCGGGCAGGGGAACCTTTTTCAAGTACACACCATGTGTGGGGTCAACACGCCGTGTAGTTTGAAGTGTACATGACTTGTAGGGAAGGAGTACATGCCCATGTTAGTGGCTTAAGAAGACATGTCGTGTAGTTTTTATACATGCCGTGTAGTCTTGTTTTTCAAACTTGTGTTTTTTTCTTCCACTATTTCAGTTTTGTACTCTTTTTTTCTCTGTCCTTGTTTTCCTGATCTAAGGTGTACTCTTGATCTTTTAGAGCTATGCCTCTGAGACGTCCTCCGGTAGTGCGTCTGTCGTCAGGCAGTGATCAGACACCAGACAGGGCTGATCAGGGACTTCCTGTCGATCCTCCAGTCGGGCCAGCCTTGGCACCGGCTGTCATACCAAATGCAGGTGTGGATGAACAGTTCAGGGAAGGTTTCATGAGGATGATGCAAGTATTCTAGAGAGAACTGCCTCCTGCCTCGTCTATGGCATACTTGATGCGAGTTTTCCAGCAGCAGCACCCTTCTACGTTCTCGGGAGAAGGAGGTCCTCAGGCTGCAGAGTCATAGATGGAAGCCATTCTGACTATCTTCGAGCATCTGGAGACGCCTCCAGAGAGTCAGGTCAAGCTCGCTACCTACATGCTACGATATTCTACAAAGAGGTGGTGGGACGTGATCTCATAGGCGGGTTAGTAGCAGGCTATGGCTTGGGAGGAGTTCCAGCACGTGTTCAATGACAACTTCTACCCAGAGACCCTGAGGGCCGACCGAGCCTAGGAGTTCATGATCTTAGAGAAGTGTACTCTTTCTTTCATGGATTATTCTGCTCGTTTCACCGAGCTGCAGTGCTTCACACCCCTCCGGGATGGGCGTGGGGTGTTCTTAGTGAGGAAGTTTGAGGATGGTCTCAGGAGAGAGATCTTCTCATAGGTGAACATCTTCCAGCTGACTTCCATCACTTCCATCGTCAACCAGGCATGGATTGAGGAGCGCAATCTTAGAGACTCTGGAGCTGCGAGCCAGGTTGGTTCTGCTTCCAGAGCTAGTTTGCCTCCAGATGACAGCAAGAAGCGCCGTAGAGAGCCTACACGCAGTGATCTGAGGAAGAGAGATGCATCATCAGGCAACCAGGTGATATGCTACCAGTGTGTCCGGTCAGGCCACATGAGGCCGCAGTGCCAGAGGGACCCCGTGGAGTGTCGATCTTGTAGAAATATGGGTCACATTCAGCATTTCTGTCAAGTTTTATCACCAGCAGCTGGTGATCGGGGTTCTTCCATGACTCCTCATTCTAGAGCAGCACCGCCAGTTCCTTACCAGTCGGGGAACTGGAGTTCTTCCGACCGTTCGGGCCGAGGTGGAGGTCGAGGCCGTGGTGGTCAGCCACCAGTTCCTTAGCACCAGCAGGGAGGTTCAGCTCAGAGTGGTCAGCTAGGGGTGTAGGGTCGTGGTACAGTCCAGTCTTTTTCCATGGAGCAGACTTATCAGGAGCAGGATCTCGGCCCTTCTACAGTTCGAGGTATGATTTTAGTAGCCTCAGTTTTATCTTCAGACCTTTTCGATACTGGTACTACGCATAGCTTTATCTCTATTGTTGTTTTGGAGAGCCTTGGACTCTGCATATTTTCTTATGTCGACTCGTTGACACTAGACACACCCTTGGGGACGAGGACATCTAATGTATGCCAATGTATAGCGTGCCCTCTCGAGGTTTCAGGGTATCGCTTCTTGTGGGATCTCTATGACCTAGAGATGATAGGCTATGATGTCATCCTCGGCATGGACTGGTTGATTCCGTTTCAGGCAGTCGTCGACTGCTATTGCCGCAGAGTGAGTTTTGTCTCACCAGAGGGAGAGCCTTTTCTTCATAAAGGCGAGTGGGAAATTCGGGCAAGTCGGGTAGGACTCGAGCATCTTGGGATAGGAGGGCTGACGGCCCAGATTGCTAGCCTTTATCTGGATGACCATGGGACTCCATAGTTTGACTTTCTTCCAGTGGTGGATCGCTTTAGGGATGTCTTTCTAGAGGACTTTTCAGGTTTGACTCCAGAGCGTGAGGTAGACTTCTCTATTGAGCTCGTGCCAGGAGCGGCACTGGTGTCCATTCCTCCCTATAGGATGGCTACACCTGAGTTGTAGGAGCTCAAGAAGTAGTTGCAGGAGATACAGGATAAGGGTTTCATCCGATCCAGTACTTCTCCATGGGGTTCACCTGTCCTGTTTGCGAAGAAGGCAGACGGTACCCTTCGGCTTTGTATGGATTATCGGAAGCTGAACCAGTTGACAGTCAAGAACCGATATCCCTTTCTGAGGATCGATGACCTCTTTGATCAGCTTCGAGGAGACTGGGTGTTCTTGAAGATCGATTTGAGGTCTAGTTATCATCAGTTGCACGTTAGACCATCAAATATACCTCTGAAATCCTTCAAGAGCAGGTATGGTCTATACAAGTATACATTTATGCCGTTCGATCTCACGAACGCACCTGCAGTTTTCATGGCACTGATGAACCGAGTGTTCCATACTTATTTGGACTCCTTCATCATGGTCTTCATGGACGATATCTTGGTTTACTCTCACACTCGACACAACCATGCCACACATCTTGAGATCGTTCTGATTACACTGAGAGAGCATCAGCTTTATGATAAACTCTTGAAGTGCCACTTCTGGATGGATCAGATTCACTTCTTGGGTCACGTCATCTTAGAGGCAGGAGTATCTGTGGACCCAGATAAAGTGAGAGTTGTAGTTTCTTGGGAGAAGTCGAAGAACGTCTTTGAGGTATGGAGCTTCCTAGGGCTGGATGGATACTACAGATGCTTCATTCATGACTTTTCTCATCTAGAAGCACCATTGACAGGTCTGGCCAAGAAGGGGGCGAAGTTCTTATGGTCATATTCTTGTGAGTCAGCCTTTCAGGAGCTGAAAGGGAGTTTGACATCAGCACTGATACTTGTCTTGATGGAGCCAAGCATGAACTACACTCCTTACTATGATGCTTTAGGTATTGTACTGGGATTTTTACTTATGCAAGGGGATGGAATCGTTGCGTATGGGTCTCGGCAGTTGAGGCCACATGAGAGGAACTACCCGACGCACAATTTGGAGTTGGAAACTATTGTTCATGCCTTACACTGTTGGAGACACTATCTTATGGGAGAGCACTTTTTGGTCTTCACTGACCACAAGAGTCTCAAGTATATCTTCACTCAGCGTGATCTAAATTTGAGGCAGCACAGGTGTGTTGAGTACCTACAGTGTTTTGACTTCGATCTTGCCAATACACCGGGGAAGGGAAACGCTGTGGAAGATGCGCTGAGCAGGAGAACTTAGATTCAGGCAGTTCACAAGGCCAGGAGTGAGTGGCAGGTGATGGATCTATTCTCTGATATTCATCTAGAGGTTCACGACAGACAGGGATATACCTTCCTATCTTTTTTAGTTGTTACCTATACACTTATTGATCAGGTACGGATGAGGTATCTATCAGACTCTGAAGGCTTAGTCCCGCGGGAGAGTGTGTCAGGAGAGGACCCTCTTCCTTGATGGACAGTGGGCGAGTATGAGTTCTTGTGTTTCTAGGGATGTGTATGGGTGCCAGAAGACATACGCGAGGAGATGATGCGAGATTTTCATTCCTTAGGTTGGTTAGTTCATCATGGCATCACCAAGATGTATTGGGATCTTTATCGCTAACACTGGTGTCTAGGTATGAAGAAGGATATTGGTGGTTTTTTCATGAGATGTTCTACTTGTCAGCAGGTGAAGGCAGAGCATCAGCGACCAGCAGGCCTTTTACAGTAGTTACCCATTCTAGAGTGGAAATGGAATGATGTTTCAATGGACTTTGTGACCAGATTGCCAAGGACGCCCTGGGGAAACAATGTTGTTTGGATTGTCTTTGACAGGCTCATGAAGGTTGCTCACTTCTTTCTGATCAAGGAGACCTTCAGTGTTGATGATCTGGGACAACTTTACATCCGGGAGATCGTTCGTCTGTATGCAGTTCCACACTCCATTGTTTTAGACATGGATGCGTGCTTTACCTCTCGGTTTTGTCAGGTACTTCAGAATGCCTTGGGTACACAGGTACTTTGGAGTACAGCATACCATCCTGAGACTGATGGCCAGTACGAGCGCATGATCTAGGTTCTTGAGGATATGCTCCGAGCATGCATCCTATACTTTGGCGGTTCTTGGGAGAAGCATATCCCTCTGGTGGAGTTCACCTACAACAACAGTTTCCAGGCGACCATTCAGATGGCTCCATATGAGGCCTTGTACGGTAGGCCATGCCGATCACCCTTATGCTGGATAGAGGCAGGAGAGGCAGCTTTGCTGGGACATCGTCTCATTCAAAAGACCTCAGAGCAGATAGAGTTGATTCAGAAGAGGATGGCTACAGCACAGTCTCGACAGAAGTCTTATGCTGATCAGCGAAGACGACCTCTGGAGTTCGAGGTCGGGGATCGGGTTTTCCTACGTGTCGCACCGAGGTTGGGACACAAGAGGATTCGGAGATAGGGTAAGCTTTCACCATGGTACGTTGGTTCGTTTGAGGTCTTGGAGAGAGTTGGGCTGGTAGCCTAGCGGTTACAGCTACCTCAGAGGTATCCGGCCATGCACGACGTCTTCTACGTTTCTCAACTCCGACATTACTTTTCAGATTCGTCTCACGTCTTTCAGCTCGAGGAAGTAGAGCTTGAAGCTGATGCATCGCTCGAGGAGCATCCTATCCGTATTGTCGATCGCAGTATGAAGGTTCTCTGTGGGCGGTATGTTCCTCTGGTACGAGTTCTATGGAAGCACGGGCGAGTACAAGACGAGACCTGGGAGAGGGAGGCTGATGTACGATCGCAACGGCCGGAGTTGTTCAGGGTTTCTTCTTCTCCACCTCATTAGGGAAATTCGAGGACGAATTTTTTTAAGGGGGAAGTTTTTAAGAACATGGATATTCATTTCAGGTATTGTTTTCTTTTTTCTCGAGTTTTTAAGAAAAATGAACTTTCTTGAAATTTTTGAAGTATACATCATGTACTTTGTGAATACACATCGTGTACTCTTCTCCGGCTCGAAGCCGTGTGCTAGCTGTGCCCAGGCCACATACACAGTGTGTAGGGGTAACGTGGAGGCCTATTTTGGCGGAGTACAGAAAAGACCCAGTACATGCCGTGTACTCTAAAATTACACGCCGTGTAATTTTTTTTTCATTAAACGCACAGGGGTCACGCCTGACGCATAGAAACATCTTCTTCTCCAGTTTTCGTCCGTCCGAAGTGAACCATACGGCCGAATCTTCTCCGAGCTACCACCTCGTCGTCCGCTCTCCGATTCGAGTGCGGTTGATTGCATTGGAAGTGCAGCGGTGAGTTCTTCCTTATGCTTGAGCCTTGTTTCTTGATTCCTCCTCATTTTCAAGATATTGTAGGTTGAGGTTTTTGGTCATTTTCTTAGATCTACGTCGTTCTAAGGGGAATCTAAAATCATGGTTCACATATTTCGATCTCCTAGGATCGAGGTAGGTAGTTTGTACCTTTCTATAAAAAGTTGATGGATATTTTGTGCAAATTTCACAAATTCCTTTAAACGGGGAATTGGGTGTTTCCTGTTTTTGCCCTGCCTTTTGCCTACTTTGCTTGATTTCTTTAGTAGAGGTTGATGCTTGTGAGTAGAGTAATTTATTTTGTGATCAGGTTGCTTTTCCATGTTTGTTTTTCTTATTAGGTGTTTTGCCAGTTTCCATGCCTAGTTGTAGGATTGTGGACTGTTGCCCTGTATTTCTACTTAGCCTTAGTTGATAGCCAAGTAGTTATTGAGGTTTACTTGGACGATGCACGTGTGCTGATAATGTTTACTTTCACTCAGGACTGTGAGAACCTAGATTAGTAGACCAATGGGAGAATTGACGGAAGGGCTTCTCCAGAGTGTCTTTTAATTATGATGCGAGACCACAGGGGGAATTGACATTGAGTGCTTCCTCAGAGATTCTATAGTTCCTCGATGTGGGCCACAGGGGGAATAGACGTTGAGTGCTTCCCCAGAGAGCCTTTGGCACGATACGAGACTATAGGGGGAATTGACGGTGAGTGCTTCCCCAGAGAGTCTATTAATTTCATAGCTGAACCATAGGGGCGAGACTGTGTGTGACTCCTAGAGGGTTTCTAGTACTTGTAGGTTGAACCATATGGGTTAGGCTATGAGAGATACCCAGAGGGTTACCTGTTTTCTTCTTGTTGATAACTGTTTGCTTGTGTACTTTTGTTGTTAGAATTTTCGTTTGTAGCTGCTTGTGTTTTCCTGTTACTGCTTCCTTTTTTATTTGCTTCCATATATTCATTGACTATTAGGCACAAATCTTTGGTTGATTTCCTACTGGGATCGTATCTCACACCATGTTTGGGCCATGCTTTTGGGCCCGAGTAGACTATGTTATTGCAGGTGTAGATAAGGGCAAGCACCCTTCTACTTCAGGTGCTTAATTGTGCTGGAGCTGGAGAGCATGGGACCGAGCTGGGGCTCGCGATGTTGAGGAGTTTATTTTGTTTTCCCTTACACTTGTTTTCAGTTTTATTCCAGTACTTTGTTGTGTTTCCTGTTTTCCATAGATACTTTTACCTGCTGCATCACTGTCATCATTGCTATATATATTCATTGCTTCCGTTGTTTGGTTTCTACTGTTATACATGTTGTTACTGCTTCTGCTGTTGACTGTAGTTTTTTCCACTATATACCTTACCGAATGAGGGTATAGTTTCCCCACCGACTCACCAAGGCCCTCGTTTCTAGTCAGCAGCCTCTAGAATTTGGGTAAATGCACTTAAGATCATTTCTCATCATAAGTTAAAATAAATAAATATATCTTCCCTTAAATAAAAAAATGAATATATCAAAAAAAAATATGCATTTTAGATATATTTTTTAAGTGGAATTCATACTAAATAAATTATGAGATCTTATTAAATTTTTTTAATGATATATTTGAATTTTGATTTCTTTCAAAACTCATTGATGAAAATAGATTTTCAGAGATGTCGACATAAAAATAATTTTCTAAGAGTATTAATGAAAAAAGTTATATGATCAACATATAAGGTTTTGGATTGATTATCCAAACAACTAAGACTATTGAATATTGATGATATTTTTATATAAATATTATTTTTTATGATAACATTTATTACAATATCTATATATAAATCCTTTAAGGGTTAAAAATTCCTATAGAATATTCAAAATTAGGATAGTTTCACGCAATATGATAAATTACTGTATGGAGTGAACTGGATAAGATGTATTTCATATATTTATATTAAAATATGATCATATACAAAAGAATATACAATTGATTTTATAATCACATAGTGTATAAATCAGTTTTTTTATTAATCCATGTGTTTGAATGATATAAAAACTCTAAAATGGTTTATAAACTCAATGTATTATTTGATGAAAAAATAATAAAGAATTTCATTTTATTTTGAATTAATCAACTAGAATATGAAATAATATATTTGGGAAGAATTTTATATATTATTGAAAATACCCATAATAATTAAATCTATTAAATCAAAGAGTGATACAGTTCATACACAAGGATAAGATAAAGATATTTTTTTTCCAAAGTATTAAACATAAATGTACATTTTTTATCAATAAAATATATACATGTAAATGTATATAAGTGATTGGTTTTAGAGAATCATCATATGAAAAATGTAGTGGAATAAACCCATTATATTTCCTAATATATCATCAAAAGAACATATATGTAAAATTAGAACATAAAATAAAAGGCATTCCTATAATAAATCATGCTCTATTTCCAATGATATAAAAATTGTTTTCTTGATTGAAATCACTAAGAAATAGCCAATAAACCCCCGCCTTTATAAGGATTCCACCAGCCACTAGAATTATCATTCATAACAAGGCTTACCTATGATCTTCTATGGTGTGTTAGAACCTTCTTCACAAAATCAAAAAAAATATAAGAAGAAAATAGCTTCATCTTTGGATATTCAGTATTCTATCTCTCCAATATGTGGATCACATCCCTTCATATAGACTCCCTTAATTTAATAAATGGAGTCAAGCATCGACCCCGATCACATTGTAAAAGTCATTAGTTACGATAAAGTATGGCTGGTGAGAGCTTTATAATAATTTAACATTTCAAATGATTATATGTAATAATAAATGTATCAACCCATTAATATATAACAAATGTTAAACCATTTGTAACACATTTCACTAGCAATGCACTCACAACTCATATCAAAAGCCCATCATACACTATAATAGAGTCTTATAGGGTAAGATAATTTCTTTTTATGATATGGATATATCATAATCTTTTATATGTATCACATGAATATAATATGTTACGAATCAAGGGATATTATACAATAAAATATCCCAATTTTAGTTTCTTGTAACTTGAGACACCCTGAAAAGGGGTGAATTGGGGTGGGAAATTTTTCTCATGTAATAAAGGATCTTGTTCCCACATTTTTTGGAATTTATTAAACTTTTTGCAGTCATATGCACATCCACCAAAAATATAATAGCACAAAATAGACACAAGAGGAAAAATTCTCTACTTGATTCCCCACTAAGGGCTAGTCTAATGATCCCACACATGGAGTTGTCCCAGTGTACCATTAAATACTAATATTCAATCATTTGATGGATGAAATATTTTATCCATGGTTACTCTTTTCTAGATTCACTGTTTTTATAGTTAAGATCAATGAATAACACATTTTGTCCTTCATGGAACTTCCATCAACTCTTTATCTATGTACTGCGCCGAATGGATGTCTTGTCAGTATATTTATGTGTAGATTGCTTCTATATAATTTTGAATATATAGATTTGTTTTCACCATGAATGGTTTAATATGATGCTCTAATATATTTCTCAATCTTGAAAACATAAACTAATAATATTCACAAAATTTTCATGTGAAATACTACTCTCCACATAAAATTATTTTCTAAAAAATGTATTTTTCACAACTATAACAACCAAATATTTTAGGATATATTTATCTTCAAATAAATCTAATTTCTTCAACAGCTTGTGATACATGCAACTTTGAGTCTAAATGAACTGTAATATTGTATATTATTATAACCTATTTGTCAAGTTGGAAGATTGAATACGAATAAAAAATTGATAATTTTTTATTAAAATTTTATATAATGAAAATATATTGATAAATAAGTACTCAATTTTTAGTAAAGTCGTTAATTTCTTTAAAAAGACATGTTTCCTCAAAAATGGGTTTCATTTCTTTTTTTCAGAAAATAAAATAATAAATTTATTCCACTTTTAGAAAATTTATCTCAAAAAAATGAAAATATTTTTTAAAATCACCTTGTAAAATTTATCATAGAGTAAATATTTTAAAATTTTCTAAAAATATTGATTTTTCGAGGAATAGTAAAAATACTGATTTTTATTGGAAAATGTATTTTATTTTAAAGCACTTAAATTGTTAAATTTTATTTAAAATGGTTTTATAAGAAAATTTATTTCATTTATATTATTAATAATCCAATTTAGGGAATTATAAATAATTTTATTTTGGATTTGGGTATAAAATATTCATATACTCAGGAAAACATTTTTTTTTGGAAAATAGCTTTCCATCACTATTTCAGGTTTAATTTTAAATTAAATTATACCAATTATATATATTGAATTTGATAAAATGGATTAAATATTTTGAATCATCATAAATAATATTATTTAATATGTTCAACTTTATTTTTGTTCATAGTGAATTGTAAAAACATTAAAAATTTGTCACCACGATTGAGGTGAAAATGGGTCAACCGAGGGGGTTAAACTAAGAAATCACGAAACTTTTTCCAGTTAAATTTTTATAAATACTATTACATAGATATATTTATAACTAATACTATCCAAAATTATAACATTTTTACAAATAGAATCATTTGAATTGAGTATTCCATTATTATATTTTTAATTTTTTAAGAAATTCAAAGTGTGTCTCCCCCCCTGCTTATAAAAGGATACCCCTCTATTATACTCTTTACACCAGTTTGAGCCATATAGATTAATAAAAATATGAAAAATTATCTTATAAAATTCTATATACATGAATTATATTTGTTTTTATTATTAAAATACCACTCCAAGGATCCTTAAGAAAGGATCTGAATTAGGCCAACTGAAGGATATGTAATCATCCTACCCGACCCGACCTCTTTCAAATTATTTCTTCTCTTAAATCCTATAAATTTGTTTTATTAATCATAAAATAATAAATTAAGTATAACAAATATAATTATATTATATTTTTATTATTTAATCATCATTATTCACCCTCTTTCTCATCAAATGGGAATTTAAAGTATCACTTATCTATATACTTGGATTACCACCTCCACGTAGCGATACAATTCCTTTTCCATCTTCGTGTTTCTTGAATGGGTATTGTTATGGGATAAATGTTATAAATTATATTTATGAAATAATTATAATTTTTTAATTATAATATAATATCAACATTCTTACCTTCCAATATTTTGGAAAACGATAGTGTCGCTCATGTGTATTTGTGGACTACTACCTCTACGAAGCAATCTGATTCATTTTTTATTTCCCCTTCATATGGATGGTAACAAGGATATATTTAATGAATATATATATATATATATGATATATATGATAAATTAATAGTTATATAAAGTTTAATTATTATTTACCTTTCTTGTATTCCATCCGTTCAATAGTGAAAATTGTGTTCATGCGTACATATGACCTTCCGTCTCCATCAATAGTATAATTAATTTTTGTATCTATACCTTTTATTAGAGACTATAAATAAGTTTATAATAAATAAATATGATATTTATATCATTATAAAATTATCTTAATGATTAAACCATCATCAAAGTACAAGGACAAGAACAATTGAGCTGAAATTTTCATAAAAAATAAAACAATTAACACCCAGAAACAAGAATTTTAATAATTAATTATTAATAAATGGGTGTTGAAATGTTATAAGTGGATCATATATTATATTATAAATTTTTACATGATTCTTTTATAAAATTAAAATAAATTCAAATTAATTAAACAACATTTTAGATCACTTTTTACGTAAGTCAAACTTAAGGTAAGGGATTTTCATCTCACATTTATTTTCATGAGACATATGCCAAATTCTCCACTTGTTTTATTTTGTGGGGTATATACTACCCATATTTTTATTTTAGGATTATTATCATGAAAATTATGGGGATATAAATATACATATATTTTTCTCTATTTCATGAGGCTTTTATTTAGATATTACCAAAGAGGCAAGGGTTCTTCATCTCAATATTGTTTCGTTGAAACATGTTTGATATTAAACATCTATTTATGTTTATGAAGTGTATATAATAAACTTTTTACATGTTATATCATGATTATTATTATCTTTTTTATATTTAAATATTTGTTTGATGTTATTATTTTATGTGTCTTACGATTCAAATTTTTCCAAAGTGTTAAGGGATTTATCTTACAATCTCTCTATTTATTGAGATTATTTATAATTAAGTTTCTGATGATGAAATTTTATGAAATGTCTCTAAATAATACCTTGAGTATTATTATAATATGTTTATTTATTTATATTACATTTTGTCTTTTATTTTCCTCTCTTTAATAAATCATGATATCGAAATAATGTTTTTAAGAAAAACTGACTTTATTTCTCTATATGGTTAAAAAAAAATTTCCTTCCATATCAATGTTTCATAAAAACAATTCAATAATGTTTTTTATAATCTCATATGATATTTTAAATCCATTTTTACCCATGATTGAATTTTTTTAAAAAAATTAAAATAAATCTTCTTATAATTTTCTGAATGAGGTACATTTTACTTTTAATTGAAAATGTAAAAGGAAACTTTATTTTAATATATAAAGTATGAACTAAATTAAATTTCCTAATGAATTATCAATTATTTTAAGATTAATCTAATATTTCTATGTTTATTTTGAAATAAAATATTTTCTTTCTTAATTTTTGAATTTCTAAATTTTAAACAAGTGATTTCAAAATGAAAAGGGTATTTTTATCCTGAAATATTATAGATATATTTTAATGAAAATTTTCATTTATGATAACATCATTTGATGTTACTAATGATTTAATGGGAATATGTTCCAACTATACCATACTTATTATTTCTCTATATGTTTTATGAATATGTAATGGTTGGGGATAGAATGATATATCCCTCTAATGTACTAGGTAAATTTGGATATCCCATGAGACAATAATGACTGTAATGAGGAGTGAACCGAATTTAGTAAGGAAAGTTTTCCACTATAATGGTCTTGGAAGTGAACCTTGACTACTGATATGATGGAATGGAGAGTGAACCCAATCCACTATGATATTCTTGGTTGTTATCCTTGACTAATTAATTTATTTTATATGATTTTTTGTATAAAGAACATATATCTTATGCCAATGTTTTGATCTCACGGATCATGTTCTTTGACTCCATTATGATTAATGTATTATGAACTCTATGACTTATAAAAAACACTAAAAATTATGATCTATGATATGCTAGGTATGGTTTTAAAATGTTAATATCATATTATCGTACCCTTATTTTCAAGATATGTTTATGTATCTCTCTTTTTTCCATTACTGAGAATCTGATATCACCCTTACTTATGTTTCCTTTCCCTATATTATGAAGAAAATTTTGAATTATGATATTTATAAGAATTGTTATATTTATTTCTAAATTAAATATAGATGGTATAGATTTCTTATGAATACTTTTTAAAAGTATAAAATTTTCCAAAGACGCAAAAAAAATTAAAATTATTGCATGGATCATAATTTTATGTATTAAATATTTGTTAATTAAGATATAATATCTATTTATGAAGATTATGGATTGTTATAAAAAATACTAACTGTAAACCCCTCCATGAAACTCTTTCATGGAATTCCCTTCAAGAAATGTACTACATGAACTTCTTTGAGAAATTCCCCACCATGAACTACTTCATGCAACTCCCATTCTTGAACTACTTCATAGTAAATTGTTATGTGTGTGCCACACTGCATGAACAAGACTTATTTACATGTATTTTACTTAAAAACTAGTCTACCTCAGTTATACTATGTTTTATGAATGATTATTCCTTCTATGATATTCATATAAATCCACTAATCTTCATTTATTCTTTCTTTGATCCTTAATGAAGTGATTAGTGGGGAAATTATAGGAAAACACCCTGCAAAACTCTCTAAAAACCATATTAAAAAAATGTTCTACAAATATTTCCATTGAAAAAAAGCGTACATTTATTGTTAGAAGGTTATTACAAATTATCCTCATGAAGAAAATTCCTTCCTTCAATTTACATACATTCCACACTACATAGTTCTCATAGATCCTTAATAATATTTTTGAATTATCAAAAATTCCTTCATTGAAAACACTCTCTACTTCAAGTATAATCCACCATTTTGGTTTGCAAACTTCTTTAGTCATTCCTTCACAAATGAACTTTTTAGTGAAATATCTATCAATTACTTCCTATAAATACTATTAGCCACATATTTCATTTGTGAATTATATTTCATGTACTTCCTATGTTATCATGTAATTGATATGGGAAAACCCTTCCTTTGTGTATAATTCTTTTCAAAACTCCACTGAATCCTAAAAGACTTATTCTCAACTTTAACCATTTATCCAAATACAAAAAAACATCAAGAATATAATATTTTAAAAAATATTATTCTTCTTACTAGATTTGCACATAAGAATCAAATTCTTCTAAAATATGGAACATTTTCCCCTATCTCCAAATTCCGTAACCAATCCAGAAATGGATTGACTAATTATACAGCATCAACATCCATCTTAGATGAACTTAGTTCCAATATTATCTCCGATTACGTTTATTAAAATCCATAATGCAATTCAATTCTACATGAATATATTACTTATTCAAAGTATAAACAAAATATATTGTTTATCACTCTAAGTCTATGTGACTCTTTATCTGTGTATAAAAGAATAGTTGGAAAGATAATTCCATTATAAGTGTCATTACTCTTATAATAAACCCCCTTATCTTAAATACCTTTACATTTTCATTTTATGTGGATAGTATCTCCCCCTTAAATTTATACACTGAACTCCACTTTGACAAGAGATTCTCATCATTAACACCACTAATCACTAACACCACTTGTCAAGGAACATAATATTTCACCATTATTGGCCTTTTTAATTTAATATTCATAACCCCCTTTGATAACAAACCCAAAGTGAAATGACCTAAAAACAACAAAACTCAATATATAAATATTTATATACAAATGGGTGGATTTAATATATCTAAACATCCTCAAGATAAGGGAGGTGGTTGAACATTAAGGTTTAACCAATGTTCCTCAAATGATAGAGTGGTTAACATCTTAATCTTGATCCTTTCCACCTGTTTATTAGATCTAATATACTATATTTTTGTCACACATTTTTTCACATTTTCTTGGATATAGTAATATCATATTTCAATATGATTGGTATGAGAGTCTTGTTCATGATTTTTTGGGAGTTCTATGGAACTCTTGTTATTATAAAATATCATCATTGGTTACTTAAATTATTCACCAATATCTTCAAACTATTTCTTAATATATAAAATATACATTCATTCCTTGGTTCTCAATATTCATTATAATTTTATCATACTTAGAAAAGTTATTTTCATTTTTTTAATTAACCAACCTTTACATTGACATGAAGAATGCACAAAAACATGTGGAATTTTAATCCACCATATCACCAGACTAATTAACATTTTTACATTTCATGATCCTTAGCTACATCAAATAGAAATATATAATGGATATTACCTAAGATTTAATTCATATTTCCTTTAACTATTGTGAGATACTCATCCTTGGGATTACTCTAGAAATAGGATACCAAACATGTTATAAATAAATTATTTTGTTGGGTTCAAATAAAATACAAAAATAATCCAATTATCCTCTTGTAAAAACTAGATCCATATATTTTTATCCTTTAAGATTTAAAAATTCTATTCTATCTAAAATCGGTGTTAACATAGGTTCATAATCATGCATATAAAATTTCTTTAGTACCTCCATTTACGTACCTATATTCAGAAATAAAAGTTTATCTCTATTTATAAAACACTTATTGACCCATAAAACAAGTGATTTCTACCACCATGGAAATTTTGAATTTCAAACTCATCATATCAGTAGAGTCTTCCACATATTTTTCTCCTAATTCCACAAAACAATATAATCAAGGTAAACAAAAACCATGAATTATTCCTCCTTATATTTTTTCACATGTATATTTTGATCAACATTAACCTTTTAAATTATTTATTTTTTAAGTATGATTTTAGTTGATTATACCATGATTTTTTCTCCTATTTCAAACCATAAAATACCCCCCTCAATATTAATACTTAGGTTTCATCTATTCTAGTCAAGAAACCCATTGGTTATTTAATATAAACCTTATCTTGGATTAAGACATTCTAGAACTTAATTTTAAAATCCATAAGATAAATCTTGAAAACTCTTCGAATCACTATCACCAAGATGAGTCAAATCAACACAAGTCAATTTAATAGTGAAAACATTTCTTAATAATTGGTGTCATCAATATGTGTAGATAATTTATAAACTATACATGCCATATTTTGGATCATATTACCATGTTTATTGAATTTATTCTTGAAGATCCACTTTTTTCAACCACATTGTAATCTTTAGAACTTTTTGCAATTTCTAAAGTTTTGTTATTTTCATTTTTATCAAATTCCTCATTCATGGATATAAACCAAGACTTATATTTTGTTACTTATTCAAATGTTTTTAGTTCCACTATTGATAATAGAGAAGCATGCCCTCTATTACTCATCATTCATATTTAATTTTGAAAAATTATATCACTAATTATATTAAATGGATCAAATTCCACTCTCTCATTTCTCATATAAGGCGCATAATTACTTTCTTAAATAATTATATCATTTCCAAATTAATCTGTAGAATATCTATACTTTTGGGAACTTTGAATATTCATAGTATTTGTCTCAACATATTCCTCTTCTTCACACAATTCATTAATGTTGGAGTTTCTAGAATTATTATCATCATTATCCTCAATGATTTTAACATTCTTACCATATAAAAGTTTATTTATCCTTCTATTGAAGCATTTATTGGACTTACTCTTAGACAATTATCATAAAAACAACTCTTCATCTATTGTATCCCCATATTTTCCTTAGTTTATAGATTTATTTAATATATAGTATTTTCTTCCAAATACACAAAAAAAAATTCAAGAAGGATTAATTTCATGCCATATTTTATATGGAATCCTCTCCTCCCCTAGGCCCGAAACTTCCTAGTTTTGAGTATACGTAGAAACTTGTAATACCTCCTTCAAATAGTTATGGGATACACTAATCATGATAAGAAATTATTTTTCAATATTTTCAATTGTTGATTTAAAAATTTAATAACTATATTAAATTGGGGAGTTATTACTAAAGATACCTCATCTTTAATGTAATGTTTCTTGAGGTGGTTTGGAAATATAATAGATATTTTTTTCTTCCATTATCATATTGAAATAACTATCTTTTTTCGCTCTCATTTTCAACTATACTATAATACCCCCACATGAACTCCATGACTTTTATTTTTCTCTACATTAACATAACATAAGATATTATTCTATAATTATTAAAAATGTGTATGAAATACCTCTCTCCATGTGTGTCTGGTAAATTAATTGGACCATAAAAATCTGTATGAACAAGAAAAATGAGATTGTATTCTCTTTTATTATTTTATTAATATGGATTTGGGATTATTTTTCCTAAATAAACGTATCTCATATACTTTAATGATCCCTATTTAGACATTTAATTTCCACTACAACATATAGTTTGGATAGTTTCTCTATGCTCTATTGGTGGATGTGGATAAACCTCATATGCAACAAATTATTTTTATATTCTACTATTATAAGACATGTATTCTTTTTACTATCCTTGTGATATAGATTTATATTCATACTTCATCATTTAATAAGGTATTTCTCAAACATTGAATTTAATAATAAACCCTTTTAATTTATTGTAACCTTAAGTCCAGAGTCAAAGAGTTTAATCACACTCAAGAGGATATGTCAGAATCCATCCATAAAGATCAGTTCTATATTTTTAGTTAATCTTCTTCTAATCAATTATTTCCACTCCCTTTTATTTTAAAATTTCCTTCATTACTAAAACACATTTTTATGTTAACTCATCCATTTAAATTTTCAGGATATTCATATTTCATACCATATGGGACAGATACCCGCTTTTAAAGATTTGGGTGCTACTTTTATTCATAGCCTAATTGAGAGAAATTTCATCTAGGTTATCCTTATATCCTTTCTACTTTTCCTTTTATGGGAAAATATTTTGAGTTGAAAAATAATTTGGAATATCCATATTATCTTAAAAAATAGTTTCATCGAACTGTTATTCTTCTTATTCTAATATAGAGTATTTATTTTTCAATGATATTTTGTTAGGTTATTTTATATTTGTCTTCATTTGACTTCTTTGATACTTACCTCTACTTATTATCTATCTAAAATCAATATATTTGTGATAAAAACATGATAAATGAATGTAATATATATTGAAATAATTTATTCTATAAGACAAATGATATAAACTCATTCTAATTTTCCAACATTTAGACATTTCCTGATTCAAATCGATCCTCAACTCATTCTAAAAATACATGGTGTGTCCCCAAAATCCACATAATTGACATTTTATAAGAAGATATATATTCTCTCCTTTATCCCTCCACATGTAACCAACCTTAATAAAGATCCTAGATTATTGATAAGTCCTTAAATATTAATAATTTTTTCCAAATATTTGATTTCATTTGATAAAAACATTATTTTGCCATAAAACTAGTATCTTAGTGATAACCCCAAAATCACTAAAAATATTATGTTCCTTTATTCTAATCTATCATTATTCTTATTTTTTAAGTATCATTCTCATATCCAACTCCAATTTTACATCAAAACTTAGGACATTATTTATTGGAAATCTTTTCAATGGATTCTGAACCTAACTTAGACCTTTATAATAGCCCATATCTGAGAACCTCCTGAAATATATATTCTTCTTTGAAAATCATAATTTTATTTTTGATTCAAATTTTTTTCTCAATGTAAATTACTCTTATTATATTTAGTATACCTTATTTTTTTAATCCTGTAGCCAAGAATTAAGGTTATCAATCACTTTATCCTGATTTTCAATCTCCAACTTCAAATTCAATAATTCTTCTAAGTTCACTTGATAGCTAATTGATCCTCAAGAGAATTTTATAGTATATAAATATCATATTCAATATGATCCATATATTCATAATACTATATTAAAAATACATTAATCATTAGAATTTTCTTTATTTGAATGCCAATAACTTTCTGATCCCCTAATTTCTATCTTGAGATCAACTTAAACATCTGGTTGATTATCGTCCCTCGTTTCAGATCCTTCTTTTTTATCTATAGCCATCATGGTATATTTTATATTTGACTTAATTTTTTTCCTCTGAACAACTTATATCATTTTCTTCTTCCATCATTAATCTCTTCCACTGAATCATCTTTCTGAACGAATTTCCCAATTTGAAGACTCTTTTGGGAGGGAAACTCCTTCAGGGATTCTATAAAATATATACTTCACCTCCATAATCACGATTTATCCATATAAATCTTACTATAATATACCTATATTTACCAAATCATAAACATACTAAGGGTATCTTAACTTTTGATTTTACCCTTACCTCTATTTAATTTTCTTACCACAATGATTAGAAATTCATCACCAATTTATTCATCTTTATATCAAAATTTATCAATATAAAGTTTTTTTATATGTTTGAAATAAATATTATTATATTAATGATGTTATTTTTCTTCTATATTAACCTAAATTTTATATATAACCAAACTCTTATACAAATTATCCAATGAATGTTTTTCTAAGTTTCTTTTTTAAGATAAGGTACCTTTGAATTATAAATGAGTAGTAGTATTTGCATGATCTTCTTCAAAATATCAATATCATTTATATCCTTTCAAAGTACCCATATGGATCCAACAACCTCACTGATTAAATTTAATAATCCATTAATATTTTCATCGAGAAACATATTTAATCTATTTAACTTTTTAAAAATTACTTGATTATTTTCCTCCTTCACCTTTCTATCACCTTTATATATTTAGATAGTTTATCACATATTACCTTTCCACTAATTTGGATCCTAAAATTTATGTAAATATGTTTTTATAGATCACTGGAGAAATCATTTTGATGTTTGATATCAACATTGAGTAGTTTCATATCTACTTTGCTCATGAGTAGTTTTAATGAATCAATAACCTATATCCCATGTAGTTTTATAGAGAAAAAAACTATACTAAGAAATAATAAGTGTTGTCTCATAATATTTTTTCAAATAATATAATTAATTATATAAAATAGTGGTACCCCTTTAGTATTCACTATTTTCTCCACACTGAGCTTCAACTGATTGTTTCAACACCAATGAGCTCACCTCTGATACCATTTTTTTCAACCTAATATAACATAAGAGGTGGTGAATCAGTGTGTGAACGTTTTCTCATGTAATAAAGTATATTTTCCCTACACTGGTAAGAACATGTTAACACTATCATATTTATACACATTTTCACTGAAACAAATGTAGAAAAAAACAAAAGAGACAATAATTTTTACTTGGTTTTTTACTAAGGGATACTATAAGGATTTTAAATGACTAAATATTCATGAAATTTTAATTTTAATATATTTTAAAGTTAATTTATATTATTGAATGGACCCTAGGTCATATCTTAAAGATCATTAGTGATTTAACATACATATCCATAATAAAAAAGACTAAAAGTTGGTTGGTTTTGAAAATAGATTTAAATATAAAATGAATTCATTAAAGAGTTTAATAGTTGATAAAAGGGATTATTTTTAGAATTCTGAGGTACGGAGGTCATTTCATGTTCACTACACATCCTGGTTAGTTCTTTGTTTTAAAAATTACACATGGTATAATGAAATAATTTGGTTGTGGTTAATCAAGAACTAAATTCCCCTATTCCCTTTTGAAATGATGCATAAAGAACCTTCACACAAAAAACTTATTATCACAGTTTGGACCTAAATAACGTAATGAGTCCTGCCAAATTATACTAAAATATCAGGCATGTGAATTTGAAAAAGTATTCTTATGATTTCCAAAAAGAACAACCCAAGATGCCCACATGAAATCACAACCTAGTCGGTGTTGAAATGAAAAGTATTTTACTTAATTATACCAAATAAATTCATTCAAAAAATATTCATGATAATATAAAACTCAAATGAAATTTTCCACACAAAAAATACAAAAAAAATTGGAGCAATAAGAGTAATAAATCCCTCTCCTACTGTGTGTGGCTCCCTCTAAATTACCATCCACCATTTAGATCATCAAATAATGGAGGAGGAGGCCCGGGTAAAAATTCACCTTCATCCATGATATCCCTATGAGGATAGATGCCTCCTTAAAGTCTTGGATAAATATAAGACTACTTTGGGTCTTCAAAATAGTAGATACTTTTCCACTATTCTAACTTAAAAAATGGGATCCCAGGGTGTCGTTTTATAAGAAAAGTTGAATCTGGCTTTGGGAACCTATATTTCAATATACCACTCAGATTGTGGTTTTAGGAATCATACATTATTATATTTATTTTAATAAGGCTAAAGGATTTTTTTTAACCACCTATTTACTATCTCTATCAAAAAATTGGCATCTTTTTTAGCCTTATATTCTAAGATATGTTAAAATTACAAAAGTGAGCATGAGACTTTGAATAGTAAATATTTTATCTAATGATAGCATATTTCAGGCCTAAAAATTGATGAATTGGGATTATTTCTCTTTCATAAAAATTTATCTCACATGTCTATGCATCATCTCACTAATTTTAATCATAATTTTATGCATATATTTGACTTATTATGTATTTTAGTTCACATATTTTCTTGGGATCTGGCGAATTTTGGCTTGTTTTTCTTGGATTTCATCATGGGCTCTCCAAATCACCTACACCTATAATTTAAACATAAAAACATATGAATTTTAAATTTTTAAAAGTTGTAAAAAATTAAATAATTTAACCAAATGTGAAGTTTAATTTTTTATTAAATTTTTAATATACAATACATGATCAATTTAACATAGTGGTATAAGGGTTGAAATGAATAGTAAATCACTACATGATCACACCACCATACCTAAAACTTTTCCCTCCAAGGAAAAAATACTTTAAAGATAATATATTGAGATATTCCAAACTTTAAGATGATTTAACACTAAAAGAAAAATTAATTCTTAGTAGCAATGTGTTCAATGTGGAAACCAGACCAAAGAGTTATTCTCAGTGATCATAGAAAATGTTTCTCATAAATTGTATCAGAATGAAATTCAAAGAGATTTATGAAACTAGTATTATAAATTAATTCAAAAGTCAACCATGTCACTAACTCTCTATGTGTGTTTTAGTGTGTGTGAAAACAATTTCATGTTATTCTTTCCACTCTTTATCCAGTAAATATAAGTTGTTTTTTTTAAAAAAATCGTACTTGATTCTTTCCATAAAACATATCCTACATACATTGAAATAAAATTTCAAGACCCAATCACTTAAGGAAACATATATATAAAACCTTAATCTCATAACCTAGAAATACCCATATTCTTTTAATTCCATCACTCACCTCATTACTTTTTTTATTTTGTACAACAGTTAGATAACATGTATACAGACATAGGTCAATCTGGTACAGTAATGAAACAGATCAAATGAGGAATGAATTTATAGAAAAATAATTTTGGAAATTTGATAAATATTTTCATAACATACATTTATCTTTTATTAAGTAATAAATTTTTACACTTCATGGTTGCGTGCATAGATTTGTCGAGATGTTAAGTGATGCAATTTTCCCATAAACTACTCACACGATGGGTATCAATCATCTCAATGTTTTCATAGGGATAAAACCATTTATATCATTCAAAAACAACCAATTTACTTGAAAAAAAATCACACATCATTGTTAAATTCATGTTGCAACTCACATTCCATTAGTGAAATACTTTTAAAAAAATGTTTGAAGGAAATTAAATCGGAAAATTATTCATGAATTTCAATAATTTTCATGATTATGTGGGCATAAGAAATGATTATTCCAAAAAAAAAAGTTCAGAAAAAATCAATTTAGGGAAAAATTATAAAATAATATGTAGTAAGTGAAAAAAAAAAGATGATAAAAATCCTAACTAACGGATTATTTTACCATCCCCCGCACCTATAGCGTGCAATTTCCTCACTAAAATTAAAGAGAATGTGGTATGGAAAGATAAAACCTGGCGAGTGTCATAAGTAGTTTGATCCTTGAAGGTTTATTTCCTCCGCTGTAGACTCTCGAATGGTTTTTTGAATGTGATTCATATGATTCCCATTGATAGTGAATGTTTTTTGGTTTTTTCAATTTGAACCTATAAAACACTAAATGGATTTTTATTATTAATAGTGTATGGGCCAAACAAATTGTAATGAAGCTTACATGGGTGAAAATTGAGCCTTAAATTGTAACGCATGAACTTTTACCAATGTGGAATTAACGATGATGGATTATTCAGTCATATGTATCCTTGGTTCTCTTTCTAAGTTGTCATATGAGTCTTTTTGTATTTCCTCTATATTCTGAATCTATAACATCCTATTCCCACCATCATTTTATATATTCATATTACATTGTTTAAAATCCCAATATTCTTGGTGATCTACCTCTATAGGGAGGTGAAAATATTTTCCAAACATAATCTTGTATACTAAAATTTAAATTGGTGTTTTAAAAGGTAATATGTTATACCCAAAGTGCATCATTTATGCACAAACTCCAATCTTTCCTATTAGGTTATACCATTTTCTACTAGATTCTATTAACTTCTTGATTTGAAATATCTATTTTTATATTATTTTGGGGGTGATATGAAGTGTATTATTTACAAATAACCCCATACTTATGAACTATCTTTTTCATGTTGTGATTAAAAAAATGGAAAACTTGATCAATAATAATGAATCTTGTTAAACCAAACCTAATGAAAATATGAGATCTCGCAAAATTAACAACTACTCGAGAGGTATCCATTTTATTATCCTTTTTATTCCACCCATTTAGAGACATATTAAATGGCCAATAAGTTTCATACAAAGCCAAATGATTTTGTAAAAGGTTCCATGAAGTCAATTCCTCATGCAATGAAGATCTCAGACAATAACAAGGGTTGTTGGGGTATTTCATTACTCTTAGAAATATTAAAAGAGAATTGAAATCATGTTCAAGACCTAAATAATTGATGATATTCTCTATAAAATTTTATTGAATAATGTCCATATTCAAGGACCTTTCAATCTCTATGTTGAGTTCCAAATATCCCCCACAAGACAAAGTGTTGAAGTAGCTTAAAATATAGGTGAACTCATGGTTGAGGAAACACCAATGAAAAAACTATTTGCTGTAAATTTTCCACAAGTATGGGTCATCCTAAATGTACCATCATGACTCATTATTATGTCTTTGGGATTGTGAAGTTCCAAAATCAGGGGAGACCATAGATTCTATGAAATAATTGTCAATGTCTACATACCAAGGGGTAAGCTCCATTACATTACAAAGGTTCTTATCAAGGAAGAAATATATAATTGGGGGATGACTAGCCATGATAGTTCAATGGTGGGCCAAACCTACTAATGTGGTCATCCACCACATTCTCAATTCCTATATTATATCTAATCTCTATGTCAAACTCTTATATGAGAAACATCCACCATATAAGGTGGGGATTATCTTCAAGTTTATTAAATAGACACTGAAGATAAGAATGATTAGAAAACACAATGAATTTAGACCCAATAATACATGAATAAAACTTTTCTAAGTAAAACAAAATATAAATACTTTATTTTTTAGTGTTTATGTAGTTTTCTTGGGTAGGTTCAAGGGTATTTGAGTCATATATAATGACATGAGTATCCCTCTCAACCCTTTGATATAAAACTATCCCAACTGCAAAATATTATTTATTAACTATAATTTTTAAGAGGAGATCCCACCTTGGTGGTTTGATAATTGGAGATGATGTGAGACTCTTTTTAAGTGAATTAAATCCATTCTCAAATTTATTTTCAAAAAAACTCGAGATCTTTTTCTAATAATCAATACATTGGATGTACAATCTTACTAAAGTTTTTAAAAAATCTACAATAAAAGAAATAATGAACCAAGAAATAGAACACCTAATTAACACATTTTGGAAATGGAATGGAGGAAATTGTTTTAATTTTTTATTTATCAACTTGAATTCCCTTATAAGAAATAACATCCCTAAGAAATATCCTATTTTCTACCATGAAATGAAATTTATCATAATTTAATATGATATATTTTTTAGTGAAGTGGAGAAGGACATAACCTAGGTGTGAAAACAATCATCAAAGGAAGATACATATACTACGAAATAATTTATAAAAAACATTTATACATGTCCCAAGATACTCAAAAAATATACTCAACGTATAATATTGAAAAGTACCGGGACCATTATAGAGACCAAATGGTGTCCTCCTACATGAAAATGTGCCAAATGGATAGGTCAATGTTTTATTTTACTAGTCCTCATGGTCTATATGGATTTTAAAATAACATGAACATCCATCAAGTAAATAATAATGGGACTTATCAGCTAGTCATTTTAACATTTGGTCAATGAAATATAAAGGAAATGCGGTCCAATTTCATGGAATGATTTAGTCAATTGTAGTAAAGATAAGATCACCAAATACTTTTCATATGAGTTGGAACCAATTTATTTCCTTTCATTTTTCACTACCATAATTCTAGTTTTATTTGAAAAAAACATCACAGGGCTAATCCATTTACTATTCAATATGGGATAGATGATCCCAACTGCCAGTAATTTAATAACATATAATTTTACTACTTCAGGGAGGGTATGATTTAATTGACATTGAGCTTTAATTAATGGTTTAACCTCTTAATATAAAGGTTTGGGGTTCATTAAAATATATGGGATAATCCTTAGAATATCATCCAATTTCCATCCTATTTCTTTTCTATACTCTCTCAAAAGGTCAAGAAGTTTTGATTCATGCTCTGGAAAAAGCTTATTGGAAATAATGATGGGTAAGTTCTCAATAAAATCAATATAGGAATATTTTAGATTTTATTTAAGTGTTTTTAATTCCAATAGAAGTTATTTTTTTATTGATGGAAGGGGTTTGGGGGGAGTAAGTTCCATGAAATTTTCAATATGTGCATGATTATTCTCTATAGAAAGAGAATCGATGTCAATTAGATTTTTAGAATCATCAACGTTAATGGGTACCTCATATTGAAATCACTAATCAATTAAAACATAATATTTTCAACTCTAAAATCCCAAAAAAAATATTTAAAAGATGAATTACAACCCAACTCATCAAAGAGTTAAGATGAAGAAAACAAATTAGAGTATGGGTTGAGGAGAGAACATTTTTTTGTTCCATCAGAGATCACTTTCATCGAATTGATAGGAAGAGTGGAGTTTTATTCAATAGGTTGTTTCATATAATAATGTTTATTTAAACTTACCCTTTCTCCCCAAAACTCCATGGATAGTTTCCCATTGTGAATGTTGGTGATTGTCTTTTCTATTTTTAGGAAAGTCCTTCCATGTAAAAGAGGACCATGTCCTTGGGTCTTGGTATCTTACATCTAAAGAACATATAAGTTAATAGAAAATGTAATATTATTCAATCTCATGAGGATTTCCTAGATCACTCATATTGGGTGAGTTTTTTCTATGATTATAAAATTTCATGATGATTACTGTTGGTTGAAGATCTGTAACCTAAAGAAAAGTATAAATAGAGAAAGGCTTCATATTAATTGAATCACCTAAATCAAACATTGCATCAGAAAATAAAGTCTCCCTTATAGTTAAAGGTATCATAAAAGTTCATGTACCCTTTCATCTAGTTGTAATCTATAGTTTTACTTAGGTTAAGACATTCCTTCCAAGTTTGACTCTATCATTCCTCTTTAGTCACTATCTGTGGGTACAAAGATCATTTATAAATTTGGCATACCAAAGAATCTATTTAACTACACCTAGGAGAGGAATGTTAACTTGTACCTTTTAAAATGTATCCAATATATCTTTATGAATTTGAATATCATTTTTTTTCTTAGACTAAGAGAGTCTTTGAGGATAGTGAATAGGAATGTATTATTTAAGGGAATTCTTAATGATAAATTTTTTACAATTTTTTAGTGTTTTTATTCACTTGAATATTTTGAGTATAAATAAAGATATTTTTTGGTGTAAATACCTAATGTATAGAATAATTTGATGGATAAAGTTATTTTCCACTATGAATTGTGATAGCAAATACATTACCATTTTCCTTGCGATTTTAAATAGGCTGGGATTGTAGTTTTCCAATCCCATGACATTGGATTTCACCCACCAAGTTGGAAAGTTTTACTAATTGAGTGTTTAAGTATTTTATGGATTAATGGGTGGTTTATTAGAATTTTTTTTTACTATTATCCATTTTTTTCATCATATTCTTAATGATGGCCTTAGGTTTTGGAGGGGGATGTTGGAAAGGACTTTGTGGCAATTGAGGATTACTAAGTGGATGATGAATACTTTGACTTGGATGGTTCTAGGATTGTTGATGTTATTTTGAATACCACCACTTCCTATAGTTATGGGTTTTTTTTCACCTAATGTTTGATAGATATTATAGTTCATTCTTAATAGGTTAGTTATAGGGGTAGATTGGGAAGATTGTCTCCCAAATATTAGAAGGGTCTTTCAATTTAGGGAACTAGTAAGAATAATGGGTTTCATCAACACAGATAACATAATTAATTAGATGAGGAGGTCAGGATTTCCCTTGGTAAATATAAAGTTGTTGGAGTAGGGTAATTACCTCTTCAAAATTTGTGTACACCTTCTTATTGAATTCATAACTTTTCACTTTATGGATACATCTGATGGGTACACTAGACCTTGTACAAAACTATTGAGTGTTTTGTTCCATGTTTTCAATGAGATTCTATACATTGATTGTGGTCTTGTTCACTAGGTAACCACATATGGTAGCATCAATCATGTTACTATTTATTTTAATTAAACATTTATAAAAGTATTGTATGAAAAGTTAATCGCTTATTTGATGGTGTAGAAAACTTGAACAAATACTTTTTAAAATTTTCAAATATTCATAAAGTGTTTCCCCATTATACTATCTTATTCCACAAATTTCACTCATTTTTTTAGTTCGAGAGGCTAGGAAATATATTTTAATAAAAAAAAATTCATGTCATCACATTCTCCAATTTTGTAGTTAACATAATAAAAACAATATTTTGGTGTGTATTCTAAAAAAGGGGAATTCACTAAGCTTAAGAAAATCTTTATCCACATTGGAATGTTTAAACATTTAATATACAGTATGAAATTCCTTTAAGTTATTATGTGGGTATTCTCTATCTAGTCTATCAAATTTTGGTAATAAGTGAATGATTCAAGATATTATTTCAAAATTAGATGCTTCTCTTGTATTTAAATATATGTGAGTTGAATCTATACATCATTCAATGTTAGTTATTGGCATCCATATTATGAAAGTTTATTTAAGTCTTGATGTTGGTTTCAGAAGAAGAATATGTATCAAGAATATTTTCGGTGTTTTTTGTTCCCACATTTAATGTATTATTTAGTGTATCTTGGTATTGATGGTGAAAGATCCTCTATGGTTCATGTTTGAAAGTAATTAGTTCATCTGATGAATATAACATCATGCATAAGTCCTAAAAATGAATATTTTTGGAAAACAACATAAAAAAGTGATAGAAGAAAATAAGCAAAAAAATATTTATAAAATACCCTATGTTTTTAACAAAAATACATTCTAAAAACAAAACCACTCTATGTAAATGCCAAAAAAATGACCATGTTTTCATGACATGTCTAATTGATTGTATTTTAAATGTTTATTTATAGAATATGGTGGACCATAGGTTTAATGTACATATCTTTGATAAAAATTACTTTAGGGGGTGAAAATAGTTTTAAAAATAAAATGAATTAATTAAAGAGTCAAATAATTGAAAAGAAAATGGGGTTAGAATTATGAGATAAAGAGGAAATTTAAAGGTCACTACAAATATTGGTTAGTCAATTATTCTAAAAATTACACATGGGTTACTGGAATCTTTTTCTTGAGGGTAATGGAGATCTCAATTCCCCTCTTTTATTTTAAAATGATTCACAAAGAACTAACCCTTGATAAAAATAATCATGTTTTCAAGGTTTGTAACTTAATAATGGAATTTGATATTCCAAATAATACTGAAATTTCATGCATGTGAATGTGAAAAGGGATAATTTTTTCCAATCGGAATTACCCACGATTCTCACATGAAATCTCAGCCCAATTAGTGTTGAAATGAAAAGTAATTTATATTATCATATCAAAATAATTCACTCAAAATAGAATTAGGTTAAAATAAATCTTAAATAAAATGTTCCAAAAATTATTTATAGAAAACCTAAAAAAAGTGTTGAAACTCTATTCACAAGTGTGTGTAGCTCCCTTGAAACGATCTTCCACTGTTTAGCTCACCATCGAAATGTGGAATATCATGTATAAATTCACATTCATCCTTAATACCCATAATATTATATAGGATCCCAAAATTTATGATTTGGATAGGACTCTTTTGGGTGTTCAAAATGGAATATCGTTTACCCTATTCAAACTTACAAATGGGATTCCCAAGGTTCCAATTTATAGGTAAAGTGGAAGGTGGTTCTGGGCACCAAGATTTCTATATTCCACTTTGATCATGGATTTGGGAAACCACATAGTATTATATATCCTTTTAAAAAACTAGAAAATTATATTTCCACAAATTTACTATCTCCACAAAAAAATCACCATTTTGAAATATACAACTTGAGATATTGGTGAATTACAGAAGTAACCTCGAGACTATGAATAGTGAATATTATCTCTAATGATAGAACATTTTGGGCCTAAAATAAACAAAATAGTCTTATTTTTCTTATATGAAAATATATACAACGTTTTTTGTCATTCTTCCAATAATTATTTATCCTAATTGGCTATATGGATTAGCCACAATATGAATTTTAGTACACATTTGTGTTTGGGATCTTGCGCATTTTGGCCCATTTTTCTTTGATTTCATCATGGGCTCTCCAAATAACATCCACCTACAATATAACTATCAAAAACATGAAATTTCACTTTTTAAATTGATTGAAATTAATTAATTTCAGTAAATATGAAGTAAAATTTGTTATTAAATTTTGAATATACATTACAAAATCAATTTAACATCACGATATAAGGGTGGAAATTAATAATGAATCACTACATGATCAATACACGCAAAATTGTTTAAGTATAACAAAATCGATTAATCTTTAATATTTTGGTGTATTCAATATTTTTACATAGTCACTCTATTATAATATCATTTCCATTACAATTTAATGGAGGGAATAATACACAAGATCCCTTGAAACAGACTTGTTGACTCCTCTTATATGCACTACTTTGGATGGATGTATTCTCATTTATTATTGTGTAGGTTTCTTCCATATCATTGAAAATATGTAAAATATGTTTCACCATGAATGACTTAATATTGTTCTCAAATGTATTTCATAATATTTGGAATATCAACAAAGAATATACACATAAGTTATAAGAGATATAAGGTTCAATACATAAAATTATTCACTTAAAACTATGTTTTCTGAAACTCCTATATGAAAATACTTTCATGAAACACGTTCACATATTTCCCTTCATTAACAATGCTATATAAACTAATTTGTGAAGCTTATTTATGTAACTATTGTCCATGAACTTCTTTTTTCAACTCCCCTATATAAACAGCTTTATGTTACACTGTTATGCACATATTATGCTTTCTAATTATGTCTACTTCATGTAACTTCCATCCATGAACGGTTCCATGGTAAACCTCTATGTATATACTAAATATTATGAATTATTCTACTACATATGTATTTTTCTTCCTGAACTATTCTGGTTCATGCATATTGTTATTCTCAAATGATTCTACCTTCTAAATTTGTATCAATCCTTTGATCTTCCTTTATTTTTTCTTCGATCTGTAATGATGTGATCAGAATAGTATTTATCGGTAAAAACCACCAAAAAACTCAATAATCATAATATTATCAAACTAAACTTTGTAAAAAATATTTACTTTCACCGTCTCTAAATGTTTTTCAAGTTGCTTCCACATTCTCCTCATGAATGAATCTCCTTTGTGTCCTTTTCATACATTATATGATATATAGTTCACATAGATCCTTCATAATATTCTTTAATGAGAAAAAATTTCTTCACAAAAAACATTCCCTACTTTATGTACAATCATCCATTGTAGTTAACAAACTACTTCTATCATTCCTTTCCTAATGAAACATTTAGTGCACTATCTACCATGTACATAATATTTGAACCATCTATCACACACTTCCTTTATGAATTATTTTACATATACTTCATACATGATTGTTTAAGTGATACATGAAAATCCTCCCTTTTTTGATGAATTCTTCATTAAAATCCATTAAAACCTATAAAACTTATACACAATTTTTACCTTTTCTTTAGAAACCCAAAAATTTCAAGAATAAAATATTTCACAAAATATTCATCTTCTTACCATATTTTTTTTAAGAATCAAGCTCTTGTAGTAACTTAGAATATATACCCCCATCTTCAAAATCCATGACCAAACCAAAATGAATTAAAAATAGAAACAATATCAATATTTATATTAGATATCTTATGCTCGAATATAGTCCATTTCCAACAATCTAATAATGACCTTATGTAAAAAATAGATAACACTTTTTTAATCCATCAAAAATCCTTTAGATACAACTTATCAAACTCTCATCATTTTAGAAAAACACTTTGTCTAAAATGTAATCCTTTTTCTAATGCCTAACTATATGATTCTACAATCTTTTGTAGCATTTATTACCTATATTAAATCTCAATTTTATAGATCAAAGTAAAGAGTATCCTCTTGAAAAACATTAGTACCCCTAAATCTATGAAGTGGTATGATGTGATCTTGATCTTACATACTTATATCTTTATATGAAACAAATGATATATCATATACATATTATATATACCTATATAATATCTTTATATATGACATAAATTGGACACTAGACATGGAACATGTTAATCATTTATAGGTCATCTCACACATTCATGATACTATAAAATATAATAAACATGTTATTGAATACATCACATGTCATTCATATAGTAAATAAATATATCACATGTACCTCATCCAAGTAATTGATAACATCACATGTCACTCAACTAAACATATCCATTCATTTACTTTCCCTAATTTAATTAAGGAAAAAGAAATTTTTTATCTTTGCATGAGTGGAAAATGCATTATTAGTTGAGCTCCAACCGACCATATGACCAGAAACATAACCAACAAACTCTTCATTATCTTATCCTCCATGATCATTTAGGAAAGGTTTCAAAGTGTAAAGGGTCTCATAAAAGATATATTTTCAACCTTAAGTAATGAGTATTAATTATAAGTATACACCCTCTAATTATATCAATGATTGTATGACATTCAATGTGATATACTTTGGTGGTATGTCTCTACTTATTATCTCACAATTCTATTCTTAGTATCTTGTATATAACTCTTTATATATATTATAATACTTTACTCATGATAAGATTAACATATCATTACAACTCATAATAAAAAATCATGATCATTGATTAGGTACTACTCAAATTCATACTTTAAGAGGATATTATCATTTCATTGTTCATGAAATATAAATGATTGTATTTAATGAATGATAAATAAACATTTACTTTATTATAAAATCTTGATACATTTTATAACCATTAAATTCAATCTCTAATGTATATTATACCAAGATATTAAACATAACCCTCATTTTTTGTTGTGATAACAGTTTTATTAATAGATCTGCAACATTCTCATATGTTTACACCCAACGGATCCTTACATCAACCCTCTCAATTGATATGATATTCAAAAAATGATTTGTTTGGAATATTTATTAGATTAGGGTTCCTTATTCTAAATAATGGATCAATTGTTTACACGAGAAACCAAATTTCTCCCCCATTGGTAGGAACCTCCTGAAGTTTAAAATTTAACTTTTTGATCCAAATAACTTCCCTCATAACATTTTATGCTATAATGTACTCTTATTTTTTAATCGATTACACTATGGTGGGTTATTTCAAACTATTCTAAATAAGTATAACACTATTTAAGAAAAACATGAAACCATATTAAGATATCATATAATATTTACTAGATTGGAAACTAGAATAAATGCAATCCCTTACACGATATCTAACTCACCACCAAATACCAAGAATATATACTTACTTATTGTTAATTGTTTAATGATTTTATTAGTATAAATCCATTGAATCTTATCATTATTGGATTGGTATATACTTATAATGATAAAATAATATCTGAAATTAGGTTGAGTTTACAATATAGAATACATGATAGATCTTAATACATATTAATAAGGAGTAATATCCATCCTTTATAACTCCTTAGAAGGATCTTGAATCTACTTAATATTCATTCCATGAAATACTGATAAAGACCCATTTTTGAAGTTCTCCATGATAAACTATTTTATCACTGTACCAATATATGTGTTCTAAATCAGACTAAGAAACCTCTTAGATATTTCTATATAGATATTCATACCATGTATGTTGGCTACTTCACCCATGTGTTTCATTGAGAATCATTTTCCCAACCACATATTTTTAGAGTTTTAAGTTTGGATATCATTCTAGATAATAAGTATTTCATCCACATAAAATATAAAAAATCATACCACACTCCCAATAATCCACATACATACACAAAAATCATCCATTTTCTTGATGAGACAATAATATTTTATTTTACCATCAAACTAGATCTTCTAACTCCATTAATATTAATTCAATCCATTAATGTACTCGTTCAACATATAGACTTTAAAAGACTCATTTAAAACATAAAAATATTAAGGATGTATCGTATACACATCCTTGTCTAAATTCCCAATAATAAAAATTGGTTTTCATATCCATTTGATATACCTCAAATTAATAATGATCTATTATTGAAACCAATGTCTGAATGGGATTAATAATATTAACTAGTGAAAAAGTATCTTCATTGTCAATACCATGAATTTTTTTATAAGACATTTATACCAGGAGTGATTTATAAGAAGATAATCTACCATCCATGTCAGTTTTTATATGGAAACCCCTATTTCACCTTATAATTATTACCTATTCATGTATATACACCTATTTCTAAATATGGATAGTGTACATAGATTCCATTTTAGATTCCATGGATTTAAGCCATATACCAGAATCAAAGCTCTCAATAGACTCTAAGTAGGTATTAGGTTCATTACCTATGAACATTAAATTATTTTTATTTACCACAAGAAATCCATATCTTATAGGATTTTAACAAATCTAACTATACCTTTAAGATTTTTATTTAATCTAAATTGTTATTTCTTCCACAACTCTCTTTGGAACCATATCCACTTCCATCTTAGAAACATGTCCTATTTTTTGCTACTAAAATTCTCTAAGATTAACTTTCCTATAATTGAATCCTAAAGATATGTTCTCTTTTTCAAGTAAAAAAATACTTCAGGACAAAAATAAATTATTTTTAGTGGGATTATATAAATAATATCTCATAGTTTCATTAAGAGAAAAAATAATTATTTTTATGACATGGTTTTAATTTTATCAAAATTAAAATGTCATAAATATTATTTACAACTCAAAATGCTCAAAAAATACATATCAAGATGTTCATTAGTTCATATATCATATGGTGACTTTATAACTACTTTATATGGAACAATGTTAAGTAGAAATGAAAAATGTCCAAATAAAAACCACACAGTGAAATAGGAAGGTCACACTGACTCATCATTGATAAAACCATTTCTAACATGGTATAATTCCTCATATTAGACACACTATTCTACTATATTGTTATAAAAGGAGTAAGTTATACACCAATTACATAATATATCAGATGATTAGTGGATTAGTGACTCAATATTTCACCAATATAATCATATTATAGAATCATAATACTATTTATCAATTGATTATATAATTGTTTCTAATTTTTTTTGAAATTTTCAGAATTTTCATACTTATGTATCATAAAAACACATATCTATACCAACTAAATTAATAATTAAAGGTAAAAATATATCTAAAACTATCACTTACTTGTGTACTCGTTGGTCTACATACATCACAATGTTTGTGTTTCAAAAATCCACTATCCATTTTACATTTTCCACTAAAATGTTATTTGGTCATTTTTATTAATAAATGAGCATCAAAATAATCAAATGATTCAAAATTGGATGGTTCCATGAATTCATAACAATTGAATCTTTGAATGTGTTTCTCATTTACATGTCCAAACCAAAAATGAAAAAGGTAAGTGGGATTAGTATCAACCTTGAACTTATTATTTTGAATTTTATAGAATGGATTATCTATATCTGTAATTTATAAACATTGTATCCTAATAAAAATTCCTTAAAAATTCACTTATATATAAAAAATATCTCATACTCTTAAAAATAAAGAAAATATCATCTTTTACAGACAATATAAATAAATCAAATTAATATATATGGTTGGAATATAAAAATAGTTATCCAATTGTCGAATTGATCTAATAAGTATAACTATATCATAATTTTCATCTTATAATTCAAAAACTCTTTATCCTAGGCTAACACATGGATTCGCTTCACCATTTTTCAATTCTATCATATCTCTGAGTATGTGTTTATCCACAAATATTTTTGATGCACACCTGTTATATAATTCCCCTGAGTTACAGTAAGATAATTTAATCTCCATAGCATTCACATTAAAATTCTCAGAATGATTTTATTTGAATAAACTAATTAACCTTAGATACCAATCTAGATTAGTTTTATAATTCATTCCTATATAATATTTCAAAATGATATACATGTTTCATGTTATGATCTATAATAATAAAATATTTATGTGTGAGTAGAATATTTTATATATTTACTTCAATGGATTTTAATGAAATCAATGCCACTAAAAAAATCCCCATACATCATATCCATTTAGTGATCAAAGACTCATATTTCTTCTTGTCTTACACTATTTTGGGAATATAAAAAATATATAACTGTATATGGTGGAAAAAGTTTTTTTAATGATATCATATATGATTCTTAGATACTTGATTGTATAGTTATTTATTTATATCCATCATATAGATTCACTCAAATCTATTCCTCTTGACTCCTTACGATTAGGGTTTCCCAACAAAGTTTAACCCAAATAAAATTCCAATAATAAAGCACTAAACCATTAAAGAAACCTTATTAAATTCATTCCTTATACAATATAATCTATGGGAACCTAATTATTTGGTTCACTCATACTGAATGATCAAGGTATTGACAAGTGAATAATTGGAAGAAATCTCACACTTAAAATTTGAGTATTTTTCTTTTAAAGTATCAAAATTTTAATTTTCATCAGATTCATATTAAATTTATAACTATTATATCATATGAAATATTTATTATATGATATTTTATTCTTCTATGTATGCATGATTCAAAAAATTTTGTTTTAAAATCCATATTTCATATATTAAATTAATTTTCTTAAATCATATTAATTTTTAAATCTTTATACTAATCATATTTTGTGTTAATAACCTAAAAATAGAAGTAAAACATGTTAACATATATCTAAATGAATTTTAACACACTAAGATTTTGTGAAAGTTTTTTTAAGATAAATTTAATCTCTTCAATATTTTCTAACACAAGAAACATTGATTTTATCATTTATTACTTTCAACACTAATTTTATCTTTCCTTACATGCAACATGTAGTGTATCTTGCATTATATTCAGCACCGAGTTTAAATAAAACATGACATAATGGTAAAATATTATTATTTAATACGATTGTTATCACCAAGATATTAGAATGGTGGGAATTAATATGATTAACTAAATTATGACAATATATCATTGAAATATGTATATATAATTAATTAATTGGTGACCAATTAATTAAAAATGAAAATAAAAACCTTTTTAAAACAAAGGAAATATTTTTTTTGGAAAAAAAATTTTTATGCGGACAAACATGTTTCTCCTCAATAGATTAAACAAATAAATTTTGGAAAACTATAGTAATCATATTAATATATTATATATTAAATAAAAAATTTAACATTAATATTTTTTTTCTAGATAAATTATAAGAATAAATCAAATTTAATGCTTAAAACTGTACTTTTCTAAAAAGTATCTTTGTCATCTTTTGTGAACTTACATTAAAATAAATTATAAAACTTTTAGAAGATTTATTTTAAAAAATTAAATTATATTTTTAAATAATCAGGTCAAAATTATCCGGGATTTAATTTTTTATAACTTTCTAAAAAGATAAATTTTATGGTGAATATTGAAAAACATTCATTTTTATTAAGAATTTTCATTTCTTTTAAAGAAATTAAAAACAACCAAATTATTTTAAAATGGTTTTAAAATTTTAATTAGTTAAATTATATATCTATTAGTATAATTTAGGTAATTATAATAAATTTCATATTGAATTTTTATTTAATTGTTTTTTAATTATGAATTTTTCTCTTAAGAAAACTGCTTTTTTATCATGTTTACAAGGTTAATTTTAAATTAAATTTTTTTAATTCTGTGAATGGAATTTTCAAAAATGGATCTAATATTTTAATTTAGATTAAATTTTTATCTAATAATTTAAGCTTATTTTTTTATTAATATGAATACTAAAATTAATAAAGATTAATAATTGTGGTTACAGTGAAAATGGGTTTACTATGGGTTAATCTAAAAAGATAAGGGTAACAAGTAATCCAAAAATTTTATAAAACATGTTTTGTAGAACTATTTAGACCATATAACTTATAATATTACATATTTTACCATTTTATATCCTCTTGTAATTTGAAAAACTTGGGTACACCTTTTTCTTTTCAAACAATACAAGTGTGTCACTCACACAAATTATAAAAAGACACCCCTTATCCTCTCATATTCACACTTCAAAAACAAATTTTTTCATCCAATACCTACCAAAATAATTTCATTACTTACCTAGTCTCAAAATATACGCCTTATTTAGGTCATGAATCTAAACTCGTAAGGCTTTCAGTACAAATCCTTTAATTATTGGTTCATCCAATACCTAACTGAGCATTTTATTTTATTTCATCCTCCAAATCCTTAAATTATTGTTAAACCATTAATATATAATAAAATAAATATATTTAATATAATATTAATTTTTTATTTTAAGTTAATTACCTACAACCAAATCCACTTCCATCAAATGGTATATAAAATCAATATTCGTGTGTACAGCGGACTACCCCCTTGCGAACTGATGTTATTCATTTTCTGTCACCACATATCACATGTGGATATAATGATGTATTTATTACTTATATATTATATTTATTATATTATTATACCTCTAAAATTATAATTAAACATTTATCTTCTTATCGCCCAACCCATTGAAACATAATAGCGTCGCTTGTGTGTATGGAAGACTACCGCTTCACAAACTGATGTGATGTGTTTTCCATTTCTATTTTACTTCAATGTTAATAAGGTTATATTAAGTGAATATATATAATATTTTTAATATAATTATACTTATTTAATTATTATATCATATATAACTTCCTACTTTCAATTTTTTGGGGGATATTATAACGGCGTTCGTATGTACAGCGAACCACCGCCTCGCAAAGCGATGTGATTCATTTTTCACTAATGAATTTCATAGAAGGTAATTAGGGTAAATTTAAATAATATATGTGATATATATGAAACAAAAAATATTTTTTATGGTTAATATATTATTTTAAATACTTTCATTTCACCTATCTAGAAAATGGAAACAACATTGATGTGTATTCACGACCTGCCGTCTCTAGGAACAGCGTATTTCATTTTATATCTCTAAATTTTCTGGGATAATATAAATAAATATATAATGAAAATATATGATTTTTATATCAATTTTTAAATTCTTGAGATTATTAAACCATTATTAAATTAATATTTTAGAAAATAAAAAATTAAAACATACATGAAAAACAAAGTAGTTATTGCCCAAAACATGATTTTAAGAAAGAATTGTTAATAAAAGAGTAATAAAAGGTAATAAGAGAATATTATATGGTATGATATATATAATTATTATTATTTAATATATATTTTATAAACCTTTAATTATTATATATTATATTTGATTGTTTATAAAGGAATCTTATACTTAAGGTAAGGGATTTCCTTCTCACTTTTTACTTCTGTGAGACACATGTCATATTTACCATATATTCCATTTATGTGGTGTATATACCAACCATGAATTTATTTTATGATTATTTTCCTAAATATTATTGGTATTTATATACCCATTTTAGGTTATCTCTTTCATGGGGTTTATAGTGAAAAAGTTACCAAAGTGGTAAGTGATTTTTCCCTCAATTTATCATCTTTGGGACATACGTTATGTTATGCACCTATATTCTTTTATGAGGTGTATATATAGAAAATTTGACATGTAATAACATAAATTTATTTATTTTCATGATATTATAAGTTTCATTTAATTTTATTATTTCATGAGGCTTATGATTCAATTTGACCAAAGTGGTAAGGGTTTTATGATACAATCTCATCATTTATTAGGATTGTTTTTTATTAGGCTTCCAATAATGAAATATTATGATATATCCCTCATGTAAATGATTAATTTTATTATCCATTAATTATTTCATGGGAATAAATTTTTTCTTTAATTTTTGTCTCTTAATATACTCCATATTTTAAAATAATTTTTTTAAGAAAATATAATTTTATCATTATCTTCAGACAAAAATCCATTTTCTTCCAAAATAATGTTTTCTAAAAAAATTAAAAAAATATATTAAAAACTCCAAATTATTTATTAAATAAATTTTAATTATTAATTAATTTTAAAAAAAATAATTGAAATGGATATTCATTTTTTTAGTAAACAGTGCTCTTTTGGCTTTTACTGAAAATGTGAAAGGAATCATTGTTTTAACGTATATAGAATGAATGGTATTTTCCCACTATCATGAACACTCAATGTTTTAAAACATAATTTATAATTCATAAATGTTATTTTAATAAAAAAAATTAAATTATTTTAAATATTTATTTATAATTTTCCAAATTTATTTTAAAAGAAATTTATTTTAGAAATTTTTTAAGTTTCAAAAGTTTTTTTTCAAAGTGGAAAGGATATTTTCCTCAAGAAATGTTACAATAAATATTTCAAAATTATTTTTAATCTTATATGATATCATTGATTTAACCTATGATTTATTGGGTATATGATCCATGGGCATAATTCTTATTCTTTCGATAAATAGTTTATGTTTACGACAACAAGATGTTTATAACCCCCATTTATATTCCACAGGTTATACCATGATAAAATTTTTATGAAAATAAATTCTTTTCCCATGGGTTATACTTATATTAAGATATTAAATGGTTGTAAAAACTTTTTCATTTTCCAATGGTTATGTGATGATGGGAATTTATGAAACCCATTTTTTTTTTGCGTTATGATATGATGAATGTTTTATGATATTATGGAACACATATGTATGATTCTAATTACGTGATGGTGGTCATGTTGTAATCAAGATGGGTAGGACCTATATATATTCCTCCAATGAATTGGGTAAATATTGATATCTCATGATATAAATAGGATTGTAATAGAGAGTGAACTAATTTAAATAAGGGACTTTGTCCACCATGATAGTCTTGAGATTGAACCTTGACTACTCCAATAGTTTAGAGAGTGAACCCATTCCACTATGATAGTTTGGGAAATAAGCATTGACTACTAAAGAAATTATTTTCTATACTTATTTATATTCCAAAAAACTAGGTCTTATTCCAATGTTTTATTCTCATGGTTCATATTCTTTAATTCCAATAGGCTTCATGTCTTCTGTGCTGCCAATATTTATGTCATGACTTTCATTTTTTACCTATGGAATGTAGGGTATGGTTTTTAAATGTTATTATCATGTTCTCATACCAATATTCTCATGTTATATTGATATATACTTTTTACCCTTATTAAGCATCTAAGATAACTCTTTGTATGTTTCCTTTCCCTGGGTTATAAAGAAAGGTTTTAAGTAAGGTATGTCTAAGAAGTGTATGATGTGGTAAGATAATTGTGGGATATTTTTAATATCATTCAAGAAATAAAAATATTTTTTCTCTATTTTCCAAATACACTAATCCTATATGGTCTATAGATGTATATTTTTGAAATTTAATTAATATTTATCTAAAAATTTGTAATATCCATATATGAGAAGTGTGGTTCTCTATATTTGTTATCAGAGGAAAGGTTTAGTTAAACATTGTAAACTTGGATCCCCAAGAATATTTATAAGGATATGTCTATGGATATGACTAAGTATAAGTATAAGGATGAGTCAAAGTATAGTAAAATATCATTTAATTTTGGTAAAGGATATAGGAAGTGGTTTCCAATAAATTACATCCCTATTTTGATACTATAAGTGGATATGGCTCTATAATAGAGGTAACTAGAGGTAATAAATCCAAAAATGGTGAATTTGACTTTAATTGATCATCAACTAGTGAATGAAAATTGTCCTTGATACACACTTGGTTTGACACTCCCAATAGATATACTTTTTAAATTCACAAACTCTTCATGAACAATCGTGAATGATTTGAATAGTGCACATGGATGACTTAGGTTAAACCCAAGGTTCCAAATATTGTAAATAATGTTTCATGATTTAGACATACAATAATTGATTTCCTTGATTAAGTTATTCCCAAATATTATTATTATATCTCACACTATACTTCTTGGTTTTATTAAATGATGGGAACCATAATTAAATAGATGAACATTAAATTTGATATATAATGTGTTAATGAAAACCCAAATGGGATGATGACTAGAGTGAAGTAAATTTTGATTATTCCAAATAATTTATTATGATATAGGATAAATAACTTGCACCTTAACCAAATCTATTACTCACCAATGAAGATAATGATAGAGGTCGTTGAGATTTTGGGTGGTGGAGACCATAGAGGAAAGGATATTTAGTTCCATATATGTTGAGAATGTTGGAAGAATCACCCCATTGTATGACTTAAAGAAACTAGAAGATGTTTTGAGTGTTGAAAATAAGGGCACAAAGAATGTAATTATAGAGGAAAAATGAAAATTTTGGTTAAATAAATGGATGAGAACAATAGTCTATTTGAGATATCATCGATGGTTTATTGTTTTAAATGTGAAAATTATGGGAATTATGAATGTTGATGTCCTAAGGAGAAGGATTGTGAATAGAATCAGAAAGGTTGTATGAGTAATGGTTATATTTCTAATTATGAAGATACTACACATGACATATAAAAGGAAATAAGTGTTAAGAAATAAGACATCAAAGCCTAGTTAATGGTTTTAGAATCAAGTGTAATTATTGGAATGTTTATGTGGTGGAATTCAAGAATTATGAATCATGAAATATATCAGGTTTACTTAGTATATGATTTTAATTAGTTATTTTCAATAATATGTTTAATGGTACTAGTATACTAGAAAATTGATTTAATGGAAAGGTTAAATTTTATAGAAAACACATTATTAAAGGGATATATCCTTTAATATGTTCCAAATGTTGAGATAATAATGTTGGGATGAAGAGATGATGGATGTGAATAAATTAAATTGAATAGTATTGATGACCTTGGAACTGATTAAAGATTTGTGTAAAAAGTGGTTTATATAATCATTGATGAATTTTAAAACATTATTGTGTTAATGGAATATATTCAATAATTAGTAGTTTTATTCAAGGAATGAGTAAGTATGTATTTTTTCATTATGGTTTTAAGGTACTTTTGTTTATTACCATGTTTCAATAAGATATATGACTAAGGTATTCCCATATTTGTTATATGAGAATCAAGATATAGTTTATGAAATTTTTGATATTAATGATAATATGGAATTATTTATAAATTTTTAATTTTTTAAGGTATATATGGTTACCTATTTATGTAAGGTTTTAAGTTTAACTTCAGATGAGGTTTTAGAGGTTAATGTATTATTTGAAAATATGGGGATTTATTCATATTGGATAACTTGCGCTAAATTTGTTTCATAATAACTATAGATAGAATGAGTGAATTATCATTATTATATGAATCTTATTATCTGTTATTGATTCAGACGTGAAAAATTCAACTCTTAGAGTAAGATATGAATTCTAAATTGATCAAGGTACAACCAAAAGGTTGATATTGTTCTTATGAAATTGAATGAAATTAACTAAATATATCTTATCATGACAATTTTTAAACTTTAAGAAAAAAGATATTGAAATAAAATGTCATACATATACATTTATTTTTAATGAATGGATTTTTATTTAACCTATCACAAATTTATAGATTTTTTCACTTTCTCTAGACCATGTTCTCTATCACTTTCTATCAGTATCTGGGTGTTATTTGGATCTTTTATATCCATGTTTTCATTTCCCACCAATGTTATCCTACATGGAATCCAAGTCATGTGTTATTTCATATGACCTTCACACATACCTTTCTCTCATTATAAGTGTAATTTTTTTAACCATTTTTATAGAATGGGATTCCCACAAAGTGATTTTCAAATGTTAAACCCTTATATACCGAGCATAAGTTCAAATGGTAAGGTTGTAATTTTTTTAAGGGTGGTAGAATGTAACACACTGAGATTTTTTGAAATATTTTCTTTTACATAAATTTAACTTTTAAAATACTTTTTATTACGTGAATCACCAAGTTTATTTTATGTTACAGGAAACATTGATTTCAGAATTCGTTACACGCAGCACTTAGTTTAAGAGAAACGTGACATACTATTAAAATATTATTATTTAATATTATAGTTATCACCAAGAAGTTTCAATGTAGGGTATGAATAGGATTAACTAAATTATGAAAACATATGGTTTACACATGTACATATAATTAATTCTTTGGTGACCAATAAATTATAAATATAAAAAATTAAATAAAGAAACTATTTTTATAAAAAAATTATTTTAATGAGCACAATTGTGTTTTACCACAAAAAATTAAATAAATAACTTTTTTGAATATTTTTAATGAAATTTATAAATTATATATTAAATCAAATTGTTAACAATCATATTATGTGTTTTCTAGACAAGAGATGAGAATAAATCAAATTTGATTCTTAAAAATGTTTTTTTCAAAAAAGTGGTTTTGGTCCTTTTGTGAAATTATTTTAAAATTAATTTTTACACTTTTATAAAATTTAATTTACAAAACCAAAATTTATTTTTTTATATTTTATTGAATTTTAGAAAATTTTCTGAAAAGATAAATTGTACGATAAATAGTGAAAAATATTGGTTTTTATAATGAATTGTCAATTATTTTAAAGCATTTAAAAATATAAAAATTATTTTAAAATGGTTTTAAGAGTAAAAATAGTTTATGTATATATCTATTAATTCAATTTATGTCATTTTAATCAATTTGATATTTAATTTTGATTTTAAAAATTTTAAACTTTTGAAACTTTTCTCTTTGAAAAACTTTTTTTCTGTCGCATCTACGTGATTAATATTAAATTATATCTTTTTATTTTTGTGAATTAAATTTATTAAAATGGATTCCATATCTTGAATTATAATAATAAATATTATCTACTAATTTCAATTTAATTTTTTACCATTATGAATAGAAAAATAAGTAAAGAATAATTATTGTGGTTATGTTTAAAATGCATTTATCGGTGTTTAAGATAAGGAGATAAGGGTTAGAAATGACCCAAAACATGTTAATAACCCATTTTATAGAAATATTTAGACCTTATATCTTATATAATCTATAATTTTTCATTTTTATCCTTTTTTATTTTTTTGAAAAGGTGGGTACACCTTTTTCTTTTCAAAAATTACAAGTGTGCCACTTGCCTCACTTATAAAAGGCCACCCATATCCTCTACTATTAAAAATATAAAAACCCATTATTTCATCCAATACCATCCCAAATAACATCCTTAAATTCCCTAATATCATCCTATAACACTATTTTGGTCATAAATCTTAACCATGTAGGTTTTTGGTGCAAACCAAAATAAGTTTTCTAAAAAAGAGGTAATATCTCTAACCGAGCATTTTATTTTATTTATTACTCCACCTCCATAAATTCTTACTAAACCATGATTATACAATAAAATAAATATATTATATATAATAATATGTTTTTATGTTAATTTTATGACCTATAACCATCTCCACTTCCATTAAATGGGATTCAAAATCATCATTCGTGTGTCTGATGGTCTACCACCTTGCGAACAATTGTTATTCATTTTCTATCACCATCTCTCACTGTTGGATATAATGATGTATTTAATTTTTATATATTATATTAATTATTTTATTATTAATATGTTTTTTAATACCACATATAACTTCTTACCAGCCAACTCATTGGAAAATAATATCGTGCTCGTTTGTATAGCGGACAACTGCCTCGTGAACCGATGTGATGGGTTTTTAATTTATTTTTTACTTGGATGGTAATAAGGTTATATTAAATTAATATATATATAATATTTAACATAATTATACTTATTTAATTATTATATCACATTTAACTTTTATACTTTCCCTTCTTTGGGGGATACGATAATGTCGTTCATGTGTACAGCGGACTACCACCTTATGTAGCAATGTGATTCATTTTTAACTAATGCTTCTCATGAAAAGTAATTTGGGTAAATTTAATAAATATATGTGATATATATTATATAAAAATTATTATTTAATAAAAATATATTATTTTCCTTCCTTTAATTTCATCCATCTAGCAAATGGAAATGACGTTCATGCGTACGTAAGGTATATCGTCTCTATGAACGGTGTATTTCATTTTCTATTGCTAAATTTTATGCATTACTATAGATAAATATGTATTGAATATATATAATATTTATATAATATTTAATATCATTTAGGTGATATAAACTTGATCAAATTAAAAGGAACAAAAATAATAAATCAAAACATACATGAAAAACAAAGCAGTCATTTCCCAAAACATGACTTTAACATAGAATTGTTAATAAACGGGTGATAAAAGTTCATAAATGAATCATATATGGTATGATATATATAATTATTTTTATATAACATATTTATAATAAACTTATATTTATTATACATTATTCTTGAATTTCTATGAAGGAAGTAAAGACTTAAGGTAAGGGATTTTCGTCTCACTTGTTTTCTTTTGTGAGACGCATGCCATCTTCACCACTAATTTATTTTATATGGTATATATACTTTAATTGAGTGAATTTTATGATTATTATCCTGAAAATTATTCTGATTTATATATCCATTATATTATCTCTTTTTCATGGTGTTTATGGTAAAAAATTTATCAATGTAGTAAGGGATTTTTTCGTTAGTTTTTCTTCTTTGGGGCATACATTATGTTACAAACCTATCATCTTTTATAAGGTTTATATATATCCCATTTGACATGTAATATCATAAATATATTTATTATCATTATATTATACATTTAATTTAATTTAATTCTTTCATAAGGATTATGATTCATAGTTACCAAAGTGGTAAGGGTTTTATGATACAATCTCATAGATTTATCAGGATTGTTTATGATTATGCTTAAAATGATGAAATATTATGATATATCCCAAGTAAAACTCATTTATTTTATTATCATATGGTTATTTCATGATAATACAGGTTTTACTTTCATTTTCCTCTCTTTTTAGACTCAAGAGTTTAAATGAATTGTTTTTAAAACAAAATCTGATTTTATCTCACTCTTTAGTCAAAAATACTTTTTATTCCAAAATAATGTTTTCTAAAAAAATTGAAAAATGTTTTCAAAATTATTCAAATGATTTATTAAATATATTTTACCAATTTTTTACCATTTACAAAATATTTTTGAAGTTATTTTCAAGTCATTTTCAAAAAAATCTCATTTTTCTTTTATTGAAAATTTTAATGAAATATTTATTTTAATATATAAGTAATGAAAATTTTTTTACCCACTATAATGACGACTCAAAATTTTAAAAATTACATTAAATTTTTTAAAATTTATTTTCAAAGAGAAATGATTTCCAAAATGTTTTATGAATTTTTAGTTTTAAAAAGTGGTTTTCAAATAGAAAATATTTTCCTAAATAAATGTTTTATATGATTTTTAACGATTCATTTATGAGTTTCTAAGGTTATTTTCAAGGAAAATAATTTTGATTTTTTTTAAAATTTCACTAAGTTTTTTTCCAAGGGGAAATTATATTTTCCATAATAAATGTTCGAAGTAATCTTTCAAAGTTATTTTTCATTAAAGATAACATCCTTTAATGTGACCTATGTTTTACAAGGAATATAATACAAGGACACCATTCTTGTCCTTTCTCTAAATATTTTATGTTTATGATGAAAATAGGTTTATGAACTCCGTTTCTCTTCCATGGGTTATACCATGATAAAATTATTATGAATTCATATTTTTTCCCATGGGTAATGCTTTGAAGAAATGATGAAATGATTATGAAACCCATTTCTTTTCCACAAGTAATGTTGGGATGAAATTTTTATGAAATACAATTATTTTAATGGGTTCTGATATGATGAATGTTTTATGATATTTTGGGACATATATGTGTGATTTTCATTAAATGATGGTGGTTATGTTATAACCAAGATGTGGGAGACCTATCTCTACCACAAATTCATTGGGTAATGATTGATATATCCTGATATAAACATGACTATAATGGGGACTGAACCCAGTTTTGTAATGGAATATATCTATTATGATTGTATCGATAGTGAAACATGACTACTATGATGGTTTGGGGGCTAAACTCATTCCACTATGATAGTTTTGTAAATGATCCTTGACTACTAAAAATGATTTTATATACTTATGTGTATGACATAAATCAATATCTTATGATAATTTTTGGTTCTCATTGTTTATGTTCATTTATTTCATTATGATTCATGTCTTATGAAATTACATAATTTATTCCATGACTCAATTTTATGATATATCATATATAGGTTATAGTTTTCAAATGTTTTTCTCATATTCTCATATACATATTGTAATTTTATATTAATATCTCCTTGGTTTACCCTTATTAATCTTCTGAGCTCTTAATTTATTATGTTTCCTTTCATAAGGTTATTAATAATGGTTTTGGGTAGGGTGTATGTTAGAAGACTACTATGTTAAAAGCTATTTATGGGATTTATTTAAAATAATTTGTGAAATAAGAATTTTTTGGTCTATTATCCCAATACACTAAACCTATATGTTCCATGGGAATATATTTTTGAAATGTATTGAATATTAATATAAAAAGATGCAATATATTTATATGAGAATTTTTGTTCTCTACATGTATCTTATATATAAGGTACTTGAACTTTTCAATTAATGTCTTAGAATAATATTAAATTGATAATATCTATATGTGTATGTGTGGAGACATAGATATCCAACACCCACCATTATAAAACAATTCATAATACTCCAAGCCAGTGGGATGTCTAGACCAAAATCCATCTACCTAGATATACTTTACTCAAGATAGAATTAAATTCAGCAAAACACAAAAACATAAGATATATATATATAAACTATATTCAGCAACTACATTCAAAATAATAATTTCAATTACAAATTTATGGCAAGGGAGATGAAAATTAAATCTTATGATGTAATGCTTATCATGTAATTCATGCAATTAAAATTTATAAGAGGAAATTTATCTCATAAATTAAAGTATACATAATATCCACATATCATAAATATTTTATAAACATAAATATTCTAAAAGGAATAAACAAATAAATAAATAACTTTCAATTTTCCAAGTATTAGATATAAATATGAGCATTTAATATTTAAGTTTACCTTGAAAATATCATATTTATAATTCTTAACCCATATAATTTATAAAAAAATAATAAACTATAATAAATACTGGACCAAATATTAAATTTTTATATTTTTTATATCATATTTTATGATTGATAGGGGAATTATCAGTCATAATCCATGATTCAATCAATGAGTACCCTTATAATAAAAAAATCTAACAAAGTGAATGACCTTTACATATGTGCCACCCATACATAAGAGTAATAATCTTTTAAAAGTAGGAATCTTATGTATGTTTTACCAATACATAAAATTACCTTTAAAAAAAGACATAAACTTACTTTTATATATATGGCATCCATATCCTATAAAATATTCCATAATGTAACCACAAATTGATTCTCTATTTTCAAGAAACACTGGTTTCGGTCATAGTTTATGATGTACCATATATTGTAGATTACAAAACATAAAAAAAACAACCAGTTTATGTAGTATCACACTTTATGATTCAACCAAAACAAAATATCTTACTAATAAAAAAATAATTAAAATATATTATATCATAAAGCCCCATGATTCAGTGGCTGGAATTCATCAGTGTCATATCATACTCTATGACATTCTCTCAAAAAATTTATGACACACATGTTGTTCATAAAAGATAATATATTGATTCATTGATGAACGTGGATCTGATATCAATGATGGGTTTTGGAGGATCATATTATGTTCAATATAGTGGATGAAACCCATTATGGTTACTTATCTATCATAAGAAAAACTATCATATAAATAAAAAATAGAAAATAACATGCGTACATGTATTGCATCAAGATCCAATCCAAATGATATTCAATATGTTTTCGTGTTTGTAATCATTGAGTGATATCTAATAGATTATCACCTACATAGAGATTCCATTGGCCACTAGAATTATAATTCATAATGATAGTTCCCAAAGATATCATATAGTGAGCTATCACCTTTTCCAAAGAAAATAATTATCGCTAAGAATAAGAGATCTGAGGCTTATGCTAGTAAATATCATGTATTACCAATAGAGGAATCACATCCCTTTACATAGGCTCCATTTATTTAATGACTAGATTCTAGAAACATATTCCATCGCATATATGTCATCATGTGTTATGATAACACATGTACTATAAGAGATTCATGGTCATTTTAACATTATAAGTAATTTTCTATATCCATAAATATATAAATACATTCATAAATAACCAAATATAAACCATATGGAACATATGGAACTTCTTATGCACTCATATCCCATATCACAAGCCCATGTCATGCTACAATAGAGGATAATACTGGAAACCTGATTCCTTTTATAATATAAATATACCATAGTCTACTATATGCATCATATGAATATCATAGGATATAGCTTATGGGATATCATAGAATACTAAATCCATATTTTACTGCATTTGAAATAATATGTATCTTGAAAATAATATGAGATATTGTTATGATAAATTTAGTACAAAGTAATGTTTTTCCCAACTCATCAAGAATTAAAGGGTGTAAATGATTACTCATTCCAAAATTTATAACTGAAATTGGTTGGTTATACAGATAGTAAATTTTTATCTTATTGATATAAATCTAGACATCACATTGTAGATTTACCCACATTTTTTGAATTGAAATTTCAATGTGTTCTATAAAACCAACCATGTTTTTGACTTCCTCCAATCATGTTGAGTTGATTCTGATTGATGAATAAAGTTAAGAATATGTTTGGATAAGATCAATCATTTATTATATTCTAACCATATTTTATGAAGATAATACAACTTTTATAGCACTATTAATAGGTGTTTATACCAAAATTGATGAGACAAAACATATATCACAAAAATTGATTTTCACTCATGAAAAGAAAAATAATTTCGGGATTTATATCCAATAAATAAGGTATTATAATAATCTTTTAAGTTTATTCACTAAGACATTACAAACAAAAACAATTAAAATTTTGATTTCTAAAACTGAGATATGAAGACTTTAAACTATATCACAATTGAGAATGTTTTAATTTTTTCCCATTATCAAGTTCTCTAAAATGGAATTTCCTAACAATATTTTTAATGAAGAAGCTGATATTAACATGAAATTAAATTATTATTTTTATTCACCTATTTTTCCCACACTATTTTTTTATGTGAAGGATAAATAATATTCCATGAAATTGATGGAATACAAGGAGGAATGTTATAAATTTATATTTCATGTTGATGTAATCATTACTCATTAATAAGGATTATTAATTCCTGATTCTATAATCTCATATCCTATTTTTTATTCTTTATTTTCATCATCTATTAATTAAGAGATAATACTAACAATGGTAATTAGCATGCAATATGAGGATTAATCTACACAATTTATTTTAATATAATGTAGTATACATGTATCATATCTATAGTTATAATAAAATAAATGATTAAATCTATATGGGTCAACTCCACATTCCATGGCTCCCCGCTCAACTTTTCATTTTATTCCCTCCAGATGCACAACCCTCCTAATCATTCCCCTGAGTGTCATCCTTCTTCCATCGGTTTTTCATATCCATAATCATGCATTGTCTGCTCACCTTTTCTAGGAATAAAATTCTACTTAGCACTCTCCCGACATACTCAACCCAAATAATCTAATCTATAGAAACCCTAATTAGATATATTCACCTATTTATCTTCTAGTATTATTGATCAAAAATAGTCCCCATTACTTTGAGAAGATTTTTATATCATTACTTACATCTAAAATTTATCTCATTTATATCAAACCCCTCAAAAACTGATATGGTATTAAGTGATCCTTTAATGTTTATAGTTATGGATATGAATGAATATTTATTTTTTATTTTTTAAATCACAAATTTATTCCTCATATATTTGATTCCATCAAGAGTTTAAAATAATTATGGATAAGGTCATAGTGTTCTTAATAACAAATTTTGTGGCCCAGATATGTGTTAAGGGTACTGATGATTTCCCTCTTCACCTATTTAAGTCTTGGAAAATTAATTTTAACTATTTATCATTGTATTACATTCACAGGAATTAGGGTTTTTCACATCCAAATTTTCCTTTGAAGGCATCAAGTTGTTTGATAGAGAAACACTTGAAGCCACATTCTAATACATTAGGTACCTTCATTGTATAAATTTCATCATATCATGTAAAATGTAATCCTTTATAAAATATCTCAATCTTATCCTATTTTTTGAAACTTTATGTTTTTATATTTCTTTTTACCAATATGTTCACCATATAAATTTTATTAAATTATTAAATTTTTGTTTTTATTTACATATTTACTCCATAAATGTTAACAACAAGAAATTTATCTTTCTGTCGGATTCATTGTATGTTATCATAATATCAGTTTTTAAATTTTTCATTGTGTATTTTTTTATTTTATATTTACTATTTTTTTAACTATATGTATTATTATCACTCTTATTTTCAATATCACAAGTGTTAATAGTTTATTTCAATATTTTCTAAACTATCTTATATTAGTTTAAATTTAATCTTTTATTTTATATGTTTTATATATTTTTTCTTGTATATTCTATAGTGAACCATATTTTTGTGATTCTAATCTTTAAAATATTCCTAATAGTATTTTTTAGATGGGTTTATAATTTGGTGAAATATTTTGGGGGATTCATATCCTCAATAATAATATATTAATGATAATATATTATTTTTAGTCTTCACACACATGTTTGAAAAAAATAATTATTTCCTTAAAAAATAAATCCTTATATGAGAAATATAATACTTTATTTGAGTATTTAATGGTGGTTTTACCCTAGGAGTCCTATAATTTGAGTTTTTGTCAATAGTTCTTAGAACCGACCCAAATGACTAGTGTTTTAATAAAATAATGCTAAACCATGGGTTTAATTATTTAGTCATCTTTTTTATAAATGGTAGGATCATCCTCTATAAAACCTATAATTAAAGAAAGATATATCTAAATATATCTAGATAATTTTGAGATCTAAATATCCAAATGTTTGAGGAGGGAAATTGTTCAATGGTATTAATCATTGGGATTATTGATGACACAAACGTAAACTTGATCAATGATCTATCCAACTTGAGGTAGGATTTTTTGTTTTTTATTTCACTTTAATTATGAATTTTTTATTGAATTTAATGAATTTAAACCCATATTTTCATGAGTGTATCAAGGTGAATTATATATTAATTTTCTCTAATATTCATTCTTTGATTTTTAATCCTGGCACCATGTAATTTTTAGGGTAGAAATTATTTAACCCAAAAAAAATAATTGTGATTATATTGTATGATGGTGGATAAATGAAAAAAAATTATATATTTTCCACACTCTCTATCTATCCCTCTAAAAAATAACCCATGTATTCTCTCTCCCCCCTCTATTATCTCTCCCTATATCCTCTATCTCACAAGAACCTCTCTTTCTCATTCATTATTATGGAAAAAGGGTCACCAACCCTAGTTGTCACTGGAAAAAATAATGGGGGTAGGGGTAGTAAAAAATTTCAAGTGATTGAATATATATTTGGTGGGGGTGGTGTAACATTTTGGGCAGTTCACTCCAACTAGTACTCAAACCAATTAACCACATTACCTCAGGTGCACCTCCCCATGTACTAGAGGCTACCGACTAGCAGTGAGATCCTATTAAGATATGTGGGGAGACTATAATCTCTTTATCTCAGTAAAAGAAATAGGGAGTCATTAGAATTAATAACTAATAGGTAACCACACATCACATTCAAAATTCTTAAACTGGGTAATTGAAAATAAACTAAATAAATAAACATGTCATGACATGATAGCATCAATTGTCAAAAAAAGGAACCAAAAATAAAAACAAAAAATGAAAATCCGCAAAATGGGTCCTGACACCTAGACTGGTCCCCTCAGCCAAGATACATCCCCTAAATCAATAAACATCCATATAACATCAGAATTTTTCTCTTATATTGACTTATGGCCATGAAGGTTTCTCTAATTCAATGGCGGCCTCAGCAAGGTGTGAGAACAACTAAATTTACCACCCCCAACGGTGCCTAAAGTTATAACTAGTCTAGTAAATAGTGTATGTAGAACTATAATGGAATAATAGAAAAGGAAATAAATGAAAAAAGATTTAAAAACAAATAGTGATTTATTAACCTCTTATCCTTGGGTTTGAAGGTGATACCCAGGCCTACCAAACCGTTTTCAGCCAATACGAGTCATCTAATCCATAAATCATTGGATAATACATGTACTGAGTAAAATAAAAAGGCTTTCCATCAAATTAAATTCATCGTACTTTGGAGTATCATGTCCAATATTTCCAACCCATAGATGCATATCATCATTTTCTCTATTTCCAACCCATAGATGTATGGCGTTATGTCCACTATTTCAATCTTATAAATACATATCATTATTCCTACCATTTCCATCCATAGATTTAAAGTGTCATTTCCACCATCCCCAAGCCATTCCATAATGTAAAACTTTTCAAGGTTCAACATACTTAAACTTTTAACACACTAAGATAACTAGGATTCTCTTTTCGATATTTATTACTCACCAGGGGTGTAATTACCTAGAGTTTATAAGTGAAATTTATTTCATGAATAAATGTGTATTATATTATATTATATAGTATTATACACATAAAACATGTATAGAAACAAAAAAACATTATTTCAATATTAAATATCATGAAATTTTTCAAAAAATAAACCCATGAAAATTCCAAACATTGTAATTTGATAAAAAAAATAGAGAATTAGACAAGTAGAATTTGGAAATTTGGATCCTTCCAATCTTCTAGAATCATCACCCCATAAAAAAATATGGAAAATAAAATAAATATTAGTAAAACATTCCAAATATTTGAAAATAAAAATACTTAACATTGGGAGGAATTATAGTGAATAAATTATGAAGGAATAAAGATCTATTTATATGTGGTAATGTGACCATTCAAATAGTAAGGTGACCATTGAGAATAGTAACCTGACCGTTGAGAATAGTAACTTGACCATTTTAATATTAATTTGATCTAAAAATAATAAAATTCAATATAAATAATATTTATCAAGAATAATTTAGGAAACTATAAATATTATAATTCAATAAAATAAATACCAAAATTAAAAACTCAAAGAAAATTTAAGCATATTTTTAATAAAATGTATTTTAATATATTTCATAAAAACTATAATTTTTTTATTTAAAATTTCAAAACCTATGTTAAAATATTATTTTGAAAAAATGAATTTCATTTTTATAATCAGAACATCAAAATTTTCCATTTGTGATTTTTTGGTAATTTTCTGAAATACAATAATTTTTACATGAATGGTAAAAATACTATTTTTCAAATACCACAAGTTTTATAACATAATGATGATGAAATAATGAATTAATAAATTATAAATTGGTAAATTAATCCAAAATAAAATTTATTAATATAAATGGGTCATTTAAAAATAATAAACTTAATTTCAAAACCAAAAAAGTTTTCCCAAAGTCTAAAGTATTCCATTAAAATAATATTTTGTCATTTTTTCACCTTTCCTTTTGATTAAAATGATACATTAGAATTATAATGTGATTCAAAGTCCTCAAAAAATGTTATTTTATTCAAATATATTTCATAATTTAAAAAAAAATACTATTCCAAGGTATGCCCTAGATAATATATTTTATTGAATATTATAACTCAAAAATACTGCTCTCCATAAATATAAATACCCCCTCTCAATCCCCTTGGAAAACCACTCCTCCCACACTTAAAAAGGACAAATATCTACCCCAATCCCCTATATTAATTCCCATATAATACTTATGGATGTTATATATTAAGCTAACTCCAAGCATTAATGTATTTTAGTGTCGTATAAAATAAGAAACACTGAGAAAAGAGTAAATTTTTATCATCTTCTCTTCAAACATTCCTATTCTCTTCCTTTTTTGTCTATTCATTTAAAAATTTATTTTAATAATAGTTTATTATTTTGTTAGAATTATAAAAATTATATTAAAAAATTATAATAATTAAAATTATGAAGTATTTATAGTTCATAATTCTCTTTCTTTCCCTTTGTGCAATGTCTCATTAACGGTCGATTTACCAACAACGAGGATGTTTCCAACACTCTGATTATCACAAAAATTATGGATGATCATAATAAATTATTTATAATATATAATTGTATATATATATGTATTTATAATATTATAGATTTAATCTTAATATTTAACAAATAATAATTATTCAATATCATTAAATTGAAGCAAGATCAGATATTTTAAGGAAAATTTGATACAAAACATTTCACCTTTGACAAATGGATTTAAGGAATAGAATAAAATGATTATAATTGATAGAGAGTAAAAAAATTATCATAATTCACTTTTAGTTCCATGTTTTAATAAACCTATTTTTGTTATTCAGGATGTAGAAAAGTGACCAGATGAAACAGGATTTACAGTAAGGGGATTCTTAAACCCAACTCCACCTTTTCGGGTTATCCCTCTTTCACATCATTTTCAGTATGAATATTCTTATAATTTACATTAAAATTAACTTTTACCATTATTTTCCTTTTCTTTTCATGTATATACATGTTTTAACCCTTTTTAAATGTTTTATAATCCAGATACGATTTTTTTTCAAAAAGACTCTAATTTCCAAAACATCATATTAACTTTTCTTAAGTAGTTTCTTATCAACTCAAGAATGATGATCTTTTATTAAAAAATTTGATTTCCCTTTTTAATTTGGTAACCCCAAAGGTTATTACATGATGTTTGATATATGAAAACCTTTTTAAACCTATTCATTTCCATGGTTTATTCCCTGACTGCGGTTGTTATATGTTCTATGTAGCATGTATGATTAGGATCATTTTATGATGTGATGGGTGGATCTAAAATTATATTCACCTCCAATTAATTGGTTAATGTGATATATCTCATGAGATTATGTGTATTACGTGTTAACATGATGCTCACTTTGTTCATAATCATGATTTTATGATTTATACACATATGTTATGCATGAACACGATGCTACTTCATTCACAACTTTGTGTGGTATTTGACCAATATGTTATGATATTTCATTATTATGCATATTCCACATTCTATGAATTTATCAAATGTTTTCTTCAAGATTATTATGATGATCCATTTATTATGATCTGATGATTTTAACTATTCTCAACCATTTAATATTGATTCATGTCTCTTATTCCTTTTATGGTATCCACTGCTTTACTGGGATTTTATTTCACCCATCTCTTTGATGTATGTCCTCAAGTGATTACATGTTAAGGATAGAATGAGATCTTTTAAGAGGAAAAATAATAAGGATTTAAATAATGTTTAAATTTTAATACGTACAAGTGAAGTAGGGACCAAATTTTCCCAAGATATTAAACCCCTAGATCCTTGACGGTATCACTATTATATTTATTATCTAAAAAATAATTTAATATCTATGTAATAAAAATTTGGGTCACTGTAAAGGGTTATCATAATCAAATACCTCAAATAAACTTCCAAAATTAAAATATTTCATCATGTATTCAAATTTCATAACCATTAAATATTTTTGAAAACCATTTAACCATTTATAAATATCACTTTGACCATTAACCATTCCATTATTTAACATGTCATAAAACATTTCATTCCAAAATTATGCCAATTAACCCATTTATCATACTAAAAACCATGAAATAGGCATAACAAGGTTAAGATTTTATAGAATCAATTTTATAATTTAAAACCCCATATAATAATTTCCAAGAATTTGGCACACCTAATGGGTGGTTTTACGTCATGGTCTCATAATCTTCAATGGACCTGACATGATCCATGAAGGCTCTAAGACATCAATTTTAGACACAAAACCATTTTATTAGACCAAGGGATAAAATAGAAAACAAATTGGTGTTATAGAATAACTATATACATATGAAACTTATCCAAACTCTGATTAATATCTCTTAGACCACCTAAATTTTGTTCTTATATATCCTATAGTCAAACTCCGACCTTTGATTCGAGCTAAAAACAGATGAAAACACAAAAGAAGATAAATATTTAGAAATATGAAATAATATATATAAGATAATAGGGAAACAATCTATGAAACATCGATATAATAGAGAGATATAGACGTTTAGACTTACTTGGGGCTTTGAATGAGAAGAAAAGAAACTTCAAATGGCCTAGGATCAAAGGAGAATAACCCTTTGAAGAGAAAGAGGATATTAGGATGCACTAAGGGTTCTTAAGAGTGAAATGGGGGGAATAAGGTAAGTTCGTATAAAGTTTAATATGGAAACATGGTAAAATATGATATTTCAATGAGTTTCATGGTATAACCTCATAGTTTTCCAAAATGTGTGCCAACCATGCAAGCCATGTTATCCAAGTAAAACTCTACTCGCATGGTCTCTTGGGCCACCCACACAATTCAAAAAACCATGTGGATGCTATGAGAATGGATCTAGACCCAATACATTTGGTTACTATTACTCCTAAAATGTTTTTTAAAACCATGAATACCATAAATAAATCCACATAGTCATAGTGCATAGTTATCACTAACAATGTGCCAATCATGTGCCATGTTTAATGAGCCCCATTTTCCACCTTTTCAAGTCTCGGACCCCCAGAATGCTACTTAGAACTTCTGTAATCATGGGAAATAATTCCTCATCCAATTTTAAAGGATATTAACAAAAAAAACCTAATTAATGGTTGAGATCTTACATCCTCCCCACTATATAGCCGTTCATCCTTGATCTACACTCTTCTGCATCACTAAGCCTCTAAAGTGAAAATTTAAGGCCACTAATCTCACATATTAGCTTAACTCTCCCAAGTTTCCTCCAAAAACAATCCATGATACCATATCACTTGGAATAAAGGAACAATAGTACCCCGAATTTTTTTAAAATTGTGATCCATAACTTGTATTGGATGATCCTCAATGGATTCATTTTCCTCAAGATCAACATCATCAACGTCAAACACGTGAAATAAATTTAGGTGATATCGTTGGAGTTATGACATGTGAAACACATCACACATAGAACTATACCACTATTAATGATCCAATATATACACTACCAAACTAATACTCTCTAAAATCTTGGATGACCTAACATACCTAGGAAACAACTTACCTTGTTTCTAAATCTGATGGTGACCCAGTCTTGATGACACATGAAGAAATACATGATCACCCACCACAAACTTGAAAGGATGATAGTTTTGATTTGAGTTTGAATTCTATCTACACTTGTCTATAGCCATACATTTCTAGGTCAACAAAACATATTTTGAAATATCCTTTTCAGGACTCGGTCCCAACAACTCTAATTCTCCTAATATCATATATCACAAAGGTGATCGACAAGTTCTACTATGCAGTGCCTCATAGGGGTCCATCTGAATAGTTTAATGATAATATTTGTTTTAGGAAAACTCAAAAAAAATCTATGTGATTATCCTATATTCCACTAATATCAAGGACATGTGTTATAAACATTTAATATGTCACTTATATATTGAACTTAGATTTATTTTCCATCTATAGTTGGAAGGTAATGCTCAAAAACACCTGAGTATTGAACACCTTTTTCTAAAATTAATATAATTTCAATTTAAAACAAGGATCATGATCTGAAACGATGATCTAAGGCACCCCATGAAAACATACTATCTTCAAAAAGTATAGGTTTCCCAACTCATCAATAGTGAAATTTTCCCAAATTAGTGAGAAATGGGCTACTGTTTTCAACCAGTATGTAATCACCTATATTGCATATATCTTCCTAGTAATCCTAGTTAAAAGTACCAAAAAATATATAGTAATTTTTTTCCACTTCCATTCTATAATGATAAAGGTTCATAATGAACTATCAAGGTGTTAGTTCTTCTCCATCAGCTAGTGATATGTGTATCATCACACCATAAAACCTTTGAACTCCTTCATTCATGGACACCAATATTGTCTATGAAGATCATAGTATATTTTGGTCATACTAGGGTGTACCACATATTTTGAATTGTGAAACTCACATATCAACTCCTCATGCATGCCCATTTTAATATAAACATGGATATGAATGTGGGAAACCTCATCTCTATCAATGATCCAAATAGATGGTTACTCCCCACCATCAAAGTTTTCCCTCAACATCAGGCACTCTGGATCCTCATACCTCCTCCCCTTAATATATTTTAAAAGACAAGATAAAATGGATAAAGACATTATTTTCATAATTTACCACTCCTAAACACCAATATGAAGATTAGTGAATAGGTTCCACATCTTCCACTTAGAACTGGACTCCAAAACTGTACAATTATGTGTATTCCTACTCAAAGCATCAACTACGCTATTTCATTTTCCCAATGTATATTCTCACTCAAAATCAAATTATTTCAAGTAATTAGCCCATATTTAATGCTATATATTTTTATCATGCTAATAAAATTTATATTTATGTCCCTTATAATTAATATATACAAAAAAACCTTTCACCCATGAGATAATCTCAATAACATTTTATGGTGTGAACCACTACATCCAACTTGAGATCATGTATAGGATAGTTTTGTTCATGTGGCCTCAACTATTGTTATCTATATGACATGACTCAATCTCCTTGCATCAAAACTATCCTAATACTTATCTCAGATACATCACAATATATATATTATACTCCTTAACTGGTTCAAGATAGATCAGAATTGTTTTTTTAGTCAAATGCATCTTTATCTTCTGTAAATCATTATTATATACTCCAGAATACTCAAACTTTATTCCCTTCTTGGTCAGGTATGAGAAAGGTACATCCTAGAGATAAAATTTCAAGATAAACCTTCATTAGTAAACCACTAATCCCAAAAATATTTATTTCTGAAAACATTTCTTGGGAAAATCCCATGATACAACCACTCATGCCTTCTCAGGGTCCACTAATACACTCTATTCTGAGATAATTTAACCCAATAAATGTGTCTTTTCAATCTAAAATAGAATTTTGAAATATTAGAATATGTTTGATGGTTTCTTAATGTACTCTTCATGATTTCTAGATATTGGGATTTCATTTCTCTATAATGAGAGTACACTAAGATGCCATCAATGAATACCACCAAAAACTAATCTCAAAATGGGTGGAAGACTAACTTAATCACGGACATAAACATCCAAGGAGAATTCATCAACCCAAATGGAATCACATAAAACTCATATAATCCATATCATCTTCAAAAATAATTGTTTGTTATATCATATGGTCTCACCCTTAACTGGTGGTACACGAGTCTTAATCCAATCTTGGAGATTACATAACCACCCCATAGCTTGGAAAAAATACCATCAATGCATGGGAGAGGAAATTGGTTCTTAATTTTTATCTGGTTTAGCTTTTGATATTTGACACATAAGCATAACATCCCATCTACCTTTTTGGAAAATATAACTAAAGAATCCCTAAGTTATGTACACAACCGAATGAACCCCTTATCCTCACAATCCTCCAAATAAGTCTTAATATCATAATGTTACACAGGTTACATTCTATAAGGAGTTATAGAAACAAGATTATCCCCATGAACTATCTCAATAGTAAATTCAACCCAATTAAAAAGGGTATTTTCCAAAAATAGTAATTAAATACTAGAAAGACATCATGCCATTGAAGTAATGTGGAAACCCAAAAAACTCCTCAAGAAACACTTCCCATAACTAATCCACTAAAAGAGTGAAAACGTCATTATCAGGTCCCCTATTATCAAGAACATGAATCACATATTTGGATATGATATCATCCAACTTTTGATGAATGGGATCTTCATGGTATTCTTGGATATCCTATTCCCCACGATGGACATATTTTTTACCCTTAGGAGACATGAAAGTCACTCTCTTATAGTAACAGTCAATGTGAGCCTAAATTTAACGACTTGTACATTCCCATTATCAATTCGAACCCCATCATCTCGAGCATAAACGTATCCCAAAGGAAATAGTTCCCACCAATATTGAGGGAAAAATCCTTACAAAGATAGATACCCTCTGACCACACCCCTAATGGTATGTCAATCGATAAAACCCCACATAATAACTCCACCTATAAGACCAAACCACTCACAAGACATGTAGTTATAAATAAATCTTAATATTATGTATCAAATAAAGAACTAAGAAGATTAAAATTCACTAGAATCATACCTCAAACAGTTGATGGTGTAACCTCATTACCAAAGAAAGGAATATTAACTACATGGAGCTGACATATCCATCTAACATGAACTCTTGTATGAGTCCCATGAGTTGAAATACTATGTTGATATTTTTGTACTTATCCTGAATTATTACATCATCAACCCTAATAGGTATGGCCGGTAGAACTCCAACTGTCAGTCTGATTTGGGTATCGGATTCCCTCCTGGAGATTAGTATCATTATAGGTCCTCCATCACTCAACATATAATGAGGGTTCCTGTAGAACCCTTTTATGTTCCCCATCCTAACATATGTTGGGTCTCCACTAGTGGTTAAATACATTGAACTTCCATTTGACCAATATTTCCATACTAATAGCAGACCACTTATCCACTACTTTGAGAATCCAAACCACTCCCTTGGCTTACCTTCTTGCCATTACCTTGATGGAGGTTCTCATAATGATGATTCATACTATCTGAGTATATATTACTAGATCACAAAATTGAAACTATGTTACCTCCACTAAAAGACTCTTTTAGGTACCCCTCGCTAATGAGAGGCTGATTTACTATCTTAATTTAATTTTTAGTTTAAAAACATTTACTTATGACTTAATCTCCCAAATGATTTGATCATAAAAATGTTATGTCGTATTGTCTACATCTCCTACCAATGTCATAACAAAATGTTGTAGTTTAGGGAAGTGGCCATCATAATCAATCACTAAAATATTACCCAGTGTTAAATATATAAAATCTATGACTCTCTCATGTCTCAGGGATTCTTGGTAAAACTACTCTAAGAAATTTTCTTGAAATTCATTCAAAGACATCCCTAAAGATGCTCATCTGGGACATGAATATCCCACCAACACTTTGTTCATCCCTGTAATATATAAGATACCAAATTAATCTAAATCTCTAGAGTAGTATCAATGTGGTCAAGTATTATCTATATTGACTCAATCCATAACTCAATGGTATCTAGACCACCCTATCCAGATATTTTTAGGGGATGCTATAGCTGAAAGTACCTAATTAGATCAAACATAGTTGGTGAAATACTCACTAGATACCTCTCCATTAACTATATAAATCTATTGAATTTATCACAGAACAACTCTTTTTCCCTATCACCTTAATCTAATAGAGGTTCTAGTCCCACTACTGGAGGTGATTTCTCAACAATTTCCACATGTCAACCTACTAGTAAATGTCGTCATGGAGTTATAACTATATAATTCCAGAGAAATGTTTTAGAGAAAATAATATATAATTTACCTAGTCACACATAAAGGGTCAAAAATAGACATAATCAAGATACTCCTAATACATTATCCCAAAGTATATTAACACAACACTGTCACTACACACAGACATCCCTATCCAGGGCCACTATCTAAATCAGGGTAAAAGTGTTTTTGTCAATTAAAATCCATGTATTTAACACTATATTAAAAAAATAAAACATAACATCTCTAAATTAAAAACAGTCTAAACCTCTTTATTAATCACTATTTATTTGAACCCAAAAAACAATCATTAAATCATTACTTACCAGAGATTAAACATTATATTTAAAATCAATAGATCATAACATTCTTTTCTATATATTCTTAATATGATTAATATCACATGAACCTTGGGTTCTTGAAATTATGCATGCATACACAATATCATATTGTACCAACCCATGAGTAAAATATCACAAATCAATAACATCACACAAAAATCGTGTCACCCAAGGTGAAATAACATTTAATAAGTAAAAAAGAAAACCTCAAGAATAGAAATCACATTCCTAGGAAACTTTGGTTTTCCTCCACACATGGTTTAGATACTCACATGCATAAACTCATTAACAAGACCTGGCACTTCGAGGTCTTTTGTATACCTTTCCAAAATAGTATAGTAATAGAAAATAACATGATGCTCTGATAGAACTTTATAATGTCATGTCCCATCTCACTCCATATAGTGTCCAAAATGGATCTCTACATGACCTAAGTCACGCCTCACTATATACCATAGGCTACTAACTAGAATCAAGGGTATCGTGAGTTACATGGAGAGAATATATCATATTTATCAGTGTAAAAAATAGTGAGAATAAAAATAATTAATAACTAATAGGTAACCACACATAACATGATAAATTTACAAACTCGGTAAGTTCCAAAAAACAAAAAAAATAAACATATCATTCCATGATAGTCTCAAGTGCCAAAAAGTAACCCAAATAGAAAACACAAACTAAAAATTACCAAAATAGATCCTGATACCTAGCTCAGTTCCCTCATCCAAATTCAATATCATAAATACCAAATCACTCATTTAACATCAAGCATCTTCCCTTTTTCTTGCCTGCAACCATAAAGTATGCTTGAGTACCAACGGCGACACACGTAGGGTGTGATTACCACCTAGTATTCCACCCAAAAAAGTATCCAAAGAAATATATAGTCTAATAAAATTGATTGTATAATTATAATGGAATGATAGATAAATAAATAAATAAAAACATGTTTTAAAAAAATAATGATTTATTAACCTCTTAGACTAGAGTTTTAAGGTGGAACCCAAGATAATCAATCCTTATTCATCCAATGTTGACAACTAAGACATAAATAATAGGGTCATACATGTATCAGGTAAAAGAGAATTTTTTTTCATACAATTAAATTATTATTACTTCATAGCAACATGTTCAACATTCTAACCCATAAATACAAAGCGTTAGGTCCCCCATTTCCAACCCATAGATGTGGAGTTTCATATCCACCATTTAGATCCCATAAATGTGGATCATAATGTCCACCATCTCTATTACATAGATGAGGAGAGTCATTTACATTATCTCTAAACCATTTAATCAATTACCAATTTTCAAGGTTCAATATACATGACCTTTTAACACACTGAGATAATAAGCATAATCCTTTTCAACATTTATTATTTTCCAAGGGTTACAATACTTGAAACCTTTAAATAAAATATCACAATTAAACTATTTCACCATTTATTCAAATTTAATAACCATTAAATATCCATTAAAACCATTTAACTATTTAGACTTTTCACTTGGACCATAACCCATTTTATTCTTTAATATTTTATAAAACATTTCATTCCAAAATTATTACAATTAATCCCTTTTACTATACTAATAATTCATGAAACAATCTTAACCAGGTTAATCTTGTAAAACATCCATTTTACCATTTAAAACCCCACTCAGCATTTCTAATAATTTTTCACACCCCATGGGTGGATGTAGGTCAGGTATCATAGTCATCAACAGACCTAACAAGATCTGTGAAGGGTCCATGAAGTCAATTTAAGAACGAAAACCATTTTATTAAATCAAGGGAGAAAACACACAATGCATAAATCTTATGGAATAACTACATAAATAGAATAAATATCAATACTATGGGTAATATCCCTTAGACCACCCACCTTAGGTTCACAGATATCCCCTTATCCAACCCCATCCTTTAATCCAAGCTAAAATAACCGCATACACAGAAGAAGATAAATCCCTAGAAATATGGGAATGAGACATAATATATTAGGGGAAACCAAGATATAAAACATCAAGAAAATATAATTAAATAGAATTTTAGACTAACATGGTGCTTAGAATAATAATTAACATCACTTCAAATATCCTAGGATCGAAGGAGAATCATCTTTGGAAGAGGAAGAGGATATTGGGGTGCACTAAGGAGGTATTTGAAGTGAAATGGTTTATAAAATAAGGTAATTTAATATAAATTTTAGAAGATAAATGTGGTAATTCACCACTTTTAATGAGGCATGTGGTTTGGTCAAATGGTTTTCAAAATCGTGTGCCAACCAATAGAGCACCACTATCTATGAAAAAACCTACTCACGCAATCTCCTTAGCTACCTACATACTTTGGAAAACCATGAAAAAACTTTGAAAATAGATCTGGACCCAACCCACATGTTTATCAGGCCTCCTCACATGGTTTTAAAAAATATTCCTCCCTCTAAAACAATCCACATTGTCATGGTGCACGGTTTTCACTAGCCATGTTTTAACTATGCGCTAGGTGATGTGAGCCCAATTTTGGACATGTTCAATTCCCAAGCCACAAAAACACTTCTGATACCTTCCCTAATCCAAGGAAATAATTCATTATCCAATTTAAAATAAGTTTAAACAAAATTTTAATAAAGAAACAACTCATTAAAGGTCAAGATATTATAGGTGATGAGGGTTGAAAGGTGTGAGGGTTCTTGGGCAGGAGGATCAGGTAAGGAGAAGATGGAACAAGGTAATAAGGTGATAGATAAAACACAATGGGTGATAAATTGTATAGGTAGATATGATCAGGGTATAAGTTTCATGTAGATTAGGTTAGCTGAATCTATGACTAATGAATCATGAATGTGGTGTCCCACTCAGGTTTCCACAACCTAGAGAGGCATTGGCCACCTATCCACCACAGCGCAACCCCACTAGTTGGTTTTATCTCATTAGTGAGGGAATAAATAGCCCAACCTTTATAATTATTAACTTGTGTTCCTATACATGAATGATCTTCAATTCAATACTAGCCCAAAAAACCTTGACTATGGGCCCAGGTATTCCAGTCTATCCCATGGATAGGTGGACCAAGCGGGTTATGTTCTTGGACCTAGGATGGTTGGATAGTGTGCTATGGCTATGTGGGTGTCATGTACCCATGAAAATGGATCACATTCCCCCACCCCTAGTTCTCTATGTGATGTGACAAAAATATTCCATGTGGCCCACTCAATACCTACATGGCATTTTTCATGTTTTTATGGGGAATCTATTTCAAGAAAATAAATATCTTATCTTGAATTATTGTATACTTATATCACAATTGAAGAGTCTTTTGGTCAATTTGAAACTATTTTCAAGGTTATATAGAAATTATTTTTTATTTATATCTTTAGGGTTGATGACTGGTTTTGGGAATGAAAATTGGAGTGTTAACTGAGGGACAAATATTCCCCCTCATATGCAAAGTGCTGCTTAGCAATACCCCTTCCATCTTATTTCTAATTGATTCGAAAACTCTCTCTCATGTTTGGTATGATACTCTCATATGATATATAAAACTATGACCTATTGTGGGTTACACTCATCTAGTGTGTTGTACTCAATGATTCACAGGTCATCGTTTTCAATTTCATAAAGTAAAATGAGCTGCTAACTAGGTAGTTTATATTTTTAGGGTTGTGTGTTGGTAATCCCGTATCTAGGATATGAAGAGACTGATTTTTTTCATATATTTTGATATTTATCTATTAAATAACAATTGGGTGGTTAGGATGTTAGGGTTTATTACTCCCTAGGATAACATCTATCCTTGGTCAAGGTATGGGTTGCCTTATAGATTTCATGAGAAGTGATAGAAATGATGGATAGTATGGTTTCGTACTTCATTAATTGATTTATGCATGACTCAGTGATGATAGGGTCCTCCTTTATGTTATCTAGTGGTGATATGGAAGTTTTGAAGGTTTATTATATTAGATGATTTAATAATTGTGACTCTTTAGGAACCCCTAGGATTATTTTAAGGTGGAACGTATAGATGGTCTAAAAACATAAAAATGTTGGTTTTATCAAAACTCCTAGAATACCTCATTACTTGTGAGATTGGAATAGTTGTGGATTTAATCTAATATGAATAGGACTTCTCTATGTACTTAAGACTTCTAGTGATTGATAATATCTAAATATTTTCTTATATTCTTCTTGATTACTCTCTCATACTTGGGATTTTGAGATAATGGTTTGATTTTGTTTTCCTTTGTAGTTATTTGGTTTCTTACTAAGTATGTTTACACTCACCCTTCCTGGGGAATTATGCCAACATGTGTTGTGTTTACACAGGTGATGTAGGATTTGGAGGTGATCTTGGTGAATGTGGAGCTGGTGTGGCCTGTTTGGAGCAGACGATTGAAGATTTTTTGTGATGCATGATAGAGACTGGTTTTTTATGACAGTGATAGAGATTGATCTAGGAGTGTACATATCAAGTATGATATTTTCATATTCTTGTGTCTATTAGATTCATAGTCTTTCCGAAGGTAAAATTACTTTTTTATTTTATTATATGTAATTTTTCATATATTCAATGTCTTATGTTTGTGTTTTATATTACTTATATATGTATATATGTGTATGGGTTTGTGTGTGTGTGTGTTGGAGATGATGTTGGTTATTTTATGTATTGAAGATATGTGTTTGTTGTAGGATGATATAGTATAAGGCCTCCTATATTGTGTGATATGCCTGCTTGGTGATAGGCACCAACCTATGGACTATTGGTGGTGGTCTTAGGGTAGAACACTCAACTTATCACTGGCGAGGGTGGGACCCCAATGGGTCAGGTCTTATCATATTAGTAGCCAAGTGATCAGGTCCTAGAGATAGAGTTTGGAGTTATCAGTCGAGTGATAACTGGTTTGGGGATTTAGTACAATGATGTTAAGGGTGTCTTCTGTTTATTTTTTATGATAAGGAGACCATCATAGGTGTGGTAGCTGATAAATTCTTTTTCTAGGTCCCTGATAACCTATTAGTTAACCCAAACTTCTAAGTCACCATTTCAAGGTATATGTAACATGGTACATGTATTATATAGTGACCAGTTATGCTTTTTCATGTCTTTTATGTGTTACCTCATCTGGATATTATTTAAAACTTGTGGATTAATCCTGAAAAATTTAGTGTGTTACCCACCGATGACGTACTTGTCTATAGAGTCTGGTTTGTGATAATCCCATGTCTATAGTTAATACTCTCACAACTGGTGGGTTAATGATGAAGAATTTTTTTGAGACTTGGTCAAGATTTATTCTTACATCAGGATCTAAGGTAGTTTATCTCCCATTTCTTAATATTTTATTTCCATCTTGTAGAATGGATGGTAGTTCCTGTTGAGTTGGATGAGACTAACCATGGGATAGATATGATTCATGAGTTCCATTGATAGATTACTTGTAGGTTTCTTAGGATATATTATTCCTCGAGAGAAAGAGTTATGTCTAGAGTATGAGACTCACATTTTTTTCTTGTTCAAAATTTCACAAACTAGATGTTTATTATTTCATTATTTATATATTCCTCATAGTGAGATGTTAGTGTATGATTTTTTCTCAAAATAATGAGGGGACTATTCTTCCATGGTTAGAATTTGTGGCCATTAGAGTTGTTCCTTGGACATGATTTTTAGTGGAATTTTTCATTCTTAATGGTTCTGGTAAGGACTCTGAAGGAATATATTTCAGGTTACAGTTGTGATTTCATGCAACATCGTGAAGGACCCCGAAACACCCTAGAGGGGAGCGGTGAATCATGGTGCCAATTTTTTCTTTTAAAAGTTTTGGATCTTGTTTCCATGTTGGTAGTAACTTGTTAAATCTGTCAAAAAAATGAAAGTAGGGAGATGACATTGAACTTTTACTTGGTTCACCACATAGGGCTACGTCCAAGAAGCATATGCTGACAGTGTGTCAGTCGTACCAAAATTCACTAATCTTCACTAGTTTATGGATTACATGTTTTGGTCACAGACACGATGTGCCAGGAATAATTCTTTTACAAATGTTAAGGGAAAGCTCACTACATGCCTCAGATCACTTCAGTCGACACCCCTTAGCTCACTGCCTTGAGAGAAGTCAAACTCAGTTTATCAACTTGAAGGTCTCTTCAATATATTCGTATTGAAGTCTTTGTCTCTATTCAGCATGAGATGTTGTTTGCATCGAAGTCCAGAAATGTTTCACTTGAAAGCATTAAACCACTGAACTAGATATTCAGAATCTTGTTAGAATCATAAACCAACACTTGTGCGCAATTCCTCAACTTACGAGCAAGATTTGAGAATTGTCGTGAAAGATATCTTTCACACAACCCCTACTTTTTGCGCAATACTTACCTTCTGCGCAACTGCCCCAAAGGGTTCACTTGATATTTTCAGACTAAAGGAACACCTTTCAGGAAAGATTAACTCTCTTAAAATCTTTTTTATGAAAATATTTCGTGCAGCTGAACAACTGGATTTTCGTAGGAAAAATTCTTAAGTATTCATTGGGGGTAGCCTCATATATATAGGCCCTTTATGACATTGTACAAAAGATCCTGACGAGTTTTCTTCAGTGCACATAAGTTTATTTCTAATCATACAAAACCCCTTTTGAGGTCGCATTGGGAGTGAAAACGCTTTCGGCAACATCATCTTCTGTGCACTCCATGACTTTTCCATTTTTAACATTTTGATATTGAAACATGTATTGCACGCAAGTTCCAAAAACACATTAAATATTTCATGAAAAACCCAATCTTTCATGCAAACTTCAAATATTTTGCACACCTTCCTTTTCCAAAAACACGTTTCTCCATTTTCCAACTTTCAGCCCCAAAAATTTGGAAAACACTGGAGACCAGTGCCACCTTCAGTACTACTTTCAGATCAAACTGTATAACCCCTTTCCATGTAATCTTCATGATCTTCCATGAAAGGAATGAAAATAATAAACAAAAACCATGATCAACCCAAAGTAGATTTACAAAAAACACAAACCAAACTCCTTTTTCAGTAAAGAACAACCTGGGTTCCAACACATCGTCTATGAAAAAAACCCTGAGTGGGCATTAAAAATTGGGTATTCTTATCATAGATTCACCTTGTCTTTTGGAGTATCTAGTATTTATTCAAACGATAGGTAGAGTGGTTTTGTGCATTAACATCTATATAGAATATAGTGATAAAATTAGATATTTTTTTTACTAAAGGTAGTATCCTAGCATGGATGTGTTTTAGTTTGGAAGTGGTTGTTATGGAAGTATATAGGTGTGGATGACACTATGATCTTTTATTATCATTAAAACCTTAAAAAAGTTATTTTTAGCCAGGTAGTTTATATTTTTGGAGCTTTGGAAAGTGGTGTGTGATGGATAAATATGGTCATGAATCGATGGGTGCAGTTTAGAGTATGATTTGTGCAATATTTTTTATGGACCCTAGTACTCAATGGAACATGTGAGATTTTTTATTTCAACATAATGTGTTAATTATTTAGATATTCTTGTGAAACCTCTATCCAGGACTTGTAATCTAGAAAATTTTCACTGATAGTGACTGTTTTTCACTCACCCCCATTGGTAAATAGATTTGATCCTTAATGGAGAAAGAGTATTTTCTTGAGATTACTTCATGGTAAAGGAGATATGTAGTGGGTCCTACCTAATTTTGGATTAGATACCTTTAATATTACTTCATAGTGATGTGTGGATTAGTAAATGAGGCGAGGTCTACACCGCAATAGTTAGTGGGATCCACATAGGTGTGGCTAGAAAATACCACCCTCAAGAAGTTTTAGTCAACTACCCATCAAAATGTATGCAAAGATTTATGTGTTATGTGCATGAATGAGAATTCATTCTCAATGGATGTGGAGGTGTTTGTAAGTACTTTTTATAGGTGAACCATTATTTTACATCAATGGGAGACTGGTGTATGCATTGGATTTTGTTTTAGAGACGGTGTTCAAATTTTACTAAGTGAAAAGATGCCTTGAATATTTCCATGTATCAGTTCATAGAAGATCATGGTAGGAATTTATGGAATTTTTTTAGTCTTTCCTAGATTGTTATAGTTGTTTAGTAACCTCTCATTGAATGGGTTTTATATTTATAGAGTATAATTGGTATCTATGAATTTGAAGTTGTGGTGATTGATGAGATCTTAGTGGTGCAGTAATGGAGTGGTGGTTAATGATTTTAATACAAGATTTTTTATCTAGATAATAGAGGATATGATTTTGAATCTAGTTTTAAAGTAGTTTAATATTTATTGGGTTGAGAGGATGCTCACCTTTAATCGATGGTGGTGGCCCCACGCTTTTCACTTGTTTGATAAAGTTCCACAGTGGTTATTTCATCTTAGTGGTCCTATGTCTCCTGGAATTCTCATGATATAGACCTAAAGGATTTTCATTAATATGGAGAGCATATCATCTACTCCACCTGGTGGAAATAATTTTTCCCTTAGTGTTCATATTTTATATCATAATATGTGTCTTATATAGAGTCTACCTGAGTGAAGCATGGCCCTCATTGTGGTATATCTATTGGATCATATTTTATCATTCCCATCACGTGGAAACACCTTTTATGTGATAGAGGAGGTTCTTCTTAAATGGATAGGTATTCCCTAAATCCATTATATAAATATATATGATATATATATATATTATCTTATAGTTTGATATAATATGTCATATAATATGAAAATCATGAAAATAATAATTTTTTTACATTATGGGTATGTCAAATTTAACAATAGGTGATTATCATATGGTATGATATGCCACTACCTGACACATTTCATCTTATGATATTGGGGTATTATATTGCATAGTTTGAGAAACCATGTTACTACCTTCAAAATCCCCATGAAATCATAGCCTATGATTGGAGTTCCATGTGGAGTATGTAATGAGATTACATACCACTTCTTTTCTATTAGTCATATATTATGAATCATTTTTCAAGGATATGATACACATATGGAATACAAATGTTAAAAGTTAAAATTTAGTTCAATATTTTGTGATGTAAATCATTTAAGCTTGAATTAAATGAGATTTAACATGAAAGAGATTAATTAACACATACATATAATGAATGTTCTATAAAACACATTAAATCATGCATTATAATGTATGTGTTAATGATATAATACTCTAGGATCATCCTTGAGGGTCCTATAAAAACCCACTTCTCTGTGATGGTAATGGTGTGTGATGCTTGTCCATAACTCCCAGACACTTGAATAAATCTTATTAATTTTTATTTATTCTCTTAGAACTAGTATTCCCTGAAGGAAAAAAGTTTCATGACTTGTCATAGTGGTCCCACACTATGACTCCCCATTCATGTCTCTAATAGGCCAAGGGCTGGTGACTAGCACTGAGTAAAAATATCACTAACATGGGAGGCATAACCTAAGTACTTGTACAAATGCGCACATGTCCAAGACCAAAAATTATGATATGTAAAAAACATAAAGGAATATAATGCAAGCATACAACTAAACCCAACCAACATAGTACAATATGAATGGAAAGTGATGTAAAGTAAACTAGGAAAGAATACAAGCCCACCAAAAGAAAGAGTCTACAAACTAAAAATTCCAACTTGTAAACAAGATAGGTACTGGGACTGTTACAAGAAGTCATAGGAACACCTCATCTTATCTTGAACTCACAAATCTTTGTATAGTCCTTGTCCACCGTGGAGTCCATCTAAATGTCTCTTGTCTGCACAAGACACGACACATGCAGACAAGGCCCGTGTAGGGTTGAGTATAATAATACTCAATAGAACACCCTAAAAACCACAAAGAAATTAAAAAAAATGAAGGTATTGTTATCTCTACATAGTATATGTCTATAGAACATATAAAAAGGAGAAAATATCCAGATATACTCAAAACCCAGACCCATAGTCTATAGGTAAGTCACAAGGAACACATACCCATGCTAAGGATTCAGTCTGAAGATTCCATGAAGAACTCATCCAGGAGAACTCACTCCATGAGTCTAATAGCTATCTTGACATCTTTTTTAGAATTATTGTTCATCAAGAATTTTTATTAGAGAGATAGATGCACTGATATATCTGAAGAGAGAATAGATACACTCATTCTGGGAGAACACACTCCTGAGTGGGAAAAGATCACGATACATAGATGAGGATCGCTGTCAGGGCCTTGGCGTATACCAAAACCCATTTGGATTCACGAGCTATGTAGCGGGTCAATGTTCTGTAGGATTGGTCATGCCAATAACCTGACTCTACTTAGGGTAAAAAATGGATAGAGTATCTCACTACAGGCCTCTCAGAGGGACTCTAACTCCACCCAGAAGTCCTGCTAAAGATATCATACTCTTATGGATAGGAAATGATACCCGACCTTCAGTGGGAAGAAAAAAGGGGGAACTAACCCAAATGAAACTTATACAAGGTATAGTGGACAAAAATATCAATCCATGTAAACTACATGGCGTGTAGAGGTATCACACGTCGTGTCCTCTGACACCGAGTACTGCTCGTGTACAATAACCCATGTTTAAAAGAGCATATCATGTATAATTGATACACATGGAATATAAGATAAATAAAATGCTATGTAATACTATCTATGAGCCTCTATGTGTATGTTGTCCATGTGCCTTAAAAAGACTTCAACTTGTGTCTACCAACCCGTGTACCAATATACGAGGTAACCCGTATAACCGGCTTGGTCTGGCCATGTGGTAGAGTACATTCCATGTACTCCACCTGATGTATATTCATTGTATGAGATACACGTAGAGTACCATGTAAGGACCCACACATTATTTCACCCTCCTCAGTAGCTCGAAACCCTAGCCACCATTGAGCCGACCCCACATGTTGTGTTCTTCTGGATACATGTTGTGTTATTTAAAAATCCCAAAAACCACTATTATTTGTTGGCGCGCCTTGAGTGATCTTAAATCCTTCGATCCCACTATTAAATCACCTCAAAAATAATGATCCTTGTTCAGTTCACCATTTCAAAGACGATTTGGTTGGTTTTGGGTATTTGATCGGCCCTAAAAACTCATTTTGATTATCCACAAGAAGAATGATTGAAGAACAATTTCTTCCAAACTGTGTTGATTCATCCACTTCCATCATCTCTTTACATCTACAGGGTCATCATAATGTCGAATCTTTTATTTTGGATCCTTTCACTATGAAATGGATGTGCAACGATCCATAATTCATCAAATTGTGAACAATGAAAGATGTGTGGGGTAAAAGGGAGAGGAAAATTCATATAAAAAAAAGAGGAAATAACCTCAAACATTTTTTGTTAAGGTATTGATTCTCTCTCATTATAAGGATCAAGTAGAAAAAATCAAATATAAACCAATCCTTAAAAACAAACCTGCAAATCAAACCCTCCTACAAGAATGATTGAACCGTAGGTTAACCTGTTCATGGGTTGATTCGCTTTCATCTTTTATATCCAAGAATGGGGAAAACACAATTGAAAATATCAACCCCCACCTTGATTGTTGTTAAAGAGTGTTTTTTTCATCATCGGTGAGATCCTTCAACCCTGTTGCGCAATGATCCATGAGTTGATCGTTCTTCATCGTTCACCGAGAGATCTCTATGGGGGTGGATTCTCTCTAAAAATATAGAGGATTTCAGGGAGTTTTCTAGGGTTATGAGCCTAATCCTAGGCTCCTTTTTATTTAAAACCAAAAAATTCATCGCTACGTTTCTAGAAAATTAAATTAAAATAAATTATTAATTTTTTTTATTTCCTTTAAAATGCTCAAAATTTAACTTCTGCAGTTGACCCATGCCGGTTGAAGGTATACCTTTAGTAAGGTAAAGTAACTTTTATAAATGCAACAGTGCCCTTATATTTATGATATGAGCACCCATTTAGAAGTTATTCCACTTTTTAAGGAAAATTGGTTGTGCGCACAATTTAAAGGTTTAATTTGTTTCAAAAATTTATTCTAGGAACCCCGAGCTTCATAATCGCACGCCATCACAATGAATGGTCTAGAATTAATTCCATATAAAATTTAAAATATAACAAACATAAAAATATGGGATATTACATTCTCCCCACCTTAGGGATTTTCATCCCTAAAAGGCCAAAACATAAGGTTACTCAAAAATATGTTGGTACTGTGAACGAATCTGAGCCTCCCAATCCTATTTTTTCTCTTGAATATTCTAGTGAAACCACTAGATATATACCAAGGGACGATTTCCCACAAAGGATACTCTCCTCCAAATCCTTGATCTCTATTGGGTACTCTACAAAGGTATCGCCATCCTTGATGTGCAGCTCACCCCATTCGATGATGTATGACAGATCATGCATGTACCTCCTCATCTACACCATGTGGAAGACATCATGTACCAAGAGAAACTATAGAAGTAGAGCTAGGTGGTAATACACCTTTCCAACTCTATGTAGTATTTGAAAAGGTCCAATGAACCTCGGAGACAAATTTCTACCCCAGAAAAATCTCCACAACCCTGGTTGTGGGGAGACCCAAAGGAAGACAATGTCTCCTTTCTTGAACTCTAGAGGTCTCTGTTGTATATAAGCATAAGACATCTACCCTCTCTATATAGTCTTCATCTACTCTTGGATGATCTACACCTTCTTGGTGATAGCTCTCACCAACTCCCAGCCCATCAGTACTGACTCTTCAGGGTTAGTCCAAAAAAGTGATGACTGATAGGGTCACCCATATAAAGCCTTTAATAGTGTCATACCAATGGTTGAGTGGTAGATTTTTTTGTACTCAAACTGCACCAGTGGTAAGTGGTCCTCCCAACTATGAGCAAAGTCCAATATACAGGCCCACAACATATCCTCTTGAACCTGAATGATTCTATCTATCTAACCATCTATCTCGGTAAGGAATGATGTTCTCAAGAATAGCTAAGTCCCAAAATCCTCCTATAGTCCCTTCCACAACTGGGATGTGAAACAAGCATCACGATCTGAGACTATCATCAAGGGGACTCCAAGAATCCAAACTATCTCTTGTATATAGAGGCATCCCAAGATAACTACTAAACTCTGCTACCTAATAGCTAGGAAGTGGGATAACTTGGTGAGTCAGTCAATGATCACCAATATAGAATCATGTCCCCTAGATGTTTGTGGTAAAACCATGACGAATTATGTCGATATCTCATCCCACTTCAATTATGGCACCTCAAGGGGGTTAGCTAAACCCACTAGAACTTGGTGATCATCTTTTACTTTCTGGAACATAAGGCATCAAGAAATGAACTTTGCCACTGCCTTTTTCATTCCTTTCTACCAGAACTGATATTGGAGGTTTTGGTACATTTTCTTCACTTCTGGATATACCTCTAAGGGTGTGTATGAAACTCCCTCAGAACCTACTCCCACAATTAAAATGCTACATATATGAATCCTATGAAAAGTATGACGTGCTCCCCACCTTGTGAATATCCATGAAAATCTTTTCTTATGAATAACTAAGCACCTAAAGCATAGCATTCAACATCATGAAGTTATGCCTCCCTGACTCTTTGCAAGATTATAGGGATAAAAACCATTGACTGAAGGTAAGTTCCATCATATCCATCCACGAACAATAACTATAGTGATTCCAACTACTCTAATGCCTCACTCAATAACTACAAACTTTATCTTCTGTTGAGAGAATCTACCACCACATTCCCCTTCCCAAGTGTATAGATGATCAAAAATTCATAATCTTGGTGAAACTCTAGCCATTGATTCTTCCTCAGATTTAGATCCTTCTCTGAGAAAATGTACTTGTGGCTCTTGTGATCAGAGTAGATGATTAACTGCTCACCCATCAGGTAGTGCCTCCACATATTCAACATGAAGACTACAGCGGCCAATTAGAGATCATGGGTCACATAGTTCTTCTCATGTGGCCTCAACTGGCGCGAACCATAAGCAATCACCACCTATCTCTATATCAGGACACATCCAAGCATGTTCCCTAATGTTTCACAAAAAACTATGTACTCGACACCCTCCTTCGGTAATCTCAAGGTCAGTGTGCTCGTCAAAATCTACCTCAACTACTATAAAGCCCGCTATCACTTCTTCTTCCATATGAAAGGGTAACCCATCCAGGTCAAACACTACCACAAAACGGGCCAAGGCCAGAACCACCCTTTATCAGCGCTAAAGAAAAAGCACTCATAAAAGGGGGTACCTTTATCAGTGCTAAAAAAGCACTGATAAACATACCCCTTTATCAGTGCTTATTTTTAGCATTGTTAAAGGGTACCCCTTTATCAGCGCTTTTTTTAGTAGTGTTGATAAAGGGGGTTCTTTATCAGTGCTTTTTTTAAAAGCGCTGATAAAGGGTCTACTTACAAAAAAATTCATTAAAAAATATATTAATATTTAAATATATAGATATAGTTATATTTATATAAATATAATATATATTTTTAAAATATAATTTTAAATATATTTTAGATAAGTATAAATATACAGTTACACTTAATATATAAGATATTTAGTGAAAATGGATTATAAAAAAATTAAAAAAAATATTTTTAATTAATAGTTTTCTGATTATTATGGAGTAATAGTCATTTAATAACAATTTGGAGACTAAAAAAATAAAAAAAATTAAAAAAAGATCCAAAATATGTTGAAAGCGCAACTCGAACTTCAAACGGCCATAACTTTTGATCCGGTTTTCCATTTGAGATCTACCATATATCAAATAGAAGCCTGAGATGAGTTCTACACCCTTATGATTAGTGAGGTTCTCGGTTAAGGTTTTTTTGAGGCCAAAAAAGGCCCATAATTACTCCAAAACTGAGTTTTTAGTAGGGATACCCCGATTTTTTAACATTTTGTGGATTTTCAGCCTCATTTAAGGGGGTATTATTAAATTTTTTGTGGGGAATGAATTTATTCCAAGGTATTACATTCATATTGATATTATATCTTTTAAATTTTTTCATTTTTTATAATTAACTACCATTTATAATCAAATATATAACAATATGTACATATTTTTTATATATTCACACATAAAAATTTAATTATAAATATAAATAATAAAATATAATTACATATAAAATATATTAGATTTATCTAAATAATAACTAATATCCATTTTATTTAAAATAAAAATATATGAATATTTATATACCTATATATTAATCTAACTATATATATATATATATATTAATATAACTACATATATATATTAATATAACTATAAATATATATATTAATATCACTATAAATATATATATTCATATAACTATATATATATTAATATGACTATATATATATATATATTAATATAAATATATATTACTATACGAATAAATATAACTAAACATATTTATAGAGATAGATATATATCATGAAATGGAAAAAAAATCAAAATAGAGGAGTGGTAAGGGCTTAGGCGCATGGGGGGAGGTCTCGAGTTCAAAACCTGGTGAAGGCAGGGGCGCGTGTGCATAGGGGAATATGGGATCTAGCGCTAATAATGGGTGGGGGATAGCGCTGATAAAGGGTGGAGGCGGTGTGTGGGGGCGCTGGAGGTGCGGGAAGGCACTAATAAAGGGGGGGCTCAAGTGCTGTAAAAAGCCCCCCCGAGATTTCCGGGATTTTTTTAAAAAAAATTAATATTTTTTTAACTTTTATCAGCCCTTTTAAAAAAGTGCTGATAAAAGGGGTCATTTATCAGCGCTAAAAATAAAGCGCTAATAAATGTCCCTTTTATCAGCGCTTCGTTTTAGCATTGATAACAGGGACCCCCCCTGTATCTACACCGGCTTTAACAGCATTTTTCTAGTGTTATTAAAGGTCATTTTTACCACTGATAAAAGGGGTATTTGTAGTAGTGAATGTTGGCATCGGTGCTGATATATGAGAGAAATTTGGAATGAATCTTTGTTAATATCATACCAGCCCAAGTAATCTTTGTACCTCTATCACTCTCCTAGGTGGCTCCCATGCTAACACAGCCGCCACATTGGCTAGGTCCATAGCTACTCCATATGCTAAGATGACATGTCCCAAAAGGTGGACCTCTTGAAGCCATAACTGGCACTTTGAGAGCTTCTTATAAAGATAGTGCTCTTGTAATCTGTCTAGAACCATCTGTAGGTGTCTTGTGTGATCCTCCTCAGACGCCAAGTACACAAGGATGTCGTTGATGAAGAATACTATGAACCTATCTATGTAAGGTAGGAAGATCAAGTTCATGAGTCTCATGACCACTGCGGGGGAATTCATCTTTCCAAAAGGCATCACCAAGTACTCATATTGACTATAGAGACATCTGAAATCCATCTCTGGTATATCCTCATCTTCTATTTGTAATTTTTGGTAACCCGATCAAATTTCAAGCTGCAAGATCCATCATGCCCCTCTCAGATGGTCAAAGAGGTCATTGAACCTCAGAAGTGGATACTTTCTCTTCATTGTTACCTGGTTTAGGTGCTAGTAATCCACACACAACATCAAAATCCCATATTCCTTCTTAGAAAACAAAACTAGGCCCTCCCACGATGAAATACTGGGTCTCACAAAGTCCTTACTCTATAAATCCCCCAGTTTCACCCTCAACTCACGAATCTCTATGGAATCCATCTGTTACGCTGGTGAGGATATCAGTGTCATATCAGGGTGTAAGTTGATAAATAATTCGATCTCTCAATGGGGAGGTAATCTTGGAACATCCTCTCGAAAGATGTCCTTGTACTTTGACACTATTGCTGTGAACTGAAACCTCCCAACATCTGTTTCTATGAGGGTAAGGCTAACCAAACCATGAGTGATTGACTTCACCCTTCTAATAATGAGCTCATTCTATGCTTCTTGGGTTTCCTTTTCACCAACAAAAGAAAACCTAGCCCCATCACTATGAACACACTGCACCCTTCTCCAAAACAATAAATCTGGTCATGGACCAAAGGTAGCTAATCCATGCCGAAAATGATATCGTAAGGCCTAGATACTACCACCAAGAGGTTCCAACCAAAACTCTCTCCACATTGGGTAAGATCACACTTTAGGTAAAGATGAATGACCATCAAGTCTCCTCCCATAGGTGTCTCCAAGCGTAATGGTCGAGTCAACAGCTCTACCAGAATCTTAAGGTTTTACAAAAAACATGTGGTGAGGAAAGAATGACTGGAACCTTTGTATAAAAGTATGGAAACTAATGTATAGAATATATATAGATAATACCTTAGATCGTCTTGGGATTCCATGGGTTATACGTCTCTACCACGTGTATTTGTCCTCTCCTTTGTCCCTCAACTTCTAGATCCTAGTGCATACCACCTAGTGGTGGTGGTGGGAGTATTTCAAAATGTCTTCCACCTACTGTAGCTCTCTCTTCTCCTCTTCCATGTTTGCCTCCTAGTAGGTCTTTATGGTCCAAACTCTACCTCTTCCACGGTGGTCCATCCACTGCCTCCCTATCAACAGCCCGACATGTTGGATAGTCTCTAGTGAGATGTCCTTTTATATCACATAAGTAGCATCACCTCTCCCAAGACTGACTAGATCTAGCATGAGATCCCTTGACTATTGATCCCATATCTTGGGACCTCCTAAGACATCTCCCAAATTTTGATCCATGTGCCTGACATCGGCACCCAGCTGCCAAGGTCTCTACACCTTTCTTCTTACTGCTGACTGCCACTAGCTGTCTCTACTCAGCCAAGAAGCACTTGACCACTAAAGCTCACTTGATCACCCCATAATAAGTCTAAATTAATAGATTCACAACAATATCTTGGGTGTCTCATTGTATACCTCGCTCAATGGTCTGATTTATAAATTACTAATCCCTAACCATATCCATTGAGTACCTAGCAAGGTTGGTAAACCTTGATAAATAGTCAGTCACCATCAAACATCCCTACTAAAACCGAAGAAGCTCCTGGATACATACTACTCTCAACATAACCAAATACAACTCCTCCCTAATGGGATGCTCAAACTCTGTCCAAGAATGATTCAGTTCATTATGATTCTTCGTGATTAAACTCCACCATCACCCTACTGAACCCTGAAGAAGGACCGCTCCTAGGATCACCATCTGGTCCACTGTCATCCTCACTAGAAAAAAAACAATGGTAAACTCCTCAAGACAATCCTCAACCACCTTTGGGTAAGGATTTCCTCCGAACCTGAGGGGTCTTTATCTCTAAAACTCATGGAGCGCTCTCAACCTACACTTCTCGTCTACTAGTATAGCAAGTACTACATGAAGATCCACTGGTGGTGCCATAGCTAGTGCTCCACCTCGAGGTAATTCCAAGGGACTGAATATAAGCCTCATCACTAAGGGGGTCATCCTTATGATCGATTTACTGAATCCTAGCTGGTATACATCATAGAGTCATCTTGTAAAGAAACAATAAGTACTATAGTCAATGATTATATCTGGATAACTGACTCAAGAGGAAATGGAAACCACAACCCATTCTTATATTATTCATGTACCATACTATTGTCTCCCTACAATTAGTTTTCTCATGTATAGAGTCAAAAAGCAAGTTATCGGAGTCCTGGTGTATGGATACAACGGTCGCCCACAACAACACAAGATTCCCTGGCATGAAAGATGAACTTGATACACTTAACACTGTATCCCCAAACCAATCCCACATACTCTCAGTCCTAAGGTAAAATTAACCACATCTGATACCACTCTGTCATGACCCATCCCAGTGGGGCCCACACCATGACTTGTAAATCCTGCCCCCAATTGGCCAGTGGATTGGGACTAGCACTGAGTAGGCATATCGCTAACATGGTAGGCATCACCTAAGTACCTATACACACAAAAAAACACATCTCCAAGCCCACAAATGTTGAAATGTAAAAAAATACAAAGGAACAGAATACATTCATATAACTAAACCCCACCAACATAGTACAAAAGGAAAGAAAATTTTTGTAAAGTAAACAGGTCCAAAATACAATCCCACCAAAATAAAAAGTCTACAAACTACAAATCCCAACCTATAAACAAGATAGGTATTAGGACTGATACTAGAAGTCTTAGGAACACCTCGGCCTCTATGAAACTCACAAAGATCTATCCGATCTTGGTATGCCCTAGACTCTATCTAAAGGTCACTCATCTACACAAGACACGACACATGTTGGTAAGGCCCATACAGGGGTTAGTATAACAATACTTAGTAGGACACCTCAAAACCACAAAGAAATACACAAAGTAAAGCTATATTTATCTCTACATAGTATATTTCTATAAAACATATAGAAAGAGAAAATATCTAGATATACTCAAAACCACAATTCGTAGTCTAAAGACAAGTCACAACGACCGCATACCTGTGATAAGGATTCAGTCTGAAGATTCCATGAAGCACTCATAGAGGAGAACTCACTCCAAGAGTCTGATAGATCTGCTAAAGTCCACTCGAGAAGTACTATTTTAAAGGAATTTTTATGAGAGAGATAGATGCATATATATATCTAAAGATAGAACAAATACACTCATTCTGGGATAACACACTCCTGAGTGGGAAAAGATCATGATACATGGATGAGGATCACTTCCAGGGCCTTGGAATATACTACGACTCATCCGAATTCGATTTCTATATAGATTATAAATATCTAGTAGGATTTTTCATGCCTAAAACCTGACTCTAATTAGGGTACAATAATTGATGGAGGACCTCACTCCATGCCTCCCAGAGGGACTCCAATTTTACCCCAATTGTCTTGTTGAATAGATCATACTCCTGTGAATAAGAAACGATACCTGACCTTCAGGGGGAATAGAAAATGGGCACTAACCCAAATGAAACTTTTTCAAGGTATAGTGGGAAAGGAGATCAATCCGTGCACAAGAAACTACACAGTGTGTAGATGGGTCACACGCCATGTCCTCTAACACAAGATACAACTCGTGTACAACGGCCTGTGTCAAAAAGAGCATATCGTTTATAATTGATACCCAAAACATGTTAGAGAAATAACTCGTATTTTCCTACCATCTGGGGTCTGCTCCATTTATGCTGGCCATGTGACCACACATGGATTCAACCTCTATATGCCAACCCGTGTATCAGTACATGGGGTAACTCGTGTAACCAGCCTAGTCTGGCCATGTGGTGGGGTACATTTCATGTACTCCACCCCATTTCTTTGAATCATCTGATATATACACTGAGTCCTATGTAAGGGCCCAAATGTTATGAGACAGGTTTTACATTCCATGTCATCCTCCTATGTATCCCAGAACCATAGCTACCACTGAGTCGGCCCCAAACGCCGTGTTCTTCTGGATACATGTCGTGTTCTTTGAAAATCTCCAGAACTACTATTATTCATCGGTGCACCTCGTGTGATCTTAAATACTTAGATCCTTCCATTCAATCACCTTGAAACTAAAGATCCTAGTTCATTTCACCATCTGAAAGATGATTCAGTTTGTTATGGGCCTTTAATCGGCCTTGGAAAATCATTTTGATCCTCCGCATGAAAAACAGTGGAAGAAAAATATCTTCCTAACCATGTCAATTCGTCCACTTCCTTCATCGTCGCACCTCTGTTGGTTCATCATGATGTCGGATCTCTAATTTGTGATCATTGTGTTGTGAAATAGATGTTCCATGATTGATCATTCATAACCCTATGAAGAACGAAGAGTGCACGAGGTCAAAGGGGTAGGAAAATTCATATAACAAAAAAGAAACAAACCTCATGCTTTCATTATTATGGAATTGATCCTATCCATTTAAAAGGATAAATCTAAAAAATATAATATAAACCAATCCCTCTAAACAAACCCACAAATCAAACACTCTCTCAAGAATTATTGAACCGTAGGTTAACCTATTCGTGGGTTGATCTGTATTCGTTATTTATATCCAAGAATGGGGAAAACAATTTAAAATAACAACCCCTACCTCAATGTTTGATGATGAGGAATTTTTCTATTATCCTCAATGAGATCCTCTGAACTTATTGTGCTATGATCCACGAGTTGATCATTCTTCGTTGTTCATCGAGATCTCTCCAGGGGGTGACTCCTCTCCAAAACTCTAGAGGATTCCTTAGAGTTTTCTAGGGTTATGAGCCTAGCCCTGGGTTCCTGGTTATTTAAAACCATAAAATGTGTCACTGCATCGTTAAAATGTTTAAAATAAAATAAATTATTAATTTATTTTATTTTCTTTAAAACGTTCAAAAATTAACTTTTGGAGTTGACCCACACTAATCGAAGTTAGACCTCACCTAAGGTAAAGTCGCTGGTCTGAACACAACGGTGCCCTGGTATTTTTGATCTGATCACCCATTTAGAAGTTATTACATTTTTTTTAGTAAAACCACTCACATGTTCTATTTAAAGGTTTAATTTATTTCAAACATTTATTTTGGGCATCCCGGGTCTTGGAATCGTATGTCTTCACAAAGACCGATCTCAAATTAATTCCATATAATATTTAAAAAATAACATATGTAAAAATCTAAAACATTGTAAGAAGAATCCCATCCATGTGATAGATGTTTCATCTTGTAGCATGGATACATTATGAAGAGGTTATGTCATTTGAATTCCCTTGGTGATCTTTATAAAATTATTCGATAGTATGAATATGATTCATAATATCTTTGATATAGTATTATTCATTTACAATTTAATGTGTTTAAAATATCCATGAAATTTGATATTGGTATTAAAATTTTGATTGTTTTCACACATTAAATTATATTTTTATAGCTCCCCTAAGAATTATAGAAGTGGTATTAGAGATTTACATGTTCGTTGATTTATGAAATCATGCACGAAATAAAGAAAAATAAAATTTTATTATGTACCACATGGAAATCATAAAATGTGATATATTAAAATGTTATGTTTGTTATATATTGTTACTTATAATATGGGATATAGTAAGTTTCAACATGATATGAGACCCAGGGATTTCTATTGATCATAGTGTGTAACTATGAAATTTCAAAAAAAAATATAATTTCTTATTATTTTTTAAGAAAGTAGCTCATTAGATCATAAGAATGATATTATGTGTATCATAAAAAAATATCTAGGCACTAAATAGTTATATATAAACTTCATCTTATCTATATTCAAATATGATAACTAAATAGGTGTACTTATGGTTATGACAAGACCATAATCGTATAATATTATTTTCAATAAAAAATTTATTTTTCTTTATATTCAATTATGAATTGAATTAAAAATTTATAAATTGTTCATAAATAATTATAAAAGGTGTGTTCGGTACATTTATTAATTAATAAATGTTTAAGAGACATTTAATATTATATTTTTTTATGAAAATACCTTTTATAAAAATATATATTTCATGCATTTTGATTAAAAATAAAGTTTTTATTTGTTTATCATAAGGGGTAATTAATAAAGTGTTTATAAATTAAAAAAATGATAGAATATAAAATGATTGAATTTTAAGATTATGAATAGGTCATGATGCATAATTTCAATTATTAAAATTAAGGTAATTTATTTATAATATTATTTAAACCTCTTCAAAAGAGTTTTGATGATTAATTTTCTCTCGGATTATTGATAGGTATATGATATTTATATTATGTAAATAGTTTACATAATAAATAGTGAAATATAACATGTTTATAATTTATAAACTATAATTTTTACTTATAATAAAGTTACATATAATAAATAATATAAATGAGTTAATATTATGAATATAAAGAGTTTATATTCATGAATTATGGAATTTACATAATAAATAGATAAAATTTTAAAGTGATTATGATTGAGATTTATTTTATGAATTGTTCATAAATTATTATCTCATGTTTAAATTTATGAAGTGTTTATTTATTTAAATTTTTTTAATTTTTTTATTCATGTATATCAATTATTTATATTTTTAATAGGTGTATGATTTAGTTTATATGATAAAATTATTCTTATAAATTGGCATACCATTCTAGGTACATAAACATAAGATTTATTTTTCATCTACCTTGACCTCAATTTTTAGATAAATTTATTATCTTGAATTTAGTTATTTAATATAGTTTATACATATTAGGTATTAGAGTTAAGATTAATTGAATTATCACTTGAGTAAAATGTCCTCAGGTAGAGGGATTTTGGGTCAGACTTCTCACTTGCCTAGAGGATTATGCCTTGTTCTAGAAAGATGGGGGTTGAATATTTTTGGCTCTAGGATTTCTCATGTGGATATTGTATATCTCATATAATTATGAAACTTTACATGAATATTCATATACCTTATTCATTAATTAAATTTGGATATGGGTAAATATGTTTGGCTTCTATTTTTAGGTGACTAACACATACTGTGGGTTGTGTAAAATATTATAAATAAATATAATTTCAACATATTAATTTATTGGATTGATTATGATTCCAAAAATAAATCATTAATCATTAGAAAAATGCATACATAAAATATAATAACATGAGATAATATAGTGAGAATAAATCCCCTTAAAATAATAAGAATTATATTCCTACCAAGGTGACACTTTTCAAGACATGGATCATCCAACTAGGTAGGTTATGTCATAAAAAGTTCCCTTAGGTTATATTATATATGGAATGAAATTAATGGGTGGACCTAAATCATCCTTAGGTAGGTATTTTTATAGTAGGGTGGCCCTAGGTTTTCTAGTGTTATCCTATGCTTATTGTTTTCTTTGGGTTACACTTAGCTGTGAAACCATGAAAGCTAAGATACTAGAAGAATAAAGTTGAGTTTATATATATTTATATATATATATATTGTATTAGACAATGATTTTTTCACTCAATTATCCAAGAATAATATATAGTATGATTGGGATGATTCCCTATCAAAATAGCTAATTGGTAAAGAAGAATGTCATATCAAACTAATATATTAGTGAAATATAAATCTTAGAACACTAATGGGTTTGATGAATTTTTTGGGATGTGAATCCTGGTTTTGGCCTATTATAAATTTTTCCAATGTAAATATGTTTACTAGAATTTTGGTCAGTGGTGGCTGGAAAGGCTCAGTATACAAACAATTATATTTTAACCAATGGTAAAATGAGCACTAGAAGTTTAAATATTCTAATGAAGTCTCAAAGATCCAAAATATTCAAGGAACTCTCTAAAATAAAGGGTCTCAAATAAAGAACTAATGCAATTATTTTAATTAAATAATGTTATAGGAAATCAATATTGAAATTTTTTATAGAGGCTCCCCATGAATATAGGAAGGAAATATGACCTGGATGACTAGTTAAGTTTCCTATAAAAGGGATTGGGGACCAATGAGAACAGACAATCAGACACAATTATAGTAAATCCTAATTATGTACTTTGTATCAAAGGTTTCCATATGTTTATTCCCCTGTAATGAATCTTACATACTTTTTTAGTTCAATGTAATATTTTTACTTCTATTTAATGAAATGAAATCTATAATTATTACTATATTTCATGAGGGAAAAATCAACTAAAGCATGTTAATATCTAGTTTTCCTTTACTACTTTATGAATTTCCATTTTGGTTTTATGTTATTTTCAGTTTCTATCAATGTGTGTGTAAGGTAGGATTTATACGGAGTGTATGGTTCGTTGACTTCCTACTTCCAGTACACTTAGTCAAGTAAAGGAAAAATTTTAAAGGTTTGGTTTTTTCTATTACACTGATACGCGTGTGAAATTATAGTGGTAAAATGATCATGTTATCAAAGGATCTATAGAAAGATCAGGTGATTATATTTTTGAGGAGTTGGTATTTCTACTTTATAATAAGTGGTATTAAAGATAGGTTGTTCAGTACACAACCATCACACTAGTAACAGCTCATGTTTGACATTATATAAAGAAAATATATAGAATGAAAATTTTGATGGAATGTATTTTTTCTTATGGATGAATATTTCATCAAGAAAAATATAAAATTACTAGTTTTTAGAATAAATATTAGTGGAATATCAAGTAAATTACATCAATATGATCTGTGGGTATCTCAAATATTTGAAGGTATCATTTGTATATGACTTATAGTTTCTACTCTTATTATTATCACCTCTGAAAATCTAGGGTGTTATGGTTATTATGGTTAGTAATCCCAATGGAAAAAAAATTAATGATATTAAAATTTTGATATTGAATGAGGAGATCAAATGAAGGAAAGTTCAAAGACTTTCCAATGGATTTCTTAATATTAATAGAATAGGATGGTTACATCAATATAAGTAATCCTATTAAAATAAACAGCATGAAAAAATGTCTCTTGGAAGGGGTCAAAGAAAGTCAGTTTGACCAAGTCATACATGCTATAATTATGGGGATAAAGGTAATATTAAGAATAATTGAAAAAGTTACAAGGTGAACACTAAAAATGATTTAACCACTAGTATTTTCAATTTTTCTAGTTTACCAAAAGGGATTAACAATTACCTGCTATGTTTGAATACTCTTGTAGAAGATTGGGTGATTATCTTTGGAGCACAGTTTCTTTCAATCGGTGATAAAATATTCATAGTCAACTATGTATCAAGGTTGTTTTTGAAGGTTCATCTAGCAGATGATGAAGCCCTGGATATTATTGGAAAAGGTGAAGTCAACATCTGGATATAGAAAGATGGATTTTTGAAACTATCAAAAGTTCACCATATCCCTTGACTATGGAAAAAAATTATTTTCATTAGTAAACTCGAGGAAGAATACTATAGGACTAGTTTTATAAATGAATTTTGAAAATTTATTTTTAAATCTATTATAGTTTCTTTAGGATTAAAGTATGGGACTCCTTACTATACCTGAAATTTATATGGGGTTTCAGTTTCTGAAAGTATATCTTCTATGAATCTAGAAGTATGGAATTATAGATTTGATCACCTTGGTGATAAGAATATGAAAGTGTTATCAGAAAAAGTTAAATTTATTCTGGATCTCATGGAAATTTTGATGTTTCAATGTTTTATAATAGGAAAAAAAATAATAGTATCCTTTAACTTAGATGGATAGAACCCCATGAACCAGAACTTAGAGCTTATTCACTTAGAATTTTTGGTCCCTTTACGTGTTCATTTCTATATTGGTTTCCTTTAAATAGTACCTTCATTGATGAATATAATAATAAAGTATGGATTTAATTCTTGAACAATAATTTTGATGTATTTTAGGTTTTCACTCAGTGAAAATATATTTTGATAAGGTAATTTTTTCAAAATTTGAAGTGTATACAGACTGAAAATGCTGGTGAGTACATTGAATACAACTTCTAAAACTTCTTCCAAAATAATGGAATATGTCATGAAAATATGGTTCATAAAACTCCATATAAAAATGGTGTTGGTGAACTTATGAAAAGTAATTTTTCTGAGAAAGTTTTAAGTATTTGGTTTCAAAAAGGAATGACTCGGGAATTTTTAATGCAATCACTCAATATAGAGACATATATCATCAATAGAAGTTTGAAATTAGTATTTGGGAAGAAACATATTGAGAAATAAGGGATAAAAAACCAAACTCTCAACATCTTAGAGTCTTTGTTAGTTTAGAATATGTACATGTTAATTGTAAGGATATAAATAAGATTGAACCTAAATCCAAAATGTGCTTTCCCTTGGTTATGGATATCAAAATTTGAGATATCAATTATAGTATGGTGAATGAAAAAAAAATCATTGAGAGAATATTAATCAGAGTAAGGTTATTAGAAGTTCTCAACTTCTAGAAAACTCATATGTTAGTACTAAGAGCACCAATAATACAAGAACAAGGCCATTGGATTTACTATAATGTTCAATATTAACTAAATCTATCATATGATCATCAAAAGTATAGTATTTGGAATCTAAAGTCCCAAAATTTTAGATATTATAATAAATATATATGTTGACCAATTTAGAGTAGTTAATTCAAATGAAGATATCATCTAGAATTAGTTAACCTATTCAGCAGTTTGGGGCTAAAATAAATCCTTTTATTTTAATGGATGATGTAGAAACCATATTTCTAAAATAAACTACATTTGAAAATGATTCAAAATAGTGAGAGTTAGTTATGAATGAATATAGGGATTCATTAAAGTTAAATGGAACTTGAGAGATGGACAAACTTATAAATGTGAGAAAACTAGAAAAAAAAAGGCTTTATCAGTTGAAATAATAAGATGATGGAAATAAATCATATAAGGAATGACCAGTAGTAAATGGTCTTCAATATAATGAAGGATTTGGTTTATTATAAATCTTCTCACTGGTAGTTAAACATTTTACCAACCATATAGTGTTAAGTCTAGGAGAATAAAAATATTTTTATCCATATTAGATGGAAGTCAAGATAAATTTACATCAGGATGAGTTTGGGGAATAAATTTACTTGAGGAAAGTAGTATGTTTCATGATATATGAAAAATGGAATATGGTATTTAAATTGAAGAAAATATTGTATGACTTGAAGCAAGTACCATGACAAAGGAATCATAAATTCAACTCATTTATACTGTAAAAAGGATTCATTGGGTGAAAAATTGATCAATTCAATTATCAAAAAGAAATGGGATGAGGTTATTTTTATTATATTGCTTGTATATGTCTATGAAAGGCTTCTAATTGGACTATATGATCAAAAAATTTGGAAATCGAAGTGTAATTTTTCTATACGTTTTGAGGTGAAAGATCTTGGGTAAGCCAATAAGATCCTAAGGATGAGGACAAAAATAAATAGATAGACTGTAAAATTATTGTTATATTATATGGATCATATCTAGATGATCATAAAAAGTTTTGGCACTACCAAATAAAAATAGTTTTTTTCTTCACTTGTCAAACACTTTAATTTATCCTAGGAATAAGGACTAGAAATAGAAGAAGAGCTCTGGTATATGGATAAAGTTCCGTATGCTTTATTTGTTAGAAGATTAATGTCTATCATGATTTATACTCGGTATGATATTGTATTCATGGTGTAATATTTAAGAATATTTATATCAAATCTTGGTAAGGAACATTGGGAATCCATTAGGAGTATCTGTCGTTATTTGAAAGGAGTAGAAAATGTGGCACTTTTTTGGAGGAATATCTATTATAATGTTTTTTTAAGTTGGGATTTTCTAGAGATTTAGATAACTAAAAGAGATAACTATATTAATGATTATATATGGATAAACAAAAGGAAGTTAGATGTAACAATAATTGAATTTTGTTTCATTAAGTACAACATAATCTGAGTAAGTATCTACAATAGAAGAAGGAAAGAAACTATTTTGGTTGACGAAATTACTAATGGAAATTTTTATAATTCAATAGGGAGGAATGTTATTCAATTATAATTATATTTAAATTTACTTGGATAAATATATGGTTTTCCTTTCATAAATAAATAATATCGAGCTAAAGTACCACTCTATCATATACATGTTGTATGATAAAGTGATAACCCTCTAAAAGATAACTGATAGACATAATTTTGGGGTTATATTTTCCGAATGTTAGTTCAAGGATGTCTGAGTTAGTATCATGCCTTAGTGTGCCATGGGTGAACGAAAGTAAGTGAAATATCACTATATACTTTAAAAAACAAATAATAAATGGTTTTTTGGAATATTTTACTAATTGTTTTCCCCTAAAAAAAGTCTTCAAGTAAGATACTATTGGGATGTAAAACCTGGTTTCATACTACTAGAATTTTACTCATTGAAAATAAATTTACCAAAATTTTGGTCGATGATAGATGGAAAGGATTGGTGTGAAGATATTGTAAAATTAACCGGTGGAAGTAGGACCATCAGATGTTCAAATATTATGAAGGATTATTAAATGTTGTAGATGTTTGAATAACTCTCTTGAAGTAATTATCTCAAATGAATACTTTATAAGTTTACTGATTCAAGTGGTTGAATTCAATGAGGTTATAATAAATCAATAATGACATTCCATATGGATCATCGCCATGAATTTGGGAAGTTAGTGTGACCCGTACAACCAACTAAGTTTCCTATAAAAGAGAGTGATGCCTGATGAGAATAGTGAATCAATCATAGGTATATTACATCCTAATTATATACAATGCATCAAAATTTTATAAATATATAATACTTTATAATGAAGATTACTAACTATTTTTTTATTGGAATGAAATATTTGTACCTCAAATGAATGAAAATAAATCCATAATGATTCTACTCATGCATTTAAGAAAAATTATCTAAATCATATTAATTTTTTTTTTGTTTTATTAATTTATAAATTTTGATTGTTCTTTTTTATAATTTTGGGATTTTTTATGGTGTTTGAAATGTTGACTTTTTGTGGTTGGTAGGGTGCTTTGGATTCATACTTCTAATACACTTAATCAAGGTAAGGTGGACTTAAAGAGGATTTTTTCCCTCTATGCTGATATCCATGAAAAAATTTAATGGATTGATAATCGTACTATTGGTGGATCTATTAGAAGCTCAATAGATCATTTTTTTGGGTTTCAGTGTTTCCACCTCCCAAAACAAATTAGAGGGGTTATCATTTTTGTGGGAGCCCATTTTATATAGGTACTTAATAAATGATAATGAAACATAATAATCATCTATTATAATATTATGTTATATATAATAATATCATCCTTATTAAACTTAAATTTGAGAAAAATCCTATAGGAAATAGTATCTTAATGTAAGAAACTATTAAGACTAATAACTTAATAAAAATTATTAAGTAATAAAAATTATATTTGTTAGAGAAACACCTTCTAGAGTAACCAAGTGTAAAAGTTTATCAATAAGAGAATCAATATTCCTATTAGAAACATATAATGATTCAAAAAATGTTTAAATAAAATTAGATATAAAATTACCTAAATAATTTTAGTCTCTTGTACTCAATATGATTGAGCATATCTATAATACTTAATATGATTGAGTATGTTATTGACTTTTTGAGATTAAAGGTTTGTTTAATGTTTATTTTGGTTAATGACTTATATTTATTGTAATATATGTAAATTTTATGAAACAAATGAATTAATTCAAGAAATGTTTACTCGATATTCTCATGACTAAAGAAAAACAGATAAATTGGACATGTGATATCTAGCTTCTCATGTTGTATGGACAATAAAAGTGGGTAAAAGTTCAAAACTAGTGAAAAGAAGTTATTGGGAGAGTCCAAAGAAGTTTCTTCTAGTATCCAGCTAAGTCCATTAAAACATAAGTGTATTATCAAGAATGTATATGTATTCTATAATATGGAATTTTTTTTAATACTTTATGGGTTTTGGAAACTCCATAGAATTTTCACATTAGGTATCGGTGTGATAGAAATAGATTCTTCAATTTTGAATGGTATGTGATACTGAATATATAATTTACAAGTATTTTAAATATACAAGAGTTCAAAATTAATAGAAGAATCATTTGATATTTTATTTTTTATTAAAATGATGAATCAAATAGTTTTTACATCAATTATTTGAATATAAAGGAATTTATAAAGATCATATGGATCTAAACAATGGATGTGATCTATATCTAATTTCTATTATATGATAAGAGAATATGTTCATCAAAAAAGTATTTTTGTTAACAAAATTATTTGATTAATTTTATACATAAGGTATATGATTCATTAGAATTTTATAATAGTTTTTTGAAGAATAAAATGATAAAAAAAATTATACATAAAAAAGGTGTTTATGAAAAAAAAATATATAAGGGAATATATTACCACCACTCATTAATGGAATATTTTAAATAGTCTTCTATTTATAAATAACTTCTCTAAACACTTAGAATACCATATATAGTGTGGAAACAATATTTTATTAGTTAAATATTCCTAATAAAAGTAAGTAAGATTTATTTCCCCCATAATGAAGTTCGTATTTTTTAGATTTATATTCTGAAAATAATATAGGTTATAAGAGGTTAGTGGGAGTATTTTTAATCTTTTAAAAGTTCAAATTTAACATATAAAATAGTATACCATTATAAAATTAATGTTATTTTACTTAATATACTGAAGAGTTTAGGATATGTGATGTTAAATAAAAATTTAATGGTTAAATTTAATTACTGTTAAAATTGAATATCATTATTTCATAAAATATTTTGATAATTTAAAAAAGTGAATTTCAATTTATCCTATAAGAATTTAGGATGTGGAGGTGGGTTATAATTTAAATAGATACAGTATTTCTATTAAAATTTTGATAGAAAGGGTTGCATGGATGATGATATTAAATATATGAGAGTTTTTAAGATGACAATAGAAGACGGCATTATAACATTGGATGTTGTAGAATTATAGATTTTAAGTATATTCATGGAGTTTAAAATTAGTAATATGATTCCTAAATCTTACCATTATTCAAAATTTAATTTTATAAATTTTAATTATTAAAGAGTTTAGTGGGAGGGTTTTATTAGATGGTCACATAGAGATGTTGAAGGAATTAAATATATATGTGATGAGTTAACAAGACCACAAAAAGTATAGTAAACATAAGGCTGGTTTGGAAGACTATCATATATTATATGGTAGATTGGTCATTATGTAGATGTTTTTTAATTATTCTTAAAATATTTTTCATTATATAAAATATATCATTTAAAAGGAAATATCTATTTTATAATTATTTTATGTTGGATGTATATATGTATTTATTGATGTACATTTCATAAATTATAATGATAATTAACCACTCAAATTATGACTTTGAGTTATCCCTAACTAGTTTTTATCAAGGACTATTGTAGGTTATGATGAAAGTTTAAGGTTATCATGAGTATGATTATTGTATATGAAATGAAATATACTAATGATGAAAAAAAAGTATTTATGAGTGTTGGATGACCCATTGAGTGCCATAAATTTTTTCATTGGTATACTAGGGGTTTATAGATCATATATAAGTCCTAATTACCTAACTTGGGTGATATATCTTGGATAATAGCCTCTATACTTTGATACCTTTCTAATACAAACCATTGTGGATTAACTAATCTGAAGATGGTTGGGTATGTTGCTAATCATTTCATTGGTTATAGATTAAGAAAAATGGGATTTTTTATCTCATATGTCAACCAGGAAATATAGGTATTTAATTGAGATAGAATGGGGAGTTTATGGCTAAACTAAGATAGTACATATTATTTTTTTATCAATTCATATGAGGTTCATGTAATGTGATCAACCATAAAGATTACTAACATGTGATGTATTCATTAAAAAAATTAGTCTATAATCAAAGAATTGAGAATGTATGAGTTGGATATCTTGTATTGAAATACTTTGTGTCCCATTTTCAATCATTTCCTCATAATTATCAAATGTATGAGAGTGCATGATATCATGATATATGGATGGTGGAAATTGGTATAAAGATACATGTGTTTTATGGAGATCATGTTAGACCCCTTTATAGCATGAGTTGAATTACTGATTAGTTAGAGGTTTCTATTTGATTAAATTTATGTTTATAGTGATTCATATTTCTTTTTCAATATTATAATGGCATATGGGGTCACACATTGTGGTTGATTGAAATATGATTGATTTTGACTTGGAGGGATACTCTACAAGTGTTTTAGAGTCAATCCAAGAGTTTTAGACAAGTATTCACAAGTTATTTCAAGTTATGTGATAAATGGTAAAGATTGGTGATATAATTCTATAAGTGTTTGGGAAGATACCCAAAATAAATATGGATATGGCTTCATAAATTATTTTATATGATACAATATAAAGTGAAATGGCACAAAGTCTTTAGGTTTTAGTGCAGTTGGGAGATTGAAGGAGTAGGTTTTCCCTAAAACCATTATATATATATATATGATATATATATATATATTGTATCATATAGTATGATATAATAGGCCAAATAATTTTACATGTATGTCAATCATGATTTTCATGCTTTATCTCTATATCATTTTTAATGATATGGGAATATCATATGAAATTAGATGTCACAGCCAAATACATTCTAGATTATGATTGATGGGTATCATATTGCATGGGTTTAGAATTAATTATACTACCATAAACATCCCCATGCAATCGTATCCTATGATTATAGGGTCATATAGAGTATGTAATGAGATTTCATACTATTCCCTTTCCATGAATCATATACTATGATTCATTTTTCAAGGATACAATACTCATAAGTTTTCTGAATGTTAAGTGAACATTTATTTCAATATTCCATGAGGTATAACATTTAGATGTGTGTTACAGGAGATATAATGCAAGATATGTTCAGTAACAATTGCATATGATTCATGTATTGGACAACATATTAACTCATGTGTTATAACCCATGAGTTAATTCTAAAATGCTCGAGGAGGGTCCTTGAAGGTTCTATAAGAACCCACTACTATTCAATGTAGATATTTTGTGATACTTAGATAATACTCATGGACAATCAATACCCTATTCTACTTCTATTTTTATACCTGATGAACTAGCATTCAATTAATGAAATAATAATTCCATCCATGTGACGAATGAATCATCTCAACCCAAGGATACATTATAGAGATGGGATTTGATTTGGCTTCCCATGGTGATATTTATCAATCCATTTTATGGAATAAAGATAATATTTAATATATTTAGTGTAAGGTGTGTAAAATTTTATAGTATTCTTGATTTAAAAATTTTCATGTTTTTATATATCTATGCATGATGATCTTTTCCTTGTGATTTGATCATTTTTTAGTTTTTATTAATTGTTAATAGTTCCCATAATAATCCCATAAACTCTCTAAAATTTTTTTTATTTTTAATTAATATAGTTTAGAAAGTTTTATCCTAGGGTTGGGATCCAATAGAACAAGGTCATATGAATATTGAGGACCATCCACATTAGATTTTGGTGAATTATTCCACCTAATAGTAAATGGTAGTGTGTTGAGTAATTTAAAGAGATTAGTGTTATTATTGATGTTCTCTTCAGTATTTTTCATGAAATAGTGATGAAAAGACATCAAATAGGTATCTAAAAGTGAATTAAAACATATTTTAGATTAGTATATAGATGGATGAATCACATAGTTACTGGTGAATAGGTTGAGGAAGAAGGGCCGTGTTTCTTTATATATTGTGAGGTAGTGAAATTGATACTATTAGATCCTAGTGTGGTGGAAAAAGGTCTAGAGTGGGGGTGAATAGGACAATTTAAATGTTTTAAAAGAAGATAATTTACTCTCTAAAATATTTAAATTTAAATTTAATTAATCAAATTCAATTTAGTTTAACAGTGTTAATCGTTAAATAGATTATGTAGTGGATAATTAAATAAAAGAACAAAGGAAATTTTAATGGTAGTTCAACTCAAAGTGATCCTACATTTACTCTTCACACCCCTCTACTACTTGATAGGTATGGTATTCACTAAATTATCTTACTTTTAAAGGGGAGTGACAACCCAATTACAGCCTACCTTTTCTAGTGGAGGCACAACCACACAACATCACAAAATTTTAATGGGGATTCATAACCCAATTACAACACTGACTATTTTTCCTAGATTCACAACCAATAACTAACTTTTTAGCATAGTATTCATTACCCAAAGTGAATAATTCTTTAGGTGGGTAAAATAAAAACAAAAACAGTTAAGCACAAATTAATAATATAAATAGAATTTATTACAAACTCAAATAAAATAGGTTGAGCTAGTCAATGAAGAACAATTAAAGGGAAAAATGGTTCTTGAGTTGTGGATCATCATGTCTCTTCAAGGTAGTAAGTATTTTAATTTAACATCCTAGGCCCAATACAATAATATGTAACTAAACTCAGACACCAAATTGCCTCAAGAGTGCCTCCCCATATTCCAAAACTTTCTGACTAGTAGTGAGTATATATGATTATAATATAGGGATAATATTACCTCATGGTAAAAGCGACACATAGTGGGAAATAATAGATAAATATATTGAATCATAAAAATAAATATTATAAACATAAATAATATAAATATAATAATCAATGGGTGTAACCAATAAGAAAAACCACATCCACTATCATATGTAAAAATTATGTCATGTCGGAATTCTATACAAAAATAGAATACAAGGAAACAGATTAGCTCATATATACAACATACTATAAAAAATTAGAAAAGGCCAAAATATATATCTACTATCATAACAAGAATAAGATCATTTATCTACTCTTATACTCCATCCTATTATAGAAAATTATGTTTCCAAATATGGATGCTTCCCTTTTTCCCTTCCTGCATCCATGAGATATTTTCGAGTACTAATTGATGGACCAAATAGGGTGTGATGAAAACTTAATAGGACAGCACCAATAGTGTCTAGAATAATTTAGATAATGTATATAAAAGGATCAATTCATAGGTATAATAAAAATAAATCATTAACGTAAGTTGTACTCAAGTCAACTCGGGTTCTTAAAGGACACCTATCTGACTCTACCTTCTTTGGCCTAAGATGAAAAGTATCTGAACACATTTCACCATGTATATATATATACTATATATGTACAAAAATATATAGAAATATATGTAGAGAAACAATATTATCCAATACCCAATGTGTGGAACTAAGGAATCCATGCATAATTATAAGAGTTTCATTCTTTAAATAAGGTCATTTACCCAATTTTATCGATCTGGGAATACAGATGTCGTCATTAATTTCAAAACCAACCAAATATATGGAATTTCATGTCTAAAATCCTATACAATAGAACATGAAACATCATGTAAAATATCCAAATAATTTTTTTGAAACTCTATTTCCAACGTCTAATAAATATTTGAAACATCATGTACAACATCATGCGTCTGGGAAGAATGAAGCATCATGTCCAACACATTCCTTTATTGTGTCCCTATGACCACCATACATGGTCTTATATTAATAATAATTCAAATTTTCTATGCTACTTTTTCATAATACATGAAATTGTTTTGAACCATTATACATATCATTTAGTTAAGGGAATAATTCATAGTTTAATAAGAGTCACATGTTATGGTCATGCCACTCTATTTTCATTTAAATCCATTAGAACATTAAAATTGGGTATTAATCCAAATCCACTTAGACTGTGGTTTTCTTAAAAAAATCATTTATAGATTCATGACATTAAATAAATTCACCCAAATGGGTGGAACCTATCATAATAAATGACCTTCGAAAATAACTGGGGTCTATGTGAGTATCTCTAATATGGGATCATTAATTATAATAATTTTCTCATTTTTAAAGCAACACTTGGAATGTATTATGTGAGGAATAATGGATAAAGATATAAATAACTAAACTTTTATAGAAATATTATTATACCATATAATTTATAGTGGTAGATGACTCATAATCCAGTATTGGCCTCAAATCTTGGCTGGGATGGGAGAAATCAAAGATACATACAAATACCTTGAAAATAGGGTACATTAGATAACATGGATTTATCATTCCGTGTGGTGAAATAAGAAATTAATGTAATCGAGAGTATTTAAGATCTTAGGGAGATAGATCCAACATGATAAATAGAAAGAGGAACATATGTTAGAAAGAGGTGAGGGATCAAATCCTAGCTTGGAGGAGGTATAAAGATCATAATGGACGGTGTGGATACTGTGCATAGAGAGGAAATTAAAAGGGGGGTTAATTTAACTAAAAAGAGGGGATAAAATTTCATTTCCGTTATATTTAATGGGCTTACGGTTTGTCTACATAGTTGGCCAAACCATGTGCATTTGTTATCTGGGGTTCCACCCCTTCACATGGGCTAGGAACACAGTTTTATAAAATTCCTAACCCATGTGAATACTCTACAATTTTATATAGAACCCTCTCATGGTCATGAATACTCCATTTCATGGTTTTCCCAAACATGTGTCATCTTTACTGGGTATCACGATTTGAGGTTCACTATTGGCACTAACCATTTATCAAACCTATTTACTATAAAACCCAAAGCTCTGGGATCTAAACAAGCCCCATATACTCTATAACCCTTCCTTGAACTCATAATCGCTTTTATTATATTAAAACAAGATAATTAAACAGTATTGTAAAATATGCACACCTCCCTATTAAATTGGGATGTTGAACCACCCCTTCCTAAAACAAATCATCCTTAAGTTTTCCTTATGAGGGTGGTGAAGCATCATCTGAGAATATCTCCAGCCACTGAGCATGCCCATCAGCTTCTTTCTCCCAGGTCTTGTCTAGTACATGGTCACGATTTTATATCACTTATACTACAAGAACTAACTTACCTCACATATCCTTCATGATCAAATCAATGATACGTATTAAATATTACTCAAAATAAACCTCAAAATCCAATTCCACCCCATTAGAATAGAAAAAATGGCATGATTCTGAATGATAATGGTAAATATGTGAAGCATGTAAGACATCATGCATGGCCCAATACCTCTTAGGTAACTATAACCAATATTTTATTATCCCGACTCTATCCAAAATTTAAAAGGGTCCAATAAAGCTAGGTTATAGATTCCCATGTTTCTGAATCCGTTCATTCCCTAATCTGTGAGAAACATGAAACAAGACCCGATCTCCCACATCAATATCTAGAGTTTGGTACTGATGATTGAAATAATTATTATCTCTATATTAATATATATTTATATTCTTCCAAATAAATTTTACTAGCTCTAAAATCTCCTAAAAAAGATGAGTTCTAAGTAGTTCTACCTATCTTACTTATAAACAGTACAGGGGTGAATAACATTGCCTACTATATAGGGCCTCATAAGGATCCATTTGTATAGTCTATTGGAATCTATTATTATAAGAAGATTCAATAAGAGTTAAATGATTCTCCAAATAACCTCCAAAATAAAGGACACATGCTCAGAGCATGTACTCCAACACCCTTATCATACACTCAGACTGACCATCAGTCTATGGGTGATAGGATGTACTCAGTAGTACCTGTGAACCAAATGCCTTATGCAACCCCTACCATAACCATGACAAAAAAACAAGTTTCTAAATATAATATGATAGTACAATGGGTTCCATGAATATTATAATCTCACAAATATAAATTATTCCCATCCCATCCATTAAGAAGGTTTCCCTAATATAAATGAAATGGATGACCTTCGTCATCTAATCATTGATCACCCATACTAAGTCACTAACTTGAGGGGATCTCGGTAATCCCATCACAAAATCCAAAGTGATTCCATCCCATTTCAACTAAATAAAATTCACATCAATCATTAGTGTTCCACCTTCACCGGATGATAGGTGGAACACCGAGTAGCAAATCCAACTATATCTCCTTCCATACTAGGTAACCAATATTATAGGCATATGTCACATTACATCTTGGTAATACTAGGATGTACTACCTAAGAGGAGGCATGAGACCCTCACATAAACTCATCTCATACATCTTCTGAAACCTATACACACCCACGGATGCATAACATCACATCCCCATCAATTACCGAACCAAGTGGTTAATTATTACCTAAAATGATCTCCCTTAAGAATAAGTCCTCGAGATCAGAAATATGTATCATATTAAATCTATCTAGAAGTGAATACATAACTAATAAAAATGTGATTACAGGTTTCCTAATATGTTTATGTACCTCCAATTTAATCTCAAAAAAACTACCCCATCAGCTACCACTCACTACTGGCCTCCTGAACTACTTGTGTCTGAATCTTTCAACTCAAAGCTTAATCCACAACATCGATTATTTTAGGTGTATAAGAAATCTCAAAATCAAAAAAAAAGGTATTAAACCCAACTTCATTGTCAGATATTCATTTCATACTATGTGAATATTTATTTGAGTCTCTTGTGGTATGTGTATACAAAGAACTACTCTCCCAATAAACAATTCCATCAAAAATGAAAGTCATGAACCATAGATTCCAGATAAAGGTCATCCATTGGGTAATTTCACTCGTGATGCCTCAACTAATGAGACTCATACACTATGAATCACTCACCCAACATCAAAACTACTCCCATATTGACACTCGATGATTCACAAAAAATTGTATGGCTTATTCCCATATATAGAAGAATTAGGATCAACACTAATGACAATCTTCATTTCATGTCCTGAAAGGATTTATCAATATCTTTAGATAAATAAAACATGAAACCCTTCTTCGTCAAGCATGTAAGAGGAGATGTAAGGTGTGATAAATCCTATATAAAGTTCCTATAATATCTATCCAACCCTAATAAACTCTATATTTCAGACACATTATTGGGTTTCTCCCAAGAAACTATATATATCACCTTATATGAGTCCATAGATACCCTGATTTTGGTATGATATGGCCTAATAAGTGGAATTTTCTGATCTATAAATTGAATTTTTGTGATCTTGATATATAACCTATTCTCTCTCAGTGTACTCAATATGATGTCAAGGTGTTCAACATGATCTCATCAAGTATGATAATACACCAAGATATTATCCATGAAATTCACAATGAAAGAATCTAGTTATAGGTGATGATATTGATTCGTTAGGGCCATGAAAACGGTGGTTGTGTTTATAAGACCAAAATATTTTTCCAAATACCCATACAAGAAATATCTACTAAAAAATGATATACATTGTATATTTAAAGAACTAACTCATAATTTATGATAACCCAACCTCAAATCATTCTTTGAGAAAACCTGAGATACTCAGAGCTGATCAATGAGTTCATCTATTCAAGTCAGTAGATACCAATTCTTTACTATAAACTGATTCAACCATTTATAATCCCAAAGATCCTGAGGGTACCATCCACCTTCATATCTGAGAGGATAGGTGCACCCCATAGAGATGTACTAGGTCATATAAACCCAATAGCTTTCAGGTCCTCTAAATATCTCTTGGGTTCTTGAAGCTTAGTAGGTTTAATCTTGTAGGGAGGGATAGACACTAGTGATTCTCTTAGAACTAGATCAATAGGGAAATCCACCTATCTCATAAAAGGTAACCCAAAAAATTCATCTGGGAAAACATCAATAAAATTATCCAATATAGGAGGTAATTTTTTCTAACATGCTCTTTGGGCGTCAAAAAGGAGGATAGAAATCTAGGCTACCACACCACCTGTCCCATGATGCTCTGTTCTATATCCTCTTTCATGGACATCCCATTATCCTTGTGAATGTAGTAATCACCCTCAGGTGATAAGAAAGTCACTTTCCATCAATAAAAATCAATGTTTGATCGATAAAGGAATAACTAGTATATCCCAAAAATTACATCAAATTCAGTCATATTAAAGAAAAAGAGATTCCATGTAAAAAGATAACCTCTTATCTTAAGGAGGGATTACTTTCATTGAAGTATGATATCGGATCAGACCCTAAATAAATTATTTAGGTTCATTAATTCACAAAATTACTCTATCTCGAGGCCCATATATTCCGTAATTTCAACAAATATAAATGAATGTGAAGTTCCTATATCATAAGGAATAAACTAAAGTAGAGGCTACTGAAATCGTAACTTATAAATTAGAAGGAATGGAACTTTGATCCCTGAGTGTTAATTTTATTTCATATGTATAGATAGATATAGGCCCTTGAGGTATATCCTGACAACCTTGAGAAAAATTTTACTCAACTGGCACTGTGATTCCTATGTATGGATCCCTCAGTAATGACCACCTCCTTGACCTGAATGGATAGTAGTACTCTAGCTTCCCCCTTGGTGAGGAGCTACTAACCTCACTCCTAAACATTGTGTTGGTATAGATCCTCTCTCACTATACATTATAGAAAAGGTTCAATAGAAATTTTTAACATGACCCATCCTTTTGCAAGCTCGACACTCAAATCAGTCCATATTGCACTAGAGTTTCATTATCTCGGTTTCCCAGACTAGTTATATATCATGTAACTCCTGGTTCACACAATATAACAACCATTTCCCCGTGAGTATACTCTAGGTGTTTCTTCCTACTACCAAATGAAATACTCTCTTGTCTAGGTGTTTAATCACCATGTCCCACACCTTCAACTTCTCTCAGATTCTTCTTGGTGATGACAACATATTTCACTATCTCTTAAATTTTAGTAAAACGAAAGATGTTTAGTTGAGATTGAATGGATTATATGATACCATCCTTCAATTGTCTCATTATTTTCATCTTATCACCAACAAGGGTCGATGAGAAATTTTTTAGCTCAGTGAAATGATATGAATACTACATTACTAAAATTGGTCCATGTTGTAGACACATGAACACTCTAGTTTGGTTATCCCTTAGTGTATATGGAAAGAAGTAACCATATAAGACCATATGAATTTACCTCTAGACCATATAATGTTGATAATATTCCTAGGTAATAACATCCCACCAACACTTTCTAGAATAACATAGCATGTAAGCTATGATCTTGAATCTTCTTTCTGAAGGGATATCCAGATGATTGAATTTTGATAGTATCGATTCAAATAATGACTCAACAACCTAGGTCCACCCTCCATCAGAAATTATATGGATGTTTCTACTGAAACTCTCATGTAAACTATACCTTAGTAGCGGTAGGTTGTGGGGCTCCCAGTATGTACTGAACTAGACATAAGAATACCTCTTGAAACTCAGTATCAGTACTAAGATTAGGAATAACATGAGATGCTAAAAGTGGAACTATAGTTGATAGTAATGGTAGATCAAGACCCACTTTCTCTATATGATGGTCATAACCACCTTCCTAGCTTGTGACTCAAGGCCATCATGGTGGAATATTTCTACAATTCCAAACACATACCTCAGATAAAGATTTAATAATACAAATAATCACAGATAAACAAATAGGACATGTTCAAGACTTCTTATATAAGAGTCAACACTCCATTTATGGATTCTAAATCCAGGACCATGTGATATATAAGATCATAATGGTTATGATAGACACTTCTTACTACCCAATTTGGAGGTCGGGTTACGGTTAAGTTCACTATTTTCAACCATAAAGGTTCTATTATATAGAGTTTTAATTGAAAGTTATAGAGGAAAACACCCTTTATGTTGCAATTGGAATACCCATTTAACGAAAACACTTTCACTTAATAATTTTTATTTAACCATTTATATATGTATATTTTGGTCCTATTAGATGTGTTTTCCATTCCCAAGTTATAAATTCCTATGATTTTTATGTTTCAATTGGTACTACATGTAACTAAAACTAGTCCCTTATGATGGTTTAATTATATGGATCACTATTCCCAATTTATATAGGATTAAACACTATATAAATTTCAATTGGTATCCATTAAATTTCAACAACTAAGGTTTTATCCCAGGTGACCAATGGTCTATTTCTCAACACATCATAATTGGTTAATTTAGGTGACACCATCATGATATATGGGAAAACACCATTTAGATTGATGCATACATTTTAATTAATCCAATTATTTTTTCCTAGAAGAAACGTTAGAACATTGTGATATATAACGGTCAAGGAACATAAAATATGTATCATGAAATTCTTTCAATAATATAAATGTGTAATTTAATATTCTTGAAATGTGAATCATTAGGTGCCTATAATGAAGCATGAGATTATACTTCCTTTATAGACCAGGCCAAGGATAAATAAATTCCATAATGATAATAAAATCCATAAATCAAGTGCATCACCCATTGGTGAAATAAAGACAACTACAATAGGAAAAAACTAGAACATAAAGTCACATACCATGTAATTTGGATATTCCTTATACATAGGTCAGCTACTCCCAGGAGAAATCCCATAACCCATAGGTCCCAAAATTGAAACATGGCTCTAATACCACTTTATAATGTCCTAGACCTGGTTCACTCATATGTAACAAAACCAGGTTGGCCACATGGCCACAAGAGTGCCTCCCCATGTGTCAGAGGATTCAAACTAGAAGTGAGGGTCCATAATAGTACATTGAGGATACTATAACCTCATGGTAAAAGTGACACATAGTATGAAATAGTATATAAATTAACAGAAGTATAACAGTCAATAGTAGAACCATAAATCATCTAATTATATGAATCGACATGTATAATCAATAAATATAACCACATACACTATCATATATAAAAATTATTTCATATCGGTATGCTATACAAAAATGGAATACAATGAAATAGAGAAGTTGGCATATATATCATACTATAAAAATGAAAAAAGGATAAAATATATCTATACTAACATCACATGAATTAGATCAGTTCTCTTCCCCTATACTCCATCCTAGTACATAAAATTAGGTTCCCAAAGTTGGATTCTTCATTTTCTAACTACCTATATCCATGAGATCTTTTTGGGTAAAAATTGGTGGCTCGAATAGAGTGTTAGTAAAAATAATTAGGCCACCACTAACGGTATATAGAATAATCCATCTAATTTATATAAAAATGAGAATAATGTAGATATAATAATAATAAAGTAGTGATGTAATTTATACCCAATTTGGATCAGGTTCCTAAAGGACACATGTCTAATTATACTTTATTTGGCCTAATCCATAAAGTTTCTAAACACATTTCACCATGTATATATATAAATATAAGTATTTATGTATATAAGTATTTATATATTTTATATTTCTAATCCTATATAGATATATATATATATATATATACTCAGTACTAGCTAGGACCTGAGGCGTGAAACCAAGTCATCTATGCATAATCATAATGATTTCATTATTTAAATAAGTTCATTAACGTGATATACTCAGTTCAGAAATATGGATTTCGTCATACCATTCAAACCCAACCAAATATGTGAAACATCGTGTGTGAAATCCTATGAAACAAAATGAGAATATTTATTTCCATTACCCAAATAAAGGATGTGAAGCATCATATAAAACATCCTATAATGAGGTGAAACATCATGTATAATATCACATGTTAGGTAATCATGAATCATCATGTCCAACACCTTCCTTGATTGTGTCACATTGACCATCACACACGGTCAGATATTAATAATAATTTATATTTTGTGCGCTACTTTGAAATAATCTATGAAATGGTTCTAAACCATTATACATTTCATTTAGTTAAGTGAATATTCCATAATTTATATAAGAGTCTCATGACTTGGTCCTTCTACTCACTTTTCATTTAATTACATTAGGCCATTATAATTGGGTATTAATATAAATCCACTTAGATGGTGATTTGGTTAAAAAATAGTTCATCGATTTATGTCATTAAACCCAAAGGGGTGGCACCTATCAGGGTGAATAAACTCTGATAATAGCATGAGTCTATGAGAGTGTCTCTAATAATGAATCCTTAATTATAATAATTTACTCATTTTAAGTCAGCACCTAAAATGTTTAGTGTGTTTCACAATGGATCGTGAAATAAACAACTGTAATTTTTAGGGAAATTATTAGACAACCAACCTTATGAAGATAGATGTATCATCATCTAGTATTTGCCTATAATCCAAGATGGAATGGGAGAAATAAGAAAAATAAACAAATAAGATGAAAATAGGATACATTATCTTACAAAGATTTCAAATTCCATACGTATAAATAAATGATGAAATGAAAAATTATATTTAAGAGATTACTGAGAAGGATTTGACATGATGAATGGTTAGAGGAATGGACATCGTATGGGGTAGAAGGATAAAATCCAAGATTATAGGAGGAATATAGCTCTCAATAGAGGGGGAGGATACTGTTCATGGAGAGGAAAAGAAAAGGGAAGAAGTAAGATAAATATAAATTTGTTAAAAAAGGTTGTTTCGCATATTTTTAGGGGGGGACATAGTTTGGATGCATGGTTGACCAAACTGTAAGAAAAAACTATTCGTTGTGTCACCCCCCTCACATGGGCTAGGTGTACGGTTTGAAAAACCAAGTGTAGCCTATGCATATCCCCTGCAATTTTATGCATCACACCTGCATGACTATGGGGCCCCCTTGAATGGTCTGAAAAACCATGTGTTACACTTATAGTGTCTCATGGTTTGAGGTGCACCATTATCACTCATTGTGCATCAACCATGCACCTCACCTATTTCCACAAAAACCTAAAGCTCTGGGATCTGAATAATCCTTGGATGCTTCTTAACCCATACTTCAACTCTTAGGAATTTTTATTAGATTAAAACAATATTTTTAAATAGTAATGTAAAATATATGAACCTCTCTAAAAATTCAGGATGTTACATTTTATAGTTTTAGTTTTTCCTTAAGAGTCATTAAACGGTTAGAAAAAGTGATCACACGAGATTAAACAATTCTTTTAGTGAAGATAATTTTTCAAGTATGCCTTTTTTCACATCTATCTTGGTCTATATATGTATATTTATTTATATAACTTAGATCCTTTACATAGAATATTTAATCACTAAATATCATTAAAAAATATTTGTATTAATTTAAAATAATTATAATGATAATACGAGAATTATTTCTAGAATTTTCATTTTAAGTTTAAATGAAAAAAAAACTAATTTAGATTCACCTTATTCATAAATAAATATTTATGAACATTGAATAAATAAAAAATATCCTATAAAAAAATATATCAATGATATCCCAAAAATATCATATATGAGTATTATAGCGACATAGGGATTAACATACATGGATATTACATCATTTTTTAAGGAATATTCATTAAATTAAACAAACACATGCCTGATGGCCATAATAATTTAGTGTCTTTGGAAACTTGGAACACAATATTCTAATATGGTGAAAGGTATTCAATGTTTCACACAATGATCTTCCCATATAGAATTCTTCATAGACATACCCTATATAAAAAATTTCTCCATAACCTAGGGAAAAGAAACATACGAAAGGGTGATCTCAAATGCTTAGTTAGGGTAAACAAGGGAGATATGTAAGCATAACATAAATATAAGGGCACGATAACATGAGAATATCATTTGAAAACCATACACTTCATATCAAATATCATAATATTAAGTAATGGAATAAATATTGGTTGTTCATAAGACTAGAATCATAATATAATCAAAGAACATAATCCATGAGATCATAACATTGGAACAATACATAGTTTTTTTGGCATACTCATGAGCATATAAAATGATTCCTTATAAGTCAAGGATCATTTCCAAAACTTATCAAGGAACTTTATGGGGGCTACACCTACTGGGTGGGACACACCACTATCCCCAATGGTAGCCCTTTCCTTCTAGTGGAATAGATTCACTCCCTAAAAAATTATAATGGAAAAAGTCCCATGTGGTATCAGGTTCAATCCCCATTCCAACCATGGGGATCTAAAGAGATATATAAATCTTTACCCAGTGCATTAGAGGGAGATATAGGTCTCACCTATCACCTGATTAAATCATACATATGTGTGTTACGGGATCATAAAAAATTCATCATATCATAATTCATGAAATGAAATGGGTATCATAAACATTTCACCATTACATAAAATGTGTGATTGAGACATGTTTCATAATCATTTAATCATAGAATAACCCTTGAAAAGAAGTGGGTTTCATAAGAATTTTATCATGGTATAACTAGTGAAAGAGAAATGGATTTCATAAAAAACTTTTCACCACAAACATAAACCATCCAAGACAGAATAAGAATGGTTTCCTTGGATCATATCCCCATTAAAGCAAAAAAAATTATCAATGGGTTTCATCTTAGAAGGGGGTTACTTTTAAATATAACTTGGAATATTTCTTAAATAAAATAACCCTTCTTTGAAAATCACTTTTTTAAAACATAAAACAGTTTTGAAATCATTTTATTTAAAAACTACATTGCAATCATATAAATGAATATTTAAAAATCATTTAAAACATTTCTTGAGGAAAAAATCCTTTCCAATTTTAAAATTATTTTTAAAAAATAAAACATTTTGAAAAAATTATTATTTGAAAATAACATTGAAATATTATAAAGAAATCTTTTAAAATCATTTCTAATAGTTTTTATACATTTATGAAATCCTTTTCTTTAAATAAATTTAAAATAAAAATCTATCCAAAATATTTGAGAAAAAAAAAATTCCTTTGAAAATGTTCTTTAAAATTTTTAATGGAATCTTCAACAAATGGAGTGGTCATGATGGTGTATAATTATTTACATGATGTATACATAATAACAATGATTCCTTTCTATTGTCAGTAGAAGTCAAAAAAACCCTTAATCATAAAATGGCAAGAAGATTCATTTTAAATTCATTTTTGTATAGAGGTAAAACATTGGTAAAAATATATTTTTTTAAAAAAGTGGAAAAAAATTAAAATATTTTTACAAAGCATGGTTATTTGAGAAAACATATTTCCGACTAAGGAGAGAAATAAAATTAGATTTTCTTTAAAAAAATTATTAATTACATTAAGTACCAAAGAGTGGGAAAATGGTACCATTACATAAATACATAATTAATAACCATAGGATAATAAAATTCATAAAAAGTCTTGATATATGGATCATAATATTTCATCTATGGAAGTATAATAAAAAACAATCCTAATAAACAATCAGATTATACCAATAAACTATTACCACTTTGGTGACTTTGCATCATAATCCCAATGAAATAATAAAATTACAAAATATCATGAAAATAAGGATATTTATGATATAACATGTCAAAGGGGTATTATATACACCTCGTAACATAATATAGTTGCGTAACATAACATGTGTCTCAGAAAAGAAAAATGGAGACAGAATTGTTTTACCGCTTTGGTAACTTTGAAACAGTAACCCCATGAAAGAGGGATCATCAAATGGATATGTAAATAAAAAAATAGTTATAATAATCATAAATTAGATTCATGGGAATTATATAAACCATATATAAGAAATGGGTGGTGAATATATCATGTGTCGCAGAAAAGTAAAAAGTGGGATGGAAATCCCTTACCTTGAATCTTGACTTCCATCATACATGTTAGAACCTCCTTTATAATAAATATAAGTTTATTATACATCTATAATATAACAATATTCACATATATCCTACCATATATGATTTTATTATGACTTTATATTACCCTTTTATTAATAATTCTATTTTAAAGTTATGTTTTCAGGTAATAACAACTTGGTTTTTGGTAAAACTTTTGATTTGTTATGTTTTTTATAATCATAATTTAATAATGATTTCATAATCTCAAAAATGATAAAAATTATATAAATATAATATATTTTTAATATATTTTTAATATATTTTTATTTATAGTAACCCATAAAATTTAGTGATTGGAAATGAAATACATTGTTCATAAAGACGGTAGGTTGTACATATGCATGAATGTTGTTTCCTCTTTCCTATCATATTAGAAGTAATAAATAAATTATATATATATATAATCATTATAGTAGAACTATTATTTCATATATATCACATATGTTTGTTAAACACATCCTTAATGCATTCCATATAAATAGTGAATGAATCACATCGCTTCGTGAGAAGGTAGTATGTCATACACACAGATGACGTTATCGTATTCTCATAAAATGGAAAGCATGAAGGTATGTGTTATATAATAATTATAGGATCATAATAAAATCAAAAATATCATATATATAAGTAGTATTTTCATAATTATTTATAGCCTTTCATGGTGGTAATAGAAAAAGTAAATGACATCAGTTCGTGAGGCGGTAGTCTGTCGTACACATGACTGATGATTTCATAACCCATTTTATGGAAGTGTGTGTGTTTTAAGGTCATACCCTTAAAATAACAACATAATATTATATTTAATATACCGAGTTTGTTATATAATCACGATATAAAAATAATTGATCGAGTTGGAAGAAGATTTGAAATAAGACACTCATTTGAAGATCGTTACCTCTTCTTTGGGTATCCTCCTTGGGTTTTCACTAAATCCATGAATGGATGGATTTATGACTAAAATAGGGTTTATATAATGATTTTAGGGATTTTTTGAAGTGACTTTTTAAGATCTTAGTCGAGAAAAATGGATTGAAATGTGTGATGAAGTGGGGATAATGAGTTCCCTTTTATAGTTGAGGAGGAGTTTCATTCTGGAAAATACTAAAAATTATTCACTATTGAGTGCTCAAGTTTAACTCATGTTACTCAAAAAGTGATAATTAAAGGTTTTGAGAGATTATATGGTCTCGATAAACCTCAAACAAACATTTATACACGGTTTTTAAAAATATGGTTCCTTAACTCTTAAGTTTTCTTATTTTTCCATTTTTTTCATTATGTTAACTAGATTTCTAACTTTAGTAATTTATTATTTAAGACTAATTTAGAGTGATCCTTACTAGATAATTTTTAATCACTATTTATAAAAATTAAAAATAATTTATAAATTGAAAATATTATGTTTGTTTCATATTAACTTTATCACAAGTGCAAGTAATGCAAAATAACACCACTTTAAGTGTAACTGGGTTAACTGAGTTGTTCCTATTTAATGTACAATATATTAATTAAAATATAAAAATTGGTACAATAATTGAGAATATTTTATATTTATTAACAATTACAAATCACTTTATAGAAGATATTATTTTTAGTAATTTTAAAAAAATTAATAAAATATCATTTAATATAAAATATAATTAATATCAATTTTTGAAATTATTCATTTAGCTGAATTTAAGAAAACAATAAAATAATGGAATTAAAATTTATTATTTTTAAACCTTTTTAATATGATATATTTATTTTACAAAATAATTTAACATAATAACTCATTCAATTAACTTCACTTTTAATGTTTTTAATATCATTTGATTTATTTAATTATTAACTGAATAATTCTAGTGTTAGTGTTTCATAAACATTTAAGGAAATTATATCATCTCAAATAAAATTATTAAGAAACAAAATTTCTTTATATTCCAAAATCATAAGTATAACTAAAATTATGTAGTTCTTTTATCTATTCCAAATCTTTATAGAAATTAAAAGTTGGAAAGGTACATTTCTTTTATTTTTCTTTACATAACTTATTATATGGGTCACCTTCCTGTAAAAGTGTAAAAAAACTAATAAAATTAGATAATAAGGTTACAAGGGTATAAATATGTCCATAAAATTGGATTTTTACAAAAAATAAATCATTCATACACTTTATATTCTAATTTTAACCACTAAGTAAACTCATTTTTACCATAATCATTATAATTAATTTTAACTGTTTTCACTAATCAATTCGGTAAAAAATATGTTTTAATTATTAGAAATAATAAATTATGATGATTCCAAATATGTAATAAATTTTTTAAAATTCAATTCCTAGAAGTGGTAGAATTTAATTTAAAATTAATCCCATATATGTGATAAAAAAGCGGGTTTTTAAAGTGAAAATGTTTAAAAGTTTATAAGGTTTTTATTTCCAATTCCAATATTAAATTGATTAAAATGTATTATATTGAATTAATAGATGTATAATTTAACTAATTACAATTTAAAACTAATTTAAAATATTATTTAACTTTGTAAATAATTTATTCTAAAAGACAGTTTCCAATTAAACTTCAGTATTTTTCACTATTTATCAAAAAATGAGACTTTTCATAAAGATAAAAAAATAACCCTAAGATAATATTGATATTAAAATTTTAAAAATGAGTTTTATATTTTCAAATAAATTTTATAAAATAGGAAAAATTTAATTTTAAATTATGTGTGTCAAACACGATTAACCCATCTTTTAGAAAATAATCTATTTTTCAGAAAACATTTATTTTTCTTTTAAATTATTATAATTTTATTTATAATCATTATATAACTAATAAACATGAAAAAAATATTTATTTTCATAATATAGTTAATCCAATTCATTCCCTTCATTCCAATGACTAGGTGAAAACTGCCATATTAAATAATAATATTAATAGTATATTGTACTTCAATAAAATTTGGTCTTGCATGTAACACAAGCTACTAAAGGAACTCAGTATTGTGTATAACAAAATACAAACATAGTATTCTGTATACCAAAATTTAAACTCAACATTGAAGGTATCGTAATCTTAACATGGTTCTTTATATAAAGCAAACTTAACTTGGTGTAGCTTGCAATGAACACCATCAAATAATTTTAATTTATTCAAAATAGTAATAATTCATAAAAACTCAAGTTATTACATTCTACTCCCCTTTAAAATTAATTTTGTCCTAGAAAATTGTTTGGTTCATTAAAGGTTTGATACTTTAATTTTCCTTTCATAGAAACCCACATCGTAAAAATGAATACTCTAACTTCCTTTAAAAAGTGATAGTTGGAAACATAACTGTTATCCAGAGTAACTCATAACTAGGTTTCCACATAGAAAAACATAAGTGGAAAGTGAATATTTTTACATGGATGAAAACAATACATAATTATAGCGATTTATAGAGATCACAGATCATAAGAAATTGGGTGATTAATATAAAGATAATAATCACAGAACAATAAATCTGTGACAATCTAAGGGACCATTTGATTCATCAGAAATAATGGTACTAGGATAAAATTTTTGTTTCAAGATGCTTTTCCTAAATTTGAAGAGTTTTCATGAGAAGATATAGTTACTTGATTTCATTCTATTTCTTAAGAAAAATCTCACACTTGGTTTGTGCATTGATCAATTTACATGTAATCTATAATTATAAAAAATTAAGGTTGATATGTTATGAATGAATAAAAAATATTTTTTTAATTATGGGTTCCATAGAACCAAGTTGAAAAGTACTTCTGATTACCATATCATGTATATAGTAAACTATTCATGATTATTATTACCATTATAGTGTATACTTTTCTATGTCCACTATTGAAATGGTAATTTCTATGGAATAATTTTCATATAGAAAGGTTATAAGGGATCCCAAAATATAAAGAGAATATCAAGATACTATGACATTAATCTTAAAAAAAGGTCATGTGGTCTTCTTACATCATACAGACTAGACGCATTTGATGTTTTACTATCAGGTCTCGGGGGCTCATAAGAATTGAGAATTCATCTCTAAAATTTCACACATGGTGATCTCTGGTGATGAGATCATGTGCACAGAACCTCTAATAGGAACACCACATGTTTCAGGTGTCATTGGTTATTCCTATCTACAAACATGTTTATTAGTCTCCTGACATGATATCAGTACTAGTGTGTTCCATTTTATCACATAATATTATTCATGGAAAAAAACATGATAATAAAATAATGGAAAGAAATTTTGTGTTGGGTTCTCCATTGGTGGTATTACATTAGTTGAATGGTAAATATAGGATTTTTCACATCCAAGTTGAGGAATTTATATCTCGGTCTTGGTTGATCGGGATGTTAGTGCCTTCATAAGTCCTTGGCCAAGGCAATCGATGGAAAAAATTTCCAGATAAACCAACAAACTATAAAGCAAGGAGGGATGACGACAAAAGTGTTGTAAGAGTTGGTGTCCTAGAACCAAGTGTTTTTACATTTATTACATGGATATTTAATGTATTATTAAATATTGTTAATTGTTCCCCATGACTATAATGTAATAATGTCCTAGAGTATTTGTTACATTGATAAGGTCATGGCAGTTCCCCGCTATGATGAGAACCTTGAAATGCTATAACAATATTCATAAATATAGTTTTGGGGTTGGATGACATGCTATGATGGGACACATAGCATGCAGACCGTCAAGTGCGAGTACTCGTAAGCAGATGAGACTTCCTCTTGTGAAGTTCACACTTGGTAATCTCAATGATAGAAGATTATGAGAATAGACCCGCTAGTAGGAATTCTGCATGCTTTGGTGTCATCAGATATTTCTATCTGCGAGCATGTGTAATGATCCTTAGACATTAATATTATCATTAATACATGTCACGACTTATGCATTTTGATTTACTAACAAAAATCGTCATGCAGACAGTTGGCGGGAAGTAGGGTACGTTGGGTGTGTCATGAGTGGCATTTTATTAATGGATAAGTCGAGGAAGGATGTGTGCCTTCCATTTATGGAAGTTGATATCTCATCCATTTGATTGAAATAGAACGGTCGCACAAAATTCCATGGCCATGGTGTAACGAAGAGTTTATTTCAGGTACTCAAAGAACGACATATCAAGCATAAAAGTTGATGACACAATCATGAAACCTTCTTGATTAGATATTGTGACAAAGCGATTATATTACACGGTGAGCATTCATATATGGATGTCATTGTTGCGACTTTAAATTATTTCTCTTGGGTGCCTTGACCCATTTCTAGATAGTACTCTTGGACTTTAGGTAAGCCCGCCTAATGCCAAAGAGAAAGAATCATAGAGGGTCACACACTAGTGTTTTTTGTGGTCTTAGTTAAATTCTATTTTCATTTAATTAATGAAATAAATATTCTTCTCAAGATCGCGGAATAATTTTATTCAAGTTTAGATGATTGCATAAATTAAATAAATTTATTTATTTATTTTATTTAACATTTAATAAATATTTATTTACTAGTTTGTAAATAAAATATATATTTAAGAGAATAAATTATTTATTTATTTATTCGAGTGTTCAATAAATGGAAGTGGAGTTCGAGCGGACCAAATTCGTTCTGGTAGTAAAATAATTATTTTCAAAATGGTGAATAATTATTTAACCAGTTGGCACAAATTAAAATAATGCTGCTATTATTTTGTGACGCGGAATTTTATTTATAATTCTGTTTTGCGCAAGTTGGTGCACTATAAATAATGATGCAGTATTATTATTAAATTCATGGTTTTTCCCTAAGTTCAAGAATGTGTTTAATTGTTGCTATGCAATTAAATATTTTAACTGAAATTACATGTATATAAATAGGAAAGTACCCCTATTATGCCATAGATGACACCACACGCCTGGTGAATTGAGAATTGTTGATCCAAACAATTTCTCTCTCGAATCCTCTTATCTCCCCTCTTAAGAATGAGAGACATTCTTCCAGGATGAAGAACAAGTGATCAAGAATGACCGACACAAGACACTCACTTCATTGTGCTAGCACCCAGAGAATGAACGGTGTCGATCAGAGGCCATTACACGTTCGGGTCCCCGCTAGAGGGATTATAGTTTGGATCCTTACAACCATAGTGAGATAATCTGGAAGGGTCAATCCGAATGATCAACATCATCAACAAATAAAAAATACCAAAGACACAGGTATTGTTTTTTTATGAAATTAATTAAATTAATTATAAACATGATGTCCAAGATCCTCTCTAAAGGTTTCAGGCCTCTATTTTTCTTTATCTAAATCTTTGATTATATTCCATGGATAATGGAGTTCATCATCGTATTGATCCCAAAATAATCATTGATCATGGTCAAAATAAAAATTGGGTGTCGTCCCAACCATGCTTCCGCTACACCTAGAACCTTCAAGTGGTATCGGAGGGGTTACATCATAGTTTATAATTATTTAAATATTTCTTTGATGAATTACGCATTTAATAATTTAGTTGTTTCAATTCAAGTTAATTGTTCTGAAAATCTAAATCTCGAGAGATCTATTCCTCCTCTTTCATTTCTCGTTCACCTTATAGAAACGATCTTTTCTTTTAATTTTGATTAAAATAAAATAGAGGATCTCATCCGGAGGTTCCAAATCTTTTTGGTCGTACAACACCAGAACACACAGTGTGTATTCATTAGTACATGTAGTATAGTCAAGATTCAATACATCAGAGCGGTCCTCCAAACCAATTTGCCTATTGGAGTCTTTCTAAGTCTTAAATGACTCCATGTGTTGACCTAGAATAGGTGTCATGCGGTTTCCGGATTACACGTCGTGTGGCCCAATGGATACAGCGTGTAGTCCCTTTGGGTTAGGGTTGGACCATGTACCCCATACACAGCTTTCCCATCTAGAGACCATGTAACAAGTAACTATACGGCATGTGGCCCACTAGACAGGACGTATACTCCGAAGATTTCAGAAGTACACTCACACGCAATTTCCCCGAGCGTGTACTTTGGATAGACGATGAAAAATAGTACACCCCGTGTAGTTAGAACTATACATCGTGTACTTATCCAAATTATGTAGATTTATTAAAATTTATTTTTATATTATACAAACCCTTGAGATGTGTACCATTGTGTGGGTATAAAGCTGAGGCACAACATGTGATAGGTGTTTTATATATATGTGTTTAATTTAACATTTGCGTAATGATCATTTCTAATTATTAGGTAGTTATGAATAGGAATTCACTAGGTTGACTTTAAGGTACAAGTTATGTACAAAGATAATTTTAAATGAATTTATTTGTTTAAAATTATTATGGATGATAATCTTAAGGAAATTCAGAAAAGGATTTAAGATAAAAGTATTGATTAATTAAATATGATAATTAATTGATTTCAGCATAATTTATGTTAAATGAGAATTATTAAAGAATTTAATGCTATTTTTATTTATGCGTAAACATCGTTTCATATATGGATGATCATGAGCTTGACCAAGACCTTTGTATGTGGATGGTTTATTTTTATTTATTTATTTAAAATAAATTTGTTGGTCTGCAAGCCTTCTCCTCATTAATATGTAGGGCCTGCGTTCCCAAGGTTTATTTTATGTAAAACTCATTTTTACCCCTCAACTATATGTGAGTTAAAAAAGAAATATATAATGGATGGATCTCCCAAGCTAGTGGAGGCGGTTCAAGCTGGAGCTGAGATGAAACCAATCCCAGGAGATACAGAGGTGGATAGGTTGAAGTTGTACACACGAACCCAAAAGGTTCAAGTTGTTTTCCCCAAGGTCAGGGTTAGTTTATCAACCGATAGATAAACTAACCATTAGAAAATATCATGATCATGCCATTTACTTTATTTTATTTCTGTCAGTTGCATGGTTTATCCTTATGGATGTGTTTTCACGATCGCATAATTAATGAATTAAACAAGCATGCAAGATGAAAATAAAATAAACCAAACTTGTGCGTAAATATTATCAAGACATGATTAATCACTTAAGTAAGTTCCACTTAATATTAACAAGTGTGTGATAATGATAATAAGCAATTCACGCATAAGAGATAAAAATCCATCAACTAAAATATTAAGTCAGAACATGCCTTTTGTTACTTGATTAAAGGGAAAAACTCAATAAAACTATGTGTTTGACCAACCCTTGTTGGGACACTTACTTTTATATAGGAATCCCTTATGAAAGGTTTTGGGTTGAATTAACCATATTACATCAAGAGGAGTATCCCTTGCTAGACTTGGTGTAATATTGGAGGCAAGAGTTTAGGAAATCCAAAATCATGATTTTAGAATTGGGGAGTCCGCTCAACATATCAAGGATCTCCAAGCCCGTAGTTGTCAAAGACCCACCTACCTAAATACTTTCTAATATCTTGACCAACCCTTGTTGGGGTTATGTGAAAGGGAATATGGATCCTTGCCACTATAATGTCATGGAAACTGGACATTCCGAGTTCAATGGTGAGGGTCATTGGGACTTGATAAAATAGTTGGAGACTTAATAAAATTTATTATTTCTTAAAAAATTTAATCAAGAAAGTACTAATGATCAGCTCTTTTAATTGTTGAATAAAAATGAAAATCTCATCAACCACATTATCCCTGCGATCAATTTTGGATAAATACAACATCCTCAGCAGTAGTAACTTCCAAGAATGGTTTAGACACCTTCGGGTTATCCTATGCCATGAACGGGAAGTCTTACATGTTGGAGTCAGCATTACCAAATCCACCTACCAAGGAGACGAGTGATGAGGATTTCCTGGTATATGAGAAACATATGAACGACACGGTTGAAGTTCAATGTTTGATGTTATCATCAATGTCTAGTGAGCTCATGAAGTCTCATGAAAACATGGATGCTTATAGCATGATCAAGAACCTCTATGGTATTTACAAGGAGAGAGAAATATAGGAAAGGTTTGAGATCTCTAAGGCACTCTTTCAGAGTAATATTGGAGAAGGTTCCCCATTTTTGCCTCATGTAGTCAAGCTCATTGGCTACATTGAGCTCCAAGAGGTTCTAGGGTTTAAACTCCCCGAAGAACTGGGCACCGATCTCATTCTCGCATCACTTCCTCAAAGCTTCTCTAACTTTGTTATCAATTTCAATATGAACAACATTGAGAAGTCTCTATCTGATCTTCTTATCCTGATTCACCAAGTGGACAAATATATGAAGCGCGAAAATCCTTTTGTCCTTATGGTGAATAAGAGGAAAGGGAAGGCGAAGAGCTTTAAGCCCAAAGATTCTTCATGGCCTTCTAAGAAAAGTAAGATCAAAGTGGAGGCAAGGGAACTAGAGGCTGTTTGTTTCACATGTGGCAAGAAGGGCCACTGGAAAAAGAACTACAGCCAGTCTAAGAAGCAAGGGGAATCTTCAAGTGCATTACATATGTATCCAAATACAAGAACCAAGAAGATTCAGGAACATTGATCGAGGGGAGGTAGATCTACGAGCAGCCAATGGAGCTAGACTTACCGTTGTAGCTGTCGAGGACTACCACCTCACATTGCCAACTGGGATGATCTTGGTGTTAAAGGGTTGTTTTTATGTTCCTTATGTAACAAAAAACATAATTTCTGTATCCAGACTAGATATAGATGGATTTTTTTTTCAAGTTTGGAAATGAATGTTTCTTCTTTTATAAAGATAGAATTTGTTTTGGTAGGGAACATTTATACAATGGTTTTTATGTGTTGGATTACACAAACCAAGTAATGACAATCGATGACAAAGATACATCACATGAGTCATACCACACCCATTTTTTGGCATCATCAGCTAGGTCATGTAAATGAGAAATGCATGAAAAACTTACATCAAGATGGATATTTATATTCTTTTGAACTAAAAACACTTGGCGTATGTCATGCATGATTACAAGGAAAAATGACCAAATCACCATTTGGTGGGAAAGGTGAAAGGGATAAAGAGATTCTTGAATTATTTCATACCAATGTGTGTGGACCATTTTCAGTTGAAGCAAGGGTTGGGTACTCATACTTCATAACTTTTACTGATAATTTTAGTAGATATGGATATATCTACTTAATGAGGTATAAGTTAGATTCCTTTGATAAGTTTAAGGAATACAAGAATGAAGTTCAAAACCATCTTGGTAAGAATATTAAAAAACTATGCTCAGACCTAGGTGGGGAATATCTTAATCAGGACTTCATTGATTACTTACGAGAGTTTGGGATCATATCCCAACTCACTCCTCCTTACACACCTCAATGGAATGCTGTAAGTGAAAGGAGGAACCGCACCTTGTTAGACATGGTGAGATCAATGATGAGTCATGAAAGTCTTCCATTATCGTTTTGGGGATATTCATTACAAACAGCAACACACATACTAAACCAAGTACCAACTAAATTGATAAATGACATTCCATATGAGTTCTGGAGTGGAAGAAAAGCCATGCTATCAAATTTACATGTGTGGGGCAGCGAATCGTTTGTTAAGGCCTCTTCAGGTAATAAACTCGCACCCCAAGGCACAAACTGTACCTTTATAGGATACCCTAAGGAAACAAGGGGATATTACATATACAAACCCTTAGACAAAAATGTTATAGTGGCAAGACATGACATATTCCTTGAGTGGGAGAACATCTCCAAAAGAGATAGTGGGAGCGAGATAGACTTTGATGAAGTCGAGGCTCAAGGTGCACAAGAGTTGGTACAGGAACAGATTCCACAAAGCCCTGTGGAAGAAGAATATTCTCTAGAGACATAAGTACTAAGTAACAGTACAAGAGAGGTTAGAGAACTAGAATGGTATGGTTTTCTAGTTACCGAGGATGGTGACTCCTTATTAGTTGATAATAATGATCCTCTAACCTATAAGGAAGCAGTAAGTGGCACAGACGTTCCCAAGTGGCAAGAAGCCATGAATTTTGAAGTGGATTCCATGTACCAAAACCAAGTCTGGATTTTGGTAAATCCTCCAGTTATAGTAAAGCCTATTGGTTGCAAATGGGTATTCAAGAATAAATTTGACATGGAAGGACAAGTCAGTACCTATAAGGCATGACTAGTTGCAAAAGGTTTTAAACAGCGTCAAGGAATTAACTATGATGAAACCTTATCACCAGTTGCAATGCTGAAATGCATCAGAATTCTACTTTCTATTGTGGCTTATTATGACTATGAGATTTGGAAAATGGATGTCAAAACAAAATTCCTTAATGGGAACCTTCAGGAAGATGTCTACATGACACAACCTAAAGAGTTTGTGACTCCAAAGGATGCCAATAAGGTATGAAAGTTGCATAAATCCATTTATGGATTAAAGAAAGCATCCAGGTCATGGAACATTCGTTTTGATGAAGCCATAAAAGAATTTGGTTTTATCAAAAAGGAATGTGAGCCTTGGGTCTACAAATGGTTTAGTGAGTGTGAAGTTGTTTTCCTAATAGTATATGTTGATGACATATTACTCATTGGAAATGAGATACCAGTCTTGCAGTATGTTAAGGCATGGTTGAATCAATGCTTCTCCATGAAATAATTGGGAGAGGAAGCATATATTATTGGGATCAAGATACATCATGATTGATCCAAGATATTGTTGGGCATAAGTAAAAGTACATACATTGATAAGATACTAAAGAGGTCCGGTATGGAACAATCCAAGAGGGGATTGTTGCCAGCGTCACATGCCATTCATCTTTGCAAGAAAATGTGTCCTCAGACACATGAGGAAAGAAAGATAATGGAAATAAATCAATATTCATCAACGATTGGGTCAGTCATGTATGTAATGCTATGTACTAGGTTGGATGTTGCCTACACATTGAGTGTGGTATGCAGATATCAAGATGACCCAGATGACCGCCATTGGATGCCAGTCAAGACTATCCAAAAGTATCTGAGGCGTACTAAGGATATGTTCCTGGTTTATGGAGGAGATGAAGAACCAATCATTAGAGGATATGTATATGCTAGTTTCTGTACTGATCAAGATTACATGAAGTCGCAAATGGGATGCATCTTTACTTTGAATGGAGGTGTAGTGAGTTGGAAGAGCTCAAAGCAGAGTGTGGTGGCAGATTCTACAGCAGAGTCTGAGTATATAGAAGCTTCTGAGGTAGCTAAAGAAACAGTTTGGATGCGAAGATTCATATATGAGCTAGATGTGATACCTATTAGTAAATATCTCATCACACTGTACTGTGATAATACTACAGTTGTGGCTCTCGCAAAAGAGCCAAGGTCACATCAGGGGACGAAGCACATACTTCGGAAGTATCATCTCTTGAGGGATTTTTCTCAAAGAGGTGAAGTTGCAGTGAGTAGTATTTCCGTAGAAGACAACATGGAAGACCCCTTGATTAAAGCCTTGATTCACCAGAAACATGATCATCATGTGAGGTCTAGCGGATTGAAAGTCGTAGGCAGTTGGCTCTAGTCCAAGTGGGGTTTTGTAAGAGTTGGTGTCCTATAACCAAGTGGTTTTACTTTGATTACATAGATATTTGATGTATTATTACATATTGTTCATTGTTCTGCATGAATATAATGTAATAATGTCCTAGAGTATTTTTTTCATTGATAAGGTCATGGCAGTTCCTCGCTATGATGTGAACCTTGAAATGCTATAACAATATTCTTAAATATAGTTCTTCAGTTGGATGACATGCTATGATGGGACACATAGCATGAAAACTTTTAGGTGCGAGTACTTGTAAGCAGATGAGACTTCCTCTCATGAAGTTCACGCACTTGGTAATCTCCAAGATAGGATATTATGAGAAAAAAACCGCTAGTAGGAATTCTGCATGCTTTGGTGTCATCGGATATTTCTATCTGTGAGAGTTTGTAATGATCCTTAGACTTTAAGATTATCATTAATACGTGTCATGACTTACGTACTTTTATTTACAGATGAAAACCATCACGCAGACAGTTGGCTGGAGGTAGGGTATGTTGGGTGCGTCATGAGTGGCATGTTATTAATAGATAAGTTGAGGAAGAATTTATCCCTTACATTTATGGAATTTGATATCTTGGCCCTTTGATTGAAATAGAACCATCGCACGAAATTCCATGGACATGGTGTAACGAAGAGTTTATTTCAGGTAGTCAAAGAATGACATATCAAGCATAAAAGTTGATGACACAATCATGAAACATACTTGAAGAGATATTGCGACAAATAGATTATATTACATAGTGAGCGTTCATATGTGGATGTCGTTGTTGCGACTTTACGTTCTTTCTCTTAGGTGCCTTGACCCGTTGTTAGACAGTACTCTTAGACTTTAGGTAAACCTGCCTAATGCCAACGAGAAAGAATCCTAGAGGGTCACACACTATGTGTTTTTGGTGGTCTCAGTTAAATTCTATTTGAATTTAATTAATGAAATAAATATTATTCACAACACCGTGGAATAATTTTATTCAAGTTAAGATGATCTCATAAAGTAAATAAAATTTATTTATTTATTTTATTGAACATTTAATAAATATTTATTTACTAGTTTGTAAATAAAATATTTATTTAAGAGAATAAATTATTTATTTATTTATTCAGGTGTTCAATAAATTTAAGTGGAGTTCGAGCAGACCAAGGCCGGTCTGAAAGTAAAATAATTATATGCAAGATGGTGAATAATTATTTAACTAGTTGCCACAAATTAAAATAACGCTGCTATTATTTTGTGATGCGGAATTTTATTTATAATTCTGTTTTGCACAAGTTGGTGCACTATAAATAATGACGCGATATTATTATTAAATGCATGGGTTTTTTCTAAGTTCCTGAATGTATTTAATTTTTTCTATGCAATTAAATATTGTAACTGAAATTCCATGTATATAAATAGGCAAGTACCCATATTTTGCCATAGACGACACCACATGCCTGTCGAATTGAGAATTGTTGAGCCAAAAAATTTCTCTCTCGAATCCTCTTCTCTCCCCTCTCAAGAACGAGAGATGTTCTTCAATGCTGAAGAACAAGCAATCAAGAACGACCGAAACAATACACTCACTTCGTCGTGCTAGCACCCGGAGAATTAGCGGTGTCAATCAGAGGTCATCGAAGCACATGTGGATCACTGCTAGAGGGATTCTAGTTTGGATCCTTACAATTGCAACAAGATAATCCAAAAGGGTTAATCCAGATGATCAACATCATCAGTGAAGAAAAAATACCAAAGACACATGTATTATTTTTCTTTATGAAATTAATTAAATTAATTATAAATATGATGTGCAAGATCCTCTCTAAAGGTTTCAGGACTCTATTTTTATTTATCTAAATCTTTGATTATATTCCATGGAGATTAGCGTTCATCGTCGTATTGATCCCAGAATAATAATTGATCACGGTAAAAATCAAAATTGGGTGTCATCCCAACCACACTTTCACTACGCCCGGAACCTTCAAGTGTGTGTCCTTATTTATGAGAAATTTAAAGACAAAGAGATGGGTGAAGAGAGAAGGCATCTCTACTTCGGTGGAGAGCTCTCAAGATTTCTAGGGTCTTAACGCCTGGGGACTCTGACGTACAGTGGGGGTGATGATGTCCTATGTGGGTGCATACCAAAGGCTTAGGATGGGGAGGGATCTTAGATGGATGGATGTGTCTCTGATAAGGCTCTCAACAAGCATGGGTGGTCCTGAGTGTAGATCTAGATGTGGTAGATCAGGCTTCCGGGGGAGCAGGCAGTGACAACGCTTCACCGTGCAGGTGTCTGTTCAGACGACTTTCTAGCAGCGATGTCCCCGGGATAATACAGCAGTCAGCGGACGGAGAAGGGGTGGTCATGGTGTTGTGGTTCATCGAACTGGGGCCTTGGGCTCTATGGTTGCTCTGGGTGACGAGAAAACCTGGTTGGAACCCCAATGTGAATTTTTCATGGATGGATCGAGGATGTCCTCAGTGATGAATGGCATGGTGAATGGGATGGAGAAGGACCATCGTCTATGACTCTGCTTTCGCATGGTGGTTCTCAGGCAGTTGACTAGGGTTGTCCACTATTTTCATGGCTTTAGGATTTGGTTTTGTTTGGGTTTTATAACGTCCCATACTTTACATACATTGTTAATACTTCAAAATTTAAGCATACTTATTACAACATATAACAAAACCACGAAAGGACCGAATAGGTATAGTGTCTTTAGAGACTGGGAAACATAAACAACTGGTTCATAAAGCGTCTACAATGTCTCCCATTTATTTCATCATATCTATAGTCCCTTTTGGCATATCTTACTTAATAACCTTCTTCCTGACCTGGGGAAAGAAAACATACAAAAGGGTGAGCTCAAATGCTCAGTAAGGGTAAACAAAAGAAATATCAATCACATCATATTCATAAGAACAAAACTTTTGGAAATCTTAACCTGTAAAAGAGATCATAATTTCATAACATGGGATAAATCATAGTAGTGAAATGTAATCCAAATACTCATAACATAAGACATGAAACTTTTTGGCATGCACACATAATCATAGAAAATCATTTATTATTAGTCAAGAGTCATTTCCAAGACTATCTTAGTGGACAAAGTCCATTTCTGAACCGAGTTCACTCCTCGTTTCAGTCCTGTTTCACTGAACTGGTATAACCTACCATTCCAGCCATGTCTATCTCATGAGACATAAAATCTTTACCCAATGCATTGGAGGGAGATATAGGTCTCACCCATCTCATAATGATACCATTCTTATGTGTGCCACAAAATCATAAATCACACATCATTGCATAACCCGTGTAATAAAAATGGGATTCTTAAACAACATGACATCATAAAAAAATTCATATAAGATAAAATAATTCATAAAAAATAATTCCATCACAACATAATCAAATCAATGTAATAATAGGGATAGAAACAGAACCCTATATTATCTTATATGGAAAATAATTTTGATAAAACACTTGAACTCCATTCTTGAGGAAAATATCCTTTCTACTTCAAAAACATTTTCCTTTCTTAGCATGTCTTACAATTTTAAACTAAAATAAGTTGATTAAAAATAAACTTGAAAACTTGTAAAGTAAGCTTCTTGGAAATAGTGTTTTAAAAATCCATTCATGTCGTATATGTTAAAAAAACATTCTTCTCGTACTTTTGTCGGAAAAGTCAAAAAGTACATCATACGAAAAACGACAAAAGATTCCTTTCATATCCTTTGCTAAAAACTCACCGAAGGGTACAATTGGATTTAAACTATTGTAAGTGGATGGAAACAATATTACATATTTAGGGAACATGGATTTGAATGATAAAGTACACCCCAGTAAATACCAAAGTATAAACAATCTCGGATAAAAATGAGATTGTGATATTTTCCCTTACCTTAGGTCCGATTTGCCTCGTAAGTGTCCGAACCTCATGTATAATGATTTAAATAATGTTATTGACTTATTCCAGAATCATAATTATTGTTATGATATCATATATTGTCATATTCTTAGCCTATTAATAGTAATATTTAATTTCTACTTGTTATTCGGGTGTTTATTACTTTTTGTTCTTATGCGTGTTTTGTCGAATAAATTATTATTCTTCTTTTTAGGTTATAGATACCTTATTTCCAGAATGGTATTAGTGTAATGTATATCATATTCATTCATTAAATTCATCTATATAATCATTATGAAATGAATATCATGTAGAACGAGTCGCATCACATCGTGGAGGCGGTATTCCGTACGTACGCACGAGTGATGATATCGTTCCCATGATCGTGGAATTGTATTTGAGTGTATGTATATTATTTTAGAATAAATATCAATTTAAAATAATCATATATATTCATTCTTTACACCATTATACCCATCCAAGTAAGGTGGTGGTGGAAAATAGATTACACCACAGCGTGGAGACGGTATTCTGTACGTATGCACGCGCGGTGATTTCATTTTTCGTAGGATGGATAGATGGTGAAGTAGGGTTGTTTCATACTTATAATAAAATATCATTATATTAGTGATACTGATGTTATTACTTCATAATGAAACAACTAAATAAGAAGATGTTGAAGAAGAAATAATTTGGAAAGGATCGGTAATGGATATTACCTCTTTTTGACGTGCCTCTTCTTAACCTCCTCTTAGGGAAGAAGGGTTGGTATTTGAAGAAGACCAGAACCTCTAAGATGATTCTAGGGAAGTGGGGAAGTGAAATGGGCAGGGTTTGGCCGATCTTGAAGGCTCAAATTGGTGTGAGGAGGAGAGGGAGGAGGTGCCCTTTTATAAGGGAGGAGAGGGGCACCTTTGGAAATATAAGAAATATTAGTTTATATTAAATCTCAACCCCACATAAAAACTTACAAAATGACTCATATCCGAAGATTAGATGAGATAGTGTTGTAATCGCATCAACCAATATAATTTAGACATGTTAGGAATTTATTTTAAACATTACCAACTTCATTTATCCTTATTTATCAATTTAATTTTATTTGTGGTAATAATATTCTAAATTTTAAATTATTATTAATAATTACATATGTGTTGTGAATTTTCCATAATTTGACACTTTATGACATTATCGACCATATAAATTTTAATTTATAATTTTTAAATATTTTTGTGATTTTTAAAAAAATTTATAATATGTTATTTTTATAAAATAACAATAGTGTCAATTTTGACACTATTCATGTATTTGAATTTAAATAAAATATATACAGATGATATGTTCAAACTAAAAGCTTTAATAGATTAATATAATGTCATATGTATATTGAAAATTAGTGGAGCACATTAAATAGTGCATATAATAATTATTTTAATATTTTAAAACCATTTATTTTATATTTTAATTAATAAAATAATTTCAACATCACTATTGTGTCATAATTAATGACAATTATTTAATCCCTAAAAATTCTAAATAAATTACTATGATGTATATAATTGTATTATAGTTCTGGAGACTATTAATGTTCGAAGTTTCATTAAGTTTATCACCAAATTAAAATTATTATACTTATTAGATTTAAGAAAGTGACATGTTGTCACATTCTTTGGTTTTAATAATAATTAAATTATTTTCATGGAAAAAAGTCTATTAAATGAATCTAATCTGACCCTTAGGTGATATGGGTTGACTTTTAGTCATCCAATAGGATTTTGGCAGGTGTTAGGGTAATTTTATAATCTTATATTTACCCTCAATTACCCGATTTACCTTTAACTATGGTAAATAAAATTTACCGTAGTTACTATTCATAATGACCAAAAATAAAAAGTATCCTATTAACATAATTTAGACCCACTGATTCTGAATATGGACTACATTTTTCAAAATTAAAAACATATATGTTGCAGTAATTAGTTTAAAATAAATCTCGTTGTTAAGAAAACGGGTTTTACAAGTTAAAACATTGCCAAAGATTGAAATGTTTTTACCTATGAATTCAATGTGAAATTAATGCTAATGACATACATTATATTAAATGGTAAAAATATATTCTATATATACTTTAAAACCATTCAATATTATAATTTATCCATATAAATTATCTCAATGAAAAAAGTTGTTTTTAATTAAAAATTAGCGTATTTTTACTATTCATCAAAAAATGAAAGTTATCAGAAAAATATCAAAAATTTATCCAAAGTAAATTTTTATATCTTGATTCAAAACAAGAATTTTATTTTGTCAAATTGAACTTATAAATGTGTCAAAAACTAGATTTAATGTGGGTGCGCCATCAAAAGGCGGCAAAACTGCATTTTTTGATAAATACTAATTTTACCCAAAAAAATATTTTGTTCTCTTACCATGTTCTAGAAAATGTGTAAGATGAATAATAATGTTGTAAAATTTAAAATTCAGTTAATACTATTCATAATGTCTAGTTTATAATATTATAATAACATATCGTTATTTAGTGAAACTCGGTATTGCGTATGACGTAAGCTATCGAGGAAGGTCGCGGTTGCGTGTAAAGCAAGCCAAGCTAATGTTGTGTGTATTGAAAGATTCCTTTGATGATTTATATAACATAAAAACAAAATATTTCTCATAAAAGTCTCGGGCATTACATTTTACCCCCCTTAAAATGAATTTCACCCTCGAAATTCGTCACTTTGTAACAAAAAGATGAGGATACCTCTCCCTCATCATATCCTCAAGCTCCCATGTAGCTTCTTCTAATTGGTGGTTCCTCCATAAAAACTTCACCATGTGAGTGGTCTTGTTTCATAGGACTTTTTCACTACGATCCAGAATCTCTATCGGTTGTTCTTCATAAGAAAGATCTTGCTCCAGCGGTACAACTTCTGAGCTGAGTACATGTGAAGGATCAGGTATGTACTTTCTCAGGAGATATACATGGAACACATCGTGAACTTGAGAGAGATTCAGTGGAAGCGCCAATCCATAAGCTACCTTCCCAACACAATCCAGTATTTCAAAAGGACCGATATATCTAGGGCTCAACTTCCCCTTCTTTCCAAATCTCATGACCCTCTTTCAGGGGGATATTCGTAAGAACACTTTATCACCCACTTCAAACTCTAGGTCTTTTCTTCGGTTGTCGGCATAACTTTTCTGTTGACTCTGAGCTTCTCTTATGTGTTGTTGAATAGATCGGACCTTTTCTACCATCTCATCAATAATATCATGTCCTAATAGCTTTCTTTCCCCAACTTCATCCCAGCAAGATGGAGTCCTGCATTTGTTTCCATAGAGAGCTTCATAAAGAGCCATCTGAATACTAGAGTCAAAACTATTATTATAAGAAAATTCCACCAAAGGTAGGTGTTGATACCAACCACCTTTGAAATCCATAGAGCAAGCTCTCAATATATCTTCTAGAGTTTGAATTGTTCTCTCAGACTGACTGTCTATCTGAGGATGATAAGAAGTGCTGAAACTCAACTCTGTATCCAGAGTATGTTGAAGACTTCGTCAAAACTTTGTGGTAAAACTCAGATCCCGATCAGATATAATAGAAAGTGGTACTCCATGAAATCTTACCAGTTCCTTCACATATATCCTATCAAGCTTATCTAGATAGAAATCCTCTCTAATAGCGATGAAGTGTGAAGACTTTGTAAGTCGATCAACTATGACCCAGATAGAATTATTGCCTTTGGATGTTTTAGTAAGTCCTGTGACAAAGTCCATAGTGATGTTTTCCCATTTCCATTCGGGTATGGGTAATGGTTGTAACATCCCCTTAGAATTCTGTCTCTCAGCTTTAACTTGCTGACAAACCAAGCATCGAGAGACATATTCCGCAACATCTCTTTTCATGCCATCCCACGAGAAGTACTCTTTCAGGTCCCTATATATCTTCGTGCTTCCAGGATGAATGGAGAAGGAAAAACTATGAGCCTCATCCAGCAGCTCCTTCTTTAATTCGGGGATAGGAGGAACACAAACCTGATTCCCGAACTTTATTATCCCATCACAATCAAGGTTGAATTCAGGAATATTTCTCACCTTCTTTTGTAACTCTACATCTTCTTTCTGTGCCTCTTTAATTTTCACATGTATAGATGGTTGAACATTCATTTGATAAAGATACGATTTTCCCCCTTCCATTAAAATTCCAAGATCCATCCTTTGTAAATCCATAAATATTGGATCTTTTGTGATCCTCATCATGGATAAGCTAGCATGGTCTTGTCGACTTAATACATCTGCCACCTTGTTTGCTTTCCCAGGGTGGTAATGAATTGAGCAGTCGTAATCCTTAATCAGCTTCAACCATCTTCTTTGGCGCATATTCAGATCCTTTTGTGTGAAAATATACTTTAAACCTTTATGATCAGTATAAATATCACACCTTTCACCATAAAGGTAATGCCTCCAAATCTTTAATACAAAGATTACTGCAGCTAACTCCAAATCATGAGTTGGGTAATTTTTCTCATGGATTTTCAACTGTCGTGAGGCTTAAGCTATCACCATATCATTTTTCATAAGAACACATCCCAGTCCCTTCTTGGATTCATCACTGTAGATCACAAACCTTTCTCCACTATAAGGAAGTGTGTGTACAGGTGCACTGGATAACCTTCTTTTCAACTCCTTGAAATTCTCTTCACATTCCTCCGTCCAAACAAACTTAACTCCTTTCCGAGTCAACCTGGTGAGTGGATTAGATAATCGTGAAAAATCATTCACAAAACGTCGATAATATCCATCCAAACCAAGAAAACTTCGGATCTCAGTTACTATTGTTGGTCTCAACCATCTTTCAATAACCTCTGTTTTTGCTGGATCCACAGATATCCCCTCTTTTGATATTATGTGACCCAAAAATGAAACTCTTTGAATCCAAAATTCACACTTGTTAAATTTGGCATAAAGCTTCTCCTTTCTCAGGGTCTTCAATATAATTCTCAAGTGATCTTCATGTTCTTCCTTGCTCTTTGAATATACAATAATATCATCTATAAAGACTACCACAAACTGATCAAGATAGTCTCTAAAGACTCTATTCATCAGATCCATGAAGATAGCAGGGGCATTAGTAAGACCAAATGGCATCACTATAAATTCATAGTGTCCATACCTTGTACAGAAAGCCGTCTTTGGTATATCCTCCATTTTGACCCTTAATTGGTGATACCCTGAACAAAGATCAATCTTGGAAAAGTATTGAGTTCCTCGTAGTTGGTCAAATAAGTCATCAATGCGTGGGAGAGGATATTTGTTCTTAATAGTGATCTTGTTAAGTTCTCGATAATCAATGCAGAGTCTCATTGATCCATCTTTCTTCTTAACAAACAGAACAGGTGCTCCCCAAGGTGATGCACTAGGGCGTATGAACCCCTTATCAAGATTCTCTTGGAGTTGCTTCATCAATTCCTACAACTCAATTGGGGCCATTCTATAAGGTGTCTTTGAAATAGGCAAAGCACCTGTTACGAGTTATATTGAAAACTAAACCTCACAATTTGGTGGAAGACCCAGCAATTCCTCCAGAAAGACATCATCAAACTCTCGTACAATGGGAATATTATTAATTGTGAGTTTCTCACCAACCATTTGAGAAAAATAACCCTCATTTAGTGTAATCAAGACCCATAAGATGGAATAAATTTCCATTGGAAGGTTATGTTCATCCTTGCATCGATAGATGATCGTAGATTGATCTGGAATATGAAATGTGACTTCCCTTCTTTGGCAATTGATATGAGCTCCATATAAAGAAAGCCAATCCATGCCTAGAATCACATAAAATTCCACTATAGGAAGGATCACAAGATTTACAGGAAGCACTTTCCCGCAAACTTCAATCGGGGAAGAATTATAAACTTTTTATGCGACTTTTGTGCCATTAGGTGTTGTCACAGCTAACTCAACATCTAATTGTTGAGGTAATACGGTGATACCCTTAGAAAAATCTTTAGAAATAAAGGAGTGGGTGGATCCAGAATCAAATAAAACATTTTCTAATTTATAGTAGATGGTAAGTGTACCTTTCACCACATCGTTATCGTACTCCACATCGCTGATAGAAATTGCATGTGACTTTCCTTTGTCTTTATCCTTAAGAGTTTGTTGACGTCAACCATCATCATCAACCCTTGGATTTGGGCATTGATTGGAATAATGCCCCATCTCCTTGCACTTGAAACATTGAAGTGTAGTAGGTTCATTCTGTGTGTCCCTTCCTTTGTTTGCATCATTAGACATCTTCTTCCCATCATTGCGGCATTCAAATGCCTGATGACCTTCCTTTCCACATTTGAAACATTTACTTGTCCCTTTAATACAACTCCCTCCATGTTTCTTTCCACACTTTGAGCATAAGGGAAAGCGCGTCTTCTTTTCTGTGTGCTCTTTATATTTTCCTTTGAATTCCATTTTCCTCTTCTTATCAAACCCATATGACTGATGGGTTACTCCAATCTCCATCTTGACTTTGAGAGCACATCAAACGATTTCCTCGTAGCTATTGAAGTCCCTTATGGCTAACGCCCTTCGTAGACTTGGTTTTAAGCCACTAAAGAATCGATCGATCTTACTCTCAGGTTGGATAATAATACCAGAAGCGTACCTTGCAAGCCTTGTAAAATTTGCTTCATAAGTACCAACAGAATCATCATCCTTTTGCTTCAGTTCAAGAAACTCTTTCTCCATCTTTGTTTGGAGAATACGAGGGGATTACTTATTGAAAAATAAGTTCTTGAACTCGTCCCATTCCATGGACTCAATTTCATCCCTTTGCCAAGTATTCTTAATAATATTCCACTATTGATCAGCATCTCCTTCCAAATGATACACTGCTAGGATGACTTTGTCATGTTCAGAACATTGAAGAACTGAAAATATTTTTTCAGTAGTACTGATCCATTGTTCAGTAACTAATGGATCAGTAGACCCGCTGAATGAGGGTGGATGCTGCCTCATGAAGGATTCAACATAATGTTGCTCCTTCCTTTGCTCGTTTGGAAGTATTGCATGATTCATAGCTTGAGAAAGTTGTGTGAGCATGGCTTTAAGATTTTGCATTCCAGATCCCATAACGTTTGGTTGCTCAGGGGGACAATCATTTCATTTCCCATCGCATTCCGCATTAACACGGTTCCTTCGGGTTCCAGCCATTGCCTAAAACCAAGAAGAATAGTGTGAACAACACTAATTATAATAGGAAAACCACATAATCAAGAATAAAATTTCACACTTAAGGTCTTATCCTAGGTTATTCATGGTCATTTCTAAAACACTAAGATTGTGTTCTATTCTTAGACTTACCCTTAGGGTTCTTACTAAGGCTTTCACATCCTAGTTTCCAAAGGTTGACTATACCTTTCCTCTGATACCAACTATAACGACCCATACTTTACATACATTGTTAATACTTCAAAATTGAAGCATACTTATTACAACATATAACAAAACCAAGAAAGGACCGTATGGGTATAGTGTCTTTAGAAACTTGGAAACATAAACAATTGGTTCATAAAGCGTCTACACTATCTCCCATTTATTTCATCATATCTATAGTCCCTTTTGGCATATCTTAATTAATAACCTTCTTCCTGACCTAGGGAAAGAAAACATACAAAAGGGTGAGCCTAAATGCTCAGTAAGGGTAAACAAAAGAAATATCAATCACATCATATTCATAAGAACATAACTTTTGGAAATCTTAACCTGCAAAAGAGATCATAATTTCATAACATGGGATAAATCATGGTAGTGAAATGTAATCCAAATAATCATAACATAAAAGATGAAACTTTGTGGAATGCACACATAATCATAGAGAATCATTTATTATTATTCAAGACTCATTTCCAAGACTATCTTAGTGGACAAAGTCCATTTCTGAACCGAGTTCACTCCTCGTTTCAGTCCTGTTTCAATGAACCGGTATAACCTACCGTTCCAGCCATGTCTATCTCATGAGATATAAAATCTTTACCCAATTCATTGGAGGGAGATATAGTTCCCACAAATCTCATAATGATACCATTCTTATGTGTTCCACAAAATCATAAATCATACATCATTGCATAACCCATGTAATAAAAATGGGATTCTTAAACAACATGACATCATAAAACAATTCATATAAGATAAAGGAATTCATAAAAATAATTCGATCACAACATAATCAAATCAATGTAATAATAGGGATAGAAACAGAACCCTATATTATCTTAGATGGAAAACAATTTTGATAAAACACTTGAACTCCATTCTTGAGGAAAATATCCTTTCTACGTCAAAAACATTTTCCTTTCTTAACATGTCTTACAATTTTAATCTAAAAGAAGTTGATTAAAAATAAACTTGAAAACTTGTAAAGGAAGCTTCTTGGAAATAGTGTTTTAAAAATCCATTCATTCTATATAAGTTAAAAAAAAAATCTTCTCGTACTTTTTTCGGAAAAGTCAAAAAGTACCTCGTACGAAAAACGACAAAAGATTCCTTTCATATCCTTTTCTAAAAACTCACCGAAGGGAAATATTGGATTTAAACTATTGTAAGTGGATGGAAAAAATATTACATATTGAGGGAACATGTATTTGGATGATAAAATACACCCCAGTAAATACCAAAGTATAAACAATCTCGGATAAAAATGAGATTGTGATATTTTCCCTTACCTTAGGTTCGATTTGCCTCGTAAGTGTCTGAACCTCCTGTATAATGATTTAAATAATGATATTGAATTATTCCAGAATCATAATTATTGTTATGATATCATATATGGTCATATTCTTAGCTTATTAATAGTAATATTTCATTGCTACTTGTTATTCGGGTGTTTGTTACTTTTTGTTCTTATGCGTGTTTTGTCGAATAAATTCTTATTCTACTTTTTAGGTTATAGATACCTAATTTACAGAATGGTATTAGTGTAATACATCTCATATTTATTCACTCAGTTCATTTATGTAATCATTATTCAATGAAAATCATGTAGAACGAGTCGCATCACATCGTGGAGACGGTATTCCATACGTACGCACGAGCGATGATATCGTTCCCATGATCGTGGAATTGTATTGGAGTGTATGTATACTATTTCAGAATCAATATCAATTTACAATAATCATATATATTCATTCTTTACACCATTATACCCATCCAAGTAAGGTGGTGGTGGAAAATAGATTACACCCCGGCGTGGAGACGGTATTCCGTACGTACGCACGCGCGGTGATTTCAATTTCCATAGGATGGATAGATGGTGAAGTAGGTTTGTTTCATACTTATAATAACATATCAGTATATGAGTGATACTGATGTTATTACTTCATAATTAAACAAATAAAGAAGAAGATGTTGAAGAAGAAAGAATTTGGAAAGGATCGGTAATGGATATTACCTCTTTTTGACACGCCTCTTCTTAACCTCCTCTTAGGGCACAAGGGTTGGTCTTTGAAGAACACAAGAACCTCTAGGATGATTCTAGGGAAGTGGGTAAGTTAAATGGGCAGGGTTTGGCCGAGATTGAAGGCTCAAATTGGTGTGAGGAGGAGAGGGAGGAGGTTCCCTTTTATAAGGGATGAGAGGGGCACCTTTGGAAATATAAGAAATATTAGTTTATATTAAATCCCAACCCCACTTAAAAACTTCCAAAATGACTCATATCCAAATATTATATGAGATAGGGTTTTAATATAATCAACCAATAAAATTTAGACATGTTAGGAATTTATTTTAAACATTACCAACTTGATTTATCCTTATTTATCAATTTAATTTTATTTGTGGTTATAAAATTATAAATTTTAAATTATTATTAATAATTACATATGTGTTGTGAATTTTCCATAATTTGAAACTTTATGACATTATAGACCATATAAATTTTAATTTATAATTTTTAAATATTTCTGTGATTTTTAAACAATTTTATAATATGTTATTTTTATAAAATAACAATAGTGTCAATTTTGACACTATTCATTTATTTGAATTTAAATAAACTATATTCAGATGATATGTTCAAAATAAAAGCTTTAATAGATTAATAAAATGTCATATGTATCTATAAAATTAGTGGAGCACATTAAATAGTGCATATAATAATTATTTTAATATTTTAAAACCATTTATTTGATATTTTAATTAATAAAATAATTTCAACATCACTATTGTGTCATAATTAATGATAATTATTTAATCCCTAAAAATTCTAAATAAATTCCTATGATGTAGATAATTGTAGTAGATTTCTGGAGACTATTCAGGTTCTAAGTTTCATTAAGTTTATCACCAAATTAAAATTATTATACTTATAAGATTTAAGAAAGTGACATGTTGTCACATTCTTTGGTTTTAATAATAATTAAATTATTTTAATGGAAATTAGTCTATTAAATGAATATAATCCGACCCTTAGGAGATATGGGTCGACTTTTAGTCATCCAATTGTATTTTTTCAGGTGTTAGGGTAATTTTATAATCTTATATTTACCCTTAATTACCTGATTTACCTTTAACTATGGTAAATAAAATTTACCGTAGTTACTATTCAGAATGCCCAAAAATAAAAAGTAGTCTATTAACATAATTTGGACCCACTGATTATGAATATGGAATCTATTTTTCAAAATTCAAAATATATAAGTTGCAGTAATTAATTTAAAATAAATCCCGTTGTTAAGAAAACGAGTTTTAGAAGTTAAAACATTGCCAAAGATTGAAATGTTTTTACCTATGAATTCAATGTGAAATTAATGCTAATGACATACATTATATTAAATGGTAAAATTATATTCTATCTATACTTTAAAACCATTAAAAATTATAATTTAACCATATAAATTATCTCAATGAAAAAAGTTGTTTTTAATTAAAAATTAGCGTATTTTTACTATTCATCAAAATATGAAAGTTTTCAGAAAAATATCAAAAATTTATCCAAAGTAAATTTTTTTATCCTGATTCAAAAGAAGAATTTTTTTTTTACAAATTTAACTTATAAATTTGTGAAAAACTAGATTTAATGTGGGTGCGCCATCAAAAGGCTGCAAAACTGCATTTTTTGATAAATACTTATTTTACCCAAAAAATTATTTTGTTCTCTTACCATGTTCTAGAAAATGTGTAAGATGAATAATAATGTTGTAAATTTAAAATTCATTTAATAATATTCATAACGGCTAGTTGATAATATTATAAAAACATATCGTTGTTTAGTGAAACTCGATATTACATACGACGCAAGCTATCGAGGAAGGTCACGGTTGCGTATAAAACAAGCCAAACTAGTGTTGTGTGTAGTGAAAGATTCCTTTGATGATTTATATATCATAAAAACAAAATATTTCTCATAAAAGTCTCGGGTATTACAGGCTTTTATTTTTTAATGGTCTTTATCCCTCTAAGGTCTTAGGCCACTGAATTTTGAGGTTATGTGCCTCTATGACAATGGGCTTGTTATGGGTATTACATTACCCAACTCCAAAGGTATTGTTGATTTCTTTTTCTATTTTTAATAATGGGGATTACCCCCAAACATTCTAATAAATAAAAATAGATTATAGTACATAGTATGTTTCCATAGGTTGGTTGTTATTGATATGACTATCTTTATCTCTTTAGGGACCTTGATGAGTTTTTATACTCCACTCTTGGTCTATGAATATTTTTCATTGCTATCGATATAAGGTCCTAGAGGGTCATACATAGAGCATTCAAGAATATGTGCAATTCTATTGAATAGGTAAATATGACATTTTGGGCCCCACTACAGAGTTTGAGGTTTTTCCAATTCATCACTCACCGAAGAATAAATAAATTCCTTATTATTCAAGTGAGGAATAATTGGGTTGAATTTTTTTATTAAAAGTATATTCAAGTTAAGTAAATATGAGAAATAAAATTAATCAAATGAATATTATTTTAATATTCTAGGTTTGTTTAATATTAAACTGGAATTATGAGTTCAGTTAAGGACTCTGTTTTATCATGCAATATATTTAATATATATTACAGGTATGTGATAAAATATAAATAATATTTATGACATAATTTAGTTTGTCGTAATTATTTATTTAGTAGACATTAATTTAATGGGATCGAGAAACCTTTTGAGTATTTTAATCATCCACAATTTATGGAAGAGAGAGCTTCATGCTAGAAACTATTCTTGGTGAGTTCTTTAGAGCCTCTATCTCCTATCTTTCTTTCTAGATATAGGAAATTTACATCCAAGTAATTGGATCAAGTTCTTCCCCATGCATAACAAGCATGTCTATGTGGTGATCATTGGGGCATCGAATGTGTCGTCAAATATGTGCACTAGCACCAAAAATTTTATGATCAACGCTTCTAAATATTTTTGAAGTTTGTGTGGGTGATCTAAAGAAATTAATATTTGGATCTTTTGAATAGTGATTTCCGAAGAAAAGAATATGTCAAGTGTATATTTATATCGGAAAATGTATGTTCTCGGTTTATGTTTTTGTGCCTGTTTAATTTATGTGAGATCCATGGACTGTATCGAGGCTCAGATTGCTAGGGATGAAAAGTTTTATTATCCCAACGATGAAAAATTTTAAATATTCTGCCCATTGTCTTATGTTATGTGCCCTAGTAAAATTCAATTAGTATCAAAGCGGTTTAAATTATTTGAGCTAATAAAAATTAAGCTATATTAATTCTTAGTAGAGGGCATCATTTCAGTTCCAATGGAACATACCACACATCGATACAATGTCGGATGACCAAGTTAGGGTCATTCAAAAAATTTCATATGGGTTGCAATTCTTTTTTTGGGCATCAAAATTGATTCAGACCGACTGCAGTTCAATGGGTATTAAAATTGATGAACAATATGTATTAATTTTTTTGTTTTAATTTCCAGACTAAACACCAGCCAAATTCCAATTGTCGAAATAGTTTTCTTCGACTGTTGCAATTATTTTCACACCACAGTGGATGTTTTAATTTTTTTTCTTCAAAAAATTATAAAATTATAATAGTAATGATTATAATAATATTTATAAGTAAATTAAAAAAAAGGTTCTAGAATATTTTAGGGTGGAGACGGTTCTTCCAAAAATAAAACTTTTGAAAATTTTAAAGTACGTCGATCGAACGTGTGGAAAAACCACATAAAACAAAACAGTAAGAACTGGGGGCTAAAGCCCAACTGTTTACAATGATTCACTCCCCACCGCCTCAGCTAGATCCAATGCTCTTCATTCACCCAGACCGCTGCAGACCATGCCATCAGTGCTTCCTCAACCAAGCATTCTCCGCCCCGCTACGGCTCACATGGTCCACACCAAGCTTCCACTGGGAACTTGTACCCCACCGTGGATATGGAAATAGTGACCCCTCCCTGCCAGTGTTTCCCTATGTGGACAGAGTCACTGGAAATCAACTTAGGGTGCGAGGTAACTTTCTTGTTGGTTTTGGGTCGGACCAGATCAGCCCCAAATAGGACTAAGTAGGTCTTCCCAACCCGGTATGGGTATGGGCAAGCCGGACTGGCTGAGAATACCCCTCACGTGCTTTGCACAGCCCGGAACAAGTCTACGCAGGTTTTTCTTGACTTGAATTGGGCCTCTAGGGGTTATCGGGGCCGGGTTAACCAAAATTAATTTAATTATTTAATATAATTCAGTATTAAATTAAATTAATGAAAATATTATTTTTTGGTTAAAAATATAATAATTTTAATCATCGGTTAATTATTTTAATTTTGGTCTTAAATTAAATTAATTAAAAAAATTAATTTTTGGAATTAAAATTAAGTTAAAATCGGAACAAGAATAATTAAATTATATGAATTTAAATAATTTATTAAATTAAATTAAATTCCATCTTACTTCATTTATTGAAATTTAATTTTTATCAGGCATTTCATTTACCTGCTAATTGGTCTTGAGCACCGACCTATACATCTCTGGATTATTTTATTAATTATTTAACTGTGTGTGATGATTGTAAATAATTAATTATTTTTTATAGTATGTGCATCATCTTATTTTTCGGTCAATATGTATAAGGGTATGTGCATCTAATTGTATCTATTATAATTTTTCCCCTTATTCTCCCTCACCTGCGTGCAAGTACACTTGTACCTTTAATGAAGATGATGTACAACATGGACCCTACCAAGATAAGGTGGTACGCCTTGATGAGGATGATGTAAGATGTAGGAAATGCAAGTCAAGGCCAAATCCAATTGAGAAGTGGACACACTGGACAGGGGACGAGCTGCACTGTGAGTCAATCTATGAACTAGGTATGATACCCCTAGGTCATAGTTGATCCATTGAGTTCAAATGGATCAACCAGTTTTAAATGCTCAAGACTAGTCAGGTAGTTAATTTTCTTTAGGCATTTATTTATTATTTTATACATTTTATGATAGTGGGAAAATATATAAAATAGTATACAATAAGATGCATAAAAAAGAGGTGAATGCTTTTTCTATTAATGTTTATTTGTGAGTCTGACAAAATAGAATGAACAAGATTAATAGAAATGGATTACATTCATCAAGAAAAATAATAAAACCCTTAAATAAATATTAAGTCGTTAACCACCTTCCATCATTTGAATTTAAATATAACCGGGTGTCTAGTGTACTCTTCATCCAAAGATAAGAGTGCCTCTTATGAATGGTGAGTTCTTATGAGATTGATGGGTTGACTTAACTAAAGTTACAACAAAGAAGTATCTAAATCTAGCTTATTGTGATATTAGAGGCAAGTGTTGAGAATATCTACTTTATGATTTTAGAAACTGATACATCACTCAATAGATCAAGGAATCGCGAGTTAATATTTTCGGTCATTCAAATGCCTAACTTGAACTCTCCGAGTAGTGGCGTAGCCAATGCTTGTAGACTATGAGAGGAGACTCAAGGATCCTTTCCACTAGAATACTCATGCAATAGAGTATTCTAATTTTAGTACATAGTGTTCCTAAAATTCAATCAAATAGTGGGAGACATTTAATAATTTAATTAGTTAATTAATAATGTCTAAATTGGTAATCAAGGGAAAAGTACAAATAACTAGATTTTATTTTTTGTAGAAAATGAAAAATAAAATGATAAGACACAATGTGATAATCACTGTACAAAGAGAATGTCATATCCCACAAAAAATTCCAATTGTTGTACAAGTGATTTTACATAATACTACTATATCAAAAATTCAAGGTTCTGGTGTCCCCAATACCTGTTGAGCTACCTCAGGAAGTGAGGGTGTACAAATGCTTACAGGAGACTCATGTTTGATGCATATGATGGTTATTTAATAATGCTATAATCAAATTTTTTATGTGAGTTTGGGATACTAAATCAAGTCATTGATAATATGACATGTTGTCTCATCTATGAGAATTTTACATGGAGAAAGTTAAGAATATATATGATTGGATGATCATTACACTGGATATGTGTAAATATGAAATTTGGATCATTCTCATTCAATACATCCCATTCTAATAACATTTTTACGTAGGTAATCTAGTTTTGTTTAAGATAATAAAACAAAAAGGATGGATTCATACTTCATTTCCTTTTTGGTAAGGTTCTCTAAGTAAATAAGAAATTAAACAAAGTATAACCTTTAATTCTTATGGTTAACAAGTTGAAAGACAAGGAGATAAGGCCAATGGAAAGAGCGATTCTAAACACACCTTTGAAAATTTCTTCAAAGAGAGAGGTAATAAACAAGAGGTTATTTTCTTCACATATCATGAAATAAATCTATGGAATTCTAATCAAAATGAACTTAATTAAAGAAGTAAGTAGTCACTTCTTATTTAGAGTATATTTATTAGTTATAAGTATTATTCCTAAAAAAACTATTGGGTATTAAATACAGTACGTTAATCGCATATGTGTATTGATATACAATAACCAAGTAAAATAAACATTACTATAAGTAATATGTGTCATCCAAGAGGATGATAAAGAGTGATTCCCAAGTTATTGGTGAGAAACACATAACTTATAATTTCCATGTTAATGATCTAAGTCAAACTATTATTGAGTATAACCAAAAAAATATCTTATGCGTCAATTGGATATAAGGATACATTATTCCAAGTTCAAGAATGAATGTTGTTAGTGGTGTCTATTACTCAATCAATAGTTTAGTGAAACTTGAATTAAAGGCAATATGTGATTAATATAAAATGTAAGACATATATACCCAGTTGTGGAAAGATAATTCTTTATCAATTAAAAATAAAGTTGAACATCAAGAACATACCTAGTATGGTATTTACATTTAGTGTATATAAACACCTTTGGTTTTATCAAAATATTTAGTTTTGGAAAAATAAACCTTTAGAAATAAAGGTAAGCCACAAAGCTTTCAAAATTAGTTCAGAAAGAGAGAGTGAACTACTCCAAGGGTAAGACAGTGATAAATATACTTATAATATTACTTTAAGTCTTTATGAAATTAATTATGTAATATACATGGTCAGAAGATATAAGATGCTTGGATCGAAATGCCAAAGAATATCTTGACCAAGCATTTATCGATCAATATAATATAGTGTGAAGTAATTCCTAAACACACATTACCTTACCTACATCATGTCATTAATGTTAATAAAGTGGATCGATGATAATTATTACATATTAAAATTTATCAACAAAATATAGAATGGAGAAATTCCTAAATGCACATTTCCTTATATACATCAGAGTTCTGATGTAAGTATAAAGAGCATCAATGATATATATATATATATATATATATATATATATATATATATATATATGCATAGCAGAAACTTCCATTATATTTAAATTCATGATTTGTAGATAACGAAATTATCCATAACCATGTGCCAACTATAGTTAAAAATGTATATCATATGATCTATAGTATGATGGAAATATATTATTTCATAATCGAATGTGTTTAGATTCTAAGAGTTTTTTCAGGATATAAACAAACTTGCATCAAGAAAAACACAAAGTGAATCTATAGTAATTTCCCTAATGTTTCTAATGATATTACATAAAACCCTAATATAGAAAAAATATAGTCCAACTATATACTACATTTATATAAAATGAGGAAAATATCTACTTGAGATAGTGGGATAAAGATTGACTTGAGTTTCGTCAAGATGCCGGAGATACAAAAATAGTTGGATTAGGAAGAAGTTCCACTAGAACTTGTGGAAGTGAATGTTCCAAAGACATATACTTCATAGGAAGGTTGAAACCATAGATATGTTTTTATATTAACCATGGACGGTGATAAATTATTCTTTGTGAATAATAATTCCTATAATTAATAAATATATGGAAATTAGCTAATATTGACAAGATCAATTAAAATTCAATAATAGATTCCCTGTATAAAAGTGAAAAGGGGATTATTATTTAGAATAATACATTGGTTATTCAAGTGAGATGATACATGGGAGGTACAAGTGTAGTACCAATAAGGATCGATTTTTTATACCAAGTTATTATGCCTAAATCCATTAGAATTTTATTTACCATAGAAAATTTTGGTGATCATTTTATTTTTCATTTGATGTCATGACCACCAATCATGGAAGGTGTCTATTTGACGCAAATAGAAAGGGATGGTGACATCATAGAGTGCCAATAAGGTTTTAAGTTACTGAAATCCAGTTTAGGATTTCAGTAAACAACAAGATCTTAGAACATTCATTTGGAGTGAATCATTTCTATGTGCCTGCCATAGGTTAGTGGGAGCGCCATTGTTTTCCATGTGATACATGTTTGTAAACATATGGAAAATAGCTATTGGGTATATATTTAGTTAATACTAGGATGAAAGTAATTCTCTAGTGATTTAATTAAAGTAGAAATATAAGTTCTAGGAAACAAGATATTCTAATATAGATCTAACGGTTTCTTAGACCTAGTCAATCGTACATATATTGAAATAGTATTAAAAAATACAAGTTGTAACAATTCGAGAGAGATTTTTTTTCCAATGTAACATGGAATAAATCTATCCAATTAGACATGCATGGTCATAGGGGGAGATTTATGTGGAAAGTTGAATTCCATATACTTAGTGACGGATGAATCATGTATTCCATGATATATACAAGATATGATATTTCTAGTGTATACTTTATAATAGTAAAATAATAGTTATATCAAGGAGAACTGTAAGTGAGGCAGTCAGAACTATCTGATTTTACTTGGGAAAGTACAAAAGATATGTACCTGGTATGTGTAGAAAAATGGATACTAGTTTTGAGGGGACACAAACTAGTATTCCTTATATTAGTGTTATATAATATCATAGTCATGATACGATAATGAGTGAGATGATCCCATAAAATCTAGTGGGATCCATACCTACAAATACTGAGTATTCTATGAATTCTGAGGTATCTAAGAAGCAGTTATTAAATGCAACAATTTTTTCTAGTTCTTGGAATCATTCCTAGTATGTAATGTTTTATCATCATGATAAAACCATTACCGGTACTATCCAATATGTAAATTTTTGACAATATACAAATACAATGCACTTGGGGTTTACATCTCTTGAGAAGTTTTACTCAATGAGGTGAGGTCGCACATAGAAGAATATCCACATGGTAGAAACGTGGAGGACCCAGAAACTAAATTCATGACTAAGCAGAAACATGATATTTATCATGTGAGAGCTAACAAGGATGACTATCAAGTTGGATCTATTTTAAGTGGGAGTGTTGCAATCATGGGTTCCTTATAACCAATTTGAATAGTACTTTTTATTACCATATCATATGTATAGTGAGCTATGAATGATGTACTATTACCATTATAGTGTATAATTTTCTACATCCACTATTGAAATGGTAATTTTCATATATTAATTTTTATATCAAAAGGAAATAGAAAATCTCAGGGCATATTGTAAACCTCGAGATACTATGACATTAATCTTAAATAAAGTAATTATGGTCTAGACACATCATACTAACTAGACACAGTTGATGTTTGGCTATCAGGTGTTGGAGGATCATAATATTTAAGACTTCACCTCATGAAGTTCTCACTTGGTGATCTCTATTAGGGAGATCATGAGGACCAACCCACTAATGGGAAAAACACGTGTATCAGGTGTCATTGGTTTTTCCCATCTATGGACATGTGTATTGGTCTCCTAAATTGAGATTATTACCAGTGTCTTCCATTTTATCGTGTACTTTGATACAAGGAAAAAACCATGATAATTAAATCATAGAGAGGAAGATTGTGTTGGGTGAACCATTGGTGGTATTGCATTGGTTGAATGGTCTAAAAAGGATTTGTCACTTATAGCTTGATGAAGTTATATCATGGGCCTGGTTGATCAGGATTGTAGTGCCTTCATAAGTTTGTAGCCAAGGTATTCGAGGGTAAATTTGTCTTGATATATCAACAAACAATAAAGAAACGATGGATGATGACACAAGTGTGCATCCTACTTTATGAGATATTTAAATACAAAGATATTATAGTATAGAGTATGTATTCATAGGTTGGTTTTCATTTCTATGACTATACTTATCTCTTTAGGGGTCTTGATGGGTTTCTAGACTCTGCTCTTGGTCTGTGAACATTATTCACTATTATCGAGATACGGTCCTGGAGGGCCACACACAATAGCACATTCAATAATATTATGTATTCTTTTGAATAGGTAAATTAGGCATACTGGGCCCCACCATTGGGTTCGACTGTTGTCCAATTTATCGATCACCAAAGAATAAATGAATTCATTATTATTAAAGTAAAAAGTAATCAGGTTGAATTTATTTATTAAAATTATTTAAAATTAAAGTAAATACATATAATAATATTAATCAAATGAATATTATTTTATTATTCCATGTTCGTTTCATATAAAGTGGGAATTACTAGTCATGTTAATGACTTGGTTTTATCACTAAATATATTTACTATATATTATAGGTATGTGTAAAATATAAATAATATTTATGGCATAGTTTAGTTCATCATAATTATTTATTTAGTGGACATTAAATTAATGGGGGTTGCAGAACCTTTCTAGGTATTTTGAGCATCCACTATTTAAAGGAGAGAGAGGCTCTCTCTAGAAACTATTCATGGAGATTTCTTAACAACCTATCTCTCATATCCTACTTTCTAGAGAAAGTAACTCAAAATCCAGGTAAATGGATCGAGTTATCTCCCATGCATCGTAAGCATGTTGATGTGGTGATCATTGGGGCATTAAAGGCATCGCCATATCTCCTCTCTAGAATCTAGAATTCAACGATTTATCATCCTATGGATTTTGGAATCATGTTTGGATGATCTAGATGAATTATTTTTTGGATCCTTTGAGAAACTATCACTGATGACAAGCATATGTCGAGTGTGGCTTCAGATCAGAAAAGGTATGTTCTCGGTTTATATTTTTGTTCTTTGTTTAATTTACATGAGATCCTTGGACCATACCAAGGTTTAGATCGCTAGGGATGGCAAGTTTCGGCATCCCAATGATGAAATTTTTAAATCCCTAGCCCATTGGATTCCACTACATTCCCCAGTACCTTAAAATAGATCATCATATCTATAAATAGAATGATAATTCATTTCACCTATCTTTAGTTATCATCACAAAAAAATGGTTTATACATGTTATCCAATATGTATAAATAAACATATATAGAAATGATAGATTAATATATAAAACCACATTCAAAGTTCAACATAAACCATTTCATAAATGGTTAAACTTATGACCCTTACAAAATATTATAATTCAATACTTGAGAAATAAGGTGACTAAATTTCTCAAAATGAGCTTAACATTGATCCCCCATATATCATAAAGTAACTCTTGATTATCACATACCAAACATGTGAGTACCTTTATTATGTATTCTCTTGAAACATGGTAATTACCATAAAAACTTGTTAAAAACATATATTCTTCTTCATTCCTTACATAGAAAATTGATTATTTGATATATTATTATTATCAAAAAATTCTATAATGTCCATAAATGATAGTATAAACCACTTTGTCAACAAATCATTAATCTGTTTCAAGGTAATCAGTATTGTCTAATTTATTTTATTCTTTTCCAACATCTCTTTATCCAAAATAAACATTATTTATCAACATCATGAACATATTAAGGGTTACATTCCCTTAATCATGTATTTCCCATAAAATATAACCATTTCATAAAATCACTTTTCTAGGTCATTATTATCATTCAACGTATTCTTTTAAATCCTTAACAAAAAACTAATAATGAACAATAATTATATATTTTATGATTTATATAACATAATATTTTAATTCCCATTCATAAACACTTTGATTATTCCACCTCATACTTAATCCATTCACCAGGCTTCCTCATCCTATTCGTTAATAAATTTTTTCTATCATATATCATTCATAGTCTCTTCATCATCAGTAGTATAACCATTATTCATACCACCTTACGAATTCTCTTCATGAGCTTCCCACTTAGGGAATTAATTTTTATAATTCTTATACTTTCAAAAATTATATCATTCAATAGTTGATGATATCTTAGGGATACCATTATTCTCATCCATTGCATTAACTGAACTTTTCATTTCTCCCTTTTCAGTTATTTTCTTTGTATCCTTATTTTCCATAGTAAAAACATCTTCATGTTCCTATAATACATCCACTTGTGTGTTTATTTACACATTATTAACACTAAGGAAACTAAATCTTCTTTCTTCCATGGTTTCTATTACCCGAACTCTTATAGAACTCTTTCCTTCTCTTCTATGGTGAGTCTAAGAGTTTCTTAAGGTATACATTGTTAATCATGTTCTATGAAAACTGATTATTCATAATCACAACATCCTTTACTCCATTAATCATGCCATTTGGATTCTCATTAAAAAATTATATATCACATTAAATGTTAACCTAGTTCCTTTTGGTTCCTGCTGTTGGCTAAAACCAAAATTCATAGTGTAAGAAAAGCTATTCACAGTGAGAAACCAAATAATCTTGAAAACAACTTACATTATGTTTCAATCATGAAACCATATTTAATTTATGACACTTTAGGTTTTTAATTGATCATTTATAATCATCTTATATTTAAATCCTTCATGATGGTTTGGAAAGAGTTTATGAATTTCCCAAGTATATCCCCCAAGAGTGTCAAACTAGGTGTGTAGCAAGACCTATTTTCATGCACAAGTTCCTGATGGAGTCTAGATTAATATGGTATTTTCATGGTCATTACCCATATGTACATATATTTTAGATCAAAATCCACTTATAGTATCCAGATATGGATTTAATTTCTTGGAATCCACTCTCTCAATCCTTTACTAAAATTCCAAGACATTTTCCTAAACATTGACTCATCCTTAAACTTATCCATAGATAAATCCCTATAAATTTCCTTATAAATTTCCCTAGATATCTCACTAAAGTTTTATTATCCATGTTTCCAAATTTTAACTAAATCTTTCCATTGATACCAAATATATTAACCCATTTCTTAACATACAAGGATATTACATCATTTTTATGAATATTCATTACCTTACAAAAACACATGTTTGGGGACTGTAATAAAAAAGTGTATTTAGAAACATGGAATCCAATATTATAATATGTTAAATTATCTTAAATTTTTCTTACTAATATCTTCCCATTTAGCACTCATGATTGCATAACAATTCACTATTTATTTCCACCCTTACACCACTATTTTAAACTATTTTTATTGAAAATTAAAAATATAATAACAAATTAAAATTTACGTTTCATTCAATGAATTAATTTTTATCACTGTTAAATATATAAATTTAACATTTTTTAATGATTAAATTATAGGATGAGTTGATTTGGAGTGCCCATAGTGGAATTCAAGAAAAACAGGTCAAACTACATTAGTGGTCTAGCACGCTTGTGGACTTCAATATTTACTGTGGATAATATGTGAATAAAATTGGACTGAAAATTGGTATAAGAGTTTAAAACTATGTGGGGTACATTTATATAGATTACTATGGAGCCTAATTCATTCATATGGGGGCCCAAAAGTATCCCATAATGTGAAGAAATTTTGGGAGGTCCAGATTGGACTACCCTTCTGTATTTGGGAAATAACTTAGGCCTCGGGCCTCCAAATAGTATGATTCTAACAAAATTTAATATCTAACTATAATTACAAAATCTAAACTAAATTTTAAGACATTTTTACATGTTTCTTATATTAAACCATCTAGATAAAGAAGGAGTAACAACTCTTCCTTGAATAGTCACCTTGTCCCATAGATACTTGACTTATTTTTGGAGAAAGTTTGATGTATTTGTCCATAAAAACACTAATCACCCCCATTATAAAATTTTGATCAACCAAGAGGAGAGTTTTGAATTATTTTGATGGGGGTATTCATCATATGTGGTTTCCTCCCATCCCATGGGGTTCTAAACTTCTTGTGATCATCTAGGGTGGAATGTGATGAAAATCTCAAGCTTTATGTTTGTTTTATTTTGAATGATATATTAAATTATATAATTTTAAGTTGTTTTTATTTATATTTTTATTTTATTTTTTTATGTTATGTAATGGTATATCATACTCAAATCATATGATCGTGTTTTAGGGTACCCATTCTTGTGATGTTTCACACACCATTTACTGCTTCTTCTTTCCCCTATCAATTGTAATGTTTATGTGGTTCTTATTGGTAAATTGAACCCTCATAAACACTAGAATATCCATGTATATTTATCTCATGGTATGACATTGAAATAACATAAAAAAATGGACAAAATATCAAGTTCTTCATGTGTTACCTTGGTGAGTTTCGGTTATGAAGTCGAACACAAATCACCCAATCATCGACAATAGCTGGTGAATCATTTTGTGTTTCCGACTAAACCCTAGGAGTTATCATAGTGTAAAAAATAGTACTAACCTAGTTATATGTGTTATAAAATAGGTATATAAATATCTTTACCCTCTCTCTTGAATTAGTGAAGGATAAGCATCACGAGATTCCCTCGGGTTGATCACTCTTAATAAAATCTGTTAGTTCTTGCAATGTTTTATCTCTTTCCTTTGTCTTTGGAATTATTAACTCAAAAAACCATAAATTATCTAAGATAGCAACCCCTTTTATTTTCATAATCAAAAACTTATTTTAAATTTAACGATGTAAGGATCCATTGAGATATGACCTAGGGTTCCTAAAGTATTGTAGAAATTATAATAAAAATAAACAACTTATTTGATACACGCAACAACACGGTAAAATTTTGGAACTATTTACAAGGATACAAGATCATTTTTTCCCTTTTATACCATTAATTTTTATTTTATTTATTACCCATTTAAATATTTACTACTTCCCTTTTGTTTTTTTTTTATTTTTTGTTTTTTTTTTGTTTGTTTGTTTGTTTGTGTTTCTTCTTTCTCTCTCTCTCTATTATTCCATCTATCTATATAATTATATAGTATAAAATTACATTATATTTTCTCATTATATTATTATTAAGTGATTTTATATTATTAATCTTTCAAAAAAATAAAACAAAAATAAAACAGACTTCACAACTTTGATGCATGATAAGAGCTGGAAAAGAAATATTGCTTCAAATTGACCCAAAAATTGAAAAAAAATCCCTACAAATTAAGTCATCTCGAGTAAGATAGTCAAGTAAAATTGAGGAACCCTTTGTGGGACCTCAAGTGGCACCAAACCAATAAAAAATTGAAGCAAATAAAACCCCATAAATCATGGATGGAAATAATCGAACTCTAAAAGAACTAATCATCCCAGATGTGGAGTACCAGCCTACATACATCCAATACCCTGAGGAAGAATCAAACATTGAGATAAGATCATGCCTCATCCACCACCTTCCAAAATTCCATGGTATTCTTAGTGATGAACCTCACAAACATATCAAGTATTTTCACGTAGTGTGCTCCACCAGGCAACCCCAAAATGTTACTAAGGACCTCATAAAGTCTAGGTCCTTACCATTAACCCTTGATGGTGTATCCAAAGACTCGATATACTATCTACCTACCAAAATTGGAGGATAGAATGACCTGAAAAAACTCTTAATTTCTTCCCTGCCTCCCAAACTTCATCAATTAGAAAAATAAATTTGTGGGATTAGGCCATCACAAGGAGAGACCCTTTATGAATATTGGGAAAGATTCAAAAGACATTTCTGAAGTTTCCCCCACCACCAAATAAGTGAAAAATTGATAATTAAATACTTATATGAGGTAATTTTCCCCACAGATCATGGAATTATAGATTCTATAGATGGTGGTCTCCCAGTCAATAAAACTTCTTCTGGCTCTTGTGACTTAGTAGCTAATATGGCATAAAATGAAAAATAATTTGGTACATGATAAATTCCACCCTCTAGAGTAGTTAATGAGGTTATTAATTCATCCCTAGAAAAAAAATTAGATAATAAACATTATTATGTTCTTAACCTTATGAGGAAATTATCTCAAGCACAAGGTAATTCTTACTCTCCTCCCATTCCATTACATTTTTGTATTTTCTCTGATAACACTCATTTTTCTGACCAATTCCTGCAACTTCTGGATTCATTTCATTCTTGTGTTTCATTATTCTCTTAGATTAAAATCCAACAAACACATCCCTTCATGAAAGAACCATTTAGGAAAAATCTAAACCCTGGGTGGAAATCACAACAACAGTACCAAAAAAGAGGAAACTCAAGCTACCCTAAATAAAACTGGTATCAACAAGGCCAAGGTTTTCAACCTTTTTATCCTTCAACTTCTCATAAAAATCCTCCTACTCCTAAATTTGAACCAAGCCTTGATGATATGGGGAAGAAAATAGAAGCATAGAATATCCAATTCCAATAGACCACACAATTGATTATTCAAGACCTAAGAACTCAAGTGGGACAATTCGAAAACACCATTGTTGAGATAAAGATGAAAAATTTTGGAACACTACCATAAAAAATGTTTCTAATTCTAAGGGAAAAGGTAATATAGGTGAAATAACACTTCATATTGGAAAATAAGTTTCTTTTTCCAATGATTCTACCCAAAATGTATGTACCCCTATTGAAAAATCTCCTTCCATACCCTCAAATGTTCCAAGTAAATAAAAACAAAACAAAAGGGTAAAAAATTATCATTTAGGATTCCCCTGAACAATACATTCCTCTTTATTTCACTCAAATAAACTCTAAATATAATAAAACATTGATAATGATATTGATAAGAAAATAATGGATACATTTTAAAAAATGGAAGTTAAAATTCATTTATTGGATACAGTTAAACAATTACCTTGATACTCATAATTTCTTAAAGATATTTTCACCCATATAGAACAACTAAAGCGGAATGAGAGAGTCAAACTTGGAAGGAATGTATCATCTTTGATACAACCGACAATGTTTAGAAAATGCAAGGATCTAGGAACTTTTATGATGCTTTTCACCATAGGGGATATTTTCTTCTATAATGAAATTTTTTATTCAGGTGCTTCAATTAATATAATATATCACTCAGTGCATACTTATATATAGGATAGAAAGCTTCAAACTACATGAATTGTTGTGAAAATTTCCAACTGAAAAATAATACACCCATCAAGAGTGATTAGGATGTCCTAGTTAAAGTGGAGAATCTAATATTCCCTATAGAATTATATTTTTTTGAGATAAAATATACCTGAACCTAAGGATATTATACCCTCATACTTAGAAGTTCATTCCTTAAAACAAAAAAGATGATCATAAATGTTCAAAATGGTACACTTTTGTGGATTTTGGTGGATAAAAGGTAATTTTTATTATCCTGGCTGAAAATTGATTTTTTATTTCAACAACACTTTTTAAAGGAAAAGTGAGAAACCGTGGAACAAAATACAACCATCAGACACCAAAATAAAAACAAGCCCAGAACAAACCACCAAGTCATCCCCACCCTAGAAAATAAATCCTGACCCCAAGTCTTCACCAAAACATGACTCTTCGACAAGCAGTCCCATGCAGAATTGCACGGGCACGGAACTGATGGAAAATCCATACCCTCTCAAGCATCCAGATCCAAAAGGCCAATTTTGGTGAAGTCTTTGTTCTTTGATCCCCATCTGGAGCGAACCCAAGTAGAATGTTGTAATACAAACAACACATCCAAACAAAACTAACAAAGATCCAAATGCAGCAAGGAATTCCCAAACATTCCTTTAAGCCAACCACCCTACCACCAACTTAAACATAGTGATTGAAGGAAAACTGGACCTCACCTGATATGGTATCCCTGAATAATTTCCATGCTAATGATGAAACCTGTAGATCGGGTACCTCCATCAACATCCTCTCAAACTCATACGATAGCTGGTCCTAGACCTGAATATATTCCTCAACGTTGAGCTTCCGTTTGTTGAAACCTCTAACCAGGATTAAGTCCTGTTTGTCGATCCATGCATATTGCTCCACATTGAGCGACACTTGTAGAGACCTTCCCATCATCTTAGCCGCTTCTTCCTCCGATGCATTGATCAACATAACTTGTTCGGTCCCTTCCTCATCAGAGGTTAGGAGCAGAACCAAAGGGTCACCCTGCTCTCTACCCTTCTGGTGGCTTTGGGTCCTCGAAACCATCCTCTTCGCAGTTTCCTTCTCTGCTGAACGAGTCTCCAAAGGAGGAGTTACCGAGGAATAGTCCTTCCTCCCCCTCCTCCTCATGAGGCCCCTGTTGCTCTTTGGGTTGGGCTCATCATCAGCCGAGTTCCCGTGAACGATCCCCTTTGTCATCTCCACGCCAGGCCCTGCTCCCTCTCCTAGAGCGTTAGGCTCCGAACTCACATCATCTTCTAAGAGGCTGTAAAACCTATTTCATAGAAACACTGGGTTCTAAATAAGTGTCGGGCCACCTTTTTTCCCACTGGGTGGATCCTCTTCCACCAATTCCATCCCCTTCCTCCCCTTCTTTACATCCTCACTGCCCGGCCTTGTCTCTTCATCTACTAAAACTATCGTATCCTCCTTCTCTTCATCCGGCTTCTGATCCCTATTCCATCTAACCACATGACTATCCTTCGGCGGTCTAGAAAGATCCTTACATAGTCTAGGGAACACCTCTGACACCAGCAGGTTGCTTTGGGTCGATCCCTTCCTCATCCAATCATTGCCAAATGTCTCCTTAGACACTGCACTACAAACCTTTGGACCAACTATTTCCTCCTCCGTTCATGACCATTTCGGCCCCTATTCTCTCCCAACAACACCGTTAAACAAATGGACTGAACCATTCTTCTCCCCTCCAACTGCAGTCTTGCCTTTGTCATCCTCCTCCATCCCTCCCTTGGCCTGGGAACCTCGTCGACAAGCTTCCAGTGAATGACCCGGTTTGTTGCACATAGAGAAGAAATCTCCTCCCTTCCCCCTACACTTCTCTCTTGCTGACCCCTGATTGAAGACATCTGTAGGATGACCCAGGTGGTTACAGGAAACGCAAAAATCGGTCCAGTTTTCATACACCACTCACTGTTTACATTGGTATTCTTCGCCGATTGAAACCCAGATGAAATCAAATGGAGGTATAGATAGATCCACTTCCACACAGACCCGTGGATTTACCGGATGGCAAACAGCCTCTGTTCGAATATCGGAAAATAAAAATCTACCGACTAAGTTTCCAATCATCTTTATAATTGAAGGATTTTAAAACGATAAAGGTAGATCTGGAAAGCATACCCAAACCGCCGCGGATGGAGGATCACGGTTCATGTGGAAATAAAATGACCACCTAAAAAGGAAAAAACGAAAACCATCATAGCTTCAGGGTGCGCTCGACCAGGCTCGGATGAGGTCCTCCCCATAAGAAAAACGAATCATAATGTGCTGATTATCAAACAACCCCACGGTCACCCTCTCTTGAAGATCCCATTTTCAAAAAATGAACCTGTCGAAGGATTCAACTGAGGGCCTCCTTTTCCTGAACTGAGCCACCAGGGTAATATTCAGAAGAGCGGTGGATTCCTCAAACTCCAATGAAGAAATCTGAAGATTCGGATGGCCTTCAAAGAGATCCACTACTTTAGGGCTAAGTGAAACCTTCGGAAATGGGGGCAAAAAATCGGGGTTGGAGAAAGGTCGGAAAGCGGGCTCCAAATCCTTGCCCGACAACGGAGGTCCCTCCTCCGCCGGGGGAGGAGGGACCACTGCGGTAGCCGCCGTTATCACTATGCGATTAAATATAAGTGCTCTCTAACAATACACACACACACAAAATTATCCCCTTAACCCATACTCTGATTCATTTTATTCTTCTTCACTATTGGATAATTTGAGTTTTGATTCATGTTTTGAGTGTTTTGTTAGTTCAGAAAAGTGTAAATTTTGTGCTTTAATTGATGAGTGTGATTATTCTAAGGTACTGATGACCATTGATGATTATTCAAATATCATTCCCATATATTGTCTTTCCTTATAGAATAAACATGAGCATATAGACAGTTTTATGGAGCTCACACACCCTAAATCACATCCCTCAATCCAAAAACCATCAGGGTTGGAATTAAAACCACTTCCATCTAATTTAAAATATGCCTATCTTGAGCTTATTCACAAATTTTTCATCATTATTGCCAACAATCTCTCTTCATGTCAGGAATCAAAATTGTTATACCATTTAAGAGTGTAAAAGTGTGATAGTATTGACATTCAAAGATATTCTTAGGATTATCCCATATATTTATTTGCATCATATACTTTTATATGATGAGAATAAACTCATAAGGAAGGATCAATGTTGGTTAAATCCCACTCTCATTAAAGTGGAAAATTGTAAGTCGGTAATTTACTTGATGTTGGGATCATATATCCTATATTTGATAGTAAATGGGATAGCACAGGGAAATTTGATCCTAAAAAATGGAATAATAGTTGTGTAAAATGAATGGAATGAATTGATTCCAACACATGTACAAAATAGTTAGCGAGTCTATATTGACAACCATCGAATGAATCAAGCAACATGAAAGGAACACTTTCCTATACCTTTAATTGACCAAATGTTAGAAAATTGTCTGGTAAGTCTAATTATTGTTTCCTTTATGGATATTTGGGTTATTTTAAAATCTATAAATCCTCTTATTATCAATAAAAGACAACATTTACATGTCTGTTCTGAACATTTTCATTCATAAGGATGCCTTTTGGTCTATGTAATGCTCCTGGTACATTTCAGTGACATATGTTGAGTCTTTATTTAGAGTAACTTAAGAACTATATGAAATCTTTTATGGATAATTTCATGGTTTATGGATCTTCCTTTAATAACATTTTGGAACACCTAGGTTCTATCATCTACTATTTCATTAAAAATGATATCCAATTAAATGAGGAGAACTCCCATTTCATGGTTGAGAGTGGGATAGTTCTTGGGAATGTTATTTAAAAGTGAATACAAGTGGATAAATAAATAACTGAATGAATTTAATCTCATCCATATCCAAAATGTTTTCTTGAGGTGAGATCATTCTTGGATCATGTTGTTTTTTACCTTTGATTCATTAAATACTTCAGTAAGATCAATGTAACAACTCGAGATTTTATGAGAATTATTCTTTTTAATTTCATTGATATATTGTGTTGTACGCTACACCAAAAGGATCTTACACTACATGTATCCCTGACTTGGCTTTCATTACACGCAATCACAACCATCCTCGATAGCGTGTGTTGTACACAATACCGAGTTTCACTAAACAACGATATATTGTTATAATATTATTATGGACTAGAAGTTATGATAGTATTAACAAAATTTTTAATTTTATAACATTATTATTCATCTTTCACATTTTATAGAACATGGTATGAGAAAAAAATAAATTTTTCGGGTAAAATAATTATTTTTCAAAAAATGCAATTTTGCCACCTTTTGATGGAACACCCACTTTAAATCTACTTTTTGACATGTTTATAAGTTCAATTTTACAAAATAAAATTATTATTTGAAATCAGGATATAAAAAATTTACTTTGGATAAATTTTTCATATTATTCTGTTAACTTTCATATTTTAATGAATAGTAAAAACACGCTATATTTTAATTAAAAAAAACTATTTTCATCGCAATAATTTATATGGTTAAATTGTAATATTTAATGGTTTTAAAGTATAAATATAATATATTTTTACCATTTAATATAATTTATGTCATCACCATTAATTTTACATTGGATTCATAGGTAAAAACATTTCAATCTTTGGCAATATTTTAACTTTTAAAACTCGTTTTCTTAACAACGGGATAAATTTTAATTTAATTACTGCAACTTCTGTGTTTTGAATTTTGAAAAATGGATTCCATATTTGTATTCAGTGGGTCCAAATTATGTTAATAGGTTACTTTTATTTTTTTGATATTATGAATAGTAATTACGGTAATTTTTATTTGCTTCAGTTAAAGATAAATCGGGTAATTAAGGGTAAACCTAAGATTATAAAATTACCCTAACACATGCTAAAATTCTATTGGATGAATAAAAGTAGACCCATATCACCTAAGTGTTGGATTAGATTCATTTTATGGACTTTGGACCATGAAAATAATTTAATTATTATTAAAACCAAAGAAAGTGACAACATGTCACTCTCTTAAATCTTATAAGTATAATAATTTTAATTTAATTATAAACTTCATGAAACGTCGAACATGAATAGTATCCAGAAAGATAATAAAATTATATACATCATGTGAATTTATTTATTATTTTTAGAGATTAAATAATTATCATTAAAGGTGACACAATAGTGATGTTGAAATAATTTTATTGGTTGAAATATCAAATAAATGATTTTAAAAATATTAAAATAAATATTATATGAACTATTTAATGCGATTACTAATTTTTTAGATAAATATGACATGTTATGAAACTATTAAATATTTTATTTTGAACATATCTTCTGTGATTATTTTATTTAAATTCATATAAATGAATAGTGTCAAAATTGACACTATTGTTATTTTATAAAATTAACATAATATAAAATTGTTTAAAAATCACAAAAATATTTAAAAATTATAAATTAAAATTTATATGGTCTAGAATTTCATAAATAATCCAATTATAGACAATTAACAACACATAAATAATTATTTATAACAATTTAAAATTTAGAATCTTATAACCACAAATAAAATTAAATAGATTATATAAGGATAAATCAAGTTGATAATGATTAAAATAAATTAAAAACATGTATACATTTTATTGGTTGATGAGATTATAACCCTGTCTCATTTAAGTTTATATTTGGGTCATTTTGGAAGTTTTTAAGTGGGGTTTGATTTTATTATAAATTAATATTTCTGATGTTTCCAAAAGTGCCCCTCTCCTCCCTTATAAAAAGGGCACCCCTTCCCACTTCTCTTCACACCATTTTGAGCCCTGAAGATCAGCCAACCCCTGACAATTCCTCTTCTCAACCTCTATAGTTATATGATAGAGGTTCTGGTCTTCTCAAAAGACCAACTCTAGTTCCCTAAGAAGAATTTTAAAGGAGGTCCGTTGAGGAAGAGGTAATCTCTTCCACCGACTCTTTCAAGTTTTTTCTTCTTCTACTTCCTCTTATTTAGTTGTTTCATTATAAATTAATAACATCAGTATTACTTATATACTTATATTTTATTATAAATATGAAACAACCCTATTTCACCTTCTATCCATCCTACAAAAAACAAAATCACCGCGCGTGCGTACGTATGGAATACCGTCTCCACGCCGTGGTGTAATCAGTTTTTCCACCACCACCTTACATGGATGGGTATAATGGTGTAAAGAATAACTATATATGATTATTATAACATCATAATGATTATAATATATTATATCATCCACTCCAATTCAATTCAATAAATATGGGAACGATATCATCGCTTGTGCATACGTACAGATTACCGTCTCTATGACGCGATGAGATTCATTCTCCATGTTAACCATTCGTGAATGATTATAAAGTATATATAATGAATAATAATGAAATATATTACATAATAATTACACTGGATTTATGTATATATATATATTTTATTTCATCTACTTAATTCCATTCATTTCAATAAGGAAACGAAAACGGCGTTCATGCGTACGTACGGCCTACCATCTCCATGAACGGTGTATTTCATTCCATTTATCGATCTATCATATATATATGTATATGCTGAATATATATTATATATAAATCATGTTTTACATTAAGTAATTAATTAAATCAGGATATAAGTAATAATATCAAGAACAACAAGTCGAAACACGTACGATAAATGAAATGATTTTACCAAAACGCTGCTTTAACATGGAATTTACAAAATAACGGGTAATATAAAGTCATAAGTGAACCATATATGATATCATAACAATTAATATGATTCTGTAATAAGTAAATGACATTATTTAAATCATTATATAGGAGGTTCGTATACATACGAAGCATATCGGACATAAGGTAAGGGATAACTTTTCCAATCTCGTTTTTATCCGAGATTGTTTATGCGTAAGTATTTAATGGGGTTATATTTATTATCCATGTAACTGTTTTCTAAAAATGGTTCCATGTATGTTTAAAGTCTTTTTTACCCATTTTTGACTTTTACTACATGGTATGTAAGGAATCTTTCTTTTTATTACCATACGAGGTACTTTTTGAATTTTCTGGTAAAAGTACGAGAAGAATGTTTTTTTAACTTATACGACACGAACTGATTTTTACGGTTTCATAACGCCTAATTTTCATACATATTCCTTTAAAATATTTCATGATTATTTTCAACAAAATTCATCTTCTTTTAAAATTACATGGCATTTTTTGTGAAAATAACATGATTTTGAAAAGAAATGATATTTTCCTCAAGAATTCATTTCAAGTGTTTTATCAAAACCAATTTCCATATAAGATGAAATTATTTCATATGTGTATATTTAAATTATAATGTCTCTATGATTTACATGGTTTTACTTTTCTTATGATGAAATGATATCTATTTATTTTATATGGATTATGTGATGATGGGATGATGTTTATGAAACCCATTTTATTCTTTGGGTTATAATGAATGATTTATGTATATTTTGTGGAACAAGTAAGAATTATTTCATTATTAGATGGGTGGGACCTATATCTCCCTCCAATGCATTGGGTAAAGATTTATATCTCATGAGATAGACATGGCTGGAATGACAATTTAATCCAGTTCAGTGATACAGGACTGGAACGAGAAGTGAACTCGGTTCAGTAAGGGACTTTGTCCACTAAGATGGTCTTGGAAGCAATGCCTTGACTACTATGGAAATCATTTCATGTGATTAATTTTTTTCAAGAATTAAAAGTTTTATTTCCAAGCTATTTTATCATTATTAATGTTCCATTATGACCTATGCCTTACGTACTGCCATGTTTTATGTCATTGCTCAAGATTTTGATGTTTAAACATTATGTTCATGTTTTTATGTTCAAATGTATATGGTTTGTTTTATTTTCTCCATGTTTACCCTTAATGAGCATTTGATCTCACCCTTTATATGTTTTCTTTTCCCCAGGATATAAAGAAAGGTTTTAGGAAAGAAAAAAAGGAAGATCTGTATGGGAGATGTTGAAGATCTTTCACCAAGATTAGAAGATTATATTCTGAGTTTCCAAAGACACTAAACTATTACGGTCCTTTGGTGTCTGCTTTTGTTATGTATTAAGTATTCCACAAAAGTAATGTAATGTCTATGTACATTAGGTTTGGGGTCTCTACAGTTGGTATCAGAGGAAAGGTTTAGTTAACCTTTGGAAACTAGGATGCGAAAACTTTAATGAGATCCCTATAGATATTTCTAAGGTATGTCTAGGGATGTCCCTAAGGCTAAGTATAAGTATAGGTTATAGTCCTAGAATTACGGTAACGATCTTAGAATTAAACCTAAGATGTCAGATTTTGAAGGTACTCCCCCTTTAATATGTTGTTTTCCTAGCATGATTTTTTCCTCTCACACTATTCTTTTTGGTTTTTAGAAAATGGCTGGAAATAGGAATATTCACGATAATGGAGGATATGATGGACAATTGAATGATATTCTTCATGAGAAACCAAATGAAATGGTATTTGGAAGTCCAAACATCATTATTATTCCTAATCAGAAATCTCATAATATGATCAATAATATCAACTTTGGTAAGTCTCCTGACTCGACTAATAAGAGAAAGATGGAGTTTCATGATGATCATAGAGGAAAGAATGTTCAATTTCCCTCATGTAAATCATGTGGGAAGAGGCATCAAGGATAATGTTTCAAAGGAACTGGAAGATTCTTTGGGTGTGGAAAAGAAGGACAAAAAGCCAGAAAGTGTAAAATAAAAGGTTCAGTTAACACCATGGACAAGGATAATGGTATTGCTACGACATCAACAACGATTAAATGTTTTAAATGTGGAATGTATGGGCATTATTCAAACCAATTCCATAAGGTAAAGTCTCATGAATAGAATCATCATGGTCATATGGGTAGTATTTATGTTGATGATGATGAAGAGACTACAAATGATATGTGAGATGAAAGAATTGTTCAAGCTCGGTCAATGGTTTAATAAGGTAGTGTAATAATTGTATGTTTATTAAGAGTAATGTTGTATAGGTAATTTAATGGTACTATGGAATAAAGAATCATCTAAGGATTGTTACACTGTTTTCTTTCCTTAAGTTTTTGAATGTATATGATGAATGGTACCGGTAACCATGAAAGGTTATTCAAATATTTTTGGAAGGTAGATGATATGTGCATAATGAAAGGATAAAGAGATAATGAGATGTTTGATAGTATTAATGATCTCATGACTGGTATAAGTAAAAATTGATATCATGGTTTGAGTATATAGAAATTTTGATATTTTGGTATGTGGAAAGAGTTAACTTTTGATAGCATTCATGTTTTCACTAAGGTTCAATGGGTATTCATTTTTCAAGAGAATACATGATTGAGGTATTCAAATGTTTGTAATTTGACCAAAAATATATATAGTATGATATATGGGGGATAAATGATGGTATTCACATTCTTGGTTAATGACATTTATAGTAATTGTTTTCTTTATACTATGAGCTTGGACAAAATTATTTTGGATAAGCATGAATATTGGAATGGATTAGCTTAAACATAAGTCAGTATTGTTTAAGGCTAGAACTTTTTTTTGATATTATTTATGGAATGTTATAATAATGTAGTTTTAGAAAAAGGACAACCTGCAGGACGAGCAACAACCCGTCGTGTCGGACAAGGTTGCGGGAATCGAACCCACAACCGAAGTGCGACAGGCCTTTATCACCTACCACTGGCCTACAGGAAGTCCCTGGTTATTATAAACTAGTTTTATTTTATTAAGCGGTATGATAGATGAAGTATAAGTCCATTTTTGGAATCATATATGATTAACCTCACCATAAATGGACTTATGTATATTTGATAAAAAAATTTAACCTTTTCTTTAAGACATATGGAATGACCCATCATTCTATCACATGATCTGCTAACACTTCACTAATGATAAATTCAACTTCATTTCTTTACGAGATGAAGTGGAAATTGTTAAAGTCACGAACAACGGTGAGATTATACCGAAATAAAGTAAGTATTTCTTCTAATGAAAAATTTTCAACTTTAGGGAAATGATCTTAAAAACAAAAAAATGTTGTCCTAGTTCCCTTATATCTGATGAATCAGATGGTACCTTAGATCATCAAAAATTTATGGCTTTGGGATTGTTGGCTTTTTCATAGCCATGTTCTCTACCACTCTCCATCAGAACTTGATGGTTAGGTTTCTCTTCCATATACATATTTTCACCTATGTTCTCCTATGTGGAAACCCAATGATGAGTTAATTTGGGTAACTGAAATGTTTCATAATTCACTTTTTAAAATTAAGTTTTACTATTCCTTTTTACGATGTGGGTTTCTATGAAAGAAAATTTCAAGTAGTAAACCATTTATAACCCCGACAAATTTCAAGGGCGAAATTCATTTTAAGGGGGGTAGAGTGTAACAACCCATGATTTTATGAGAATTATTCTTTTTAATTTCATTGATGTCTTATGTTGTATTCTACACAAAAAGGAGCTTGCACTATATGCATCTCTGACTTGGCTTACATTACATGCAATCGCAACCTTCCTTGATAGCGTGTATAGTACGCAATATCGGGTTTCACTAAACAATGATATATTGTTATAATATTATTATGGACTAATAATTATGATAGTATTAACAAAATTTTGAATTTTATAACACTATTATTCATCTTGCACATTTTCTAGAACATGGTATGAGAAAAAAATAAATTTTTCAGGTAAAATAAGTATTTTTCAAAAAATGCAGTTTTGCCGCCTTTTGATGGCACCCACTTTAAATCTAGTGTCTGAAATGTTTATAAGTTCAATTTTACAAAATAAAATTCTTATTTGGAATCAGGATATAAAAATTTACTTTTGGATAAATTTTTCATATTATTCTGATAACATTCATATTTTAATGAATAATAAAAACACGCTATATTTTAATTAAAAACAACTTTTTTCATCACAATAATTTATATGGTTAAATTATAATATTGAATGATTTTAAAGTATAAATATAATATATTTTTACCATTTAATATAATTTATGTCATTACCATTAATTTTACAATGGATTTATAGGTAAAAATATTTCAATCTTTGGCAATATTTCAGATTTTAAAACTCGTTTTCTTAACAACGGGATAAATTTTAATTTAATTACAGAAACTTATGTGTTTTGAATTTTAAAAAATGGATTCCATATTTGGATTAATTGGGTCCAAATTATGTTAATAGGTTACTTTTATTTTTTTGATATTATGAATAGTAACTACAATAATTTTTATTTACTTCAGTTAAAGATAAATCGGGTAATTAAGGGTAAACCTAAGATTATAAAATTACCATAACATGTGAAAAAATTCTATTTTATGACTAAAATTAGACCCATATCACCTAATGGTAGGATTAGATTCATTTTATGGACTTTTGACAAAGAAAATAATTTAATTATTATTAAAACCAAAGAAAGTGACAACATGTCACTCTCTTAAATCTTATGAGTATAATAATTTTAATTTAATTATAAACTTCCTGAAACTTCGAACATGAATATTATCCAGAAATATAATAAAATTATCTACATCATTTGAATTTATTTAGTATTTTTAGGGATTAAATAATTATCATTAAAGGTGACACAATAGTGATGTTGAAATTATTTTATTGATTGAAATATCAAATAAATGGTTTTAAAAATATTAAAATAAATATTATATGAACTATTTAATGTTATACACTAATTTTATAGATAAATATGACTTTTTATTAATCTATTAAACCTTTTATTTAGAACATATCTTCTGTGATGATTTTATTTAAATTCATATAAATGAATAGTGTCAAAATTGACACTATTGTTATATTATAAAAATAACATAATATAAAATTGTTTAAAAATCACAAAAATATTTAAAAATTACAAATTAAAATCTATATGGTCTAAAATGTCATAAATAATCCAATTATGGACAATTCACAACACATAAGTAATTATTTATAACAATTTAAAATTTAGAATCTTATAACCACAAATATAATTAAATAGATTAAATAAGGATAAATCAAGTTGATAATGTTTGAAATAAATTACCAACATGTCTAAATTTTATCGTTTGATAAGATTACAACCCTCTATCATCTAAGTTCTTATTTGGGTCATTTTGGAAGTTTTTAAGTGTGGTTGTAATTTATTATAAATTAATAGTTTTGAGGTTTCCAAAAGTGCCCCTCTCCTCCCTTATAAAAAGGGCACCCCTTCCCTCTTCTATTCACACCATTTTGAGCCCTGAATCTCAGCCAACCCCTGTAAATTACTCTTCTAAACCTCTCTAGTTATATCATAGAGGTTCTGGTATTCTCAAAATACCAACTCTAGTGCCCTAAGAAGAAGTTTAAAGGAGGTCTGTTGAGGAAGAGGTAATCTCTTATACCAACTCTTTCAAGTTTCTTTCTTCTTCTACTTCCTCTTCTTTAGTTGTTTCATTATAAAGTAATAACATCAGTATTAATTATATACTGATATTTTATTATAAATATGAAACAACCCTATTTCACCTTCTATCCATCCTACAGAAAATGAAATCACCGCGCGTGCGTACGTACGGAATACCGTCTCCACGCCGTGGTGTAATCAGTTTTTCCACCACCACCTTACATGGATGGTTATAATTGTGTAAATAATAACTATATATGATTATTATAAAATCATAATAATTCTAATATATTATATAATCCACTCCAATTCCATTCAATAAATATGGGAATGGTATCATCCCTCGTGCGTATGTACTAATTACCGTCTCCACGACGCGATGAGATTCATTCTCCATGTTAACCATTCATGAATGATTATAAAGTATATATAATGAATAATAATGAAATATATGAAATAATAATGATACTGTATTTATGTATATATATTTATGTTATCTACATAATTCCATTCAATTCAATAAGGAAATGAAAACAATGTTTATGCGTACGTACGGCATACCGTCTCCATGAACGGTGTATTTCATTCCATTTATCGATCTATCATATATATATATATGTATATTATGAATATATATTATATATAAATCATGTTTTACATTATGTAATTAAGTAAATCAGGATATAAGTAATAATATCAAGAACAACAAGTCGAAACACGTACGATAAATGAAATGATTTTACCAAAACACTACTTTAACATGGAATTTACAAAATAACGGGTAATATAAAGTCATAAGTGAACAATATATGATATCATAACAATTAATATGATTCTTTAATTAGTAAATTCCATTATTTAAATCATTATATAGGAGTTTCGGATACATACGAAGCATATCAGACATAAGGTAAGGGATAACTTTTCCAATCTTGTTTTTATCCGAGATTGTTTATGCGTAAGTATTTACTGGGGTTATATTTATTATCCATGTACGTGTTTTCTAAAAATGGTTTCATGTATGTTTAAATACTTTTATACCCATTTTGACTTTTACTACATGGTATGTAAGGAATCTTTCTTTTGATTACCATACGAGTTACTTTTTGACTTTTCCGGAAAAAGTATGAGAAGAATATATTTTTTAACTTATACGACACGAACTAATTTTTACGATTTCATAACGCCTAATTTTCATAAAGTTTTCTTTACAATATATCATGATTATTTTCAACAAAACTCCCTTTCTTTTAAAATTAGATGGCATTTTGTGAAAATAAAATGATTTTGAAAAGAAATGATATTTTCCTCAAGAATTCATTTCAAGTGTTTTATCAAAACCAATTTCCATCTAAGATGACATTATTTCATATGTGTATGTTTCAAGTATAATGTCTCTATGATTTACATGGTTTCACTTTTCTTATGATGAAACAATATCCATTTGTTTTATATGGATTATGTGAATATGGGATGATGTTTATGAAACCCATTTTATTCTTTGGGTTATGATGAATGATTTATGTATATTTTGTGGCACAAGTAAGAATGATTTCATTATGGGATGGTTGGGACCTATATATCACTCCAATGCATTGGGTAAAGATTTATATCTCATGAGATAGACATGGCTGGAATTACAAGTTAATTCGGTTCAATGATACCGGACTGGAACGAGGAGTGAACTCGGTTCAGTAAGGAAATTTGTCCAGTAAGATGGTCTTGGAAGAAATGCCTTGACTACTACAGAAATCATATCATGTGATTAATATTTTTCCACAATTACAAGTTTTATTTCCAAGATATTTTATCATGATTTATGTTCCATTATGATCTATGCCTTACATACTGCCATGTTTTATGTCATTGCTCAAGATTTTGATGTTCAAACGTTATGTTCATGTTTTTATGTTCAAATGTATATGGTTTTTTTTATTTTCTCCATTCTTACCCTTACTGAGCATTTTAACTCACCCTTGATATGTTTTATTTTCCCTAGGTTATAAAGAAATTTTTTAGGTAAGAAAAAAAGGAAGAACTTTATGGGAGATGTTTAAGATTTTTCACCAAGATTAGAAGATTATATTCCGAGTTTCCAAAGATACTAAACTATTACGGTCCTTTGGTGTCTGTTTTTGTTATGTATTCAGTATTCCGAAAAAGTAATGTAATGTCCATGTATGTTAGGTTTGGGGTCTCTAAAATCACAATTCCCTTGTATCAATTATTTCAAAAGGATTCGGAATTTTTTTTTGATAAAAATTGTAAGGGTGCATTAAATTCACTAAAAAGGAGTATCACATCACCTCCCATCATCCAACCACCAATTTGGGACCACCCATTTGAACTTATGTGTGATACCTATATCATTTTTGTTGTGGTAGTTTTATCACAAAGGGTTGAGAAGTATCTTTATGTCATTGTGTATGCCTCATGTACCCTTGAACCTACCCAACAAAACTACACAACCACTGTAAATGAACTCATTTTTATTGTGTTTTCCTTGGTAAATTATATTAATATCTTCTTTAGTTTAATATAATTGTGTTTTTTGATTATGTTGCCTTTTTTTCACCTAAATAAACCAGAAGCTAAGACCTACCTCATTCACTGGATACTCCTCCTCTGGGAGTTTGACCTTGATATTCTAGATAATAGATGAGTGAAAATGTGGTAGCTAAATAAATTGATAGGATCTCCCCAACATCAGACCACAATGTGGACTCATCGCTTCCCATTGGAGAATTTATACTTCATGAGAACCTTTGTAATGTTATTGAATTTACCCCCCGATATGCAGACATTATAAATTTTCTAGAAACATCTAGGGTCCTTATATATTTTTTCACTTCACAATCCTAGATTCTTAAGCATTATTAATGAGGGTGCATTTTGGATGAACCATATTTGAGGAGAATTTTTAGTTACCGCGTTTTTGTGTGTGTCCCTAACCATGAGTTCACCTTTGTTTTGATCTTCTACCACACATTAGATTATGGGGGACACTTTGGATCTAAACATATAGCTCAAAAGGTCCTTAAACCATGACTTTATTGGAAAAAATTATATAGAGATTCCCATCAGTTTTTTAAGTTATTCATATGATGTCAATTCAATGGGAATATCTCCAAGTTGAATGAAATTCTACAACAACGCATGTTATTTTTTCAAAACATTGATGCATGGTGCATTGAATTCATGGGGTCTTTTCTAAATTAATTTATATTTTTGTACATATTACTAGTTGTTGACTATGTCTCTAAATGGGTGGAGGAAAGGCTATAAGGAACAATTAATCTAGAGTGGTTGTGGATTTTGTGAGGTCCCGGATTTTTAGCAGGAATAGTTTCCCAAAATTCATCATTAGTGATCAGGGTTAACATTTTTGTAATCATAACATGAAAAAATTTCTCTATAAGTATGGGGTTGTTTATAAAGTCTAAACTAAATATCACCCCCAAAATAACAGGCAAGAATAAATCCCAAATCAAGAAGTTAAGAAAATATTAGAAACAAATTGTACAATCCAATGTGAATGATTGGATTTTTCACTAGGATGATGCACTTTGGGTGTACCGAACAACTTCTAAAACCCCTATGAAAATTTTACCATATAGAATTATGTTTGTAAAGGCTTGTCACCTCCAAGTGGATATAGAGAGTCATGCATATTGTGATGTTAAACAATTTGATATGAATCTCTCAAATGTAGATGAGAATATGAAGTTTCATATTTAGAAGTTGGAAGAAATTAGGCGTGATGCATATGAGAACTCCCAAATCTATAAACAGAATAAAAAGGCTATCCATGATGAGATTATTTATTTGTAGAAGTTTGATATTTTTTAGAAGGTCCTCATCTACAATTCTAGGATAAATCTACACCTAGGTAAGATTCATTCCCGATGGCTCAGTCCTTACACTATTACAAATGTTTATCCTTTCTATTAAATACAAGTTTTTCATGAGAAGAGTTTCCAAATTATTACCATAAATGGTCAAAAACTTAAAATAATTTTATGAGGATTTTCCAAATCATTAAGTTGAGGAAATCCACCTTCAAGAAGCCATATACCATTAAAGAAACCAGTTTTTGTCTTTCCTTCCCACATTCTCATTTATTACAGTGAGGAATCTACACACTCTAGGTGTGTGTGGGGGGGGCACATTCCTAAGTTTATTAGGTTTTTCATTGTATTTCATCATTCTTATATTTTTTTCTTAGTGGATAGTATTTTTACTTCTCCCCACCTAGTTGAGCTCATCAGTATTTTCATCTTCTTTATTCTATTTTTTTATTTTTTGAATAGAATTTTTACCTCCCCCCCTCTTATTCTCACCAACTCATGTAAATTATTGAAACTTCATGTTGAAATTCCTAATTCCAGGTCTTTTTAAAATTTAATGAAAATTTGTCTTAGTTATGGAATGTGAATTTTTGCATGAATTTAATATTGGGGTTTGATTTTTAGTAAATTTTTAGTTTTTTGATGATATACATGGTTGTATCTCTATAAAACCTTTGATATGAATGATACCCTTTGGCTGAGTTTCTTTTAGTAAAATTGTGTCACTAATATGTCCACACGTCTTTGCACCCAACCATGAAGTGTGGATATTTATTACTTAATAGAAGGTAAATATAAGTTCATTTAATATTTATTATATTTCTTAAATTATTTTCACATGAATTCATTCCTTATCTAATCCATTTTATCGTTGTATCAAATTAACCTATGCATGTGTACCTGTTATCTGACGGTTCTACGCCCTAAAAAAAAATCAAAACCAAATAATAATAATAAGTAATAATGGGGTGATAAAATGTGAAATATATGGGGATATCTTGGTTGGGAGCATAAGGTATGAATTTTGGAAATTATTAATTGATTGGGTCCTGAAATTTGATTACAAAGGATATAGGGTGGTTTCAGTGGAAAGAAGCAGGTAAGGATAAATTTTTTAAAATAACCTATATTTAATGGATAGAAAGTGGAAATAATAGCATGAAATGGTTTCTACACACACACAAGGAGAGTTTCTGTAATGTTTTAATTGTTTATTCCTTTCTTATATTTTTATCACACATCTCCTTGAATTTCATTCTGATAAAATAATAGTGACATTTTTTCCATGATGATTGGGAAAGACTCTTTAGTGTGATTTTTCTTTGATCATATTTCTATAATGAATTAAAATTTTATTCAATGCTAGATATTCATGAATTTTGGAATATATACATGCATAATTGTTTTTTAGAAATATGAATTTTCCTAGGATTTCAAGTGTTTAGGTGTAGGGGTGTGATCGCATATCGATTCACTATTTATTTACACCCTTGCATAACTGTTTTAAACTGGTTTTGTAATGAAAAATCCAAATATAATATAAAATTTCACTTCATGTTTGATTAAATAATTTAATTTTTATCACCGTTTAATAGGTCAATTTTACTTGTTGTAATGATTACATTATAGGAGGAGGTGATTTGGAGAGCACATGATAGAATTCAAGAAAAAGAGGTCATACTGCATGGGAGCCCGGGCACACTTGTGGACCTTAATACTTACTTTGGATAATAAGTGAATCCCATTGGGCAGAAAATTTGTGGGAGAGTGAGAACATTTTTGGGATACATGTCTATAAAAGACCATTTATCTTAATTCATTTATCTAGAGGCCCAAAAGTGACCCACAATGTGAGGAAATTCTTGGTGGGCCATATTGGACCACCCTTCTATATTTGTTCCATAACTCGGGCCTTGAACCTCCAATCGGTATGATTCCACCTCCATTGGACATATAACTTGAATTAACACCTCTAAGTTTAATTTTAAGACATTTTACCACGTTTTTATTAGTCAACCACCATATAAATAAGGAGTAAAAAGGTCTTTCATGATTATTCACCTTGTCCCGTATATACTTGACTTTTTTTTGTGGAAACTTTGATGAATTTGTCAATAAAACGTCTCATTACCCTCATTATAAATTTTTTAGACCTTGGGGTGAGTTTTGGGTGCCTGGGACTTTCTTATTCATCAGATATGGTTTCCTTCAATCCCATAGAGTTCAAAACTCCTTTTATTAACCTATGGAAGAACGTGAGGCAAATCCCAAGCTTCATGTTAGTTTTATTTTGAATGATATTATAAATTCCAGGTTTTTATGTTGTTTTTATTTATATTATCTGATTATTTTATTTATTTATGTATGGGTATGTAATACTTGACCCATATGATCATGTTTGTAGGTACTCATTCTTGTGAAGTTTCAAACACTATTAACCCCTTATTCAATTTTAAATTTGATTCAATCCAATTTTGAATTGTAATGATGAGCCCGTAAGTGGCCTTATGATGATAGGTTTTCCCAAAAAACGCCTTCCTCTCCACAATCACGAATGGGATCTCTCCTCGATGCCTTTTCTCGGCACATGCATGGCTTGCATCCTCTTCTAGTGGTGGCGTCATTCGGGTCTGTGACTCTCAGAAAAACCATGTTTACTACCTCCTTCTCTCCCTTCCTTCAATTTGATTAGGATTTCTTGGCAGCGTGGTGTTGGTCCAGAGTTCGTGATGCATTTTATGTGGTCTGGGGGTTGTCATCATGCTTCAGGTCGGTTGTGGGTGTGTTGGAATATTTGGTCGCTATGTGAAGGTTTGAAGGATGCGGCGAGATCCACAGCTCGAGATTTTGGTGAGGCCTTCATCTGGTGTTATTTGGGATGTCCTTGTAACGACCCGAATCCGGAGCCCCTCCACTGGTGCCCCATACCCGGTTCGCCACATGAACTCAAGCGTGTTTCCCTAAATTCCAGAGGTTGCCGACTAGCAGCGAAGGCCTTGGTGAGTCGGTGGGGAAACTATTCCCTCATTCGGTAAGGTATACAAGGTAAGAAAACAACAATAATCAGCGGAAGCAGTAAACAACATGCATAACAACAGAAACCAAACAGCGGAAGCAATGTAGATATATAACTATGATGACAACGATGCAGCAGGTACAAGTATCTAAGGAAAACAACAAACACAACAAAGTTCTGAAATACAACTGAAACCAAGTTCAAAAGAAACAAGTAAGCTCCTCAGCATCATGAGCCACGGCTCGGTCCCATGCTCCCCAGCTCCTCATGCAGTCAAGATCCTGAAGTAGAAGGGCGCTTACCCTTATCTATACCTGAAGCAACATAGTCTTCTTGGGCCCAAAAGCATGACCCAAATAGGGTGTGAGATACAATCCTAGTAGGAAATCACCCAAAGATTTGTGCCTAATAGTCAACGAATACATGGCAGTAATAAAACAAGAAGCAGTAAACAGAAAAAAAACACAAGCAGCTACAATCCATAGTTCTAACAAGTAAGTACACAAGTAAGCAGTCAGCAACAAGAAGAAAACAGGTAACCCTCTGGGTAGAACTCATATCCTAACCCCTATGGTTCAACCTATAAGTACTAGCAACCCTCTAGGAAGCACACAGTCTCACCCCTCTGGTTCAGCTACGTAATTAAGCAGACTCTCTGGGGAAGCACTCACCGTCAATTCCCCCTATAGTCACGTATCGTGCTAAAGGCTCTCTAGGGAAGCACTCAATGTCAATTCCCCCTGTGGCCCTCGTCGTGGATCTAAAGACTCTCTGGGGAAGCATTCAATGTCAATTCCCCCTATAGTCTCGCTTCTTAATTAAAAGGAACTCTGGAGAATACCTTCCGTCAATTCTCCCTTTGGTCTACTACTCTAGGTTCTCACAGTCCTGAGTACAACTAAACATGCTCAGTGCATGTATATTGTCCAAGTAAACCTCAAGAACTACTTGGCTATCATTCTACAGCTCAACAGCAATAACAAAACAACAGTTCCGCTATCCTAAAACTAGGCATGGCAACTGGAAAAATGCCCAACATGCAAAACAAGCATGGAAAATCAATATGATCACAAAATAAATTACTCTAATCACAAGCAGTAACCTCTACTAAAGCAAACAATCAAATCAGGAAACAGCAGGGGCACGAAAAGAAACCCGCAATACCCCGTTCATGGGTATTGGTGGAATTTGCACATAATATCCATCGACTTTCAGCAGAAAGTCACAAACCACCTACCTCGATCCTAGGAGATCGATATACATGAACAACGATGACAGATTTCTCTTAGAACAACGTAGATCTGAGAAAACACACAAAACTTTTATCCCACGATAACTTGGAAACTAGGAGGTATCAAGAAATGAGGCTAAAGCAGAAGGAATAACTCATGGCTGCGATTCCAACGCAACTGACCGTGATCGAATCGGAGAACGGACGGCGAGGCGGGATTTTATCGAAGATCCAGTCATACGGTCACTCTCGGACAGATGAAAACTGGAGAAGAAGATGAAAATTGGGGTTAGGCGTGACCCTGGTCCGTTTAGTAAAAAAAAGTACACGGCATGTACTTTTAGAGTACACGGCGTGTACTGGGTCCTTTCCGTACTCCGCCAAAATCGGCTTCCACATCCCCCCTACACACTGTGTGTGTGGCCCGGGCATGGCCAGCACAAGGCTTCGAGCCGGATCAGAGTACACGGCATGTACTCAGAAAGTACACGGCGTGTACTTTGAAATTTTCTAGAAAAAACATTTTTCTTAAAAAATCCAGAAAAAATGAAAAACATACCTGAACGAAGATCCGGGTTCTTACAACCCCCCCCCCCCCTTAAAGAAATTTGTCCTCGAATTTCCCTAACGAGGCGGAGAAGGAGAAACACTTGAAAACTCCGGCCACTGCGATCGTACATCAGTCTCCCTATCCCAGGTCTCATCCTGTACTCGCCTGTGCTTCCATAGCACTCGTACCAGAGGAACAGACCGCCAATGGAGAACCTTCATACTGTGATCGACAATCCGGATAGGATTCTCCTCGAATGATGCATCCGCTTCAAGCTCGACTTCCTTGGGCTGAAAGATGTGAGATGGGTCGGAAAAGTAACGTCAGAGTCCAGAGATATAGGAGATGTCATGCATGGCCTGATACCTCTGAGGTAGCTGCAACTGATAGGTGACCAGCCCAATTCTCTCCAAGACCTCAAACGGCCCGACCTACCGCGATGAAAGCTTACCCTGTCTCAGAATCCTCTTGTGTCCCACCCTCGGTGTGACACTTAGGAAAACCTTATCACCGACCTCGAACTATAGAGGTCGTCTCTATTGATCAGCATAAGACTTATGTCGAGATTGTGCCGTATTCATCCTCTTCTGAATCAGATCTATCTGTTCTGAGGTCTCCTGAACAAGATGAGGTCCTAGAAAAGATGCCTCCCCTGCCTCCAGCCAGCATAAGGTTGATCGGCATGGCCTACCGTACAAAGCCTCGTATGGTTCCATTTGAATGGTCGCCTGGAAACTATTGTTGTAGGAAATCTCCACCAAAGGGATATGATTCTCCCAAGAACCTCCAAAGTCAAGGATGCAAGATCGGAGCATATCCTCAAGCACCTAGATCGTGCGCTTGGACTGGCCATCAGTCTGGGGATGGTATGCTGTACTCAAAAGTACTTGTGTACCCAAGGCCTTCTGAAGTCCTTGCCAGAACCAAGAGGTAAAGCGTGCATCTCTGTCTGAAACAATAGAGCATGGAACTCCATGCAGACGAATGATCTATCTAATGTAAAGTCATCCCAGATCATCGACACTGAAGGTCTCCTTGATCGGAAAGAAGTGATAAACCTTCGTAAGCCTATCAATGACAACCCAAACAACATTGTTTCCCCGAGGCGATCTCGGCAATCCGGTCACGAAGTCCATCGCAACATCATTCCACTTCCACTCCGGAATGGGTAACTACTATAAAATCCCTGCTGGTCCCTGATGCTCTACTTTCACGTACTGACAGGTAGAACATATCATGAAAAAACTAGAAACATCCTTCTTCATACCTGGCCACCAGTATTGGCGATGAAGGTCCCGATACATCTTGGTGATGCCAGGATGAACTGCCCAAACAGAGGAATGGAAATCCCACATCAGCTCCTCGCATATGTCTACTGGCACCCATACGCGTCCTTGGAAACGCAAGATCTCATCCTCGCCCACTGTCCATCTAGGAAGAGGGTCCTCTCCTGACACACTCTCCCGCAGGACTAAGCCTTCTGAGTCTGATAGATGCCCCATCCGTACCCGATCAAGTAGCGTGGAGGTAACAGCTATAGAAGATAGAAAATTCTATCCCCGTCTATCGTGCAGCTCTAGATGCATATCAGAGAACAGAGACATCAGTTTCCACTCTCTACTGGCCTCCTGAACTGCCTGAATTTGAGTTCTCCAGCTCAATGCATCAGCCACGGCATTTCCTTTTCCTGGCGTATAGGAAAGCTCGAAATCAGAAGACTGTAGATACTTAACCCACCTGCGCTGCCTTAGATTCAGATCACGTTGAGTGAAGATATACTTGAGACTCTTGTAGTCAGTGAAGACCACAAAGTGCTCTCCCAGAAGATAGTGTCTCCAACAGCGCAAGGCATGAACAATAGCAGCTAACTCCAAATTGTGCGTAGGGTAGTTCCTATCATGTGGCCTCAATTGCTGAGACCTGTACGTAATGAATCCATCTCCCTGCATAAGCACAGCTCCCAGCCTGATACCTAAAGCATCACAGTAAACAGTGTAGTTCTTGCCTGGCTCCGGCAAGACTAGTATCGGTGCTGACGTCAACCTCCCTTTTAGCTCCTGAAAGGCTGACTCACAAGAATATGACCAAAAGAACTTCACCCCCTTCTTGTTCAGAATTGTCAAAGGTGCTGCTAGACGAGAAATGTCCCGAATGAAGCGTCTGTACTATCCAGCTAGCCCTAGGAAACTCTATACCTCAATGACGTTCTTCGGATTCTCCCAGGAAACTACATCTCTCACTTTCTCTGGGTCCACATATACTCCTTCCTCTGAGATGAAGTGACCCATGAAGTGAATCGGATCCATCCAGAAGTGGCACTTTGAGAGTTTAGCATAAAGTCGATGCTCTCTCAGTGTACTCAGAAAGATCTCAAGGTGAGTGGCATGGTCGTGTCGAGTGTGAGAGTACACCAAGATATCGTCCACGAAGACCACGATGAAGGAATCCAAGTAAGGATGGAACACTCGGTTCGTCAGTGCCATGAAAACTACAGGCGCGTTCGTGAGACCGAACGGCATGACTGTATACTCGTATAGACCATACCTGCTCCTAAAGGCTGTCAGAGGTATATCTGATGGTCTGACGCGCAAATGATGATAAATGGACCTCAAGTAGATCTTCGAGAACACCCGGGATCCTCAAAGCTGGTCGAAAAGGTCTTCAATCCACGAAAAGGGATATCAGTTCTTGACCGTCAACTGGTTCAGCTTCCGATAATACACACAAAGTCGAAGGGTACCATCTGCCTTCTTCGCAAACAGAATAGGCGAACCCCAAGGAGAAGTATTAGGTCGAATGAAACCCTTAGCCTGTAGCTCCTCCAACTGTTTCTTGAGATCCTGCAACTTAGGTGTGGCCATCCTATAGGGAGGAATGGACACTAGTGCTGCTCCTGGTACGAGCTCAATAGAAAAATCTACCTCACGCTCCGGAGGAAAACCTGAAAAGTCCTCTAGAAAGACATCCCTGAAGTGATCCACCACTGGAGGAAAGTCCAACTGTGGAGTCCCCTGATCATCCAAGTAAAGGATAGTAATCTGGTTTGTCACCCCTCCCAGCCCAAGATTCTCGAGTCCCGCCCAACTCGCCCGAATGTCCCATTCGCCTCTATAAAGAAAAGATTCACCCTCCGGTGAGATGAAACTGACTCTGCGGAGATAACAGTCAATGACTGCCTGGAAGGGAATCAGCCAATACATGCTGAGGATGACATCATAGCCTATCATCTCCAGGACATAGAGATCCCATAAGAAGTGATACCCTGCCACCTCGAGAGGGAACTCTCTACACTAGCGTACACTAGATTTCCTCATTCCCAAAGGTGTGTCTAGTGTCAATGAGTCAGCAGAAGAAAAGATGCAGAGTCCAAGGATCTCCACAATGGAAACAGAGATAAAGCTATGTGTAGCACCAGTATTGAAAAGGGCTGAAGATAAAACTGAGGCTACTAAAATCGTACCTCGAACAGCAGAAGGTTTGGGATACTGCTCATGATAAGTCTACTCCACGGTGAAAGACTGGCCTGTGTCGCGGCCCTACACCCCTGGCTAACCACTCTGGGCTGAACCTCCCCGCTGGTGCTGAGGAACTGGTTGTTGACTGCCACGACCTTGACCTCCACCTCAGCCCGAACGGCCAAAAGATCTCCAGTTCCCCGACTGGTGAGAAACTGGCGGTGCTGCTCCTGAACGAGGAGTCATGGAAGAACCCCGGTCACCAGCTGCTAGTGAGAAAACCTAGCAGAAACGCTGAAGGTGACCCATCTTCCTACAAGATCAGCACTCCACGGTGTCCCTCTGGCACTGCGGCCTCGTGTTTCCTGTCCGGCCACACTGATAGCATGTAACCTGGCTTCCTGATGATGTGTCTCGCTTCCTCGAATCACCGCGTATAGGCTCCCTACGACGCTTTTTGCCATCATCTAGAGGATGGATAACTCTAGAAGCAGAACCACCCTGGCTTGAAGCTCCATAGTCTCTCAGATTGCGCTATGCAATCAATTCCTGGTTGATGATGGATGTAGTGGAAGTCAGTTGGAAGATGTTCACCTACGAGCGGATCTCCCGCCTAAGTTCATCCTCAAAATTCCTTGCCAAGAAAACCCCACTCCCATCCCGAAGGGGTGTAAAATGCTGCAGCTCAGTGAAATGAGAGGAATACTCCATAACAGATAGAGTACCCTTTTCTAAGCTCATGAACTCCCGGGCTCGATCGTCCCTCAGGGTCTCCGAGTAGAAGTAGTCATAGAACACGCGCTAGAATTCCTCCCAAGTAATAGGCTATTGTTGAACCTCTTGTGAGATCACGTCCCGCCACCTCTTGGCGGAGTCTCGGAGCATGTAGGTGGCGAGATTGACCCGCCTCTCTGGAGGCTTCTTTAGATGCTCGAAGATAGTCAGCATGGCTTCCAGCCATGACTCTGCAGCCTGAGGTCCTCCCTCCCCCAAGAACATGGGAGGATGCTGCTGCTGAAAGAACCGCGTCAAGTCTTCCATAGACGAGGCAGGAGGCGGTGCTCCCTGGAAGGACTGCATCATCCTCATGAAACCTTCCCTAAACTGTGCATCAGCGCCCGCAATTGGTACAACAACTGGTGCCAAGGCTGGCTCGGCTGGGGGATCAACAGGAAGTCCCTGATCAGCCATGTATGGCATCTGATCACTGCCTGACGACAGACGTACGATCGGAGGACGTCTCGGAGGCATAGCTCTGAAAGATCAAAAGAACACCTTAGATCAGGAAAACAAGAACAGAGAACACAAAGGTACAAAACAGGAATAGGGGAAGAAAAACACAAACGTTTTCTAAACACGACTACACGGCGTGTATAAAACTATACGGCGTGTCTTCTTAACCCACTGACATGGGCATGCACTCCTGCCCTACAAGTCGTGTACACTTCAATCTACACGGCGTGTTGCATCCACACACGGCGTGTACTTGAAAATTGTTCCCCTGCCCGAGTCTCTTTACACGGCTAACCCACACGGTCCGACTTAACCCGAGACTACACGGTGTGTTCTAAACAAACACGGCGTGTACTAGAAAAGGCTTCGGTGGCCCATGTTGTTGAGCACACAGCCGTCTACATGGCTGGACCTTACACGGAGTGTTCCGAACAAACACGGCGTGTATAGGTGAAGGAGACACTGTCCCGTTTGTCCGTGACACGACCGGGTACCTGGAGAAGACTACACGGCATGTTCTTAACAACACGGTGTGTGGAACAGAAAGTAATGATGGACTGTGTTGTTCGTGACACGGCCGGGTACCTGGACAGGACTACACGGCGGGTTCCGAACAAACACGGCATGTGGAAAAGAAGGTAACGTCGGCCCGTGTTGTTCGTGACACGATCGGGTACCTGGACAGGACTACACGACATGTTCCCTAAGGACACGATGTGTTCTACCTGAGCTTCCTCGGCCCGTGTTGTTAGTGACACGGCCGGGTACACGGCTCATTACTACACGGCGTGTACCCACGATACACGGCGTGTTCCTAAAGTTACTTTCACGACACCCTGTTCTGCTCACACAGTCAGTGACACGGCCTGAAAACTACACGGCGTGTATCCAAAAAGTACATGCTGTGTATTCTGGGTTTTTCTGGGCAGTAGCTTAGAAACTGCACAGAATTCCAGAAACACTAAAAACAAGGCGAAAAGTTCCAAATTCCGATCCGTGAGGGCCCATAACACCTCAAGAACCAAAATTTGGTGTTCAATTTAAACAAAGAACAAAACAATAGTTTTCTAACATAACAACAGAGAATCTATCAAGCAACTATCACAACAGCATGCATAATCTACACAAATTCTATCACGACAGCATGCAATCGCTAATGCACCCTAGATGGCATGGCAAGAATGCATTGAATGTGATTCCTACAAGTGTCTATATGATGTATGAGATGGAATGCCCTCATCTCATCGGGTTGTGATATAATTAGAACCGCAATATCAAAACAGTAATAGCACAAGCCATGTGAATCACTCTAGGTGAAATCAGATCAACTATAAAATCTCAAAAACCAGCAAACTGCAATTAACGAGGTAGTATGGCCTTTCCCTGTACACGGGTTAGCTACTCCTGAGAACAATTTAATGCCAAGTACCGAATTCGTCCTATCCCTGGATAAAGTATCCAAACAATAAAGCAAGAGAAAAGAAGTCCTCTGATACCACTTTTTAACGACCCAAATCTGGAGCCCCTCCACTGGTGCCCCGTACCCGGTTCGCCACATGGACTCAAGTGTGTTTCCCCGAACGCCAGAGGCTGCCGACTAGCAGCGAGGGACTTTGTGAGTCATTGGGGAAACTATTCCCTCATTTGGTAAGGTATAAAAGGTAAGAAAACAACAATAATCAGCGGAAGCAGTAAACAACATGCATAACAACAGAAACCAAACAACGAAAGCAATGTAGATATATAACTATGATGACAACGATGAAGCAGGTATAAGTATCTAAGGAAAACAGCAAACACAACAACGTGCTGAAATACAACTGAAACCAAGTGCAAAAGAAACAAGTAATATCCTCAGCATCGCGAGCCATGGCTCGGTCCCATGCTCCCTAACTCCTAATGTAGTCAAGATCCTGAAGTAGAAGGGTGATTTCCCTTATCTATACCTGCAACAACATAGTCTGCTTGGGCCTAAAACCATGACCCAAACAGGGTGTGAGATAAAATCCCAGTAGGCAATCACCCAAAGATTTGTGCCTAACAGTCAACGAATACATGGTAGTAATAAAACAAGAAGCAGTAAACAGAAAAAAAAACACTAGCAGCTACAATCCACAGTTCTAATAAGTAAGTACACAAGTAAGCAGTCAGCAACAAGAAGAAAATAGGTAACCCTCTGGGTAGCTCTCATAACCTAACCCCTATGGTTCAACCTATAAGTACTAACAACCCTCTGGGAAGCACACACAGTCTCACCCCTCTGGTTCATCTATATAATTAAGTAGACTCTCTAGGGAAGCACTCACCGTCAATTCCCCCTATAGTCACGTATCGTGCTAAAGGCTCTCTGGGGAAGCACTCAACGTAAATTCCCCATGTGGCCCAAGTCGTGGATCTACAGACTCTCTGGGGAAGAACTCAATGTCAATTCCCCCAATAGTATCGCTTCATAATTAAAAGACACTCTGGAGAAGCCTTTCCGTCAATTCTCCCTTTGGTCTGCTACTCTAGGTTCTCACAGTCCTGAGTATAGCTAAACATGCTCAGTGCGTGTATATCGTCCAAGTAAACCTCAAGAACTACTTGGCTATCATTCTATGGCTCAACAACTATAAAAAAACAACAGTTCTGTTATCCTACAACTAGGCAGGGAAACTGGAAAAATTCCCAACAGGTAAAACAAGCATGGAAAAGAAATCTAAGCACAAAATAAATTACTCTACTCACAAGAAATAACCTCTACTAAAGAAAACAAGCAAAGCAGGAAAACAGCAGGGGAAAAACAGGAAACACGCAATACCCCATTCACAGGTATTGGTGGAATTTACACATAATATCCATCGAATTTAAACAGAAAGGCACAAACCACCTACCTCGATCCTAGGTGATCGATATACGTGAACCACGATGACAGATTCCTCTTAGAACAACGTAGATATGAGAAAACGCACAAAAAGTTCATCCCATGATAACTTGGAAACGAGGAGGAATCAAGAAACGAGGCTAAATCATAAGGAAGAACTCACCGCTGCGATTCCAATGCAACTGACCGTGCTCAAATCGGAGAACGGACTGCGAGGCGGGAGTTCGTCGAAGATTCGACCGTACGGTCGCTCTCGGACAGACGAAAACTGGAGAAGAAGATGAAAATTGGGGTTAGGAGTGACCCCGTTCCATTTAGTAAAAAAATAAAGTACACGACGTGTACTTTTAGAGAACACGATGTGTACTGGGTCCTTTCCGTACTCCGCCAAAATCGGCTTCCATGTCACCCCTACACACCGTGTGTGTGGCCCGGGCACAGCCAGCACACGGATTCGAGCCGGATCAGAGTACACGGTGTGTACTTAGAAAGTACATGACGTGTACTTTGAAAATTTCCAAAAAAAAAATTTCTTAAAAACTCCAGAAAAAAGGAAAAACATACCTGAACGAAGATCCGAGTTCTTACAGTCCTCAATCTAGTTGTAGTTCATTATTCTTTCTCATCATCTACAGTTTTTGGTTTTGGTTTTGCTATGGGTTGATGTCTCCAAGTGGATCTCTTCGATGCCAGTTCAATTTGGTTTTGATTTCTGGTCAAAGACAATGGTTTCTTTTATGTGTAGATTTTTGTTGTTGAGTTTTGTGAAGTGATTCTATTATGGGGTGTGATCATTTTCATGGTGTTATTTTCTACGTGGATGGATATTTTTGGTTCGAGGATGGAATTTTGGTGGCCTATAGTTTGAGGTTTTAGATTCAGTGAAACTATTCTCTTACAGGAATTCCTTCACATGGGGTTCAGAGTAGAGGTTTTTGCCTAGTTATTTCTTTCAGATTTGGATGTTTAAGAGGTTATATCTATTTCATCGATTTCATGCCCATGCATTCATGTGTGAAACAACTTTTTGTGAATCGATGAGTAGTAGAAACTAATTTAATGTTTATGATGTTGGGTAGGAGCTCTTATATATAGGATTGAATGAGTTGTTTGATCTTAAATTTTTATGTATCGTGGTTCTTTGAATGTTCTTATGTCTTTGAATTCATGTATGGTTACTCACTTTTTCCTCAAAAGTGACTGAATATTAAAAATATTAATTTTTAGTTAACCACTTCTTCTTTCCCCTTTCAATTATAGTGTTTGTGCGGTTCATATTGGTCAAGTGAACTCTCATAAATAGTTCCATGACCATGTATATATATTTTATGGAATCACATTGAAATAAAATACCAATCTGGATAGCATATCGTGTTCTTCATGTGTTTCCTTTTTGGGTTTTCGTTATAAATTCGGACACAAATCACCCAATCATCAGTGATAGCCGGTGGATCATTCTGTGTTTCTGACCAAACCCTGGGAGGCATCCTAATGTAAACTCATTAATAACCTAGTTATCGGTGTTAAAAATTAGGGATATAGTGATTTTAACCCTATATCATTATGTTAGGATGGATGAACATCATGATATTTCCCCGGGTTGATCTCACTTAATCAAATCTATCAATTCCTACATTGTTTAATTGATTTCCTTTAAATTTAGGATTCTTAACTCAACAAACCAAAAATATTATAAATTCATATTCCCCTTTTAATTTCATAATCAAAACCTTGTTTTAAAATTAATTATCTAAATCTTTGTAGATAGATGACCTAGGTTTCATGGTATACTGTAGAAATTCTAGTAAAAACTAAACAACTAATTTGATGCACTCGACAATGCGGTTAATTCCTCATAGATATACCCTACATAAAACCTTTTTTCATAACTTGGGGAAATGAAATATAATAAAATGTTATATAAAATTATTTTTAAGGTTAAATGAGGGAGATACGTGATCATAACATGAATATAATGGTATAAGAACATGATCGTATCATTTGAAACCCATACCCTGCATATCAAAGATCATTATCTTGAGTAATTGAATAAATATTGGAATTTCATAAGGAATGAATCATAAAATAACAAAATAAAATTATCCATGAGATAATAACATTAGAATAAGACATATTTTTGGTATGCACATAATCATATAAAATCAATATCTATAAGTCAACCCTCAATTGAAAAACTTATTAGGGCACTTAATGGGAACTAATCCAACTGGACATGACACATCACCATCCTCATTGGTAGCCCTTTCCATATAGTGGAATGGTTTCACTCCCCAAGAATTCATAATTGATAAATTCTCTTATTATATCAGGTTCACTCCCTGTTCCATCCATGTCTATCTCAAGAGATATATAAATCTTTACCCAATGAATTTGAGTGAGATATAAATCCCACCCATCACATAATAAAATCATACATATTTGTGCCACCATATCATAAAAATTAATCATATAATCACCCATTAAATGAAATGGTTATAATAAACATTTCATTATATCGTAACCACTGAAAAAGAGAAAAATTTCATAATAATTTCATTATAGAATAACTCATGAAAATATGTGGGTTTCATAAGAATTTTATCATGGTATAAACCATGAAAGAGAAACGGATTCCATAAACAACTAGTCATCATAAGCATCAACCATTCAAGAGAAAATAATAATAGTGTCCTTGGATAATATCCCCAATAAAACATAAACTATATCAATGTATTCAATGTCATATAGAAGATAATTTTGAAATATCACTTGGAACATTTCATAAGAAAAATATCCGTTATTTAAAAATAACTTTCTAAAACATAAAAAAATTTCAAAATTCTTTTCATGGAAAACCACTTTGAAAACTTATAAAGGAATATTTACAAATAATATAATACATTTATTGAAGAAAATATCTTTTATTATTTGAAATTTTATTTTTAAAACATAAAAAATTTTGAAAATAACTTTTAAAACTTATAAAATAATCTTTGAAACTCGTTTAAAACACTTTTTAAACATTTATAAAATCATTTTATTTGAAAATAAATTTAAAATGAAAATATTTCCAAAATATTTAAGATAAAAATAATTTTGAAAATATTATTAAAAATGTATAATGTAATATTCAATGAATTGAGTGGTCTTGATGACAGATAATTGTGTACACGACGTAAACATAAAAATAAATATTCTTTTCATATTGTCGGTAGAAGTAAAAGGAGCCTTCATCTGAAAATGAAAAGAATATTAGTTTTAAAACAATTTTTTTAAAAGGTAAAAAATGGTGAAAAATGTATTTTAAAAATCATAGTGGAATATTTTTGAAAATATTTTTATAAAAAATGTCCATGGGAGAAAACATATTTGAAAGTGAAGAGGGAAATAATGTCAGATATTCTTAAATAAATACTTAATTATATTTGGTGCCAAAGAGTGTAAAAATGGTACCATTACATACAAATATCAAAAATATCTATAGGAGAATAAAATTAATGAGAATTATCTCTATATAAATCATAATATTTCATCAATGGAATCATAATTATAAACAATCTTGATAAATGATGTGATTGTAGAAATAACCAGTTACCACTTTGGTAACTTTAAATCATAATATCCATGAAATAATAACATTAAATTAAGATTAAAATATTCTTAAAGTAATTATATTATTGATATAAAATTTCAAATTGTTAGTATATACACCTCTTAAAATAATATAGGTGCATAACATAACATTTGTCGTAAAAAAGGAAAATTAAGACAAAATTCAATTACCGGTTTTGTAACTTTGAAAATACAACCCCATAAAAGAGATATCATAAAATGGATTTTTAAATACTAATAATTTTAGTTATAATAATAATAAATTAAATTCATGGTAAGTATATACACCTCATATAAGAAATATGTGGTGAATATAGCAAGTACCTCCCAAAAGTAAAAGGTGAGATGGAAATCTATTTCCTTAAGTATTGACTTCCTCCGTACATATTCAAGCCACCTATATAATAAATATAATTATATTATAAGCCTATAACATAACCATATTCATATATGTCCTAACATATATGATTTTATTATGACTTTATATTACCTATTTATTAACAATTCTATATTAAAGTTATGTTTTGGGGTAATAACCTCTTTGTTTTTCATAAATTTTTTGATTTGTTATATTTTTATTCACGTAATTTAATCATTATTTCATCATATAAAGAATGATAAATAATGATATAAATGTCATATATGTTCATTATATTTGTATTTATATTAACCCATACAATTTAGTGATAGGAAACAAAATACATTATTCATTGATAGGGTAAGCCATACGTATACATGAATGTTATCTCTGTTTTCTTGTTGTATTGAAAGAAAGAAAGAAAATTATATATATATATATATATATTATCATTATAGTATAAATATTATTTCATATATATCACTTATGTTTATTAAACTCATCCTTAATACATTCCATGTAAAGCGTGAATGAATCACATTGCTTCGTGAGGCGGTAGTCTGCCGTACACATGAATGATGTTATCATATTCCCAAAAATGAAAAGAATGAATTTATATGTGATATAATAATTATAGAATAATAATAAAATAAGGAAAATAATAAATTTCATATATAAATAGTATTTACATCATTATTCCCAACCTTGAAAGGTGGGGATGGAAAAAATGAATGACATCGGTTCGCGAGGCGGTAGTCTGTTGGGCAAACAAAATTGATTCTGTAACCCATTTGATGGAATTGTGTGTGATTATAGATCATACCCTTAACATAATCAAATATAAATATATTTAATATATTTATTTTCTTATAAAATCATTCTATAAAAATAATTAAAGGATGTGGAGGAAGATATAAAATAAAACACTCGTTTGACGATCATTACCTCTTCTTCGGTTATCCACCTTGTGTTTGCACTAAAGCCTATAAAAGATGGATTTATGGCCAAAATAAGGTTTATATGATTATGGGAGGGAATTTGGTAATTTATTTTGGTAGATCTTGGTTGATATAAATGTCTTGATAGGTGTGAAGTAAGGGGATAATGAGTGCCCTTTTATAGTCGAGAATGAGTGGCATTCTTGAAAATAAAAAAAAAGTATTCACTATTAGGAGGTAAATCTTACCTAAAGCTTATCATAAATTGATAATTAAAGGTTTGAAGATATTATATGGTCTATAAACACCTAAAAATATTATATACACAATTTTTAAACATTTGGTTCCTTAACTCTTAGTTTTCTTATTTTACCATTTTTGTTTTTCATTATGTCAACTAGTTTTCTAACTTAAGTAATTTATTCTTTAAGACTAATTTATAGTGATAAATATTAGATAATTTGAAATAACTTATTATAAATATTATATCTAATTTAAAAATTCTAAATCCTATGTGTGTTGGAAATTAAATTTAATACAAGCACATGTAACGTGCAAAAACACTGCTTTAACTATAACTGTGCTAACCGAGTTTTTCTATTTAACAGAAAATATATTCATTATAAGAGAAATATTTGTCCATTAATGGACCATAGATTAAATTTATTAATATTTAAATATAAAATTATTGAATATATTAATTTTGAAAAAATTTAATAAATTACAAAAATATTTTTTATTATAAAATATAATTAAGTCAATTTTGACACTATTCATTTAGCTGCATTCAAAAAAATAAAGACAAGGATGAAATTAATATATATTATTTTCAAAAAAAATAACATGATATATTTATCTATAATATAATCGAACACAATAATTAATTCAATTTAATTCACTTTTAATGTTTTTAGTATCATTTTATTTATTTAATTATTAACTAAATAATTCTAGTGTTCGTGTTTCATAAGTATTTAATATAATTATATCATCACAAGAAAATTAAAATAAATTATCATGATAAAAAAATAATTTATATTATAAAATAATATTTATAATCAAACTTATGTAGTTGTTTACCTATTCTAAAGCTTTATAGAAATTAAAAGAAGGAAATGTACATTTTTTGTCTTTTTCTTTGCATAAATTATTATATGGATCCCTATCATGGAAAAGTGTCCCAAAACTCATAAAATTATAAAATAAGATCACAAGGGTCTAAATATTTCCATTAAATTGGTTTTTTATAAGTTTTAGGTCATTTTTACACCTTATATTCTATGTTTAACCACTAAGTAATCTCTTTTTTACCTTAATCACTGTAATTAATTTTAACTATTTTCAATAATCACTTTGGTGAAGAATTTTATTTTCTTATTATAAATTATAAATTATGTTTATTAAAAATATTGAATCAATTTTTCTATATTTAATTCCCAAAAATAGAATAATTTAATTTAAAACTAATCCTACATACTTGATGAGAAAGCGGGTTTTTAAAGTGAAAATGTCTAAAAATTTACACAATTATTACATAAAATTAAAATATGAAATTGATTCCAATGAATTAAATTGGATTAATAGATATATAATTGAACTAATTACACTTTAAAAACAATTTAAAATTTAATTTAACTTTGTAAATAATTTATGTGAATATACAATTTTCAATTAAAATTCAGTATTTTTCATTATTCATCAAAAAATGAAAGTTCTCAGAAAAATAAAAAAAACTCACCCTAAGATAATTTTTATATTCTGATTTAAAAAATGAGATTTATATTTTAAAATTAAATTTATAAAATTCATAAAATTTAATTTAATATTATGTTCACTAAGACTTATAAAACCATCTTTTAGAAAAGGTAATGTTTTTTAGAAAATATTATTTTTTTCTTTTAATTAATTGTTATTTTATTTATAATAAAAAAATAAGTAATAAAAATGAAAAAACTATATATTTTAATAATTTATTTAATTCTATTCATTCCCTTAATTACAACTTATAGAAAATAACTATCATATTAAATAATAATATTAACAGTATAATGTAGTTTGGTAAAACTCCATCTTGCCTCTAACACAAAGGTTTGAAGGAACTCGATATCGTGTCTATCAAAAGAAAAAATTATTATTTCATGTAAATTAATCTAAACCCAACGTTTAATGTATCCAAATATTAACTTGGTGTTTCATATAAATAAATCTTTACTTAGTGTAGTGTGTAATGCAATCCGTCAAAGAATTCTAGTTTATTAAAAAAAGAATTCATAAAAAATCATGGTGTTACAAGTTTCCCTCTGAAAATTTTGAAAACACATTACAGAAAAATGAAAATAACAAATAATTTAAACAAATAATTATTTAAAATAATAAATAAATAATTATTTATGCATTAAAGAATATATAAGAATAAATATTCATATTAAATGGATGAAAATACAAAAAAAACTGATCATATTTTACATCTTTTAAAAGAAAACTATTTAGAATTATAAGTCTCTAGAAATCATGTAATAATTTTAACATAAAATACATGAGATTTCATTAGTTTATAAGATTTGAATTACATAAGACGTTATACCTCATGATACTTCATATCTCATTTGACTTTTAATCTTGTAAGACTTTAAATTATGTAAGACTTTAAATCTATAAAGACTTTAAACCGCATAAGACATTAAAAAGAAAATGTAAGACTTTAAACATTGTCAAAAATTTAGTTCATAAGGATATTACACATTAGAACAATACTTATCTACCATTTTGTAAGATTTTCAATTTGACGTCATAATACATTAGAACCAAGTATCACTTTCATACATGCCACATGTAACTTTATATTCTACGTATGAATTTAATATAGAGTGTGTCTAAGTTTTACAAAACATGTAAGACTTTTAAAAAACCCAATGTAAGAATTTAGAGGTGTATTAATTTTAAACTTATCCAAAAAATCTTAATAATTCAAAAACCACATATTACTTTTTTCCTTTGTAAAATAGAACAACATCATATAAGCTAACCTTACTCATACTAATGTGAATTTTTCTCCAAAATCAATTCATAAGAAACATGAAAAACACAATACATAAAACTCATGATAGAGGGAATAAAATGAGGAATTTTTTATTTTCAGAACAAAAAAGAAATAAATTGGTATGAAGCCACTTAATAATATCCCCCTTTTTAATAATTAAAAAACAAATCATAATTTCAAATATTCAATCCCTTTTTAGAATTATGAAAAAAATAAAAGTTTGAAAATATTTTATCCCCTTTTTCAAAAATATAATAAGTATATTTATTTCTTAAAATGGGAAATTAGTTTTCCTCCCTTTTTTAAATCCAAAATAATACTTTTAAAAGTTATCTTTTTCCAGTAACTAAACATATACCGAGAGTCAAACATAATAGAACGTATCATTAAAAACATGATTCAACATGTATTAAAATCATATTTCATAATATATAAGTAGATTTAAATATTAAAATATTTTTAGAGAAGAAAAATCCCCTTAAATTTATGAAATTAAAAAATATATTTAACAAATAAAAATAGTAGATCTTTAAAATAAAATAGTAAATATAACCCTTAGTTTTTTTTCTTCTTCTTGAATGAAATTTCAACTGAAAAGTATTGTATATTCATATTTCAACTATCTAATATTCAAAATAGTGGTGAATCCACCTATATAAAAAATATCAAAACCAAAATTTTCCATGAAACCTGTTCAACGATATCAAAGAATTTATAAAATATTTTCAATGAATTAAAAATAACTAATTGTTAGATCATATTCCAGTAAACCAAAGACTGAAACATTTTTTAAATGTTAAGTGGAAAAAACAATTTGAATTACATAACAGTAAATAGTGAATAGAGAATTCATCATTCCATAAAAATGATGAATTCCATAATAACTGACTTCCATCATACCAATCTCAAACTAAATTTTCTCAAATTTTGAGGAATATAAAGTTTTCATAAATATATTATCCAATTGATTATATTTTGAATCAAATTACAAAAAATATATATCACATTTTTTAGCATAAACTCTAATAAATAAAATATAACATCTATATCTTCAATTATAGATATTTTTAAAGTGTTATTAAAAATGGAAATAGAAAATAGATAACTTAATAAATGGGGGTTTATTAAGATAAACATTAAAGTCAAAAAAGTTTTGCTTAATCCATAAATATTGAGCAAAAACATTAGCAACATCAATAAATTCAGCTTCAGTAACTGATAATAAAACTGATAATTTCTTATTTAAGCTCTATGAATTAAAAATTTTACCAATAAATTGACACATGCAATATTTTTTTTTCTATCAATTCTAAAACCTCCAAAATCAGGATAAAAAAATATAACAAAACAAAATATTTTTGATTAGAGTAAAATAATCTATTATGTATCATTCCTTTTATATATATAATGGTTATTTTAACAAAATTTAAGTAAGATTCTTTATGATCAACCTAAAATTAATAACACATACTTATAATAAACATAACATAAGTTATTAAAGCAGTTAAATAATGTAAACTCTCTATCACACCTCTAAAAAACATTACGTCAATAGGTTTTCCAAATTCAATTAAATCTAATTCAAAATTAGTTCTTGAAACATCCTTCCCCACCTCATTATCTTTGGAAGATCTGGAGGTGCGACTGGCCTCTGGTGACATCCCCAAGACATAAAAGGTTGTCAATAAATTCAAATGGATTCAAGAATATTGGGGTATAATTTTCATTTTTGAAAGATAAAACACCCAAGAAAACATAAACAATAGACATCCAATCCTATTATATGATGCATGAATTAAAACTACAACCAGAGGTTTACCCAATACTATACAATAATATCAGAGTACCGAAGGAGTCAAAATACATATCCAAGAGGAACTAAAAGACTACATAACCTAAGGATTCCAAAGTATAATCATCTAAAGGGACACCAAAAATAACTCCAAGCTCCAACTCCACATGCCATGCCCATGGTATCAAGATGCATCACTAGAAAAATATAACACCTTCCCTTTTCCTATATCCTAGTAGATGAAACTCCAAATTCACCAAATCTCTCTCACAAGTAGGGGTGAGTATAAACTCAATATTATTCACCACATACTTTCCATCCCACACCACTTGGATAACAACTAGTTAGCACATTTTATATAAAGTAGTTTAGAATCAATTAAAATATTTTACATAAAAAAAGATAAAAAAATACATAAAAAGTAATAAAAAAGACTTAAAACCATTTCTCATTATTTGGAATACCTATTCCCATGTTTCCAAACACTCTCACAAAGACACACATGCATTCCAAGTGACAAATCCATACTCATGAGTGGTTTCTCATCAATCCACCAAGTCGACACTAGGTAGCTAATATCCTTTCTCCCCAATGTCACATGCCTCATATTTTGGGTCACATCTCATTACACCAATAGTACACACCCCTTATATAAGGTCACATCAAAAAAATGAACTCATTCTAACCATGTATTACAAATCCCATTTCACATAAAACTAATTATTTCTGGAAATAATTTCATCAAACAACTTTTGTGTATCAACAATATCATAATTTTAAAAAATTCATTTTAAAATTGTAAACAAAAGGGGTTTCCTTTAAGATACACATAATGTTTTCAAATAATTTCAAGTAAAAAAATTAATCAAAACTAAGCCCTAAAGTTCTAGAAAGGGTAGAGATTAGAGAGAAGCCACCTACCTCCCAAAAAAGGAGAAAAATAAGAAATATACTAAGATCTTTTAGATCCAGCCTTAGATCTTAATTCCATTAATAAATTCAATTATATATAATCGAAAATCCAATAAAAGAATATAAATCTATACATAACTAACTAGATATATCATTTTGAGAGACAATATAAGAGTAGATCTAAAAAGAACATTGAAGAATGATGAATTACAGATGAATATGGATCTCTAACGTGATTTGATTTAAAAAATAATGTATCTAGATCAAAAGGAATCACCAAAGGTTCTTTATAAGGGATATAAAATTGAGATATTAAGATATTAGAAGACTAATAAGGGTTTTGGTTCTTAATTATAATTAAAACCATAATTTTTGGGGCATTAACTTCACTTCACATGGTTAGGTGGCATGGTTTGTCAGACTGTGTGCCAGTTAGGAATGTTCTACTTGAAAATCCAAGTTTTAAAAGGGTTTGGTCTACAATGTTTATAAAAACATGTTCTAACCATGTGGTGTTACTATCTCAATCCCACACCTCACATGGTTGGTACACATAGTTTGACAAGCTATGACCCAACCATGTTTTCCCTCTATTTAACATTGCACATTTTCCATTGGGAACTCGCATGGTTTGGCCAAAATGTGTATAAACCATTTACCAACCCAGTGATTCCAAAAACATAATGTATAGTTTTCTATAGGTGGTCCATGGCTTATAATAATTTTTCACAAATTATGCAGCTTCATAAACACTTCCAAAACATGCCAAAACCTATCTAAACTTCCTAAAACATATTGCAGGCATTATATAAGATGAAAAAAAAAATTCAAGTAACTGAAAAAGTGGGTGTCAAATTCTCCCCACTATTGGTCATTCCATCCCTAAAAATTAGAAAAATAGAGTTGTTATAAAAGACATTGGGTCATTTCTCTAACATTTCTTTCTCATGTTTTTATGTCTCTTCCTGAATTTGACAATTATTCCATAAAATCCATACTAAAATGATTATTTTTTCAAAAAAGATCTTATATTGCCTATCCATGATCCACAACGACACATGAATCAACATAGAATCCAGTTTAATATCAATATGGTCTCATCGAGTCATGTGGTCCATGTCAAGTTGGTACTTTTTCAATTGATATACATGAAACACATTATGACCTAAAATAAAACTTCAAGGTAGATACAACCAATATGCTACCTCACCAACCCATTACGGTGTATTAAAATGGACAATTAATTAAGGATAAAAATTTCCCTACTTACCAAAATAGTGATGCCCAAGCCTTAGAGGGAATCTACAGAACACATGATCACTCACCGTAAACAACAATAGTCGACGACGGTGATCCACATATGATGTATGAAAACTATAATCCATTTTAATTATATTTCAAATCATTTGAATCTTCTACATTTTATTAGGCACTAGGATAGGATAAATTAGTTAAGTCTCGACTATTTCCACCAAATAAAGTGGAGAAAAACCAGGATGACAATACAATACTTCAAAAGGAACCATATGTATCGAGGCCTGATGACTATTACTATATGAGAACTCCACTCGCTATATGTTCTCTTCCCATGATCCTCTAAAATACATCACACTATTCATAAGTATATATTCTAATGTTTGGATCAACTTCCTATATTTTCCATTTGTTTGAGGGTGATAAGTTGTACTCATAGTCAACTGGGTTTCAAGGGATTACTGTAAGGATTCCTAAAAATTTATATGTGAACCTAGGGCCTCGGTCTTATACAATTGATACTAGAATATTAGGCACCTTTAATATTTCTTGAATTTAGAGTTTTGAAAAGTCTTTATCATATTGTTTTCAAGAATAGCGATAGAATGACCTGAATTTGTGATTTTATCCACAATCACCCATATTTTATCATGCTTCATAACCCTTATTGGTAGACCTATCATAAAATCCATGGTTATCAGCTCCCATTTCCACACAAATATAAGTAAATATTTCAATATACCAGCTGGTTTTTTGTTATATACCTTGACACACTGATAGGGGAGGAATCTCAATGAAAACTCTTACACTTTCCTATTCATGTCAACCCAAAAAAATAATGCTCTCAATTCTTTATACATTTTTATGATACCATGATGACAAAACCATTTAGAATGGTGGTAGGAATTTATAATTTTTTCATGATAACATGGAGGAACCACAATCTCATATCTAAAATATAGAATAGATTTTCCATTTAGCTTATATCCCTCAATGGCCTCCCCACCATTAAGTTACAAATTTATGGTAGCACATTCAGGATCATATATCTAATCCTCTTTCACATGATCGACCAAATAAAAAAGAAATGAAATTGGGAATAAAGTTATAATTTTACTTTTCTCATCACAATCTATATGCATATCCACTATGAATGTAATTAGTTTCCACTAATAGGAAGATTATTTAGCTAGTTGATTATATGAATTTATTCATAGTGTATCTTTGATTGAATTCCCTTTACCCAGTGTATACATCAAATCAAAGTCAAACTTCTATAGATATTACATTAATCTTCATTATCATATATTCAAATATCTTTGTGAAAAATTTATTTCAAACTCTTATGATCCATAAAAACTATAAATGTCTCATCAAAAGAATAATAATTCCATATTTTCAAAGCATTTACTGCATCAAATGATTCAAAATCATGTTTTGGGTAGTTTTTATCTTACACCTGCAACTATCATGAACCATAAGAAACCACATGACCCACATGCATGAAAACACAACCCAACCCAGATCATGATGCATCACAATAAACCGTATAGCATTTCTGTGTCTCAAGAAACATGAGGATCAGAGCTAACATGAGGCAAGCCTTGATTTATTTGAAATATTGTTGGTAATAACTACTATCATGAACCAGGCTAGGTAATCATCTGACATGGTTCCCTACTCGGTCTGCAACATGGCTCGAAGAGCGTTCCCGATCCCCACGGGTTGGCACAAGTGCCCAGGTATCAAACATAGTCTGAGGGAATGATTTACCCAAAATAGTAAACACAAACAACCAACAAGATAGATAAACTAAAATTTAAAACTGATAACCAAAGATTCCCTTAAACTAAAATCAAATTTAAAGTTTACAACTGCACCCAAAACTCTAAGAAGACTTAAAAGAAAAGAAAAGTAACACATATATTTGTACCTTCATGTAACATGAGTAGCCACTTCCTCAAACCACCATTTTCATACCTACACGGGAAAAACCATCGATAACCTAAACCACCGTCACTAAGCACGATGCCTCAACTTGTGACACACAAAGAAAAAGGTCTATATATACCCAAAAGTGTATGTAGGGTGTGATTTAAGAGCCCAGTAGGATGACAATGGGAGAAGATTCCATGCATAACCTTCTAAATGATGAATAAATTTTCCAGTAAAATATAAAAAAAGGGAAATAAATGCTTGAACATTATTTAATGAATTTTTTTTAATGACACGTGTTTTAAATGAAAAAAAATTTTAAAGACAAAAACTTAAATTAAAGCACATAAGAACACTTACTTTTAAGATAATCAAAGTGTCACATTGGTAAGAATAAAGTAAACAAGGAGCACCAAATATGGTAGAGGCCTCATGGGTGTTATCTTGCGTGGGTCCCTAGATATTTGTGTCTTGGTGAAATGTGGCTTAGAAACCACGACCCTCAGAAAATGTGGCTTAAAAACCATGACCCTTAGTAAAAGTGTCTTAGAAACCATGACCCTCAACAAAAGTGGATTATAAAGCACAACCCTCAGCAGACGTGGCTTAAATACCATGACCCTCATTCATTGATATGTTTAGTTAGTGTTTCATTTGTCAATCCTGCTAAGTGAAATAGGGCCGAAGCCAGCCTTAGATCACTAGCCCACTAGTCTAGTCCACCTTCCTAGCTACCCAGGCTTCCCGCTTTGTGCTCAAACAAATTTCAAGATCATAATAGGTTCACATCCCATAAAAAAGATAAGAAAAACACCACACATGAAAATATACAATTTACCTCATCAATTTCACTTTTAAAATTCAAGATCACATCACATGTCACATTTATGCATAAAATCCAAACAGAGTACTTACACACACAGAACCATCATTTTCACACCAAAATTCCATTTTGAAAAATCAGTCACACGAAAACCTTATCCAAAAAAGTTTCACACCATTGATATAATTTGATAAACCCTTTGAAAATTTTCATAAGACAATCCTAAAAGAGTATCATCTGGATTTACACATGAAAACACACTCAATATACCCATTTTGAATTAAGCACACACCCAAAATATTTTTATAACTTAATCTGCATCACTTACACCATCAATTAAACCACTTAAAATTTTAAATAAAATGGTTTTACACTAAGATAAACAATAAGAAAATTTATTGAACAGTTTCAAAAATGTGTCGCACGACTTTAAACACCAAAATGCACTCAAAACCTCTTTTATGACAAAACGCACTTTAGTGCCACACCCAAAACACACACTCCAACTCTTTCACATTCAAAAAACTAAATTCCCAATATTTAGAACACTGATAAATAGCTCAATGTAGTTTTTTACAAAAAAACACATTAACATCACATAAACACTCTACTAAAAAAACAAATGCACAACAAAACTCTGTCAAAATCACTTTCGTAGCATGTAAAATACTTAACAATTGTGCTAAATTATTTAAATTAACAAACTAATTCACCAAAAAATTTATGAAACAATTTTTAGAATATTTTGCATGACTTAAAATACTAGAAATGAAATAAAAAATTCCTCTATGACTTGACACAAAATAATACTAATCCATGACACAATTTTTATAATTTAGAAACTAAAAATAAATAGTTCAACATTAATTTTCACATAAAACACACCTATATAAAATATACATATCAACATAAGATTCGAATAAAATAAAATAATTAAATAATATTGTAAATTAATTTAAGAAGAAAATTAATTCATCAAACAATGGTTAAATGTGGAACCACCTACCTCGGGCGAAGGAATTCCATAATATTCAGTACGCAAATCCAATTTCTCATCAGACACGCCACAAAAAATTCAAGATGAACCTTGAAACAATATATCGAAAAAATAATTATGATTGAACCAAATTCAGCGCAACTTGCACCCTAAACAACATGAAACTCCTACCCACAACACTACCAAAAGGAAGACCAAATAATTGAAACAGAACGCACCTACGGAGGAGATATAGGAGGATTTCTGAGCATTTTTGAGAGGTGTATAGGTATGTCACGCTAAGAAACTCCATCCGAGAAGGGTTGTGTGGCAAAGGGCCTATGAGTGACGGAAGACTATAGATCAGTGGTAGGTGGCACCAGCTGGTGAGGAGTCTGGCGAGGCAGCGCCGGACGGGAGGAGATGGATGTGAGCAAGCAAGCTAGAGATGGAGTAGGGGAGGTTCGACGGGAGGGGTTCCAGGGGATAGGGGAGGTATGGTGGTGCTATAAGAGTTTGACCACAAAAAAGGGGTGTGGTGGCAGATTTTGTGGGAGCAAGGGGTCGCGGCGTGATCGCGCTGGCCAAGAGGGAGGCGTTTCGATAGCGGTAGGCCATGGGAGGGAGACGCGATGTGATTAGCTCCCTGGGAGGGAGGTGGCAACACAACAGGGAGAGGAAGGGAGCTGGGCGGTGACTAGAAGTGCATAAGAAGGAGGCACCATAGGTGCGACGTGAAGAGGGGGGGGTCTAGCCAACCCTAGAAGAAAAGAAAAAAACAAGTAAAAGAAGAAAAAAAGAATAATGAAAAGAAAGAATAAAAATAAAATAATACCTATAATAATAAAAATAATAATAATAATAATCACCATCATATTAATAATTATAATAACTTAACATGATATTAATAAACACAACACACTTGACAAAATTTAATTAAAAGTTAATAATAACAACTTAATAATAATAAAACTTATATTAATAAACACGGTGAGCATAATAATAATAATAATTACAATTTATATTATCATTAAAATAATTTTTTAAACTTTGTTTAATTATTTTTATTTTTAAAGAGTCGGGAAACCGCACGATTACCCCGCGTGGCTCATGAAATTTTTTTAATAGAATGATGATGATAATAATAATAAACATAATAAAATTCTCATCCTTAACACCTCATTTAATTCCAATACTTTATTAGTCATTACACTTAATTAATTAATTAACTAATCGTGGATCGGGCAGGCCGTGCGGTGAACCAGGCGAGGTCGCACAGTGACCCAGGCGAGGCCACACTATTTCGACCACAGTGCGCTGGACGCAGTTAAGGCCAATACCAGCATTTTTAAATAAGAACCCAAAATTTTCAACCGGGATTCGACCCAGACTAACTGATTCCCAAAAAAATTAATAAAATAAATAATGCAAAAGTGGCGGATGTGAAAACTACCCCATTGTAAAGGAACACATTTCCTTTTCAAAATTTTCATTAGTAAAGCTGGTCATGAAATATCATGAACAAAGAATATGTATTATCCAACTAAGCTAAAAAAACTATGTATCTCAAAAATATTGTTTTGTGGTTTCCATGAGATAAAAGCCACTATATTTTATAGGTCTATCAAACTCATTTTTCACAAATGAAATGACCAAGTAAACATACCTAGTATATCAAAAAATCACTCGTGGAAATATTTTCATAAAGATGAGTCTCCCGCAAAATACCCAAAGTTATAGACAAGTTTTCCTCATGATTTACTTTAGTTCTATAATACAATAGGATGTCATTAATGAACATTGTTAAAAAGGAATCCAGATACCTTTCAAAAATATGATTCATCAATTACATGAATATATATGGGGTATTCATAAGGACATAGGGAATAAGCATGTACTCATAGTCTCCATATCTTCTTCTGAAGGTTGTCTTCGAAATATTATCCTTCATAGCTAATGCTTAGTGATACCCTAAAATGTAAGTAAAATTTAGAGAGCCACCAGGATCCCATCAATTGATCAAATAGATCATTAAATCTCATAAGAGGATACTAATTATTTATCATAACTTGGTTAAGCTTATGATAATCCACACAAAGACTAAGATTTCCATCTACCCTCTTTAAAAGAAAACTGATGATTCCCAAGGGGAAATGCTCAGTTGAATGAACCCTTCTCTTTCTAACTCTTCCAACTGAACATTAAATTCCCTCAATTCATTTGGTTTTATTCTATAAGACAAAATTGAAATTGGAATGGTCCCCAGTAGTAGATCAATCATAAACTCCACTTCTATTTTGGGTGTAAACACTAAGAAATTGTTAGGAAAGCATTAGTAAATTGGTCAAAACTATTTTTAAAATATATATTTATGATCTTATCCACAGATTCCAAAGTAATAGCTACCAATTGATAAGATATGGTTCCAACCACCAGTGACAAATGTCCTAATGTACTTGAACACATACCCCAATCTCCTCTAAATATATACTTGACACCATTTAGAGAATTGAATCACAAATTTTTAGGATGATAGTAAATGTGATACTTAAACGTTGTAAGATAATCCATACCCAAAATCAAGTCATAGATATCCATCTCAAGGATAGAAAAATACCATATCAATTCAAATACATTGATAGTTATAGAATAATAATTACACATAAAATCTTGACACTCTCTTTTTCCATGAGGAGTTTGAAGTTTTCAAATAGAAGGTGTCATTACAATTGCAAACCCATATGATCAACAATACAATAAGTAATAAAATAGTATGATGTTATCGTATAAAAAAAATTGTGGATAAATTCAAAATAATTGTTCCTCTCACCATTAAAGACCAAATTGTTCATCCGTGATCACCTTATCAAAACCATACAATTCTTTACTCATTTTCCATTTATCTTTTTTGACCTATTGATATTTCATTGGTTGAGGATTCATAGTGTTCCTAGAATCAACTTGTCCTGCTCAATTATGAGGATGAGAGATATTTTATGAGATCTTCCTATCAAATAAATATATTTTTAGAAACATGATATTTTTCTCTAGAACCATACCTTGGAGAATTGTGATAATAACACTAAATATACCCCATATGTTTACAGTTATGAAAATATCTAGGTGGTGTCATGAAATCTCTCTTAATATGCTTAAAAACACACTAAAAACATTCAGGTTTAATTTTTTTCGAGGAGAAAGGTTTACTAATCCCATGCTCTAATTCTAAAATATACCACCACTCTATAAGTATGTGTCCCTATTCTACTTATTTCTATAATTAGAGTTTCCACTTATTCCCATGAGGATAAACATGCTCCATGCAACCATATTTTCTGAGATATGTCTTTTTCCATAGTCTCTTTATTGACCATCTTCATCTATTCCATGATATAAATAAAATAATCATTGAGAAAATTTATGGTCTTAAACCAGACTCAAAAATGTGTTCCTTGAAGGACACACTTACAGAAACATCCAAGGAAAATAATACTAAATTCATAAATGTAGCTGCATAATCTGTTACTGAGAGATTCTATTACTTCAGGCTAAAGAAATATTTTGTTCTATTGATCTAAAAGGTTTTCAGGATACAATTTCTTTTAAAATAATTCTTCAAAATCCTCCCACATCATGCCTTGGTACAATTTAGCTTAAATATCTTAATCCCACCATTAGCATCCTACATCCTCAAGCATGTATATTCCCAACTTTACTTTCAGTTCAGATAGTGTTCCCAAGAATTCAAAGATTATGTTCATATGATTTAGCCACACCTATTATTTTTTTGGATCAGAATCCCCCAAAAATATAGTCTGATTTTGATTTTATAACTAAACTAAATGGTATACTTGTCAAGGATCATCATTATGTTTACCTTTATATATGGACTTAAAATCCTAAATGTTACTTTAGACCCATTTTTGGTTCACATGTGGTTCAAGTGAAACCAAATTTTCAGAAACCTCCTATTATTGATTCTTATAATGACTAATTGATTCCATTTCTATAAAAAAACACTTAGTCAATACTCACTAGCAATTGAAGGCTTAGAACATTCCAAATCACAATAAGAAACATGTTTTACAAGTTTTCTTTTCAAAATCCAACCATTATTACTATGTTAACCATTTCCAAAAATCATCAAATATCAAATGAAAAATACAATCCTAGTGCAAATTCTCAATAATAATTCATGATATGGTACACTCGTTAGTCAAACCCACAACGATGAGGTGACAACATACGTAGAAGGGTCTTAAAATGGTTTTGTACTAGAAATTCCCTCGTAACTTGAAGTTCATTATAAAATGGTTAGTTACATATTTTTATGTTATACATTTCAAGTTCCAATGATATTATATCCTTACTACCATTCTAGGAAAATAGATGGACCAACCAAGATTGATACAATTTATAACTTATGGACTGAAAAAAATTATACAATTTCTAATTTGAGGACTAAACAAAACTGATATAATTTTTCCTATTATGAAACTCCTAATAGTCCTGAGAAGAAGCACAAGTTTTACTATCCATAGGTGAAATCCCCAAGACACTAAAGGATAGAAATAAATTCCAAGGGATTTAATAACATTGGGGGTTATTTTCATTTTTGAAAGATAAAACACCCATTCAAACATAAGCAATAAAAATCCAACTCTATTATATGATTCATGAATAAAAAATACAACCAATGGTAAATACAATAATAAAAAAATATTAGAGAAAAAATGGAAAAAAATACATGACCAAGAGGAACTGAAAGACAACACAACCCAAGGATGCTAAAGTAGCATCATCCAAAGCAACATGTGAACTAGCTTCAACCTCCAACTCCAAATTCTTCGTAACAGTATCATGACACATCACTAGAAAAATATGATATCTTCACTTTTACTATATCCCCATAGATGAAATCCAAAAAAAACATTGAAGTTCCGAAGAAGGGGGTAATTATAAACTCAATAGTATTTTCCCAAATACTTCCCATCACACTTCACTAGGACAAGAACCGATTAACACATTTTATATAAAAAAGCTTACAATTAATTAAAATATTTTTTATAAAAACCATCAAAAATTACCATGGAAAGAAATAAGCATGATCTTAAACCCATTTCTCATTAATTTTCATACCCATTCATGTGTTTACAAATAGACCCAAAAACACACACATGCATTCCAGGTGATAGTTCCATACTCATGAGTGGCCTCTCATTAATCTACTAAGTCATCACTAGGTATCCAATATTCTTGTTACCCAATGAAAAATTCCCCATAGTATGGTTCATGTCTTGGTACCCCAATGGTAAATGTACCTTCGATAGGGTCATGTATAAATAAATGAACTCACACCAACCATGTATTTCAAATCTCATTTCATATAAAACCAATTCTTTCTAGAAAAAATTTCATCCAAAAACTTGTTTGCATCAACAATAAAATAATTTTAAAACCATAATTTTAAAATAATAAAAAATAACCATTTCATTAAATAAGAACACATGTTTTCACAATAATTTCAAGTAAAACCTTTAATCAAAACTTAGCCTTCATGTTATGGAATGGGTGGAGATGTGAGAGAAGCCACCTACCACTCAATAGAAGGTGAAAATAAAGAACAATGATAAAATCTACTATATTTGACCTTGGATATTATTTCCTTCAATATATTCAATCATATAATTTCAATATTCCCATAATAAAACATATATCTATCCATAATAGACTAGATATATCATTTCTGGAGAGATGATAAGAATATATCTAAAAATAGCATTGAAGAATGATGAATTACCAATTAATCTAGATCTCGAACATTATTTGATTCAGAAAAAGATGTATATAGATTGAAATTAATTCCTAAAGGAGTCTTGGGAGGAAGAGGAATTCAAGACCCTAAGAGATTAGCTAACTAATGACGATTTTGGGTCTTGATTTTGATTAAAACCACAATTTTTGGGGAATTAAATGCATGCCGCATGGTTTTTCAAATGGTACGCTAATCATGAGAATGCAACTAGAAAATCCAAGTATCCAGAGGGTTTGGACCACATGGTATGAATTTTTTTTACTAACTATGTGGCGCTACTATCTCAAGCCCACATCCAGTATGGTTGGATCACACGGTTAGAAAAATAGTACACCAACCATTGTTTTTCCACTATTTCACTTTTCAGGGCTTCCCCTAGGAACTTACATGTTTTGGAAAAACTGTTCACTAAATTTTCACTTTCCTAATTACTTAACAAACATGTTTTATGATTTATAGGAGGTGGTTCATGGTTTATACTAACCATTCAAAAATTTTTAACCTCTAGAAACACTTCTAAAACATTCTAAAATCTTTCCAAACGTTCCGAACAAGACTCAAGAATTATATAGGCTCAAAAAATATAAAATAAAGGTTAAGTACCAAAAAAAATGGGGTTTCATAGTACTCATAAGAGTTAAGAAAGTTTTATTTTAATCACGTAAAAATAATTTCACTAACAATTTATCATACATAGATTAATTCAAGAATTTTCTATATTTTATTTGATAAATTTAAACTCCTCAAAAGAAACTGAATTCTCCTATTAAACTCAAGTAAAATTTAGATTTTATTAAATTATAATATTATTTAAAAAGTATATCATTAGTATATCTGAAAAAAATATCACTAGCATAACTTTAAAAAATTAAAATACCAATTTAAATCGTCATAATAAACAGATAACAATCAAAATTACTTTTATTAAAACCATTTTTCAAAAAAAATAATTAAATTTCATACCAAACTCTTGGAGCCAATTTAAGTCTATATAAATATTTCCATAATTTAAAAATATTATTATAAAAACTGTAATGCTCCAAATCAGGTGGTTGATTAACATAAACTTATTCATAAATAAAACCAGTTAAAGAGAAATTTTAACATCTAATTGAAACACATTAAAATTTTTAAAAAGAGAAAAATATAATAAAAATATAATATATTTAATCCCAGAAAATGGTGAAAAATATTCATCAAATTATATGACCTCTTAATAATTTCCTTGAGCAATTAATCTTGCATTATTCTTAACAATTTTTCTAATTTATTCCAATTTGTTTCTAAAACCCATTTAGTTCCATTAACATGTTTATCTTTTAGAGGTTCAACCAAAGATCAAACATTATTTATATAAAATTGATTAAGTTCATCTTCCATATCAATAATCCAATTAACATACATTAAATAAAACATAGGTGTAAAGGATCCTATTATGTCCTTGAAACTATCCTGATGTCATTGAAAAATATTTGAGAAGTACTTAGTGCTGGAGGATATTTTGGATGAGTTAATATTATAAAAAATAATAAAGAACACCCCTTAAAGGTGGGGATTAGAGACCTCCCAATGAGGGAATCCTTAGCAGTGTACCTTTTTTAGATGAATTCTAATGGGAAGTGGATTTATATTCATCTTATGTGGCATAGAGGCCTTTAGATGGGGAGAGGTTTTGGGTGTGGATACTTGGAAGGATATGCATGGAGTGGACGCATGTTTCCATTGAGGTCATGCTTCGAGATGATTTGGATCTAGTGACCTGGGTGATGATAGAGGATATCTATTTCCTGGGTAGTGGTGTATCAGGTTTGTTTAGGACTCATACCTCAAAAAATAAAGGAAGTTCATGTGAGTGAGGGTTGATTACTGCAAGAGCATTTTTTTTGTGACAACCATAATAAGAATCCCCATTTTTTCCTCTTCGAGGATAAAATGGTTTAAATAAAGTTAGGATGTAAAGAGAAAAAAATTTTATGATCCAAACCTTTATAATATTTCTAATAGTTTTATAGAATCCAATATATTTTACCATCTCATAAACATAAATAAAATAAAATATTTCATTAAAATACATTTCTATGACCTTTTAGCATTAGAATTTTAGAGAATTAGGAAAAAAATTAACTAAAAAAACCTTTTTTATATGAAATGAACATTTTTCTCATTATCAATGAAACTACTTACTCCATAAGGAATATTCAGAATCTCCCAAAAATTATTCATATAATAAACTCTTATATAAATATCATATTGTTCCTAAATTCATAACCTAGGTAAATGGAAACATAAGAAAAGTGTGAACTCAAATGCTCAGTAAGGGTAAACATAAGAGTTAAAAATAAAATATCATAAGTGATAATAATATGGGAAAATATGTATAGACAAGACACATAAGAAACTTATACCAAACAAATCATATATCACACATCATGGAATAAGTCTTTTCATAACATAATAAATTAATTCATGAATAAACATGATCCATAAGATCATAATATAAGAATTAGAACAAGCATAAAACTGTGACATATTTAAAATATGGTATAACCATTAGTATAAGAAAAATTTAATTTCATGAGCCACACCCCCAGTTACCATTCTTAGGAGCAAAAAAAATGTACTCATGAAAACTTATTTCATGATATATAAATTTTTAACAATTATTTGGATAAAGATATTGGACCCCACATGTCATTAATTTATAAATATGAGTTAAACTTGAAAATCATTAATTTATCACATCATAAATAACATATGGAAATAAAGTGGATTTTATAAAACTTTCAAATAAAAATCATTATCTTTTTGTATCATAAAGAATACATATAAAGAAAATTGGTTTCATTTAACACATAATAAATAACCCATGGAAATAAAATTGGATTCATATACTTTTCAAATGGTTAAACATATATAAATTGTTAATAATTCCATCAATAATCATAAAATGATAAACCCAAGTAAAATAAATGGGTATCTGGCGATATCAAGTAACTTTCTAGGTAAATACCATTCAATTAATATAAAAAATACTAAGGTATTTACACCATATAGATTAAAGTTATACATTTAAGATAATAATTTCCCCAAATAATCAATGTATGGAACCTAGGTGAAAACTATTTAATGAAAGTAAGTAAATGTAGTGTCTTCCCAGATGAAAAACATTATAATATAGATTTTTTTATACACAATGGATGATAAAGAAAGACAAAGGTAGTGATGGATTATTCCACCAAAAGAGTGGGACAAAATATAATTCATCAATAGAAAAATTATATATGGTTACATTTAATGGATATCTGAGATCGAGTATAATATATATAAAATCACAATGACTTAGATGAAAAATAATTTTTAGGAGTTTTATAAAAATTAATTTTGAATTAAAAAATATCTATGATATTTTGAAATCATTTTAAAAGAGATATTTTATAAATCTATGAGAAAAATAATTTATTTTATAAGCCATAAAAATTTAATGATTCATATAAATTTATAATTGTGGAATAATGGTGTGTTTACATGTAAATGTTTAAAATAGAATCTTTTCAAAATTTGATGAAAATTACTCTTATAGAAAATTTTAACATTTTCATAAAACTTTATAAGAAGGTAAAGTAGTATAATATGACCTTAATTGATTATTGAAACATAGATAATAACATTTTCAAAACCATCCAAATAATATGTACATGTAAAAAGGTAAGTTCCTGACTAAAAAGAAGAGACGGGGTAGGTTTCACTTACAAGCAACACTTTGGGTAAAATATGTGTCAAGGGGGAATAAAACTTTTAGGGAAAAAATAAAACCACATGTATATCCATTGAAAATGATGAGGGTTTTTAAAAAGAATAAAAATTCCCAAGAAGGATTAACTTTCCAAAACAATCTTTATTTTTAAAATAAGATTGAAAATTGAAACCCATATAGTTTGAGTAACATTTTTATCAACAATCCTTTAAAATTTAGTATCATTTAAATCAAATTAAATTTAAATAAAGTAAATGATATAGATCTATAAATACCATGAGTATGGTAAAATACATTCATTAGGTATAAATTTCACCATATTAATGTTATCATGGTTCACATTAAGAAATATGTCTTAATAAATTAGATTTTACATAAAGAACCCCTTACCTCAATTCTTGATTATCCAAAATGTAATAAAACATATTTTATAACAAAATAAAATATATTAATAACCCCTTTAATAACTTTTTTAATATCTATAATCATTTATAAACTTCGTTTATAATTATTATCTATAGGTATATTAGTTAGTTATTATTTATTTTCAGTATCGGGTTAGAGTAATCTTAATTGTTTTGAATTAGTTTGTAATATCAATATTGTTTTTCATTATTATCCAAAACATAATAATTACTATATAATAAAAGGTACTATAATTTATTTTTTATAATTATTTATAATGTTAAAATTTCATTATATGGGAGTTGTGGTCATGATCATTAAAGACGAAATTGGCTATAAGTATGTTTTGATGATTCTTGGAGAATGAAGGTTGTATCCTTAAATAATTAGTTAAATTGTATATTTCCATTAAATAACTAAAAAAACATTATTTTTATATCATATATTACCATATATTAAATTCCCACAGTCATCTATGATATAAATTTACATTATTGTTCAAGTGGGTGGTTAAACCATCCAAAAAAACATACCATAATTAATGGATGATTATTAAGTTATTTAGTTGTAATATAATTATAAAATAATAATATTGATCTTATTTAGTGTTTATTAGTGTTTTTTATTATAATTTTAAATAATTATAAGAATAATATAACCTATACAGTGTTATTTCATAGTATGAAGAAATTATTTTTTCTCTTTGAATGATGTTCTGGATGGTGGAATTCACCACAATTGTTTATTAGTAATATTATCAATTTTTCATCTAGTTTTTATTTACATATATTTAATAATTTATTAAAAATAATATTTATCTATCAAACCCATTCTCATAAAAATCCATGTTAGGTGGTAATTAAAGACGGAAAACACTGTTCCTTGGAGGCAGTAGTCCGATTTTATGCATAAATGATGATTTCATTTTCCATATAATGGGGAAAAGGAGTAATATTTTTTTATAATTTAATAATATAAAATATTTTATAAATATAAAATTTATTTAATAAATTCTCCATTGGTATCAACCTTGTTATGTGGTGAAGTAAAACAAAACACATTACACTGTGGAGGTGGTAGTCCACACAACGTATGAATGGTTGTTTTGTATTTGTTAATAGCAAAGGGAAATATGGTTAATAATTATAAAATCATTATAATAACATGTAATTATACTAATGATAATTTTTAACAATTTTAATATAGTTTAATGCAGTTTTAGTATGAAGTCACCATAAAGAAATAGAAATGGGAAAGGAGGGGTTAGGAATTTATACCTCACTTATTGGATTATCACCTTGGTAAAGGGGGTTAATCCCTTTATGGATTGTTTTTGTGATAAAAAAAACAAATCTAATATTTATAGGAATTTTGAGGATAGTTTTGGGTAGATTTTGTGCTAAAATATGTGGGTTGTGGTGTGAGGGGAAGTTAAGAGAGGAGTTCCTCTTTTATAAGTGAAAAGGAATGATATTTTTTGTAAATACCCAAAACGTTTTATAATGGGAAGTAAATATATTAGAAAGTATCTCTAAAATTGGAAAATAAGATATATTTTGAGGTAAAAATTCAATCAAGGTCTCAACCACCCATTCCCAAACATGTATTAGATATTGTTTTGGTCTTTCCCTCTTAGTTAAACTATTTTTACCTCTTTTGATTCTTCATGAGGAAAGTAGTTTTTACCACAATAATTTATCCTTTATGATTGAAGACATAATTGTCCTTATTACATAATTTGGACCTGATGATTCCAAATTTGAAATCTATTTTATTATATTAATTTTATAAAAGTGGAAAAAATTATTTTTAAAATAATAAATGTATAATATATTAAAAAAATTAAAAAATATAACATTAGCTATAAAATGTCAAATATGGGTATGTAAATTAAATCCAATATTTTTTAAAATTAAACATTTACTTATCAAATACAAATTTTCCCTTATAATAAGGTTTCATGAATTTTCAATTCATACTTATATACTTATAATGTCATAAAATTCATGTTATTTTTGAAAATGGTATTTTGCATTATTCACCTAAATATCAATATTTTAGAAAAATACAAAAAAAATTATCGCAAAATAATATTGAAATTATAAATCAAAAAATGATTTTTATTGTTTCATATTAAATCTATAGAAAATTTATTTCTGCTTTTAAATAAAATCATAAATATAATGAGAATATGTCTTTATTGGAAAATAACCTTTCGATGTACTAAACATTATTCTTATTATTTCCTATCAATTACTAATCAAATTAATATTGTTATATATAATTTTATAGGGTATATGGAATTATCATTTGGTGAATCTCTCTCTAGAAAACCTGATGGCATCCTTTCATTCTGGGTCTCGGTGGCTAATATTGATCCCATTTTCACTTCCGCTCTTCCCTCGAAGAAGGATGTCGCTTCTGGTATTTCATTTAAAGAGTCTTTGATTAACTCACTGCCAATTATGGATGAATCTGAGAAGAATATAAATGGTTCTTATAATATGAAAAAAGATGATAATATTTTAGTGGATAGAGATCCGGCCTTAGATCATGAAAAAGGTAATGATTACTTTTCTAGATTATTTTATGACACTCATTTTGGGTCTTCTTCTTTTAAAAGGATTACGAATAATAGATCACTAGAGTTGGTTGAAGAGAAACATTCAATCATCTCACTATGAATAGATGAGTTCCAAAAATTGATTATTTATTGGTTGGTGTCATAGTAAGGAATCAATTCATGGAACCTTGAGGACCTACAAAGACATTTGATTAAATTTTGTGGGTTCGATGGGTGGAATATTTATTTAATCGGTTGGGGTTTTTTCATATATAATTTCCTTCTTCTATTATGAATATAAGAGCTTAAGGAATGAATATTATCCCTCTCAAACCTGTTTATCTTCATATCAAAGATTTGGATCCCAATTTCAACCTAGAAACCATTATAAATTTGACTACTTAGGTTTTTATTTGAGTCTTTGTTCTGAGCTGGTATATATGGCATCCAAAAATATTATGGGATGTAGCCTCTACTATAGGTATTCCTATTAAATTTGAAAAAGAAACTGAATGTGAAAGGTTTGTATGATATGTGATAATTATTTTATAGATTAAATTTAACTCAAATCTTCTTGATACAGTAGTTATTATGGATAATTAATTCCATTTTGAGATGAACATTGAGATTGAAAATGCACTTGAGTTCTATTAAAAATGTCATAATATTGGTAATGCTTTTGATAAATGTCATAGAGGATTATGTTGTTCTATATATAAAAATATTATGCATGGGTATGATATGTGCAAGCATAAATAATCATCTGTAGGAATTGATAATGAGGTATACATCACTTCTTCCAGAGGTAGACCAGCTGAATTTGTTAAAGTGTCTCTTCCTTCGGATTTAATATCTATTAGTACTCAGCCTGTTAATTCTACAGTTGATAGTGTGGCTGATAACATCATGTAGAAATATGAGGATATTCATATTCCAATTTCTATTGGTCCTAAAAATGACTTCTTATAATTTTAACTTGAGAAAAATTTCTTAGAGGAAAGCAATGTATGACATGTACAACATTTTGTTGGGTGTAATGTAAATGGAAGATCAAAAAGTGGAATTATTGCAAATAAAAAAATAGTTTTTTCTTCTATGTAGATGGATATCCATTTGGATCTACATGCTCTTCCTTCCAATGATTATAATTTGGGTGCTACTATGAATCATAAGGATATTGATGTTCCCTCATTATAGAAGGTTGATATTCCACTTAATATGGCTCAACAAGAATATTCTCCAGTTACAACTAATTCTCTAGTACATGAATATTCTTCAATGGATTCTGTTCTTACTGATGAAATATAATCTTCATGTGTTGTTATTGGTAGTATGATCAAAATTACAATCTCTCATAAAGAGTCTTGTAGTGGTGACTTTACAACTTGTTCAAATTTAAATTATTTGGGAAAGGTTTCTTTCTCTTCTAATCCTCCTAGTGAACTAGTTATTATCAAATTTTATGATTTTAGTTTAATCAATTTGGAGCCTATATAGATAGAAAGATATAGTATGACAGATTCTATTCATGATCCAAGGCATTAAGTGAGGGAGACTTGGAAGTGTGGTCATCATTCACGTGGGAGAGCTTCTCGTGGAACAGGTAGAAGAGGTTGTTAATGATGGTTTTAAAGTTGTGGATACTGATTATGTCTTTTGAGACATCTTTAGGTTATGAATTATTATCTTTTTTTCTATTTTGTGTCTTTTCATCTTTTTTTTTTGTTTTTTGTGGGTTGGTTTCTTATTTTTACTCTTTCTCTTCTCTTTTATATAGTTGGGATTAGGTCTTTTTTTCCTATCTCTATTTTCCAAAAAAAATGTTTTTCAATTATATATAAATTATTTACATAAAAAATATATGATTTATTTATTTTCTTAAAATAGGTTATATAAAATTCATTAAATGAATTTTTAAGAATAAAATGATCTCTTTAATGTTATCAATGTATTAGTAAATAAACATTATTTTTCTTTATAATTCCAAATGAAAAATGTGTAAAATACATATGATAAATAAGTTATTAAATAATTAATTACCTAATTATAACAGCCAAATTTATAGTTACACAGACCTTATAGATATTTGTGTATGATTTAAACATAAGGTAAGCTGTGGTGGCGTTTGAGGGTAGTGATTATGCTATCATAGATCTTCTGGAAATTTCTACATGCTTAAACTTCCCTCACATATGATTTCGACAATATCATTGTAGTTTGATTTTGGTTTAGGATTTATTTATGGTAAACCTATAAAAGATACCTCCTTCCCAATCTTGGATAAATTAACTTCATAAGGGATATTTCAACTACTTAATGTCATTTCTTTCCTTCATAAATTTTATAACATGGTTACTATTTTTATACCTACCAATTTAACATCTATATAATAATGATCAAATTTTTTCTTAGAATATCAGGGATTAATTTTATTTTAGTGTTTCATATAGAAAAATATATTAATATAATATTTATTTAAGTAAAATACATAGTGAAATATGGGATCTTTACATTCTCCCAACCCCCTAAATAACTTATTCCCTCACAATTTTAATTATTACTCACTTAGATTTTAAGGGATTACATAATTCTAGAATTAATTTCAATTAATGTTTCATCATCAATATCCTACGTTTGACTAGTAAACTCATAACTTCTCTCATAATAGGAATATAACTAATGTTAATTTTTTATTTACCCATTTGTGCTAAATACCCCAATATAATGGGAGTAATATTTTTCAAAGGTAATTTATATAAATCCTTGTATTAATAAGTGATCATGGGTGGACTTTTAGATTTTATTTTCCAAAATTTTCGTTTATCATTGTCAATGAATCCAATCTAAGACTGATATCACATAAAATTTAATTAAATGATAGATGATAGGATTTTATAGGAAACACACTATTATAAACATCTATTAGAAAGGATTTGTATACTTAGAAAATAAATGTTTTTATTAATAATTAAAAATATATCCATTATGATGGATATTTTATGTCCTTAAAAAATATTATAGGTATAATAAAGTGGGTTGGGTAAGATATAAATATGACACTCATCATTTCTTAAGTGGATGGTCAGTGTTCCTCACTCCACTTTATCTTCAAAACTCACTTCCATGATTTTGATTTCATAGGGATTCCCCTGTATTGGAAGTTTTAAGTCCCTATAATCCTTGTTATCTATTATATTAGGGAATTCACTTGGACAATTTTCAAGTTCCTCACATTTAAGATAGTGAACTATTAGTGGTACATTAGAATAAACTTTTTTTCCTTTCATTGTGTCTATTGATCTCTTAAATTTTCATCATAAATTAATTTCTTTATGCCCTCCTATTCAAATTAAAAAACATCTACAAATTATTTTAAGACAATCCCCTTGGTGATTTATACAAAAAAATCACACTAATTAATTTGAATATTCTTTCATTCACTATATTTGTCAACCAAAATTCCATGAGACTCTATCTTTATCTTATTAAGTGTGTTTGGGATATCTAGTAAGTTTACATTATTAATAATAATTATTGATAGTTTTTTTTTTAAAGGTTAGGGCCAAAGCCTCATTTATTATTTAAAGCAAAGACCTCTATCAAACTGGGTAGAGGGGGACCCATTACATAGCCCAAAGGCCCAAGACCAAGTGGTCTGAATACAAGGCCTGAAAGCCTAATTTTTTGACTCAAGGAGCCCTTCAGTGAATAGTACTGCTACAGTACCCAGGCTGCTACAGTACCGCCACCGCTACAGTTCCTGCTACAGTGCCTCCACCGCTACAGTGATGCCGCTGCTACAGTCCCACGACTGCTACAGTACTACTACAGTGACCTGCTACATTACTACTACAGTACCCCAGAAATTAGTCCATGCTAGTATTTGATAGTTGTTTTTGTATAATCATAATATTTCTCACTCCATCTCTTATCCTATTAAGTTTTCTTATTGGGACAATATCTATATTGTCAATAGAATCTAGTGATAACTTGTTTTCTTTAAGCTTCAACCTTTACTAAAACCAAATTGAGTTAATCATGAGTGAGGAATAATTATCACAATAATTGAATTATTTTAATTTAATTACGTGAAAAAAATCAAACTTTAAATATATTACATTTTTAAATTATTGCATCAGCTTATAGTTTAACTTAAATTGATCTTAACATAATCTAGGATCCTGTAGGTTTGGTTCCCTCATAATTTTTATATTGATTACTTAACATAATAAATCATTTATAATGTATTGTAAATATAATTTGTTTAACCAAAACATATCCCCCATGAGTATCAAACTAGATGTGTAGTTAGGCCTTTTTATCATCCACTAGGTGATGATTGAGTTAATACCCAATAATCCATTTTCATGGTTATTACCTATAGGTATATCTATGTTAGATCTTGTATCCAATTGTAGTACATATAAAGTGATGTTATTTCTAGGAAAACCAAACAATATCCACTTTACCAAAATTTCAAGATGTTATCATATACTTAGAATTATCCCTTTTACTTCCATCCCATCCATCCAAATCAAAAAAAATTTCAAAATAAAGAAATAATTACATCCCAGGGGACCTCAGGGCTAAGGGAGGTCTGAAATAGTGAAAGAAAAGGGAATCCCCTCTAAGTAAGTTAACACACTTTGGTTTCAAACTATTGATATGGAGAAGGTTAGTGGAGATGGAGCTATAGACCGCCAAAGAAGCCAAGTGATCCGCTACCTTATTACCTTCACGCCAAGTGATATGATGCCTTAATCTATAATGAGCCTTTAAAATATCCCACAAATTCTTTACAAAATTAAATATTCTATACATTTCATACTTTTCCTATCTTCAAAACCTGGGTAAATGATAACATAAGCAAAGAGTGAGCTCAGATTCTCAGCAAGGGAAAATATAATTCTTAACAATCAAATATCATAAGTGATCATAAGATGACCATAAGGGTAAAATCAAGATATATAAGAAACTTATACCCAATAAAACTTAGATTATACATTATGGAGTAATACTTGGAATAACATAATACATGATTGATTCAAGAAACATAAACATGAGAGCATAACATAATAATGAGAATACAGATAAAACTTTGGAAACATTAAAATTGGAACAAAAATTGGTATACAGAAACATTACTTTCATGAGCCACACCATTAATTCCCACACTTATGAGAAATAAAAATTTTCTCACAAATACTTTTCTCATTAGCTATAAATGTTTAACCAATTAATTTGAGGTAAATATAGGAACCCACCTATCATGCATCCACACTTATGAGTTATACTTGAAAATAATTCACTTATCACATCATAAAGAGCCCATGGAAATAAAGTGGGTTTCATGAAACATTCAAATGAAAATTATTCAATGTTTATTGTATAAAGTAACCATGGAAATAAATTGGGTTTCATTCAACACATCATAAAGAACCCTTGGAATGAAAATGGGTTTCATATCCTTTTCATGTGGTTTCACATGAGGAAATACTTAATAATTCCATCAATGACCATAACAAGATAAAGCCTTTGAAAATAAATAGGTATAAAATGACATCACATAACATTATAGGTAAATATCATTCAATAAAGATAATAAATCACATGTTCTTTGCACCATATAGATCAAGGTAATATGGTTAAGATAATATTTTTCACAATTAATAGATTTATTTAACCAAGGTTAACACTCACCAATTAGATGAATTAAATATAGTGTGTTTGTAGAGGAAAAAATTTCGAAGATATCTCATATCTATACATAGTGGATAAGTAATCAAGAAAAAGGTAGTTATGGATCATTCCTCCAAAATAGAGGGATATTACAAAATCTATCCAAATAAAAAAGTTTTATGTTTACATTTAAATAATATCCTTGATCAATCATAGGATATTTTAAAGATAACGTCTTAGATGAAAAATACTTTTAATTTGTTTTAGAAAAATAACTTTTGAAATTAGAAATATATATGATATTTTAAAATAATTTTAAAATAGATATTTTATCATTTTATGAGAAAAAAATTATTTTAGAATCCATGAAAATGAAAATAGAGAGTTTCATATAAAATAGAAAATGTAGTGGAATTATGTGTTTATAAGTAAACATTAAAAAGATAATATTTGATGAAAATGACTTATACAAAAAAAATTAAAAATTTCTTTAAATTTTTTAAAATAAGATAAAGTATTATAAAATGAACTTAATCAACTATTTGTGAACATATAAGGAAATTTTAAAAAAGATACAAATAATATAGACATGGAAAAAAGGGAAGTTATCGTCCAAGAAGAAGAGACAGTGTCAATTTCACTTACAGGAAACACTTTAGGTAAAATATAATTCGATAAAAAATGAAATTTAAAGGGAATGTGTAAATACCCATGAATATTGAATGAAAATTGTGAGGGTTTTTATAAAGATTACAAATTACCCATATGTATTTTCTTTTTGAAACAATCTTAATTTTTAAAAAAATATTGGGTATCGAAACCCTTATGATTTGAGTAACATTTTAATCAAACCCCCTTTCAACTTTGGTATATTTTGAATTGAAGTCCATCTAATGAAATTATATAATATGGATATTAAAAAACTATTTGTATGGTAAAAAAATCATTAGGTAGTAATCACACCATATTTAAGTTATTATGGGGCACATTAGGAAATATTTCTCAAGAATTTAAATTTGAGACAAAGAACCCCTTGCCTAAATTACTAATTAGTTGAAATTCACTCTAACCTCCTATATAGAAACAATTAACTATATTAATCATACATTTAATAACCTTTTTCATATATACAACCTTTCATAAACATTATTTATCATTATTCTCTACTTGTATATTTGTTATTTATTGTCTATTTTGGGTATGGGGTGTGGGTAATCTTGATCTTTTTAAGATAGTTTATAATAATAGTGTTGTTATTCATTATTCTAAAAAAGTCATCATTACCATATCATAAAAGGTAATGGAATTTATGTTTTATAATTTTTAATAATGTTATAATTTCATTCTATGGTTTTTTATGATCCTTAAATATAGATTTGGGGATGAGCATGTTTTGATGATTCTTAGCTAACGAATGGTGTATTCATAAACAATGAATAAAATTTTTATATAACATTTATAGAACCAAAAACTAACTATTTACATATCTATATCATATATTAATTAAAACTAAATTCTCGTAGTCATCCATGATATATTTTTATATCATCATTCAAGTAGGAGGTTAAACCAATCCAAATAAGAACTTACCATAATTAATAGATGATTATAAATTGATTTAGTTGTAAAATCATTAAAAAATAATCATAATGATCTTATTTAATATTTATTAGTGTGTTATATTATAATTATAAATAATTTTATGAATAATATAACCTATATGAAGTTATTTTATAATATGAAGAAAACATTTTTCTTCTGTATCATAATGCTCTTTTGGACGTTTAAATTTACCACGATTGCTTATTTCTCATATTGTTAACAGGATGTAAAATTTGAATTTACATAAATTTAAAAATTTCCTAAAATTATTTTTTATCAATTAAACCATTTCTCATGACCATCCATGTTAGGTAGTAATTAAATATGAAAAACATCATTCCAAAGAGGTAGTAGTTTGAACGTACGCATGGATGATGATTTTGTTTTCCATCAAATCATAAAAAGGGAGTAATACTATTTATCATTTAATAATATAAAATATTATATAAATATAATACTTATATATATTAAATTCTATATTTTTATGATCCTTTTAAGGTGGTGAAGTAAAAAAACATGTTTCATTGTGGAAGCAATAGTCTTCACAACACAAGAATGACAGTTTTATTTTTCTTAATAAAAAGGAAAAAGGTGGATAATGATTGTTAAATAATAATAATAACATACTAATATAAAAAATATTATTATTTTATAATTTTAATATGGTGTAATTTAATTTTAGTAATAATTATTTCACATGAAGAAATATAAATGTGAAAGGATCAGTTAGAAATTTATACCTCACTTCTCTGATTATCTCCTTTGAAAAAGTGGTTAAGCCTTTGATAGATTTTATTTTGGGAAGAAAAAAACCTATTGAATGTGTATAAAAATTTTAATGAGAATTTTTGATATATTTTGGTCTAAACTAAGTGGTTTTTTGTGTGAGGGTAAGTGAAGAAAGGTGTGCCAATTTTATAAGTGAAAAGGAATTGCATTTTTGTAAATACCCAAAAAAATTAATAATGGGAGGAAAATATTAAGGAAATTAGCTCCAAAATTATGAAATTATGGAGAGGGTAATGGATAAGTTCAATACAGGCCTAGACCCCCCATTCTCACACTTTTTTTAAACATGTTTGTAGTCTTTCCCTCTTAGTTAAACCCTTTTTACCCCTTTTGATTCTTACTGAGGTAACTAGTTTTTAACCAAGTAATTAATACTTTATGCTTGAAAATAAAATGGTCCTTATTAAATAATTTGGACCTACTTATTCCAAATTATAAATCAATTTTATTATATTAATTTTATAAAGTGATAAAAATTAATTTTTAAATTCTAAATATAAAATTTTTAAAAATAAATTTTTTTAAAAATATTACTTAAGTTATAAAATGTTAAATATGGGTTTTTAAATTAAAAATATATTAAAAATTATAAATTCACTTATAAAATAAAAATTTGGTATTATAAAATGTTTTATGCATTTCCAATTCATATTTATATACTAATATTTTCATAAAATTCATGTTATTTATAAAAAAATTATTTTTCACTATTAACCTAAAAATAAATCATTTAAAAAAATCCCACAATTCATTATAAAATAATACAATAATTAAAAATTAAAAAAAAATTATTTTTTCCAATTTAATTTCAAGAATTTTCTATTATAATTTTTAAATAAAGTCAAAAATATATAATGAGAAACGTTATTTATTAGAAAATAACTTTTCAAAGTATTAACCATTCTTATTCTTATTTCCTATCAATTACGAATCGAATTAGTGCTTTTAAATTTTATATATATATATATATATATATATTATTCATATATAAAATATACAAAATATTTATTTTCTTTAAATAATGAACATAAAAATAATTTTTAAAACATTGTTAAGAATAAAGTGGTCTTGTAAATGTTATCAATGCACTAGTAAATAAACATCTTTTTTGTTTAAAATTAAAAATAAATAATTATGTAAAATAAATTTGATAAATAAACTATCAAAATAATAATTACCTAATTATATAATTCTAATTTATAGTTTTATATCCCTTTCATATCCTTGTGTAAGATCTAAGCATAAGTTATGCTCTGGTGGTAGTAGAGGTTAGTGATTCCTCTAACATAGATCTCATGGAAATTTCCATGAGCTCGAATTTATTTCGCATTCAATTTTTCTCATACCATAGTTATTAGAGTTTATCTTGGTCTTGGTTTAGATAAAATCATATCAAAGCTACCTCCTTCCAAATCTAGGATATATGAGCTTCATAAGGGAGACTTTCACTACTCAATGCCATTTATTTCCATTATATATATTGTAATATGGTTACCTTGTTTTATATCTATTAATTTAATGGATATATTATAATGGTCAAATTTTATCTTAGAATTTCACGATTTCATTTTAGTTTAGTCTTATGTATAGAACAAACTATTAAAATAATATTTATTTAAGGAGAATTAATTGTGAAATCTCAAGATGTTACAAGTATTTTTGAGATGGATCACAGAGTTATCGTGAAGTTTAAAGTGTTGTAGAGACTTTATAAAAACATATTAAATATAATATATTATTTCAGTTCCCCAAACATTCATTTGTGAGAATAATTATTTTACTCTAAAATAGTGACTTTAATGGGAAATCCCCAATTCCTATTGAGTCCATAATGGCAGTATTACCCTAAAAGTGATATAATTTGAGCTTACAAAAAAAAATTGAGGATTAACCTTGATGATGGTTATTTTAATAAAATAATACTAAAAATAATTTATTCCTATGTAATCATGTTTTCTATAATCCTAGGGTTATTTTCCATATACCATAGAATTAAAAAAAGATCTTGATATTTTAGAGATATGGATATCTATAGGGATGAGGTGTGAACTTCTTCGATGGAATTAATCATATGGATCATTTACAACACTCAATGTGAATATGTATAAAATCAATTATTGGTACAACTTTAGGTTGGGATTTTTTTATTTTAATTTCTCCATTATTAATGAATTTGTTTATTAAATTTTGTGAATAGAAACCCCATTTCTTTAAGAGTAAATATAAGTGAATTATGAAGTAGCCTTAACTTATATAACCTAAAGTGTATCAACATTTATTTGAGTTAATTATCCATTTATTTATGTATTTTAAATATATATAATGATTGTGTTATGTTTCCAAATGTTAGGAGGGTTTTTTATATTTTTGATGCATTTTTAGATATTCTTGGTTTGTGCACAGTTAGTAGAAACTACGCACCACCACTAGAAAACTATGAAACACTTGGAAGAAAGGAGGGTATAATCACACAGTTGGTGCACATTTTGGTCAAACTTTTCAGGTGATTTAGTGAAATCATGTGATATTAATTTCATTGAGATAGTATCTTGTGCGTAATTATCTCACGGTTTGACTAACCATGCACTCTAACCATGCATTATGAAGTTGTAGATATGAAAATCATGGATCTAATCTGAATTAAGTCATGGAATCTATTTTAATTTACTAATCTTCCTAAATCTAGAATTTCATTTCCTCCCAAGGCTTTATAGTTGATCTCCTTTTATCTAGGGGAAATTTTTCAATGATCTAATGCTATTTGGAGATCTAGGTTCACTGATAAGCCTTCGTTCTTGGTCGTTCTTCTTAGATCCATTCTCCTCCTCTTTCCTAAAACCTTAGATCTAATCTTTTTTGCATTTATACATTTTACATGATGGTAATTGTGATGTTTCATGGTCAGATATATTTAAGTAAATGATATTAAATCCAAGATCTATATGATCTTATAACCATTCTTTATTTTCAACAACATTTGAGTGGTAGTTGGATTCTCTCTCCACTCCACTTGATTAGAAATTAAAGGCTTAGATATAAATAATTTTTTTCTTAAAATTATTGAACAAATTATTGTGGGATTATTTTTTGAAACATATTTAGAGATAGTTTTGTGAAATTGTTGAAATTTGATGGTTTTGTGGAAAATCGAATTTGATAAAAAAATTAAAATTGTGATTTTAAAATTATGGTTTTCATTTGTTACATGAAAAATGGTTTTTGAGATATTTTAAAGAAGGAAATGTTTTATGTGAAATGGATTTACATGGATTTTTTAAAACATGGTTAGTGTAAATTATTTTGAATTAATATATGACCCTATGGAAGGGGAGTGTTCCATTGGGTCACCTGGTATTGGTTAACTTGTGAAAACTTTCTAGATCAATGAAATACCACTCATGTGTATGGAACTATCACCTAGACATGAATGTGTGTACGTGTGGATGTGTGGATGTGTGTAATCATGGTACGGATATGACAAATGAGATGAGAAATGTTTTAAAGTATTTTTTTATAACATTACATGGAAAACTATTTTGGATTTTATATAAACTAATGTAACTATTTTAAATTTTTTTCTATCAAATTATTCTATTAGATCTTGTCCTAGTGGCATGAGTTGTGAAGTCCTTAGGAAAGACTAACTGAGTTTAGACTCACCCCTTCTTGGTAATAGTTGTGTGTTTGTAGATTTCTTATATCAATACATATGTAAAGGCAATGCATCTCAGTTATTTAGTGATATTACTTGATACTGTGGTCATGGATTATTAATTTAGAGTTTGGATTAGGTTAGGAGTTTCTGGTTATATATCTTCAGAGTCTTTGGGTTTTTTTGTATTTTGATTCCTTTAATTATGTCCCTTAGTTTCTGCTTGTACTCTGATATGTTTGTTGGATTGGTTATGTTTTGAGTTTTTATTTGTACTCATGCATCATATAGAGGTTGGTTTTTTATTTCTATTATAGTTTGGATGTTTTTTCTTCAAAAGGAAAATCATCCACCAATTATTCTTGAAGTCCATGCCATTTACTGTCAGGCATTGGTGTCTTGAAGATATCACCGAAGGCCTAGTAGTACCACCACCTCTTCTTAATTAAATAAGGATGGAAAATATTTTTCCTAGATATAGTGCACACTTATTATATAGTTATAATATATAATGAATCACATTACTAAAGACCAATCATTTTAGTAGTATATGGGCTATTTATAATGCTAGCTTATTTTGTCTCATGGAGCCTATTGATGAATTAAAGGGATATCTATAATCGGTCTCCACCCATCACTTATATATTTCTAATTAATTACTCATATATTTAATCAATAATATAATATATAATCATTATATATTATCAATGAATATATATGTGTATTGAATCTTGAATACAGAACATCAATATTTCCCAAGTAAATGAAATGATATTCTTAATAATCTTGCTTCAAATAACACTATATATTGAAATGGTATATGGTTTATACAATACCAAATTGGTATAAATGATACTTAATATATCCATGATAATAAAAATATGGACAAGAAATATATCAATAATGTGAAATAAATAACATAGAATGATATATAACATGACCACAAGAAAGCAAATGGTAAAAAAATAATGTATAATATATAAATCAGTACAGGATGATAGAATACCATTAATTCATCATAAAAAATAATATAAAGTAAATTCATTGAATAATTAGATTTTAAAATGATATAAAACTTTTAAAAGGAATTCCCTTAAATTTTTTGAAACTTTATTGTAAAAATGAAGTTATAAATCATTTCCAAAATTCTTTTCAACATTTTAGAAAATAATGAATTATTATTTTAAAATAAAAAAAATAAATTCATAAATTTATATAAAAAGTATTTTATTTAAAAATACATGTAAACTTTTAGATCAAGTTAAATATATAATAATATTTATAAATTTGGAAAAAATCATTCACAATGTATACATTAAAAACATCCATTTCACACTTTTATAAGGAAATTCAAAAATACCCTTTTTGAAAAAAACATTAGAATATTCCTTATTAGTACTTTTTGAATAAATTAAAAAATATTTTAAAATAACTTTTAATAATAATTGTATTGTAAATAAGAACATTCTTGATTGAATGTGAAGAACATAGATATGGAGGAAAAATATTCTCAACTGAAAAGATTAGATAAGATCAGTATCCCTTACATGTAATTTAATTATTGATTATTTATCCGAAAAAGTAAAAAATGGAACATTAAAACCTAAAAATAACCATATAATAATAAAATATATTTATATTTTTATATTAGGATCATATAATTTTCTCAAATGAAATCTAAATATAAAGAATCCTGAAATAAAATGAGATTGAAACAGAAATATCTTACCTTAGGTAACCACTTAGTTGAACATGTTTGATCCTCCTGTATAATAATTTTATAATTGTTACTCACTCATAAAATAACCATATTAATACTTATTATACCATATATTATTAACTTATAAAATCCCATCACCCATTAATTTACAATTCTTCATTAACATCATCATTTCAGGTGTTAACTATGTTTTTCATGTATGTTTCAGTTTGGAAGTCTCAGTTATTATATTATGATTATATTTTAATACTTTATAGAATGATAATAATTATATAAATATAATATTTATTCATTATATATAGTTTTATAATCTGCCATGAAATTTCATAATATAAAAATGAAATACATTGTTCATGGATATGGTATTCAGTACATACACATGAATGTTGTTTTCATTTTATAATAAAAAGAATAAAATAAAGGTAAATAATATTTTATAAATAAATAATAATATTTATATCATAATTATCATATATATTCATTTAATACATAATTATATTTATCCAAGATAGGTAGTGATGGAAAATAAACTGCATTGTTATATGGAGAAGGTAGTCCTAACGTACACATGTGTGACGCTTTCCTTTTCCATTGGATGGAAGAGTGATAAGGTATATTATGTATTATAACTAAATAAGAATAATAATATCATAAATATCATACATAAATTTTACATACATCAAAATAACCAACTAGGATTTCTGGTGATGAAAATAAAATACATCGCTTCGTAGAGGCAGCAGTCTTCACATACACACGGGCAATTATTTCATTTCCCATTTGATAGAAATAATGTGGATAAAGGTTTTCCATTAATCATAATAACATTTTAATATATTTATGGTACATAATTAATTATTTTAGGATGGATACTATTGTTTAGAGTGAGTAACTCAAGAGTGGGTCAATTGCGTTCCCAATAAAAATTTTATATTCAATATTAGGTTAAAGTAAAATCCCTTAAATAAAAATAAACTAGACAATTAAAAAATAGAATATTGATATATGATTTATCCTTTTAAAAGATTTATTAACTAATTATTTAGTCTCAGTTAAAATATTGTTTATAAATACCTCTACTTTTGAAATCAATTTACTTAGACAAAAACAAATATCAACACTAGTTAAGATTAATTATCAAAGTAATATAATTGTTTATAGATATAAAAACACTCTAGGATATAATAGTAAAACAAAATATAAAGAAAAAGTGGAATAAAAAAGAGGTTTGATCTCAAGTTGAGAATTAATCCCCTCCACTTGTAAATCACCAACTACCAATAATATTATAATTATAATGAAATGAATCCACAACCTGGATCAGGTAAACAGTCAACAACAACAAGTTGTACAGGCTAAAAATCCTCTTCCACTGTTATTTATGGGAATAAATAAATATAGAGATCACACAGAGACCTATTCTATATACACAGTGTGAAAAAATGTAAAGAGAATAGAATAAAAATATTCTCCAGTTGGGTGCAAGAGACAATATGTGTAGGATAACAGGATATCAACACACTTCTGAAAATAAAAAATACTAAACAATAAGAATGTAGAAAATCTCAGTCTAATGTGCTCTAACTATTCGTCATCCTCATATCAACATCATTGTTGATCTTTATCTTTTTTATGTAAGTTTTTAGTAGATATAGGATCACAAAAAATATATAGTTTTGTTCCCATTTGATCTTTTTCTGCATCTCGATTGATATCGATAAGGTATTTTGTGCTTCTATGTTATTGGATCATCACAAAATGTGAATTAGCAAGTTCAAAAATTTGGTTGTTTGCTTCTTTATAGTTTTTAGTTAAAAAAATTGTAACTTATAATTCTAGTTGGTTGGGTTGAATTAGGTTTCATTAGGTTCGAAGAGAGAGATCCTTAAAGTATAAATAGGAGCATCAGATCCACAATACTTTGATCGGCCTTTGACAATGTCCTAAAGACTCAGTCAAAAATATATTCATAATGAAGCATTTATTGAGCCATTTACACTGACATCCTCAAACAAAAATTGTGATAGGATGTTGGTGGTATCTTATCATCTATCAGTAACTCACCTCTGGCAGTTACTCACCTTTGACGGTAACTTCTCTGGCGATAGCTCCTATGGCGGTAAATCTTCTGGTGATGGTTCTTCTCGTGGAAATGGTGGATCTCCATAGGACTTAGCAAAATTATCACAAAAACTAACTTATAATATAAATATATATCAAACAACATCTAAAACATTAGTTCTAAAATAATCATGGTTTGTGATCATTAAAATAAGATATTTTCAAGTATACTCCACACAAGGAGGGTCTAATGTTCTCCCCCTTTTTGATGATCACAAAACATGGAATTTTATAATATATGTACTAAATGGGAAATGATAAATGATTAGAGATGTAGTTTAGTTTAAAAAAATTTCTTATCATTAAAAAAAACTGAATGCCCATTAAAATATACCCCTTTGAGATTATTAAAAAGTAGAAAAAAAGTGTAAAGTAAATATATAAATTAGAAGAATCCAAGGAAAGTTCATTTCATTAGGTGAAAAAAAAAATTAGATACATTACAATAACACCAGGATAAGAAGATAAGGACATGGCCACTATCAAAAAGACTTTATCTAAACAAGTTCACTGGTTATAAGGTACTGGCTCATCAACCTTGTTTTTTTCCTTTGGATTTTTCTTTGTCTCTCTATTGGTCCTAGGATGAGACTATATAGATATTGGTTGGAGAATAGGTTGTAATCGAAAAAAGATTGGTAGGAGGAGGAAGTGGATCTCTCTCAAGAATAGATCTAAGGCATCTAAAAATATTTACTGGAGACAAATCCATAGGTTGGAACTATGAATGAATAAGTGCATCTGATGGATTGATCCATGTTTGTTTGAAACGAATTGGCTCTCTTGAAGTTGATGATAGAGTTGTAGTCACAGGAATAGCTTCTCTGAGTATAAGAGCTATATTGTGCATATGTAGGAATAATTTTATCAGATTGAGAAATTCCATGATTATATTACCTTTTCTTTCCACAACATTAAAGAAAACTCCTTTTTCATCCATAAACCTCTACATATATGGAGTGAGAACATTTAATTGACTAACTTGTTCTTTGAAAACCTTTGTCAGTAGAGGAAACTTCAAATTCTCTGTAAAAAATTGAAATTGTCTAACATGTCATGCTTGGTATAGATCTGGGAAAAATTATACTTGATGGATTTCCTTTTAACTTCATTATCATTCCTGAGGTCATGGATATATTCCTTTATCATCTCATATACATGATCTCAATGATGATTTATTTTTTTAATCTGATCCCCATGAGTAGTTACATCACCAAGACCATTTCTGAGATCTTCTATAATAAGATATTGAAGTAGAGTTTTATCAAGTTGCACTGAAGTTATAGGATTTGAAATTGATGTAGATGCAGCTGCAGTCATACTATCCAACTTCTGACACAAAGAAGTCATAATATCTAAAATATTGGTTGATAGTCCCTCGATTGTAGTTCTCAAACTTTCAACATATTTTTCCAAGGTCTTATTTTAAACATTCATTTCCTAAATATGAATTCTTATTTGAGGTTGGATATGAGAGATTACAATATCAACCAAATATCTGGTTATTTTTTCACAGATTTTGGATATTGGGGATGGTTGAGATCTCGAGACACATATAAAGTCTGAAACTAAGTTCCTTCTCAAGGAGTCTAAATATGAATTCAAATTTCTTTGAAAATAAATCAAATAATCTTGGGTCACTATATTTGGAGGTAGAACAGGTTGGTTAGGAGGAGTAACATGTTTCTATAGAGGTACTTCAACCTCAAATTCCCTATCTATATCCATTGGAGTATAAATCTGTAAATCCCTAGATTGATCTACCTAATACAATAATGATCCTTCACTTCTTACAACAATATCATTCTCATCATCTAAGTCACTATAGGAAAGACCAAGTCTAACAAATCCTGAATAGTTCTCCCATTATTCAAAAGAACTGATTGATTGTCTAAAATAAGTTAGCATTGGTGAATCTCAGGTAATATGATAAATTTAAAAAATTTAAGTTGTTAAGGGTACATGTACTATCTATTGATATTGAGCCACTAGAACTGATTGACTAATTAGAATGGTAGTATTCTCCCCCTCACTTATAGAAGGTATTTATGTTGATAAATAAATTAAGAGATCGGCTATTGAAGTAACTTTTGGTTGAATTTATTGTCTATTAGAACTTGATATCATCATAGAAAAAGTTTTCACTGGAACTTTTTCTTTGTCAAGAAATTAAGGATCATTCCTAAACTCGTCTCTATTGAAAAAAACAACTATAATTATCTTGATCGTCCCCATGATCAGATTCACCACCATTAGTTCCATCATTAGGATCCTCATCTTAATCCTCATTATCTATGTCATGATCATCTTTGCTTGAGCTTTTACTTAAGCTCTCAAGATCAAAAAACTCATCATTTACTTCTTTATAAGGATTATCATTACTACCATTTCCATTTCCACTTTTTTCATCTGAGGTTTTGGAGGAAGATAATTTAAACTGAGCTTCTCCTGAAACTATAGTATCTTCATAATCATCATTTTCAACTAAAATAGACTCTCTGGTATGAAAACTAACTGATAAAATGATAGGATCAACAATAATTTTAGTATGAGATTTGTTAATATCTATATCCCTTCTTTTTTCTACTGATAATGATTCTCCTTCTTCCACTATATGTTCAGCCCTTTCAATATCATCATCAAAGTACTCAGCTAATTCATCTGAATCTAGACCAGGATCCCTCTTGTACTTAGGTCTTGTATGATGATCAATTGGATTGAACTTATCATATAATTTTTCATTATCTCTTACCCAACATCCCTTCCAATAGTTTCAACTTACTTTTACCCTCTTACAATTTATTTTTGATTAAAAAACCACCAATTTTTTCTTCAACTTCTTCTCCAGCTTTAACATATCCCTTTGCATATAATATGGATAAAATCATTTTGGGATATATTAGAGAGTTATAAATTGATCTCCTTTTCATATCTCATGCATATAAACCATAAAAAATCTATACAGGTTAATTAATTTCCCTTTCTTCATCATATAAATAAAATAAACATCCTGGTATTTAATTATATTAAAATATCCTTTCCTTGTACATAATACATGTTGAACAAACTTAAACAATAGATTTCACTCACCATAAAGTTCTATATCTATTGTTCTCCTCTTTGTTTTATCTCTAATCAATTCTATGAGGTCCTCTTCTAATTTAGAATTTGGTATACTACCTTGAAAATCCTAATATACTCCTTTATGAGGAATATTTAACCATTTTTCCATTCCCTTGAGGAGAAGGAAATCTACTCTCCATATATGATGCTTTATACTCTATCCAGTTTGTTTCCAAAAAAATTCCACATTCAAAAAAAATTATTATACTAACCTCATATAGTAAATTCAATGATATGAGGAAAACCAGTTCATCTACTTTTTCTTTTCTATAACTTTCAGTTTTAGTGTACTATATGTAGGGATCCATAGAGCATTGATTTCTTTTTCAGTTTCAATATCCCATTTTTTCAGATGCAGGTTTTGAGAGACAACTTCCATGATTCTTTCGGATACCTTTTACTTCATTTATTTTCTCATCTCATCTAGGATCGATCTGGCTACCCGCTTCACTCAAACCATTTGGATCGGCTGAAAGCTTCAGTGAAATGAGGGAGAATGTGATCGGTTCGAGAGGAAGGCAAGGAGGTTCGAGAGAGTAAGGGTTTAAGGTGACGGGAATTAGTTTAGATATATCCTGATATGTATATCATTTATTGATTCTAAATAAATTAAAAAAAAGTTAAATCAGAAAGAAAAATTTAATCCGGAAATAAAAAATTAATCAGGAAATAAAAATTAATGGTAATAAAAAAATAGTAACATAAAATGTAACGGTGAATCATTCAACGATGACTCATCAATGGTGACTCATCAATGGTGACTCATCAATGGTGACTCATCAATAGTGACTCATCAATGGTGATTCATCAATGTTGAATTATTAATGATGATTCATCAACGGTGACTTATCAATGGTGACTTATCAACGATGGATTATCAATGGTGACTCATCAACATTGACTTATCAACGGTGACTTATCAACCAAATTTTATCATTCCTAATTCATGTTTGATGCATTTTAATCTCTTAGAATTCAATTTTTTTTAAATATATCAGCTAGATGATGTCCAGTTCCAATAAATTATAAAGTTATATCACCCTCTAGATAATGATCTCTCAAAAAGTGACTCCTTACATCAATGTGTTTTATTCTAGAGTGAAAACTGGATTTTTTGAAATGTTTATCGCACTTTTATTATCACAATTTGTAGGTACATGTTTAAATTGGTATCCAAATTCTAGTATATTATTTTTCGTCCAAAATATTTTTGGACAACATCTTCCTACAACCATATATTCAGCTTCATCAATAGATAGTGCAACATAATTTTGTTTATTACAACACCATGATACTAGAGATTTGCATAACAGATAACATGTTCCTGATGTTCATTTTCTATCTAACTTACATCCACTAAAATTAGCATCCGAATATCAAAATCATGTCCACTTGGGTAGAACAATCCAAAATTTGTTGTATATTTGAGGTTTTTAAAAATTATTTTGATAGCTAATAAATGAGTCTCTTTTTTATTTTCTTAAAAGAGAACACACATATGCACAATAAACATAATATCAAGACGACTAGCAGTTAAGTACAAAAGACTTCCAATCATACCTCTGTAACTAGTTCGATCTACTGATTTCTCAACTTCATCAAGATCTAGTTTACAGGTAGTACTCATAGAAGTATCACTATTTTTGGTACTATCTAGGATAAAAAAAATTAAAATATCTTTATTATATTTACTTTGACGTATGATAATTCCTTCTTGATTTTGAAAAATATGAAATCCAATAAATAATTTGAGTTCACCCATTAAACTCATTTCATATTCATTTTGCATCAATTTTGAAAAATCAGTACATAGGAAATCTTTAGTAGATCCAAAAATACTATTATCTATATATATTTTTATTATTAAAACATCTTTTAAACTTATTTTAATAAATATTTAGATAAACTATACCTTTTGAAAAACATTTTGAAATAAGAAAAATGGTAATTCTATCATACCAAGTTCTAGGAGCCCGTTTTAAACCATATAAATCTTTTGTTAATTTAAAAACATTATTTGGAAAATGAGGATTTTGAAATCCATGGGGTTGTTCCAAAAAAACATCCTCAATTATAATTCCATTTAAGAATGAACTTTTTACATTCATTTGATATAGTTTGAAATCCAAATGTGCTACATATAAAAGTAGTATCCTAATGGATTCATGTCTTTCTATAGGTGAAACTTTTTCCTCATAATCAATACCTTATTCTTGATTATAACCTTGGGCAACTAGTTTGGATTTATTTCTTACTATTGTTCTAGACTCATCATCCTTATTTCTAAACACCCAGTTAGTGCAAATATTTAAGGTGTCTTTAGGTCTATCAACATGTTTCCAAACATTTTTTCTTTCAAATTTATTATGTTCTTATTGCATGACTATTACTCATAATTCATAATTGATGGTGTCATTAATGTTTTTAGGTTCAAGTTGTGATAAGAAAGCTTGGTGTCAAATTTGATTTATAAGGGAATATCGGGTCTATGTACCTCTGTCTAGATTTCTGATTACAACATCTAACGATTTATTTCTATGATTCCCAATGTTTCTTTAAGATGAGGGCTGGTATAATCATTATCTTCTTCCAGTTCACGTTCTGGATAATTACTAGTTGAACTAAAAATTTGTTTAATATAATTTTCAAAAGGTTTAGAATTGAGATTTAGAGTTTAAAGATCATCCTCAAGGTTCTCTAAGTTAGTCTTAGTTTCATTGGGATTAATTTCATCAAATTTAATGTGAACATATTATTTCATTGTTCTGGGACTTTTATTGAACACTTTATATGATATACTGAAATTTGAATACCCTATAAAAATCCCTTGATCACTTTTGGAAATTAAATTATCCTTTTTATCCTTTTTATTTAGAATAAAAACTTTTCATAAAAATATTATAAATTAATTACCTTTGGATTTATATTATTCCATAATTCATAAGGAGTTTTCTTTAGGAGAGGTCTTATTAATACTCTATTTATAGTGTAATAGGATATATTAACAGCTTCATCCCAAAAGTAGACACGTAATTAATATTCATTTAGCATAGTCTAGGCTACCTATTGAAGAGTTCTATTTCTTCTTTCTACCACACCAAATTTCTTTAGTGTCCTAGGTGCATAATAGTTATGATTGTAACCATTTTGTGAACAAAATGATTCAAAGTCTTGATTCTCAAATTCGTGACCATGATCACTTATTCAAGTCTTCATCCTTAGTTCATTAATAGTTTCTATAGATTTTAAATATTTAATAAAGTAATAATAATCTTCACTTTTGTGAGCTAGAAGTAATACCCATGTGTATCTAGAGAATTCATCTACATGAACATAGACATAATGTTTTCCATTTAGACTAGGTAATCTATAAGGTCCAAAAAAGGCCATATGGAGTAAATCGAAAGGCTGAGAGGTTGAAATTATTTCTTCGATTTAAAATAAATATAATAAAGTTTTCCTTTTTGATAGGGATTACAAATTCTATCATTTTAGAATTCAAGATTTGTTAGCTCTCTAGCTAACCCTTTTCTAGTTATCTTTCTAACTGAATGAATATTATAATGGCCTAGTATTTTATGTCAAATCCAAGATTCTTTGTGAAAGTCTCTTAAGAAAGAAATATTTTTAGAAGATCAAGAATTTTAATAAATATAATAAATATTATAATTTGTTAACATTGTTAAAATTAAAAAAAAAATCATTAAAAACATGACATTTGTTATTTTAAAATTTTATATAAAATCCATCATCACATAGTTGAGATATTCTAAGAAGATTATATTTCAAACCATCTACATATAAATCTTTGTATATTAATACTGAATTAGAATTACCAATTTGGCCAAGGCTAATGATTTTCCCATTTTCATTGTCACCAAAAGTGACATGTCCACCATCAACATTGAGAAGTTTGAAAACTTACCAGACATATGTCTGGAACATCCATTGTTTAGATACCATAAGCTTTTACTGGAGTCTTTCAAACATGTTTCCTACAAAAAAAAGTTTATACTAAAAATTATTTTGGTACCCAAATTCTCTTGGGTCCAGATATGTTAGTAATAAAAGATTTTGGAATCCATATTTACTGAATGGGTTTCTTATAAATAGTTTTTAATTTTATAGAAATAAAAAACTTTATTTGGACCAGTTGAATATGTATTGTATGTATATGTATTCTTAGTACTTGTACTATATGTGAATCTAGTTTTTGTAATTTTTTTATGTCCTGGTTGGTAACATATTCCAGTGATATACTTGGGAGAAACTTTCATTCATATTATTTGAGTTAATTTTTTCTTACCATTAGTAAGATTTTATATGTATTTCTTTAAATTTTCATTTGATAGTTTTAACTCTTTTTTTTCTTTCAACAGTTGATCATTTTTCACTTTTTTAATAGTGAGGTTGGTCTTAAAATTTATTACTAAAACTTGTTGTTTCTTAAGTGACTTATATTTATCTTTCATCTCATTTAAATTTTCTTATATCATGTTACAATAACCATACATGTCTTTACTATTCATGTTTTCCTCATTATCATCATTTTCTTCCTTTTTAAAAATTTAAGAAATATTGGAAGAATAGAAAGGTACAAAATTTTATACCTTTGATGTGCTTGTTGTAAAGCACATATTTTCCCCATCAGACTTATCTTTTTTATTAGTGTCTAAATCAATTGAGTTATCTTTTGAAGAACTCCATTTTTCTTTCATGGATTTCTTGTATCTTATATTCTTATCTTTATACTTCTTTTTATATTTTAATTTTGGACAGTCATTTTTAATGTGTCCTTTCCTCTTACATTCATTTCAGAAGATTTTATTTTGAGTGTCATCCTTTTTTCAATCCTATTTAAATTTTTTTGATGTCATATTTTCCTCTAAATTTTTACCTTTTTTAGAACTTATTTTCCCTATAACATTTCTTGAATCTTTTGGCTATATGTGCCATTTCTTCATCACTGTCATCTAGAGATTCTTTTTCACTAGATTATTTGATTTGTAACTTTTCTCTTTGTCTAAAGGTAGTAGTTTTGAAGGATACTGGTTTTCTTTTTATTTCATCTTCATCAATCTATTTGTTGAATTTAATCTATTCTTCATACATAATCATCTTTCCTATAAATTACTTTAAAGGTAGTTTACTTACATCACATGATTCTCTAATTGACATAGATATTCCTCTCCATCTGTCTAGTAAGTATCTATGCAGTTTCATCACTTGATATTTTTTTTGTCACTTACTTTCCAAGTGAGCTCATGGTGTTGAATATCTCATTGAACCTAAGATACATATCGTAAATAGGTTCATCATATTTCATTTTAAAATTATAAAATTTAGTTATGTATGTATTTAATCTCATTTCTTTGACATTTGATGTTCCTTCATGTGAGACAGATAAGGTATCCCACATCTCATAAGAAGGTTTTCAATTAGATATTATATTTAATTCAACACCACCTAATGAAAAAAACAAAGCATTCATATCTCTAAAATAATTATTTTAAGTAGATTTTGTAGCATCATTACATGTATTTCTAGTAGTTTTTGGTATTTCATATTGATCTTTTATTATAGTTCATATGTCAAAACCCATACTTTCTAAATAAATTTTCATCTTGATTTTACATTGAATATAATTTGTACCATTAAAATAAGGAGGTCCATTTCTAGTAGATACTTTTTGTCTATTATCCATAAATCACAAAAATTTAGAAATGAAATAAATTTGAGATCTTTAGAAAAGAACTAAAATAACAGTTAAAAAGGTAATAATAATATATATAAGAAACTATCCTTTGATACCAAATTTTTCTCAGAGTGATTAAATAAATTGGGGTGAATTGAGTTCCTGGTAAAAATTTCCATTCAGGGCTAGGTTAAAGTAAAATCCCCTTAATAAAAATAAACTGGTCAATTATCCAAAATAGAAGATTGATATAATATTTATCCTTTTAAAATATTTCTTAAATAATGATTATTTCTCAGCTAAAATATTTTTTAGAAATACCTTATCTTTTGAAATCAATTTACATAGAAAAAAAATATCAACACTAGTTAAGATTAATTAAAAAAATTATATAATTGATTATAGATATAATAATAATCTAGGATATAGTAGTAAAACAAAATATAAATACACAGTGGAATAAATAAGAGGTTTGGTCTCAAGGTGAGACTTAATCCTCTCCACTTGGAAATCACCTACTTCCAAGAATATTATAATTATAATCAAATGAATTGATGTACATGGATTTCGCATGTATTTTTTATAATTTTCTAACATAGTTTTAATTAAATTAGTTTAACCATTTTTTATATTTTTAGTTTATTTTTGTAGTTTTGTAGTAATTTAGATATTTTGATAATTTTTAGTTAATTTATTACTTATATTAGTAATTTAGTATTTTTATTATTTATATTAATTTTATATATTATATTTAACACTATATTATTATTATTATTAGTTTCACTAATTTTAGTTTATTTTATTTTATTAATTTTTATTAGTATGTATATATTTTAATTCTCTATTTTTATTTTATTTTATTTCATTGCTTTTATAGTATTAATAACATAGTATCTTTTTATTAGTTTATTATTTTTATATTTAATAGTATAATATCTAATTACATGTGCATTAATTTTTAGTTCTAATTTTATTATTATTATTATTATTATTATCTAGCATTAAATATTTAGATAATTGTTTTCTTTTAATTTGAATTTTAATTTAAGTTTTAACTTTGATTTTATTTTTTTTATTTTTTGTTTTGATTTTATCTCCCTAACTACCCACACCCTCTCTCCAATTCCATTCCCCCTTTGACCATTTCCCCTCTTCCACACCACCCCTTCCCATTTTTCTCTCCCTCTCTCCAATCACCCACGCCACATCCCTTATCCTTTTTTTTAAAATCCTCTCTCCAATCTCCCCCTCTCATACCCTCTCTCCAATTATCCCAGGCGACCCGACTATAACTCCTCCGCAAAACCCAGCAACCCTACCGGCCGGGGGGACTCCCTTTTTTCTTACCGCCAGCCGCTGCCCCCGATTTCCTCCCTTCTCCATCAACGGGCCGACCCCGCCATCGGCCCCGCCTCTCCTCTCCATCACCCTGCTCACCATACTCCCTCTCCCCACCTCCCCTCCTGCTGCACGGTGCAGCCCCTCGCCAGCCGCTGCCCCCGATTTCCTCCCTTCTCCACGTCGTGCGCACCCCCGCCGCCTCCTCTCTATCCCACTCTCCATCCGACCGGCCTACCCACTATATCCCTGCCTCCCATCTCCCTGGATTCGCCCGCACCCCCAGCCGCTCCTCGCCGCACTCCCCCACCCGCTGGAGCCATCTCCCCGCCGCACTCCCCCACCCGCTGGAGCCATCTCCCCACGGCACTCCCCCATTCCGCTGGACCCCTCTCCTCGCAGCACTCCACCACCCCACCTTGCGCCCTCCCCTGCGCAACACCCGCTGGCCTTCCACCGCCGCTCCTCCCTTCTCCCACCTCGCCGGCGCGCCCAGCCAGCTACACCGCTCGGCGCACTCCTCCCCTGCTGCCTCCCGCACACCCCTGCCCAGCCGGACCTGCTACCTCCCGCAAGCCGCCGGCCGCACCTCTCTCTACCTCCCGCACCCTCGGCCGGATCCCGCTCGGCCTGTCCACTACCTAGCCGAAGCCTCTACCCTCCCACCTTGCCAGCCGCACCCTGCCGCACAGCCCCTCTCCCCGGCCGCTCTCCACTCGCCCCTCCTAACCCGCTGGCCGCCGGCTGCTCCTCTCCCTCACTAACCCGCACCCCGCCCTTTCTCTTATTTTATTTGCAGTGCACCACTTACCGCTACCCGAGGAGCCGACCAGCAGCCGCGCATCACTTACCGCTACCCGAGGAGCCGACCAGCAGCCGCACACTACTCACCGCTCATATCCTTCGTTCCGGTGGTCGCATAGTTGGTGCGCGACGTCATCACGTGCCGAGGGTTGCGCGCGGTGGAAATAGAGATGGACACGATCATCTTTTTGGTAACGCAGTGTTGTTTTACATGACATATCATTTTATTACTGCGTTGATTTTTTCAGTTGTGATGTCGGGGTGATTTTCTCAGTGTCGGGATGTTGGTTGATTAATGAGGGCCACCACAGTGTGGACAATGTTCAGCTTGAACAACATGGACTGGCAAGGAAATAACCAAAATCAAGGTTGGAAGGAGCCATCAACTACTCAACCAATAAACCAGAATGCGGGTCCACCTGGATTTCCTGCTCAATCTTCCTTCAGACCCGCCATGCAATCGCAAGAGCAAGGATATCAACAGAAATACCGACCCCCATTTCAGCAACAACAACAAAATAAGGAGCAAAAGCAAACAGACTTGTCCCCTCCTGCAATTCAAGGACAACAAGATTGGGGAGCAACTATTGCTAAACTAATGATGTCCAATCAATCAAGGTTTGAGTTACAAGAGATTGCAACTCAAAATTTGCAAGCAACAACTCAAAATTTGCAGACGAACACCCAAAACCTGCAGGCTTCCATGCGTAACATTGAAAATCAAGTCGGTCAGATAGCCGCACAAATGCAGAACCGACAACAAGGAACACTACCGGGAAGCACAAGAGTCAACCCAAGAGAAGAAGCAAAATCCATCACATTGCGAAGTGGCACACAGTTACCAGAGCACCAAAAGCCTGATGTTCAACCAACAGATGAGACGCCTATACCTTCCACTGAAAATGGAAACTCAACAAACAAAGCAATCCAACTTGAACCCAAAGGGGAGGAAGATCCAACCAACCTTGAAAAGAATGAAAAGGCAAGAAAGGAGAAGGAAAATGATGCACTCAACGAAAGAGCGAAATCCCACATACCACCTCCTCCATTTCCACAAAGACTGAAGCAAAGGAATTTGGATGCTCAATTTTCAAAATTCATGGAGATGTTCAAAAAGCTTCAAATAAATATTCCTTTTGCGGAAGCCATCACACAAATGCCCCACTATGCCAAATTTCTCAAAGAACTTCTGTCAAAAAGAAGAAAATTAGATGATGTGGGAACGGTCATAATGCACGAGGAATGTTCAGCAGTCATACCCAGATCCATACCTCCAAAACTAAGAGACCCTGGGAGTTTCACTATTCCTTGCAATATTGGAGGATGTCAATTCGGAAGAGCTTTGTGCGACCTCGGAGCTAGTGTCAATCTCATGCCATCTGGAATCCTTGAAGAACTGGGAATCACCGAATTAAAGCCAACGAGAGTGGCCTTGCAAATGGCTGACCGATCAGTGAAGCATCCTCGAGGGATTCTAGAGGACGTTCTTGTCAAGGTTGATAAATATTACTTCCCTGCTGACTTCATTGTCCTCGATATGGAAGAAGATAAGGACGTCCCACTCATTCTCGGGAGACCCTTCTTGGCAACATGCAGAGCACTGGTTGATGTCCAAGAGGGAAAGTTAATTTTTAGAATTGGGGACGAGAACATAACATTTGACGTCCTAAAGGCCATGGAAAAACCATCTGTAGCAGACTGTCACTTCCTGGATACGATTGAAGAATGGGATGAGTTTGCAAGCGATGTGCTGGACCTCGCAGATTTGTACAAAGAAAATAAAGAGTTCACTGAATCAATCGAGGAAGTGGAATTCATTAGGAATATAGTCGAGCCCTTAGATAGACATGAATTCACTTCACTTACTCCATCACTTGAAAAGCCTCCAACACTTGAGCTTAAACCTCTTCCATCAAACCTGAGATATAGCTACTTGGGAGATTTAAACACCTTACCAGTCATCATAAATGCCAATCTTTCGAGTGAACAAGAGAGTAAATTGCTCAATGTCCTGTCACAAAGGAAACCTGCAATAGGTTGGACGATTGCTGATTTAAAAGGTAAAAGTCCTGCCATCTGTACTCACAGAATACATATGGAAGATAATTCAAAACCCTGCAGGCAACCACAACGACGCTTGACACCTCCCATGAAAGAAGTAGTCAAGAAAGAAGTCATTAAACTTCTTGATGCCGGTTTAATTTTTCCAATCTCCGACAGTCAGTGGGTTAGCCCGTTGCAAGTGGTACCTAAAAAGGGTGGAACCACAGTGGTTGAGAATGATAAAGGAGAATTGATAACCACAAGAACAGTGACTGGATGGAGAGTGTGCGTCGACTATCGGAAATTGAATGATGCCACTAGAAAGGATCACTTCCCATTACCCTTTATTGATCAAATCCTTGAACGATTGGAAGGACGAGATTACTACTGTTTTCTGGATGGATATTCGGGCTATAATCAAATAGCAGTGACACCAGAGGATCAAGAGAAAAGCACGTTCACTTGTCCATATGGTACATTTTCTTATAGGTGAATGCCTTTTGGAATGTGTAATGCTCCAGCCACATTTCAACGATGCATGATGGCAATGTTCCATGACATGATTGAAGAGTTCTTGGAAATTTTCATGGATGACTTCTCAGTGTATGGAAATTCTTTTGATAACTGTCTAGAACATTTGGATAAGGTTTTGGCAAGATGCGAAGAAAAGAATCTGGTACTTAATTGGGAAAAGTCACACTTCATGGTCCAAAGTGGAATAGTCTTAGGCCATCAAATTTCAAAGAAAGGAATTGAAGTTGACTCCGAAAAGATTAGTACAATCTCTGAGTTACCCATGCCTTCTTCAGTTCGTTCCATTCGAGGTTTTCTTGGGCACGTTGGATTCTATAGACGCTTCATCAAGGATTTCTCTGTTATTGCCCGACCCCTTACGAATCTGTTGGGAAAAGATGTCACGTTCCACTTCGGCCCTAAATGTCAGGAAGCATTTAAATTATTAAGGCAGCGTTTGGTTGAAGCCCCAATAATGATTTCACCTGATTGGGAGCAACCATTCGAGTTAATGTGTGACGCTAGTGACTGGGCAGTTGGAGCTGCCTTGGGGCAAAGAAAAGAAAAGATCTTTAGGCTAATCTACTATGCTAGCCGAACTTTGAATGAGGCCCAACATAACTACACAACAACTGAAAAAGAGCTGCTAGCAATTGTTTTTGCCTTTGATAAATTTCGATCCCATCTGTTGTTCTCAAAAGTCACTGTCTATACGGATCACGCTGCACTTCGGTATCTAATGGCCAAGAAAGATGCAAAACCGAGACTCATTCGATGGATACTGTTACTTCAGGAATTTGACATTGAAGTCAAGGACAAAAAGGGAACAGAGAACGTCGTTGCTGATCATTTATCACGCCTCGACCATGACACAAGTGAAATCAATGTCGAACTAATCACTGAAACATTTCCTGACGAACAACTCTATGCCATTGAGACAATCACACCTTGGTATGCTGATTTCGTGAACTACTTAGCTTCAGGTGTGATACATCCATATTTATCAAAGGAACAGATGAAAAGATTTCTGAATGAATCACGACATTACTACTGGGATGATCCTTTACTTTTCAAAGACTGTGCGGATGGAATGATAAGAAGATGCATCCCCGAAGAAGAAGTGGAAAGTGTTTTGAACCTATGCCATACTGGAGAAGCTGGAGGACACCATGGGATTCATCGAACAATCAGCAAGGTGTTACAATGTGGTTTGTACTGGCCGACCATGAATCGTGATATTCGTGAATTCGTCATGAATTGTGACAAATGCCAAAGAACCGGGGGTATAAGCTGGAAGCGCGAAATGCCACAACACTCAATCATGGGAATTGAAATTTTTGACATATGGGGAATTGACTTCATGGGTCCTTTTCCTAAATCTTTTGGGAAATCCTATATCCTTGTCTGTGTGGACTATGTGTCAAAATGGGTGGAAGATGAGGCATTCTCGGAAAATAATGCTCGAGTCGTCATTAAATTTTTGAAGCAACACATTTTTACCCGGTTCGGAATTCCAAGGCTAATCATCAGTGACCGTGGTACCCACTTCAATAATGCGCTGTTTCAGAAGCTAATGACTCG